>JAYESA010000015.1:141728997-142436397 GCA_036927795.1 Iris macrosiphon
GGAGGCGGAAGAAGCAGAATGTCCAACAATGATCTATCATGAAGCTCCTCTATAAGCGGTGGTTGTGTCGATGCATCCAAAAAAGTAAAATGATTGTCCCTACAATCAATTATTATTTCTTGCAAACTATTATAATTATTTGTAACAAACATATAATAGAAATTGTCTACAGGTTTAATTATTGGGACACGTTCAAAATATTTAGATGACTTAAAAGGTTTTTTAAATTTTTTTTTGCTTCATCAAATGACCTATTTAATTCTTCTAAAGATGATATATAACGCTCAAAATTTATTAATGGTTTAAATCTTGACTTATAAAATCTCAAAATTTATTACTGGTTTAAATCTAGACTTAGATTCGGACTTGGATTTAACTTCTGACTCGTCTATGACAGACTAAGTAGGTTCTATTAATGAATTTTGTAAGGACATATAATCATCGTTAGAATAGTTTTTACTTTATTATGATTGAAAAATTCTTCAAACACATTTTTTTCATTTCAACAATCAACTTATCATATATACTATCGATTATCGTACAAAACTATTGTGAGAAAATTTGTGTAGACATTCTTGTATGGGTCTTATCTACCTTCGTATACAAATATTTCTAAACTAGGGTTTAGCTCTGATACCAATTTGATGTGGGACGAAAGACCTAAAGAAAATATGATTTTTATAAAATTAGGGATTTGAGAAGATTTGGGTACAAAAGCTTTAATTGAAGAGTGAACGACATCTATTATAAATTTATCATAAAAATTATAATATGAAAGCAAAATAATAATTATGATTACTGTTGGAGACATCAACGTCGAAAGCGGAGAAGAAAATAAGATCGAGAGATCCAGTTTATGATTTAGGCATTGCACCATAAAAACTCAAAATATATTTATCATTCTCAATTCTTCGATACATAAATACAAACTATTTATAGGCTCTCAAGAAATAAAAGAAGATAAAGCCAATCTTTAAAGCTTTATCTTAAATCCTAACTAATAAAACAAAAAGATAGTCTCTATAAAAAAAATTGGCTCTGATACCAATTTGACGCGGGACGAAAGACCTAAAGAAAATATGATTTTTATAAAATTAGGGATTTGAGAAGATCTGGGTTCGGAAGCTTTAATTTAAGAGTGAACAACAACTATTATAAATTTATCACAAAAATTATAATAGAAATACAAAATAATAATTAGGATTACTGTTGGAGATATCAACGTCGAAAGCGGAAAAAAAATAAGATCGAGATATCTAGTTTTGGGTTTTGGCATCGCATTATAAAAAATTTAAATATATTTCTCATTCTCAATTCTTCGATACATAAATACAAACTATTTATAGGTTCTCAAAAAATAAAAGAAAATAAAGCCAATCTTTAAGACTTATCTTAAATTCTAACTAATAAAACATAACTTAGTCTCTATCTAAAATAACAGAAAAAACTAAAAGATAACAATAAAGTTGTTTTCCATCAGAGAGAGAGAGAGAGAGAGAGTTGTTTATGTTGATGATATGGTTATCACGTAAAATAATTAGGGATTGCACCATTTCTTTCATCTCCATGCCTACCTCTATATCATGAATCCCAACACTTTGTTTAAGATGATGTTCAATTTTTTTTATTTTTTTTTCACTATCTCCAAGCTAGACTTCCTTCACAAAGTTCAAGCTTGAAGAAACATGTTGAAGAGTAGATTAGTTATTTTCATCTTCACCATTTATTACTTAATATTTTTTTTTATTTCTAATTAGGGTTAGTGATGTCATTTTATATGCTTTGTATTTAGCATAAATATAGGCCAAAGTTTTAATAAAATTTTATGATATTGTATTCGCAATGCAGCCTCTACTTTCAACATCGTCTAATATGTAAGATCATGGTGGAGATAAAGCAAAAAATCTGCTTTTGCTCTTTCTCAAAAACAAATTCATCGCAAAATTTAACTGTATTTATATACCATGTACGATATGTATCAAAAACTGGTATATTTAGAAAGATAGGTATAACAAAATAAAAAAATTGATTAAGCTGAAACCATTATCTCCATGCTAAAAAAAAGGCCATTTGTAAATCCCCTCACCCAAAATTAGGTCTACTTGGCATATATAGAGAAACTAGGGCTAATTTGAATCCAAATAGAAATAAGACACGGTATTTATTAAATTTCGTATTGTTTATGACATATAGTACACCTTACCATTGCTTCAATAATTGGAGCACTACACTGGCCATTGCCTTCCTACAAATTTTACAATCTCGTCCTAGACATACCCGCCTACTATTCTTACCCTTGTATAACTTATGACCACTCTCTCTTGTGCTACATTTTAGTCGCACAACAATCGTCAAGGACGTATTTATTTTAATTCTAAATAAAATACGACTTTGTACCCTTGTGCGCTCTAATCGAAATTGGAGGCGCAATCTTGACTGTTTTGTGCAACCCGAATTTTATTAATATTCTACACTGTAACCTCTACGTCCCAGATACTTGTGCCCACCTAATTTTAATCCCATATACTTCTAATTAATTCCAGAACATCGTGCGCATTCAATTTAATTAATTAAATTCAATTTTCGTCCTTGTGCATTTTTTTCAATTGTTGGGGGCTTTTATGCAAAAATGAATTTAGGTGTCCCCACCATTGGACAATACATGAAGAAATCCAACTTTCCCCTTCATAGAAATTTTTTCCATAATTTTTGGAATGTGCAACGCGCACATCGTCCCCCATTTAAATTCTAGCCTTGTATTTAATTAATGTGATTTCTAGACCTCCCAACATTCCCATGTGATCCCAAGGCCCAACCCAAGAGGTATTGACCAAGCCCACTCCTAGGTCAACAAAACTCTAGCTCACATGTATAAATATACAACATTATTCCTTTTTCTATTTTACATCAAAACCCCAAACCCTAGAAATAACCCAACCGACACTGTTCATCCCTCTAATTTCCTGTTCACCCATCCCCTACCTCTCTGCCGACGCCGGAGCTCCGCCGGTGCACCCCGTCTCAACCCGCCGACCCATCGGCCCTGTCGAGCTCCTCCCTCTATTCTTCCTCGACTCCCACCCGCTGCACTCTGAGCCGCCCCGCGCCTGACTGCGTGCTCCGGAGACGTCGCCTAGCCGCTGCCGACCCCGACTCGCCGGGAGTCATCTCCCCGACTTCCTCCCTTCTCAGCATCAACACCACCGCCACCCGAGCCGTCATCTCCCCTCGTCCCAGTCGACCACCACCCTCGTCGACGACCCCACAGCGCTGAGCAGTCCCCGACCGCCCGGAGCACTCCGCCTAACCGACGAGCTCGACCACGAGCAACCCTGACCTCCGTCATTCTCTTCCTCCCCTCGACGTCACCCCGAGCACACGACCCCCACCGGAGTCGACCGGAGCCCGCTTGCACAGCTCCTCTCTTCCCTGCAACCACCATTACCACCACCCTCTTCGACTCTTCTCCGACTTCGTCCAATCGACCCGACCGACGCATCCCTCCTCCCTGTCATCTTCCCTGACCATCGAGAACTCCTCCCCGTCTCGCCCGAAGCACCACCACCCCTCTCCCTCTCTTCTCCCCCATCTCCCCCGCCTGACCTCGACGGAGCAACTCCCAACCGCCCGCTCCCTCGATCAGCACCACCGCTCACCACCATTACCACCAGCACCGAGCCTCCCCTCCTCCTTCCTCCGCCTCTCCCTGCTCTCCTCCTCGACCACCCCCTCCTGCACCATGACTCCCTGAACCCCCTCCTCCTTCACGAGCTCCTCCCCGCTCCTCCTTGGCCGGACCCCCTCGCTGGCCGGAGTTCAGCAGTCATCACCATCATTAGTAGCATCATCACCATCTCCAAATCATCATCTCCAAATCATCATACTAACTATCACCATCACCATTACTATCATCCTCGTCACCACCATCTTACACATCATCATCCGCATTATCGTCCTCGTCATCACCATCGCCATCGTCGTCGACATCGTCATCATCCCCATCATCATGATCATCAATATTATCATCATCCCTATCATCCCCATCCATGTAATCATCATCATCTCATTATCGTAATCATCATCATCTCATCATTGTCATCATCATCATCTCATCATTGTCGTCATCATCATCATTAGCATCATCGCCATCACCATCATCCATATCATCCTCGTCATCACCATCATCCACATCATCATCTTCTCATCTCACCTTAATCATCAACAACACCCATCATCAACATATCACCCTCGTCCTTGTGTTCATCATAGACCGTCACCCTTGCCAGACAACACGCAGCAGTCACCCCCGATTCCCGTACCTGTGCACGCTGACCCTGGAGATCTGTTGGATTTATCTGAGCGACTGCAGGAGCAGGCCATTGGCACTACGCAGCCTTCTTGCCAGGCAAGTATACCTTGCCTTTGTTGTACTGTTTAAATTCAGTTATTTTTAGTTGCATGTTTATTTAATTTAATATTATATAACTGTGCGCGTCCGAGAAGACTCGGGTGCAGTCAACAAAAATGTTGACGTTAGGACTTGTGTCTGACTTAGTGTCTAGTGGACCCACCTAAAGTTGTGGAGTTATCGGTATGACTCCCCAGGCCTTGACACATTTCTTACACGTGTTGTGAGTCTCATGTAGGGCACGGACTTGCGTATGTGGTTGGCCACCTGTACGTGTAGGTGTGCAACGGATAGGGAATAACTGCTATTAGCGATGCATGATAGAAGACTTAGCAGTTATTAGTAGTCGGAGCATAGAATATTGTGGTACAAAGGTCCAATCCTTGTCCTTGTTTGGTTGTAAGGTTGGACTATTGTTCTAACGATAGACTATGAGCCAGAGTTATGACTCCTCGGCGTAGTAGCTAAGGCGTGTTGTGGATACGACATGCATAGATCATTGGACGGGGAGGACGACCAGAAGGCGTATGGGACACCCACCTCCTTTATACAGATACCGCACTCGACGGAGTGATACGGACGTATATATATTGCAGATACCACGTTCTTTAGAGTGTTGGATGTTACTTGATGATTTTGCAGATACCACACTCTAAAGAACGTTGGACGTTATACTATTTCAGATACCATGCTCCTCGGAGATGGACGCTATTATATTTCAGAGTGCCCATGGTCTGGGGGCATATGTGGCATATACTAGTCAGTCACGACGATTGGCAAATTACGTCAGCATATGTCTAGCCTACACTTTCCCTACGCACTAAGTTGTCCTCACATTGCATTCACTTAGATGGTTAGGTCACCCTTGAGTTTTTACAGTATTTACGTTATGGCATGCTTTTATGTATCTTGTTATGTCCCTCTGAGGACCTGGCCCTTTCCAGGTGTATTGTTCATGAGTATTCGCAGGAGCGCAGATCCGAATTTGCTACGTATATTGTGATGAGGACCTCTCTTCGAGCCCGTGATTGTTAGTTGATATTCTCTTATTGCATTTATCTTCTTTATTTATATTCTAGTTCGGTAGTGGATTTGTTTCTATCCGACTACCATCATTAGATATTTTATTTTGAGATCTAGTTATAGATATTGGTTATTCACTTTTATTTGATTTCTGTGGATGAGATTAGATCATACCCAGTGACTTATGATATATATGTTTACCACTTATTCATATTACAGCGTACGTGTGTTATGGGTTCCATATATTGGAGTGCCATATTCATACGGCTGGCATGCTTACGTGTCCTAGTCCTACGTATTTTGGGACTGGGGCGTGACACAATTGATAAAGGCACTACAAAGATTGTGCATCATAATTTTTTATTATCCTAATTTATTGAAGGACTGACAAAATTTTGATAGTCTTTGATTGTTCAAAAAAATGAGAATCAACAAGAATACCAAAATTTAAAAATTCTAAAAATTCATAACCGTTAAAATTGTGATGCCCTTAACCATTTTGATAGTGTCTTTATCCATATTGGGGGGTGCAACAAAATTTTCCCTTTGAAAAGAAAAAAAAAAGAAAATTAGGATATTATATCTCTACTTTTATAATGAGACTTTGAAATGGCTCAAAATTGAACCGTCAAAGCCGTATGTAAATACTCAACTAAATATAATTTTTTAAAATAATTACTTATTTAACTATCTAATGTTATTTATTTATAACTAAATATTATTAACTCAAGTGATTAAGGTGAGCGGTATTTTTGTTATTGTTTGAATTCAATTACTAAGACAATATTTATTATAGTTTTATATTTATTTTATATAAAAAATTTTTTACTAAAATGTATGTACACGTTACTGGTGCAAATAAACGCAAAGATCGAGAGTAACGTATGCCAAGATTGAGAGTAACAGTCTTTTTCTCCTTGTAGAGAAGTAGAAGAAAGAAATCCTTCTTTTCAATGGCGAAAGAGTTCAACGTCCCTCCGGTGATCTTCCCCTCCTCCCTCGGTGGCGCCACCGCCGCAGCCGGTCCCCAAAACCGCCGCGCCCCTACCCCCTCCTTCACCCCTAACCCCAACCCTAACCCTAACCCTAACGCCAACCTCCCCTTCCTCTCCTTCGACATCGGATCCGGATCCGGACCCGGACCCATCTCCTCCTCCTCCATCAACCCCTCCGGCGGCTTCTTCGACGACGAGCCACCGCTCCTCGAGGAGCTCGGCATCAACACCGGCCAGATCTGGAGCAAGACCCTCTCCATCCTCAACCCCTTCCGGCCCAACCCCGGCCTCCACTCCGACGCCGACCTTTTCGGCCCCTTCCTCCTCCTCATGGCCTTCGGCCTCTTCCAGCTCCTCGCCGGCAAGCTCCACTTCGGCATCATCCTCGGCTGGCTCACCGTCTGCTCCCTCTTCATCTACCTCGTCTTCAACATGCTCGCCGGACGCAGCAGCGGCAACCTCGACCTCTACCGCTGCTTCAGCCTCGTCGGCTACTGCATGCTCCCCATCGTCGTCCTCTCCGCGCTCTCTCTCTTCGTTCCCAGAGGGGGGGTGCTGATGTTCGGGATGGCGGCGGTGTTCGTGCTGTGGTCGACGAGGGCCTGCACGAGGCTGCTGGTGGAGATTGCGGCCGGCGGAGACGAGCACCGGGGGCTCATCGCTTATGCTTGCTGGCTCATCTACACGCTCTTCTCGCTGCTCGTCGTGTTCTGAATGAATCGACCGCCCGTCGTGAATGTCCTCTTCAAGGTCTGATTCTCGTTCCATGGCTTTCATTTATCCACAATGTTTACTTGTCTAATATAACACATTAACACGAGACTGGCAAATTATGAATAGCATATTCTTAGACTTGTCAAACTGTATCATACCCAGAAAAACAAAAGCTAAGAGCACAATGGACAAAACACCTAATGGAGCTATTAAGATGTAGCTTATTTGAAATGATTCGGTGGATCAATAGCACGTCAGACTACCGACAACATGGTGGTAATCCATGTGCTTGTGGGTACATTTGAGAACACGTTTTGGAAAAGAAAATTGAGGTTTGGTGGAGTTAAACCTCCAAACTCCAAATAGTTGTTCCTTGATTGAACACTTCATTTGATTTGATGTCGAAGTCTCAAATTAATGTATGCAGTTTAAACAACAAACAAGGTTTGCAAAGAATTTTAGTCTCAAACCACAGGACAGTCTCGGTCATAAACCACAAGATTGTCTTAATTGTCTTGAGTGACATTTACACCAATAATTTTAGTCTTGACCCCCCTGCCTTACCATGTTGATCCCCTGTCTAGGCCTCTTGACCATCACCATCTCGTGCTGCCTTAACAAGACTCGCGTTCAACTGCAGATCCATCGCTATTTAGGGACAGGATCTTGCATAAGGGAGAGAAACAAATCCAATACATTAGATTATAGTTACATGGTACACCAAGACCCCCCTTTACCACGTTATGGTACGAGCGTACCAGTAAGTGGTACACTTCCGGTCCAGATCACTATGGTACACGATCCGGATCACTATGGTAATCGATTTGGAACGCCAAATTTGGCAACCCAAATCCTCATGTATCATTGACGTGCCCTGGTGACGTTTTTGAGCTGGCTATTTCGGAGTTTGAAATTTGAGAGTTCTTTCTTTTTGCTGGTTTGTAAAAGTAAGAAAGTCCTCCGAATTCAAACTTCAGTCTTGAATGTTTAATCAGTGCATGTTAATAATTGAATGGTTCTAATTTCCCTATATGCTCAATAAAGATAGTTTCAGAAGAAACTCAAGTCCCTCTGCGAGCATATCCTAAACTTTCTCTGCTAGTGCATATCCTAAACTTGCAGTAATTATTTTTGGTACATGACTCTACCCTAAGTTTTTTCCTTCATACATGACTGCATTAAGTGTAGAAACCAAGCTCCTCTCTGTGGCTCAGTGCATATTATGAGCCTGGATTAAGTTATAATAGTTCTCAGGGCATTAAAAATGCTCATAAAACCTTATCAAAACAAAACTTAGCAAAAATGAACATAGGAATAAGAATTCACCATTATGAAAATATATTCTATGCATCCTAGAAAGAAAGGCATAGAAACTCTTTGTCATATAACACCACAACTACTGAATTTTTAACTGAAAAATCAACTAAAAACTAACATCGACCCAACTAGTATTTTAAAATGTACCGCGAATTGGATTGATGAACCAACTACAACTACCCCCTCGATACGGAAATAAAGACGTGTGACGTACCACGTTCCCTAACCCGTACCGTGATCCATTACGTACCACCACGTTCTAGGTAACTATGCATTAGATATTGCAAAGACAACAAAATTCGAATGAGGAAGTGTTGGTTACGTGAAGAGAGTAATTAATTGAATAGACGGTATTGAAGCGGTTGTAAAGAGAAAGGAAGGGGGTGAATCTAAAGAGAATGTAGAGGAAGAGGTTTTGAGAGGAAGAGCCATAGGTTGAAGATACAGAGAGAAGAAAGTTGGAGGATTTATTTAAGTCAACAACAACAACAAAACCTTTATTCCAAACTGATGTGATCGGCTCTATGGATCATTTTCTTCCATTTGGCTTATTTATGTCAACACAACATAATATAATATAATATTAATCCTGAGCTCTCACGACCACAGAGCAAACCATGTTCGAATCTCTCATTGCGTGCATTTTAAGCGGATTTAAGAAAATTATACTACTAAGTAAATCCAACTCTTGGACCATGAAGTCAGCCTTCAACCTGCGGGCATGTTAGAATAATATAATATTAACGCTCACCAACACTCTAGAGTTTTGGTCCATTAGCAAGGACTTCAACAATTTACAGAGAAGCCCCAACATCAAAACACTAAATTATAAAATAAACTCTAGTACCCAAACACCCCAAAACTAACTACAAACTCATTCCATGTAATTTGAGTGGAATTGTACAACTTGAATTATGGTTCCGAACCTCCAAAATCCAAAATATATATTAACATCATTTTATGGAACTTTGTTTATGAACATGGTCGGACTAACACATTATTTTGATGGCATGTTCACTATTGAAGAGGTATGTCAAATTTATCTAGGTGTTGTGAGCAAGGAAGCACAATACTAAAAATATCAGTGTTCTGTGTGTCACGCCATCAGAAATGACACACACAAGTGTGTTAAGACACATATCAGGCATGACACACACAAGTTGAGAAAGATTGAGGAGATACAACTGGATTGGGGCTTCCAGTAAAGTTGGGAACATATTGTAATATTGTGAGAAGTACTGATTTCACATTAAAGTGCCTGGCCCAATAAGTAGCACATTAGAGAAGTATGTATGATGGAGATATGGCTATTGGATGTACACTTGAAGGAAATATTGCACCAACCTTGGTTCTCTTTGGCTTACATCAAGGATCAATATTAAGTGCTTACCTCTTTGAGCTACTTATGCACAAAATTAATAGGGTTCTTCATAAGTAGATTCCATGATGTTTGATGTTTGATGTTTGTTGAGGATATTGTGCCAATTGATGAGTAGAGATGAATTACCTTCTAAAACAGATATGTATGTGGAGGGAAACTATTGAATATAAGGGTTTTAAAAATTGATAGACTGAAAGAGTTTATGAAATGTAACAACAACCAAAAGAATGGACAAGTGACCAATGATCATGGTGGAGAGAGAAGAGATTGAGATTGAGATTGAGGGCATTGTTTATAGAACTAAAACACAATCACAATGGTTGAAATGGAGTAATGCTTATGGGGTTGCTAAAGCAGGGAGTATGCTTAAATGAACATGTATTAAGGCTTAAATGAACATGTATTAAGGCTGTAAAGAAGGATTGGGTTTTTGTTAATTTTAGAGGACATGGCCTAAAAGAGCTCAATTGAAGAAAATAATTCAAATAGCCAACCCCAAAAACTTGGCATAAATGCTTTCTTGTATCTTTCAAGGATGGTGGTGGTGTTTGAACAAGAATCTTTTATATCTCTACCTTCTTCAGAAGAAGTCATGACAATAAGGAGTGCGCATTCACTTTCCAACTGAACACTTCACACTGCAATCAATTTTCTGATATATATAGAGGTAGACGAGTATTATTGTAGAATTTTCTGATATTGATCGTAGTAGTAATTTTTGTGATTTTATCTTCATATCATTAGTAATAAATATAATATAATTAAATTATATAATAATAAGCTTTTGAGTATATATTAGATATTTATATTATAATAAGCCTTTTATTTTATTATTAAATATTTAGATTTAGGTTAAAGTTAATTCGTTAATTAATTAGAAAAAAAGTTATATTGACAGAAAACTAATTCAATACTAATTTAGTTCAAGATAGCTAGAATAAAATACTTCACCGATGCAAATGCCATAATTGTTCAATATTTTTTACCATATAGTAAAAATAAAGATCTCAAATTATGACAAAATCCCAGATTATTTGATTTTATATAAAATGATATTAATTTGAGGTAAAACACACTTATAACTGAATTGTGTTGAAAAGATAAAAATAGTAGAACCCCACTTTCTTTTTTGAGTTACATTTCTATTAAAAAGAACATGAAAACAATATCTGTCAATTTTTTGCCTTCAAACTCTTATCTCCAAAATGTGGGTATGAATGAATGATTTTGGATTCAATGTCACGTCACCATAATTCAAACTTAACAATTGTGAACTTGTCACTAGTTGTCTCCTCTCTTGCATCAAAACTAGTCGAGCATCACTTTGTCCAACCACGGTTGGCGAGCTGTGCAAAGAGGAACTCCAATGATGTTTTGGGAAATCTGTTGCTGCAAGCCATGTGCTTGAGGGTGCATTTGAAAATGGAGTATATGAAATGTAACTTCAACCAGAAGTAAGGACAATATATGACCATATTGATCATAGTAGAGAGAGAGAGAGAGAGATTGAGGAGTACATTGTGATAGAACAAAAAGAGGATGGTTGAAATATAGTACTTATGGAGTGTTTCATGACCGCATATACAACAATTATAAGTCATATCATGCTTTATGGATCAATGTTTGGCAGTTAAAGCATATTCACAAAATGAGCGTAACTTAAATAAAAATGCTAAAATGGATTCATGTCAAACATTGTAAGCTGAAATGAGAATGATAAGGTGGATTAATGTCAATACATCTAAAACTAGGATAAGAAATGAGTGTATTCACGGAAACTTTGAAGTGACACTACTTGCAAATATAGGCTTGCTCTCCACCAATAGAAGCATGACATGTCATGGAAAAAACCATAGCATGACACCACAAGCGTGATGTGTCATGCTGAGCAAAACCTCACCATTGCCATGTGGTGAAGCCAGTCCACTGAATAATTTCTCCTTTCCAAGGTTCAAGTCCTACACTACTATGTTCGTTATACACATATATTACTAGGACCGTCAAAGACTGGCTCTTGTACTAAAAATATGGCACTATCTATTTGTAAGAGAAGACTCCTTTATGGCATTATAAGTTGAAGAGATCAATGTAATTTTCAACAATAATATTCTCCGTTAAAGAGATGTTCCAAACAATATGACCGTGTACCTGTGCCCTGAAAACACTCATTAAAACCAAACGAAATGCGAAAAATATGTAATATGATTCAAGACTACCGACCACCGTAATCTTCTCGATAAACCTAGTTTATTTGCTTACCGATCCCTAAATGCCTACTACTTATTTTCCTTCACATAAAGTTGATGCCATAAATAAATTAGCGAAAGCCAAAAGAATGCACCAGTGTTCTAAATGGCGGCCGTCTCGACCGCCTAGGCGGCGGTAGGCGGTCTCTCTCCGCACCGCTTTTCGGTAGGCGGTAGAGTAGTCAGCCAACAAAGCTTTGGAGGTGTAGGCGACGTAGGTAGACGCTAAGTAGTCAAAAACGGTTATATATCGGTTATATAACCGATATATAATGGTATCGGTCTTGGATCGATATTTTTTTGCAGAAATATCGGTAAAATATCGAAACCGATATTATCGGCCGATATGGCCGATATTGTTCAAAATATCGGTTTACAAAAAAACTAATTTCTCACGGTTTTGGTTTTGCTACAGAAAAATCGATATTGAATGATATGACATTCACATCAATGGAGAATAGAGATTACATCTTCTGCCATCAAAATCTTCATGCATCAAACTTATTCAGAGATGTAGTTCCTTAAGTGATCTCCTTTATCTTATTCAAAGATGTAGTTCCTCAAGTGATCTCCTTTATCTTGGATCTCTTGGATTTCTCGACGGTATGTATACTTTCTGCATATTTTATAATAGAAAACTATTAAGTGTATTGTTCATATATAAAAATTGTGTTAAAAATGCAAACCGATATTTACCGTTATAAAACCGATATATTTGTGCTATATCTATAACTCTACTGGACCGTTATCATGAAAAATCCGTTATTAACTGCATAGGGTAGACGCCTAGGCGAAGCAATACCTAATATGATGTTTTGGCCAAACGATTTTGTAAGCATTGTGGGCCTATAGTTCACTTTTACAATACTAAAACTTAATAAATCTTTGTTCTACAACATAGTTATGCATGAAACATCCTTAAAATATGTATATAATGCAAAAATTTGTGGTAAAATAGTAAAAAATATCCAAAATATATCAATCGTCTAGGCACCGCCTAGGCAGCATAGGCACCGCCTAGACGGCCTAGGCAGTAGCCGCCTACCGCCGTTTAGACAGCCTAGGCAATGGCCATGGATTTGAGTAAAAAAAATTGTGTTTGAAAACTAACCTTAATGACAATTTACAAGTAACATAAAAGATTTGATCAAGGACTATTTACAACCTAAATAACTAATTGTTGGGCTTCCTTCTCCGGCATCTCCTCAACCGGGAGAGTATTTTCTACTTCTCCATCAGCTCATGCCTCATCAAGTTCATCTCTTCATTTTCACGATAACAAGCCACCAAGTTCAACATCAAGTCAGAGACTTAAATGTATGTCAATTTGTTTTCTATTTTATTGATCTAAGAGACTATGCTTGTTAATTTAGTTTTACTTCTAGCATTTAGTAATATAGAATGAATATTGAGACTATGAAATGCTAAGATTTAGTTTTAGTAATTAATTTGAGTTTTTGGCATGAGAGACATAATTTACATAATGTTTACTAGGGATGATACTATTAGAACACCTTGTTCTCGTCCCATTCTACCCCTCTAATTTTAGACCCCACTGCCCACCTAGCGTCCCGTCCTATACAATATAGCTTGTGATATATAAAAAAAACCTACCAAAAAGATGATTGATAGAAGAAAAAAGTTATATAAATTATAAGTTACACAATAATTAAAAAGAAGAATATAAGAGAGCACACATAAGACTCAACAACCAGATTGGAGAATTCGTTCTTTTGTCATCAGAAATGTAATTAGAAAGTTGATTGGAGGCTTCCAAGAGGTAGATGGAGAAGATGAATATTCATGGAGAAAAGGAGTGGGGGTACAAAAGAGGAAGGAATACAGGAACTGAATAACCAAATAAGTATGTGATATTTTAAAACCGTATGGGTGAGGGCTGCGGTTCGAGCGGGCCAAAATAGATGGGATGTTATTAGGTGTGATTTGAAAACATTGAAACCTATGATTTAATAACCATAATTGACTAGCACCTAATTTGGAAACCACTTCCCCGAACCACAATTGACTAACACATGATTTTAAAAATCACTCCTGTGATTCTGAAATCTAGATTGGCTAACCCCCCTAGCGTCTCCAAAGTTGTGTGCTAAAAGCTTGAAAGTGTTTGTTGGTTTTGCATGATATATGTTTATGCTTATAGTTTTATGTTATTATGTCATAACACCTTTAGATACCAAGAAGCATCTTCCACAATCTTATCTTTCTACATTACTCCGTTAATCTTTTGCAATAGGATGAAGGCATTATAAAAGTCAGATGTGGGTTTCACGTTGGATTAGGATTGGCATGTCGGACATCGAATGTCAGATAAGAATGTCAAAGATAAACTAAAATGTCGGGAATCAATATCGGGCTCTTCAAATATGTCTTATATATATATATATATATATATATATATATATATATTGGAATAATCTATATGTATTATTCCTAATGTCCTAAGTTGCCATAGTCTTATTGTATGAAGTAGGGGTGGAAATTTGAGCTCGACCGCTAACCCGACCCATTAATCCGCTGAATTAAACGGGTTTGGTCAGCACTAAACGGGTTTGAGCATAAACGAGTCGACCCATATAACTCGTTTAATAAACGGGTTGGGTTCAAGTTTAGGTGCCAAGCCCCTTTATGACCCATTTAGTATATGTATGGGTCATATCACCAAAATTGAACACTTTGGCATGTTTCATCTCGTTGGCAGTGACAACATTGCACCAAAGACAAATGTGTCATTCCAAAGCTCTAACCCTACTCCTTAATTCTCACGTCCCATAAATTCTTCCCATTCTTTCCACTTCATGTTCCTCTTTGCTTTCCTAATTCTCCTCCTCCTTCCAAACCCACCCCACTCATGAAGCAACCACCTCCTGAACTTCCTCTCTTCTTGTTCTTCATACTTGGGCAACTTTCACAACCGACATGCTCCATGGCTCCTAGCACGGACCCATCTCCTCCCTAGTTGTTCGCCCCACATGATGCTCCCTCAAACTATGTTGCCGCAAATGAAAAAGAAAAATATATGTCACCACTAATTTAAACGGGTCAGGTCGACCCGTTCTTTGACGGGTCAGGTTTGGGTTTACCTTAAATGAGTCAGACATAAACGCGTAGGGGGTGGGGGGGGGGGGGGGGGGGGGGTTGTGTGTGTTTACCTTATACGGGTTAACCCGAAACCACTCAAAACCTGACCCTACCCTACCCGAATGCCACCCCAACAGAATGAAGAATCTTATTGAACGAAGTAACCTCAAAATTCAATAAAGATGGGATTAGGCCGACACTAAAGGAAGGGGATCTGTAGAGTCATAAAAGAAACTGTAGAAAGTAATAGAAAGATAAGTACTAAAAAATAAATAACAAGAAAAGTACATAATGATGCCAACATCAATCGACTGCTTGTGCTGTCGGGGGTCGTTGGTGACTTCAATGGCAATGTTACCATCTTTCATTGGGACTGTCCCATGAATGATGCTCCCCATGAATGATGGTGAATTGGGTTGAGAAGATGTTGTCATTGGAGAAGAGGCACGAGTAAAGACGATGCCGTGGGTGGCCGCAGGAGATGTCTGTGGCCGATGTAGTAAATAGAGAGGCTATAACTTATGATCGTCTAATTTAGAGACTAGGAAATCTATAATTGGTTAATAACATAGGAATTATACAGTGCTAATGTTTTTATCATTATCAGAAGTCCATGACATTTACTATACCACATATCGGTCAGTACTGCGGCCCAAGCCCAATATGTTGGCTATGATATTCCAAAAACATAAAGGATAGAGATACATTTAGGTGTTGTTTTCCTCCCAAAACTGGCACGTAGGACATGTTGGGACATGAAAACAATGGATACGGTCCTTATCCTTGAGCCATTGTTTCCAAGTAATTTTGGGATCTAAATAGGAGTATTATTTGGGGTTTGTTCTAACTAACATCTATTGGTCTTTCTAGAGCTAATAGCATCTTAATAAAATTGTTCTTCTACCTAATGTAAATAAATCCAACCTTGGCAAGGTAAATCTGCTCGATATTCGAGTGAGCCGCAAAATTCATACATTTTATTTTTAAATGTTTTTTTACAAGCCTTATCAATATGGAGTTCTGCTTCATAGACGACTCATTTTGATGGCAACCATGATGATTCATTTACTTTGTAAATAACTTGCAAGTTGCAACATTTAACCTTTTTAATGACTGGCCTATATGGACATGATTGGTGATATCAATTGCATGAGTGGTGAGGTAGGTTACCTTACTTACCAACTGGTTTATAGGTTTACAGCAAAGCAATGGTGTCCGCATCCGTATATAGATTGTACCCATATGGCCGTATCTGTGCCCTTATTATGCAACTTAGGCGACTACGTACTCTACCTGTCTTAAAATGTATGTATCCCGTATTCACATCCTGTCCATACACAACATAGGTTAACAGAAGTTTGTGGCTATATACGAGTGTTGATCTCAGACTGACATTTAATAAAGTTTGTTTAATAATTTTTCCTGAAACACTATCAATATAAATTATGCTCCATAGACAACATTGACTATTTATTTGCTTGTAAATAAATTGGCGCTGTTTAAGTACCTCTTAGTTACTTGCCTCTATATACATGATAAATGATCTTGTTAGTGCTTTTTATACCACCACTCACTGGTTTGTCTCTGCCCCTCTCCTGTTTCATGCTATGCTCTTATTCTTAAATATTCCCTCCTCATTTGTGTTTAAATAGGCTATTGAGTATTGACTAGTAACTATATGAAAAGGTCTGCACAGGCTGCATGTTTTATTTTCTATAATTAGTTGCCCCTATTTTGTCATGATTGTGGAATTTGTAATGATATATTGAAACTAATAATTATAATGTAAAAGTTTTCTAAGATTTGCCAACGTGTTTGTTGCATGTCCGTGATTGCTGTCCCTGAATGAACTTTTCCGCTGCTCGTATTCCAGGAAGAAGCGACCTTATTATATCCAGCATTAGAAGCCTCTTTTAGGCAGACATGCTGGAGGTAGATGGCAATGGTTCTGCCCAGTTATTAGATTGAAGAACATAGCAAGCGAAAGGTTCTGTCCAAGCAAATGCTAGATTGGATGCTGCTGTAGTACAAATAGAGCAATTCTTTCGTAACCATTTGTAGGCACAATTGGTGGTCCTGCATAAGTACTTCATAAACTGATGTACGATGGAACCCACTATACGACAAAAACTTGTTTTGTAATACTTCTGAATAACTTTTCACTCTAGATTTGGGCAAGGTACTGGAGCTTGCTGTATTTTTGTGCATGTTATTTCTGTACCTCTTATACTGCTTCTTCAGGCATATACACAGCTAGATTTTGATCAGTCTTCTCTCTTCTCGTGTGACCTTACGGATACTGTCTAAATGTTGATACTAGTTCATAGATTTACTGCAATGTGTACGCTGGATAAGACTGTCAGCTGATTTATACATTTTCTTGTGTCGTTTATCAAACTTGTTCATGTTTTGCTGTAGCAGAGGGGTGCACTGCATAAAGCTTTTTGCCGTCATTTGTTTATCATCTGTTGCAGAGATAACTCGAATTCTGTTTATTGAATTGTGCTACTGGTGGTATTTTTCTGTTCTCTGTTCGGTAGTGCTAATATTTTCTATCTGGTTGTTTCTCCAGGTTGGTGGTAACGGACCACGGAAAATGTAGAGGACATCTCAACTACACCTAATTTATGTTGAATCCTTATGTTGACAAATGCTTCTTTTTGGTTTGTTTCCAGACAATGCAGGTATATAGCAAAAGTAGTCTGCACTTCAGGATAGTTGGCTGCCAAATATTGTGGTATCTGCAAGTGCATTTGTTGCAACTCTTTATCATTTTTTTCAAAAATACTAGAGTAACTCATGAGTTACAAATTTTTAAATTCGACATCGGGAACCATTGGATTAGTCCCTTAATTTTTTTTAAGAACATAACTAAAAAAATTCAAACATCTAAGCAGAAAAATAAACTCACTTATCATATCTCTTAGAAAGTTGCTATGTTGTTCGTCCGTAGGTCAGTCAGTCACGTGTCGTTGTTTCATTGACAGATCTATTGACGTGGGAACTGTGAATACAGAAGGTGTTACATTGACAGATCAATTGACGTGGGAGCTGTGAATACAGAAGGGGCCAGGAGTTTGACCACGAGACGGACGGCAAAGCAGCTTTATCCTATCACTTATTATGGGATTCCTATTTGAGTTTCTGTAGTTGAACTGTTTCTGTAACTATTGGTTATGAATTAAGCACAGAGCTGTCGTACTTGTGAAGACGAAAGAACAGACCTTGTGATGTGATCTAGGTAGCTTGGCAGGATCAAAACAAAGCCACGTACAAGCACCACTGTCAGACGGATTGATTGCCAACCATAAATTACAAGCACACAGTTACCCAATCCAATGCATTGATTTCTCGTCATAAGTGTTCCCATCCACCAAGTGACCTTTCACTCAACAAACTTGGGGATAAAAATAAAAGGCCCTTGAGCAACAAAAAAAAAAACCAACCTAAGTAAGTATTAATGTTAGCCTATTATTAAATTTTTTTACTCATATTAGTCTAATTTTGTTTCCAATCCACTTTTTCTTCCAATCTCTACATCTCCTCCTCCGTCCCCCTCTAACCTTCTCTACAACTCCTCTCCTCCCGCTCCTTCGTCCTCCTTCGACCTCCTCTTTCCTCTCCTCTCCGACCTCCTCTACAATCCCTCTCCTCCTTCCGCTCCTTCGCCCTCCTTCGATCTCCTCCTTCCGCTCCTCTCCGGCATTCTCCTCCTCCTCCTCCCGCTCCTTCGTCTCGTGCAGCTCCGCACCCCTTACCCCCCTCTCCTCCCTTTCGGCCTCCACGCAGTCCCGTCCTCGTGTAGTCCTTTCCTTCGGACTGTCAAAATTTTGACGGTCTTAAAAAATTAACATATTTTTTGAGAACTGTCAAAATTTTAAGTCATTTCAATTATTATAACTGTCGATATTTTGAGAGTCTTTTCAATTGGTAGAATTGTCAAAATTTTGAAAGTCCTGATTATAAAAAAAAATAATTGGAAATGAATTGTCCAGTGAGTAATTTTTAAAATAACAAACTTGTAATAATCAAGGGTAAAATTTTATGCTATTCTGAAATTTTTTTAGTGCCTTTATTAAGGGCCAAATAAAAGACGCCAAGAAAGCGATTAACCAGCTGACCTTTCACTCAACAATGACAAAAAAAATAAAAGGTGCCCAGACTATCTCCAGTGGGGATTTCTAAATTGGATTTCTATTCTATTTGACATTTAACTAATATTTTTTTTATCATATTTGTTACTTAGAAATTGTACAAAATAAAACAAAAAAAAATAAAAAAAATGATGGTTCTCAATTTCTATGACCGAAAATAAGAAGATTAATTTAATAATTTAGTGCCAAGTACGATAGAAATTCAATTTTTAAAATCTATATCGGAGAAAACATAACCATCTCCAATTGAGATTTATATATCTTCTATTTCTATCAAAAAATATAATATTGAGTCTACTTTAAAAAAAAAGTTCCACTTTCAAACTAAATAATTAAATTGACCGTTTTATTTTCTGTTATGTAGAATATAAATTGAGAACCACTGGAGAGTAATTTTTTTGTACATTTTTTATGTAAAAATTCTATCAACTAGGATTGAAATTTTGTTTAAAATACAATATCAAGTCAAATTTAGAAATTTTCATCAAATATCCTAAGAAAGCACAATGTCGTGAAAAGAAAAAAAAAGTGTTATAATCAAAACTTTGCCAAACAATAGCGAGCGGAAGATAAAACCAGCATTCTTCTTGTACACAAAAAGGGACGGGTCCTTTATGCATGCATCTTTGTACGTTGTGCACAAGTTCTCGGCGGAGTAAAAAAATTAATTGCAATTGCTCACATCACAGTAGTTATAGTTGGCGTGTGTGTGGGTGGGGGGGGGCACCCCTATTATCCCTCTACCCAATGGATCAGTAAGCAACTAGGTAATGTACGAACCACATATGTTCCAATTCCATAGGTTTATTGAATTTGGATCAAATGCAAATAATTTCTAGAGGCTTTTCAATCAAATTCAGATCAAATACAAATAAAAGTAAGGCGTTCTGAATCCAAACATTGACCACAATAGCGAGTAGAAGATCCAAGCTAGCATTATTTCTTATAGCTAGATTCAATCTCCTGATTGTTGGGGATTGATCCAATCTATTGGTTGTTATGGAAACAAAATAAAAAAAACTTCAACAACTTACGATTATGTTAACATGTGCCTTAATGACACATGATAACACATTGATAAATGTGCATTTTATATATGAGTATTCTCACAAGTACATAAATAAAATATTTCTTTAAAAATATATATTTATCAATCTAAAGTGTATATTGAACTGTAATTGTGAAGAATTTTTTTACAATGTTCATTGGTTTTTAAAATGAGTTGCAAAAATTATTCTAAATTTATAAGAAAAGCTATAAATTTTATTTTAAAAATATTATAAATTAAGGATAGTTTTGGTAATCAATCTTAAAATTTGTGAATATTGTAAAAGTTTTTTGACAATTACAATTTTCATGTATATTTATTACCGATGGAAGTACACATATTTATCAATCTATTATTATGTGTACTTAGGATTTGTATTAACATAGTCTAATAAAAATATACCAAAAATTTGAACAACACCGAAAAAATATTCAGTGGGATGGACTCTCCATATACAGAAATGCTAAGACTACTACCAAACCATTACAACCCACTTACAACTGCTTAGGTGGAGCTGATGTGGCAAATATGAGGTGGCATTATATTGTAAACTTAGCATTAGAGCAAAACCAAAGAGCAAACAGACAACCACAGACCACAGACTTCAGTTCTCCCCTAAACGAAGGAAATTAGGGTTCCTCATTTCTCCCCAAACGACGGGTACTTCTCTCTCTCACCCACACACTCTCTCTCTCTCTCTCTCTCTCTTGAAAAAGAGAGGCGTCTACGATTGGGGGAAGGTGATGCTCTTGCAATCCAAAAGTATTTTTTGAAGATGCAAGCATCTAATACAGGCTTTGTATTTTGTATGGATTTGGATAAAAAAAATCGATTAAGAAATGTGTTTTGGGCAGATGGTAGGTGCAGAGAAGCATACAAAGAGTTTGGTGACGTCGTCACATTTGACTCAACATATCTAACAAACAAATATGATATGCCCTTCTCACCATTTGTTGGTGTCAACCATCATGGGCAATCTATCTTGTTGGGATGTGCATTGCTATCAAATGAAGACACAAATACTTTTGTTTGGTTGTTCACTACATGGCTTGAGTGCATGAACGGTGTAGCTCCTAAAGGAATAATCACGGATCAAGACAAAGCTATGCAAAATGCAATTGAGATTGTGTTTCCTAATAGTAGGCACAGGTGGTGTTTGTGGCACATAATGAAGAAGGTGAATGAAAAGCTCAAAAGTTATAATGATTATGATTCTATCTGTGTTACTTTGAAAATTGTGATATATGATACCCAAATCACTACGGAGTTTGAGACTCTTTGGGCTGAGATGATTGATAAGTACAAATTGGAGAAAAATACTTGGTTAAGTGGATTATACAAGGAGAGGAGACGGTGGGTACCTTGCTTCGTAAAAATAATGTTTTGGGCTGGGATGTCAACTACTCAAAGAAGTGAGAGTATGAATTCCTTTTTTGATGGGTATGTCAATTCAAAGACAACTTTAAAGCAATTTGTAGAGCAATATGAAAATGCTCTAAGAAATAAGGCAGAAAAAGAGATGTATGCAGATTTTCAGTCATTTTCACAGGTTATTCCATGTATCACTTTTTACGAAATGGAAACACAAGTTCAGCAAGTTTACACCCTTCCAAAATTTAGAGAATTTATGGAGGAGTTGACAGGAAAGATGTACTGTAAAGTAATTGATACACGAGATGGTGCAGAGGCTGTAGAGTATGATGTCCAAGCGAGAACTTTGGTTGGTGGCTTTTGTAAAAATCATCTCTTCACTGTTTCATTTCACATGCAGGAACATGAATTTTTATGCAGTTGTCACATGTTTGAGTTTAGAGGAATTCTGTGCAGACATGTGCTTCATGTGCTTATCGAAGAATATAGTGTCAATTCACTTCCAGAAAAGTACATTTTGAGGAGATGGAGGAAAGATGTGAAGAGATCTCACTCGAGGTGTAAAATTACTTATAATGGTTGGATTGCTACTGCAGAACAAAAAAAGTATGATGAGCTCCAAAATCTTTTTTCCAAGGTAGCCGATTTAGGAGCAACAGATGATGAACGATACAATAGTTATAAAGAGTGGGTAGAAAATAAATTGAAGCTACAACATTTTAAAACCCCTATTTTTGGAAGTGGCAAGATTGTTAGATCAACCCAACAATCCGACTCTCATCGCATCATTGATTGTGCAGAAAATGCAAGTGAAGAAGTTGGGGACCCACTTTGTAAGACACCAAAAGGTCGGCCTAGAATACATCCATATTTTAAAACTTATGGTAAAGGAAAACGAGCACAATCTAGCGGAAAAAATAAGGTAAGTTTTTTTAATTTTAGTAATTGTGAGTTATTTTTTAATTTTAGTGTTTATGAAATTATGATGGTATATACTTTGTAGGAAAACAACATGGGAGATCATGCTCTTTCTCAACAAAGACGAAGAAGGGGAAGTGAAAAACAAAAAACTCCCCAGAAGAAAGTGTCGGTGAGATGTATATGTATGATATTTAATTTTGCTTTCATTATTGGAATGTTTACAATCGTAAATCTATAAAATATTTTAATTTTGTAGAAAATTTCCACTCCTAACCCATCTCCTGCTCAAATGCGGAATAATTCATTTATTTGCCCGCCACAAGCAAGTGTAAGTATCGTTTTACATTTTAAGGGTCTTCATTTTTTTTATGAAGGTAATAATTTTCACGTTATGATGCTTATTTTGTGAATATTGCAGACCGGTCAGATTGGTTTTTGGGGAGGTTCAACTTTTTCCATGAATGTGCCACATGCGTATGCGTATGGGATGTCTCGCCCTCCTACCCAACTTTTGGGGAGCTTCAACTTTTGGAGTGAACAATAGTGCGAACTTTTGGGCAACTGGCTTATAACTGGTTTATATAAATGTTCTTATATAACTCGTCATTTCAAATTATAGATAACTGTATACATTGAGCAACTGGCTTATAACTGGTTCTTTTGTTCATTCTTAGATAGGTTTTGGGGAGGTCAACTTTTGCCATGAATGTGCCATATGCGTATGCGTATGGGATGCCTCGCCCTTCTACCCAACTTTTGGTGAGCTTCAACTTTTGGCATGAATGAACAAGAACCAACGGTGTTCCAACTTTTGGGGAGCTTCAACTTTTGGAGTGAACAATAGTTCAAACTTTTGGGCAACTGGCTTATAACTGGTTTATATAAATGTTCTTATATAACTCATCTTTTCAAATTATAGATAACTGTATACATTGAGCAACTGACTTATATAACTGGTGCTTTTGTTCATTCTTAGATTTGATGTGGTCCAACTACTTAATTGTAACTGAGCTAGCTAGCTGGCAATGATGACTTGGAGTAGGAATAGCTGACTTGGGGGGGAAATGAGGTCTGTGGTCTGTGGTTGTCTGTTTGCTCTTTGGTTTTGCTCTAATGCTAAGTTTACAATATAGTGCCACCTCATATTTGCCATATCAGCTCCACCTAAGCAGTTGTAAGTGGGTTGTAATGGTTTGGTAGTAGTCTTAGCATTTCTGGTTCAAATTATAGATAACTGTATACATTGAGCAACTGGCTTATATAACTGGTTCTCTTTTGTTCATTCTCAGATTTGATGTGGTCCAACTACTTAATTATAACTGAGCTAGCTAGCTGGCAATGATGACTTGGAGTAGGAATAGCTGACTTGGCAATGATGATGTGGAAGGCTCAGTCATTTTAGGGAAGAAATGAGGTCTGTTTGGTTTTTATCTCATAGGTCCCACCTCATCTTTGCCATATTAGTGCCACCTCAGCAGTTGTAACTGGGTTGTAATGTTTTGGTAGTAGTCTTAGCATTTCTAGTTTACTATTTGGTTTATCTGATACTAAACTGTATCCTCTGATACTTGGGTTTGCTGGAAAATGTTTTAGCTGGAAATTAGTATTGATACTATGCCTGAGCCATACTGATACTATGCCATACTGATGCTATGCCTGAGCCATACTGAGCTGGAAAATATTTTAGCTGGAAAATGTTTTAGCTGCAAAGAAGAGCATTTTCATACTGAGCCATAATGATACTATGCCTGAGCCACTCTCTGATACTATGTTCTTACTACTATATCAAGCCTCCATACTCCATACTGAGCCAAGCTAAGCTAGCAATGTACAATGTAGGAGGGTCAAGCAGAGAAGTTTATGTCAGGTACTTATCATTGTCATTTTGAGAAATGTTGAGAATCAACAATGGTTCCAAAAGAGCAAGAGGCTATCAACTTTCTGGAGAAGAAGAAGCATAATCCTTCGAGCAACTGATGGTTTTTATCTAATCCTTAGTTCATCTCAAGTTTAATAGTTAGAATTAAAAGTGTATTTGATGCTTCCTATTCTATCTAATCCTTAGTTCTTATTGGTTGTTTGGCTTTCTATCTAATCCTTAGTTCTTAAATCATGGTGTTATTGCTGATCTGATCACCATTTGCTTGCAGGAAAGAAGAATTATGCTGCTCCTGGCTTGGATTTTATGAAGCTTGGATTTTATGAACTTACATATATTGACTCTATGTACTAATTTTTTCCCAGGTTACAATGAAATATTATCCAGCTCCTGGCTTGGATGTAATTTGTTCCCAGGCTACAATGAAATATTATACAATAATTTTTTTCATGTGTGGATGATGTTTGGATGGGTATGTGTGGTTGTACTATTGATGTTTGGATGGGCATGTGTTCATACTGGGAATTATGCTGCTCCTAGATGTAATGATGTTTGGATGGGCATGTGTGGTTGTACTATTGAAATGTTTTTCATGAGTTTAAGATGTGCCTGAATGGGTATTTGATTTTATGCAATACATTTGATGACCTCATATTATCTTCATCAAACTGGTCCACAATGTCCATCAGTGTTGGAGATGTCATTTTTCACAGAAATGTTTGTCATCATCTGTTCAATATGTTCTTTGGCAAATAAAAGGTCAGCATTATTGACAGACACTATTGCCTTTTCGACTTCCTGTAAGGCAAGATTTGCATCATTGGCATGCTGGGTAGCCTTTAACTCGTAAGCCCCAGTCTCCTTACCCTTAGAATCCTCTGCAAGGATAGGCAAAGACTCCACACTGTCAGGCTTGGATTCTGAGTCATTTGGAGTTTGTTTTATAACAAACAGTTTTAGAGAGTTTCCCTTCTTTCTCCTTACTTTTTGAATCCTCTACGAGTATAGACAATGACTGGGTATCATCTTCTATATCAGTTGGAACTCCTAGCTTGTTGAACAATGCTGCAGA
This sequence comes from Iris macrosiphon, assembly GCA_036927795.1. NCBI lineage: Eukaryota > Viridiplantae > Streptophyta > Magnoliopsida > Asparagales > Iridaceae > Iris > Iris macrosiphon. Next base: position 141,754,626 of record JAYESA010000015.1, read on the forward strand.
TGTTGTATTGACAGTACCCAAGTTAGGCAAGTCAATCTCCATATCCATATCTATCAATGCTTCAGATACCTTCTCCTGTAACAATTTTAGAGGAATTCCAAGAGCATTCATAGCTGAGGATGTCCTAATAGGTCGAATGATTCCACCAGCATCAGCTATAAGGAGCTTAGCAATGGTCTGCTTGTCATGAGAATGATGTCTTGATTGCCCAGCACAAGTTTCATCAGCAAAATTTTCTTGTTCTTCCTGAGGAATAGGAAACTCTATATTCTCATTTCTTCTTGATTGCCCAGCACAAGTTTCTTGTTCTTCTTGATTGCCCAGCACAAGTTTCCACAAGTTTCATCAGCACAACACTGATGGACATTTGCAGGCCTAAATTCATCAGTGCACGAGAGTATCAAAGTAGAATCAGTACTCATATCCAGCTCAATTTGTGTCCAGCTTAGCTCGTGGAAAATGAAGAGAGTTGGGAACCAAGTTAGTTAGGGGAATACTTCTATTGTATTCATCCTTTGCATGTGCAATCGAGTATCAGTAGTAGTATTAAAACTGCCAAAACATATGACACAAGACATGCAAAGTTCAACAACAGTTCCGACACCAGACGTTCAATAAAATAGAAAATGGTAATTATATTAACACAAACATATTATACAATGCCAAAACATTAGAGTTTTGAGACAATTAAACCGAGAGGTTTTTAGTCATTATAATATAATTACTAAATCTTAAATCCTTCAAATTACTAAATCTTAAATCTCCCAATTTTTTTCAAAATGGAACCATATACTTCGACTTGACGTTGCGCTACACGGTGTTCAATTTCAACTTCAAATAGGATCTCCTTCATGATATCCTTGTCCTGTCCCGAAGAACTAGTAGCCCCATCATCTACTAGTTTCTGGTTCTTCTTTGTCTTTGAAGCCTTAGATTTTTGCATCCAATCAATATATTCACAACCTGGATTTTCCCTCTACACATATTAAACAAACAAATTATAATTGTAATCACAGTTACGAATAGTAATAATAATTGACTTTTTGTGAACAAAGTAAAAAAAAATTACTTACACTAGTAGATGATGGACAACAATAGAATTTTTGTCCTAAGCTCATAGGCATCTTCGATGTTCTTATTTTGCAAAAGCCGGCTTTGCAACGACAAAACCGAAGTTCATCCGCCCAACACCAAAAATCACATCCATCATTCTATGTAAATCAAAATAAGAACAATCAAAAAATTATTTCAATTTTGCAAAAATGAAAATAATGATCTAAACTACAAAAAAAATTCATACCTCCTTTGCACATTTCAGAAATTTGCGACCACGATTCCAAGGGGTATTTGCAGTGAGTAATTTGCACATAGAAGTAACTTCACAATAACATGGGATCTTCGCAAGATCCTGTTCAACTTCAGTTGCTTCATTTTGTGCCATTTGGGAGCCTAAACATGTTAGGACATTAGGATTTCAATATGCTAAACTAAACATTAGAATTTACTAAAGCTTTGAAATAACAGAAAATAAAATTTATTTACCATCATCCAATGTCTAATATGATCGAAGAAGCATTTGTGTGAATTCAGTAAGGCATGCATCCACCACCTAGGTAATTTCAGAAGTATTCTAATACTATATAGCTCCTTATACTAAGAACAAGAGGGGTTTGCAAGAAAATAAAAATAAAACCCTCATTTCAGAAATAAAAACTCTAATTTCAGAATCTAAAGTTCAAAATCATAACCCTAATTTCAGAATCAACTTACTAACGGAATCCTAGTTTACAAATTTCAGTTTTTTCTTGTTTAAATTTTCATTTTCCCCTTATTTCAGTTTCCCCTTAGTTTATCATTTTGAACTTTAGATTCCGTTTTGTAAACTTGATTCCGTTAGTAAACTAGGATTCCGTTTTGATGTTGATTCTGAAATTAGGGTTATTATTAGATTTTTTATTTCTGAAATGAAGGTTTTATATTTTTTTTTTCTTGCAAACCCTTCTTCAGGAAAAAAAAACCCTAATTTAAGTTTACAGTACATCGTGCCCTAGTTTCAGTGGTAGACGGAGGGAGAGACAGAGAAGAAGAAGATGAAGAAGTACCTGTTTCTTCTTCTGGCCGTATTGTTAGGTTCAAGAGAGGTTGAATGAGGTCGTTGTCGTCGTCGTCGAGGAGTGAGGTCGCCATCGTGCCCTAGTTTCATGCCGTAATGTTAAGTTCAAGAGAGAGAGAGAGATACACAGAGAGAGAGAGAGAGAGAGAGAGAGTGTGTGGGTGAGAGAGAGAAGTACCCGTCGTTTGGGGAGAAATGAGGAACCCTAATTTCCTTCGTTTGGGGGAGAACTGAAGTCTGTGGTCTGTGGTTGTCTGTTTGCTCTTTGGTTTTGCTCTAATGCTAAGTTTACAATATAGTGCCACCTCATATTTGCCACATCAGCTCCACCTAAGCAGTTGTAAGTGGGTTGTAATGGTTTGGTAGTAGTCTTAGCATTTCTGCTCCATATAACAGGAGTGAGTCACACTGCTGGCACATGGTGAGTCATCACAATGTATAATTTCTCCAACAAATCATCGGTACCACAATATTGGTACACGTGGTGATATCCCGGCCGTCGGTCCCCTCCCTTCCCACAACATGATAAGGGGTGAAGCCAAATTCACACACCCACATGCGGATCTCGTGTATCCATTCCATCCCCTCCTCCTCCCATTGTCATTCCCGAAACCCAACTACCATTTAAAATACATTCTCTACTCCCCCCTCCCTCCCTCTCTCTCTCTCTCTCTCCTCGCCTCACTTTCTCTCTCCTCACACACTCTCTATGTAGAGAGAGACCTCCCATGAACATCCTGTAGTCTTTCTTCCTCAGAGTTGAACCATTACTTCCTACGCTTCCATTCACTTCTTGGTTTTGAGCACTGAAGTGATTGATTCCTTCCTTCCTTCCTTCCTTCTCTCTCTCTCTTTCTCTCTGTTAGGTCACTGGAGGATGTTGTCTTTGAGCTGCTTCCCAAGTGTGGATCTTGGTCAAAAAGCTATCTTGGGTCCTCCGAAGAGGCGTCTGGTCCTCGGGTGCAGGCGAGGTGCTCGATGCCGAGTCTCACCGGCGCAAAACGGTATGGTTATCGCACCCTTTTGGTTGTTTCGGCTGCGGATGCGATAAAGGCTGCGTCTTTGATGTGGGCTTTGGGTCTTTATGTTGCCGCAGTGGATGTTGGGAGCTCGGGATCCCATCTGGATGTCGGCACGAGCAAGAGGCCCAGCGGTATCTCCGTCTCGGTGACTTCGTTGATGGAGCCCGTATTCGAAGATTTGCTGAGGCTCAACAACAACCTAAAGACGGTGAGCTATACGGGAAATGACTGATATTTGTGATTTGCCAAATGTTGTTTATGCAGTCGGGTTTTGTTGTTCTAGATTAGTTATGGATCAACTGAGCTACTATACCTCTGAGGCACTTTTGACATACATTCTTATATACTCTGATCGATAGCTCATTAACTACTATGCGGGAATGACTGATATTTGTGATTTACCAAATGTTGTTTATGCATTTAGGTTTTGTTGTTCAAGATTAGTTATGGATCAACTGAGCTGCTATACCTCTGAGGCCCTTTTGACGTACATTCGTGTATACGCTGATCGATAGCTCATTGGCTCTGATTCTAGTCGGTCCACCAGCTTTCAACTTTTAACAAGGGCAAAACGATTTAGAGATGTCACTAAGAAAGTCAAATGCACATTAAGGAATTTGATCAGTTGTCGGTATGGGACGATTAACAAGACCTAGTAGTTCATCGCGTAGGTTGATGCAGGAACGTCCACCATGATCAAACCCTACAAACCTGGAAGCGGAATGAAAGCGGATTCATCAGAGTTGATGAAGAACAACAGTGTCGGGTACGTAGTAGTCGACATTGGCTCACCGAAACATCCCTGAATGGAGGGTAACTACAGTGGCTGTAGTTGACATATTGGTTGTCCGAGTCCAGGAACGGTTGTGCTTGAATCCACGAACAACTCGAAGTTGACGCCTTGTTTGTCCAATCCCAAGGACGGTTGTGTTTGAATCCACGAACACCTCGAGTCCACGAGGTTGCTTTAGTCCACAAGCCTTTGGAGTTCACCAGGAATGAAGAGAAAACTCTTTTGAGGGTAATTTCTAATATTCAAGATTCTAAAACTGTTGGATCTAGAAGGTGGCTATATATATATCCTTACATCTTTGGCAACAAAAGAATACCTAATTTAAAACAAATGACACTAATATCCAAACAATGCTTGGTCAACCATGCACGAGTCATTACATATAAGACTAGTCAAATCGTTGTCAATTTCTGTTGGCGTGTTTCCCGATGTTTGTAATTTGATGAGGCAGAACAACAACCTAAAGTCATACGGGAATGATCAATATTTGCAATTTGCGCAATGCTGTTTAAGTAATTGGTTTTCTTGTTTTACGTATGAATCAACTGAGTTACTATGATTGGGGATTATAGCTAACCACTGGATGGTATGTTTGATTACTCAAGAGTCATGAGAGATGATCGTTAAGAGATGATCAAGTGAGCTACTATACCTTTGAGGTTCTTGTTCTTTATTGCTGCATTTCTACCTACTTTCGAATCAATCAGAGAGTCATGACATGTTTCTAGGTGCCACTTATGACTTACAGACGACCTGGATTAATTCAGTAGGGGTACTAGATTAAGCCTGTGAGTGGGGAATCACATAGATTGGTTTTCATGTTTGTGGCTTAAGCCAACGAGAACCCAATCGGTCGGACGCCTTCCTTTGGGTATTCTATTAGGTATGTATATACGCTAATTGATACCTCATTAGCGCTGGTTCTCACTGTTATAGTTGCTTTCAACTATTAACAAGGGCAAACTGATTTAGAGATTTCAGGAAGATGAGGAATTTGATCGTGTTGGTGGACGTGGCGGTAGAGATGATGGTCGTAGTTTTGGTCGAGGAGGAGGCCGTGGTGGTAAAGACAATGGTCGTAGTGGTGGCCGCGGTGGTGGTGGTGGCCGTGGTCAACCACGAAGTGTAAAATTGTGGAATGATCGGTCATATCGAAGACTATTGTTGGGACAAGTGGGGCAAACCATAATATGCACATCAAGTGCATGACAAAAATATGCAGTCCCAGGTCACCACTTCTGCTCCCAGAGATGATACTTCTGGTTTTAGTCAGAGTTCAACGTCCGATACCTCATCTCCATTTGAACAGATCCTCCAGAATTTGAACGCTATTGCTAGTACCATCTTTCAACCTACTGCAACCATGACACATATAGGTAATCTTGCTTTTGTGGCAACCCAGTCACCATCCACCTCTTGGGTCCTCGACTCAGGAGCAAGTTCTCACATGTCTGGTATAACCTCTCTTTCATAATCGTAGTCCCATGAAGCATAATATTATCTTGGCTGATGGGTCTATTCGTCCTGTGCTTGGAAAATGTGTCATTCACCCTACTCAATTGTTGTCATTATTTGTTTCTTTATATGTGTCTAATTTTTTATTTAATTTGTTATCTGTGAGTCAGTTAACAAATTTTCTTCAATATTCTGTGATATTTTCTTCCAATTCGTGTGTTTTTCAGGATCTCATGACGAAGAAGATGATTGGTTCGGAGAATAAAAAAGATGGACTGTATTACTTGAATCTACCTGGACATGCTTTCATTTTTGTTTCTACTTCTCCATTGCAGTGGCATTATCGTTTGGGACATCCGTCTTTGGCTAAGTTGCGTCAAGTTGTTCCTAGTTTGAGTCATGTTTCTAGTCTTGAATGTGAGGCTTGTCAGTTAGGCAAGCATCACCGTAGTTCCTTTCCTCGTCGTAGTAAGAGTCGAGTCGCCAGTTAAAGTCTTTTGATCTTGTTCATTCTGATATTTGGGGTCCGTCTAGAGTCAAAAGTCCGAAAGAATTTCAGTATTTTATTATTTTTATTGATGATTATTCTAGAATGACTTGGTGTTATTTAATGAAAGAAAGATCTGAGTTTCCAAATGTGTTATCTGTCTTTTATAATGAAGTCTATGTTCAGTTTGATAAACGCATCAAAATTCTGCGTTTTGATATTGCTTTGGAGTATGCTCAATCTTCTGTGAACAGTTTCTGTGTTGATCGTTGTATAATTCATCAAACCAATTGTATCCACACATCTCAACAAAATTGTATAGCCGAACGCAAACATCGACACATTTTAGATGTGGCTCGAACTCTCATGTTCAATATACATGTCCCTAAACAATATTGGGCAAATACCGTTCTTACTGCATCCGTTCTTACTGTATGTTATCTAATTAATCGATCCTATCATCTGTATTAAATAATAAAGTTTGATTTTTTATGTTACATACATATGTTGCTCCTTTTTCTTTACCTTCTCGAGTGTTTGGATGTGTCGCTTTTGTTCATAACTTATAATCTAATCGAGATAAGCTGGCTTCTAGATCTCTGAAGTGTCTTTCTTGGTTATCCTCGTACTCAAAAAGGTTATCGTTGTTACAGTTCACAGTCACGCAAGTATTTTGTTAGTACATATGTGACATTCTTTGAGTCAACCCCTTTCTTTCCTTCGGAAGACCGTTGTATTCCTTTTACATCAGATTTGATATCTTCCATGCCACTTCTAGTAATTCCTTAATCAGTTTCTGTCTTTATTCTTCCTTTACAAGTTTATCAGAGATTCAAGGACAGGTCAGTGGTTATGCAGAATTCAGCCCTCAACAACCAATCAGCGTCCATGCTTGAGATTTCTGCTCCCATCACCATAGATCCAGATAATATTCTCATTGCTCTCAGAAAAAGAAAACACATTTGTACCACAAAGAATAAGCATATCATTTCTAATTATGTTTTATTACACCGTGCTTCTTCATCTTTTCATGCATTTGTTTCATTGTCTTCTATTTCCATTCCCAAAACTTACAAGCAGGCTATGTCATCTTCTGGTTGAAAAGTGCAATGGATGAGGAGATGTATGCTTTACATCAAAATCAGACTTGGGAGCTTACGTCACTTCCTGTTGGGAAGCAGATAGTGGGTTGTAGATGAGTGTACACTGTTAAGTATCATCTCGATGGTTCAATTGAGCGTCTCAAGACACGGTTGGTTGCAAAAGGGTATACTCAAGTATATGGTGTGGATTATATGAAGACTTTCTCTCCAGTGGGTTGAATTCAGTTCAGATTCTTATTTCTGTGGTGGTTAATCGCCAATGGCCTATATATCAGCTGGACATAAAAAATACTTTCTTGTATGGTGACTTACAAGAGGAGGTTTATATGGATCAACCACCGGAATATATTGTAGAAGGAAATAAAAAAATTCGTATGTCGATTGAAGAAAGCATTATATGGACTGAAACAGTCACCTCGTGCTTGGTTTGGCAAGTTCAGTTCAGTTCTCATTCAGTATGGCTTTCAGCGTACCACATCAGATCATTCAGTATTTTGTCATTTTTTTTCAGCAGGTATTATCGTGTTGATTATTTATGTTGATGATATTATTATATTTGGGAGTGATTATGCTGGAATTGTGGACTTGAAGGCCTGCCTTAGTCGTCAGTTTCATACTAAGGATTTGGGCATTCTTTGATATTTTCTTGGAATCAAGATTGCTCGATCTAAGAATGGTGTGTATCTGTCAAAACGCAAGTATGTTCTAGACTTGCTCTCCGAGACTAGGATGTTCGAGTGTCGGTCAGTTGAGACTCCTATGGATTATCATGACAAGCTTGATGCTGACAGGGAAGAGTTATTTGAGGATGTTGAATATTATAGACGTTTGGTTGACAAACTTATATATCTTACTGTTACACGACCACATATTACATATGCAGTTGGAGTAGTTAGTCAGTTTATGCATTTTCCTCGGCAACCACATTGAGAGGATCTCTCTCGCATTCTTCGATACTTGAAGGATGTACCTGGAAATGGTGGTTGTACAAACCTTTCCAGTTGCTTACGGTGACGGGATTCAGTGATGATGATTGGGCAGACAGTCGCAGTGATAGGAGGTCTACTTCTGGCTATTGTACATTTGTGTGTGGTAATCTTGTCACGTGGCGTAGTAAGAAGCAGAATGTTGTGGCTTGTTCTAGTGCAGATGCCGAGTACAGTGCGATGGCTCATAAAGCTTCTGAGATGATGTGGGTGCAATCTATTTTTCATAAAATGGAGATTATGATTCCTATTCCGATAGAGATGTATTGTGATAATCAGTCGGCAATGTTTATCGCAAGTAATCCGGCGTTTCATGAGCGCACGAAGCATATCGAGGTGGATTGTCATTTTGTTCGTGATTTGTTGATGAAGAAACATATTGTTACTCCTTATGTTCGGTCGGAGGACCAATTAGGTGATATCCTCATCAAACCACTTTCTTGTGGTCCATTTTTTGATTTATGTAGCAAACTGGGTGTCATTCACCGTTCCCATTATACGTATTGGGAGCGTATTATTTCTTGCTGCATGTTTATTTTATTGCTTGAGACTAGACTCATTCTTTGGTAGATGATTGGTTCGGTTTATTTTGAGGTTAGGGCTTGGTCATGACTTGAACATTGGGTCAAGTGAACCCAAACCCTCCATGTATATAAACCAAATCTCTCCTCTCTTTTCATTTCTTCTTTTCTTTCTCTCTTAGGTTTCTCTCCCTCCACCATTAGGCAAGTACATCTTGCATGAGAAATGGAGAAATCCTCCATATTATTAGTCTATTATATTTATTTGTGTGATTTTAAGCATGTTTAGAACTTGGTATTTTCGGATTTGGTGGATGGAATGGTACATATCTGAATTTTTATGAGTGTGAGTGTTCTTGAGTTTTTCTTGGTATTGATCTTCAAGGCTTGTTGTTTTCGAAAACTAAGTGTTCTATGTGATAGAGCATTTCATTTCGAGCAAATTGACTTTTGAACCACTTGATTTGGAGTTGAGATGATAATTTTATGGTAGAACAAGTTTTTCGGATTCTTGGAGTTTTTCTATGGCCGAACTTGTTGTTCTGGGACAATGGAGTGAGTAACATGCGGCCCAACAACATGCGTCCCCCCAGCATGCGTCCATCTTGTTGGACGCATGTCTGCTCTGTGCATACTTTCAAAAGTCGGATGATAGTACCTTGAACACATAAAAATTCACCAAGGTCTGAGTCCATGCGTCCAGGAGATTATGCGGCCACGAGCCATGCATCTCTTCTTTTTGGGCGCATGCCTCTACACGACTTTTGTGTGTCTGCACGACTTTATGTGCTTTTGTCTTTTCTCTCTGATACTTATGCCTTGTCACATCATTCACCTTTATGTCAATTCCGTGACACTTCATTTAATGTCCATCACTTCGGCACTTGTCCCAAGTAGTGGACTTTTGCCCGAGCATGCGGTATGGAGGAGCATGCGGCCAGGTTAGAACTTGCGGCCGGGTTGGTTCATGCGGCCTGACCTTCTTGTGCACGACTTAGACACGTATTATTCTTAGTGACTCCCTGTGTGCATGTAGTACTTTCTTGTTGGGATCATATATTTTTATGTGGAATGTTTCTTACTCTGTGGTTGATTCTAGTAATGCTTGTATCTTGATTCTAAGGAAGAATGGACTTAGTAACCAGTCCTTATGCTAGACATGACCATTTGCTAAGATTGACAATGTACATGACATGAATATGTGTTGGACTGAGAATTCTGTGTGGAACAGACTGAGTAATAAGTAACTGACCAGCTATGTGCATGGCATAAGCTTCGTGTTATAATGTGATCTAGATTCATGTGATCCAATGAATAATTGATAATTAGACTCGAATACTGTATCCGTGCTGATACAATTATTGCCTGATATTGTTCATGATCTAATGTGCACCGAGGTACGACATACCATGTTACATTTTAAGTGATTTATATTTGGATTGTGCATCGAGAATCCCTCCAAATTCCTGAACTCGTGATACTATAAATATACTTTTCCCCCAGCACAGACATGATATGCGAGTCAAGTACCAAAGTGTGGTTATTATATTGATTTATTGAATGTTGCATACACGCTCGAGTGAATTCAGATTGAACTTCCATGGATTCGTATCTAGCGTATCTGTACTTTGTACGATATCTTAAGGGTAATTCTCATATGGCCACGCTTTGAGATTTCAAAACAATATATGGTTAATTAAGCAACTAAAAGTGGTAACATTGGGAGAAAACGGTATCCCGATATCATGCCAACGAACCTTCCCACAGAGATTCATTCTAAGTGCGCTGTGGGCTGGCCACCACAGATACTGTATATCATCCGCCTTAGTGGAGTACACTATCTGACCTACTATAAATAATGTCGAGCCACTGTTTCACTATAGGAATATTGGAACCGCTAATACCGTGATATAGCGCAGTGGTCCTGCGAAAAACTAGTACAATTCGTGAAGTGCCTGTATAATCATCTATTGGCTTGGTTAGCTCATGTTCGGCAATGGCTCAGTTAGCTCATGTTCGGCAATTGTGTGATCTGAGGATACCTATTATGCATTATTCTAAGATAACCTCAGACTCCACAATTAGCAAGCCGTACAAGTGATTGGCCGATTTTATTAATTGGACTTGGTTGTGATTGTATTATTCTTTCAGTAGCCTAGGAAAATGAAGTATCATAGTGTGATGGATTTAATCCTTGTCCTTATTTGGTTGTAGGGTTAGACCTTTGTGTTAGGATATGCCATGGACCTAAGTTACGACGCATAACCTATATATATTATTATATATTTATTGCTTGGGTTTTTGTTTCTCCATTTCGTGCTTCCTTTGTGGTACTTGCTATTTGGGGTCTAATCCCACTGGTTTTGTATGACCAGGTTTCGAGCCAGCACCCGAGAATCCAGTGTGCTTTCCTTCGACTCATGGCGCGTACCAGAAACATGGCCGCCGAGGATAACGAGTGGGTTTTCTTATTTTCCGTTCGTCATTGTGCATTTTACTCTTTTGGGCGTTTAGCCACCGGCACGTCTGGACATTTAATTTTCTTTTTATGACTATGTAAATCAGACCGCAGCTGTAATACTGTCATGTACTTTTGTTATTCCACCTGCTTCTTATTTTGTACAGCTGGTCTCCAGAACATCTTGAGAAAGCGTTTCGGACGCCTTATTGCTTTATTATATATGCTCTATGATTACTGTTTCTTGTTTGATTGATTGAAACATAGATGTTCGTGTGACCCTAAGTGACCTGATTGTAGCATGCACCCCCTTGTCTAGTTACAAATGTGATCGTTGTATGAAGTATAGTACCTTGTACGGGGTAGCTGGCCGTGTCCGTTTCCGTATTCTGGTACTGGGGCATGACACTGGACATGTCTGATCTATATGCTCCAGCTTGAGAGAGGGTGTTAGAGTTATTTTATTTTGTTATTTATCTTATGAGAATATAATAGTAATTGTGGGTGGATTGCATATCAATATAAATAGATATGAGATGCAACCTAGGATTTTATGTCCTTGCAATCTCCCTTCTCATATTCTCTCTTCTCCTTCTCTCTTCTCTCCATCTCCAAACTTCACTACAAGGAAATGACACAAGTGATTTACAGATTTCACTACTGCATCTCTGCAAAGAAAAAATTTGGTATGACCAGGAAGTGACAGAATATGGTGTAAGATCATCCAACCACCTGGAACTTTGAAGTCCCAAAACATGGCAGCATGGTTCTGAAGTTTTATGATGTTGGTGCATTGGGAACCGAGATGATGAATAGCAGAGTTGCCTCAGTTGTCTGTAAATGCTGTCCAATATCACTTTCTTATAAGCTGATTATCATTGACTTCATTGTGATAGACCAGATAGGGGTAAATCTTTTAGGTGAAGATCCTGAACCGTTTTTCTAGTTACAAAGTTTGACGCCCAGTAGGTTTGTCATTTGAATGAATATAACCTATTGTTCTGTTACTAAACCAAGGAATATAGCTAGTACACCTGATACTTATGTAACATACTTAACAATAGCATGTGATGTATTAAGAGAGATGTTTGTAATGTCGAGTTTTTCTTAGCCTGTAATTTTCTTCTAGGTCCCTTCAAGAAGTATATTTATGTATTGAGCAACAATCCAATAAATAATTACAATATTTGGATGGAGATTTGGACATTCCTCCACGTACGAATATAAATACTGTCTTAAAACAAATGAAATGCCATTTCATACTTTTAATTAAAATAGTATAATTCTGGATCAATCATCAAAGGACATAGATGCAGCAGCCATTGTGGCAGCCCACTGAGTCAATAAGTTCCTTTGCCAGCTTTGGAGACTGATCTTATGACGAGAACCATTGTTACATTGCTCCTTCTTGATTACTTTGGCATAGCTGTAAGTTCTATGCCCTGAAATTTTCCACAAAGATGGTTTGATGAATGCTTACAGATAGTTCTTTGCTGAGAAATCTCTTTTATTAGCACTTTGCTCCTCTAACTATGCAGTTGGTGTGTTCTTCTTATACACTACATCTTGTAATGGCTTCTTACCATGATGCTCAATGCTATAACACCATTCTTTTTGCAAGGAATGGCGAGGCTAATTACCGTAAGGTTTCATGTCCAACTCAAGAAAGGTTCTTGAGCTAGTCAGTTTATCCTCTTTGATTAATTTGTACTGTCTCGGTTGTAACATTCAAGAGTGCACTTGTAGCGAATTCCAGAATATGTTTCCCTTTGCACGTCGAGACTGTTTTGTCGTATGCGTCTTATGCATGATAAGGCTGGTGATGGTGGACGATATGTTGAATGCATCAGTCTATTGTACCATTTTCTTCTTGGTTTCCCTTGAGTTTGTTGAGTTTCCAACGAGGTTACTGAAAAGGATATCCACATGACCTGATACTATGTACAACAACAACAACAACAACAACCACCGCAACCTTTATACCAAATTTTTGCGGTCGGTTGTTAGAATCATCTTCTTCTATTCGGCTCTGTTATCTTCTGTAACACTAACAAGATCTGTATCCTTCTTTAACACTTCAAATCATGTTAGTCTAGGCCTATCTCTAGTCATAGCGGCTCCATTAACTACTATATTATTGCTCCTCCTTACGGGGGCATATGTTGGTCTGCATTGCATATGTCTAAACCACCTAAATTAATTTATCTTGTCCTCAATTGGCACCACCTTTAACTTTATATGGATACACTAATTTATTGTCATATCCTTTAATGTATTGTCACTCATCTATCTTAGCATTCTCATTTCAACTACACTAACTTTCTGTACATGTTTCTTAATCGTCTAATATTCGGATCTATAAAGTATGGTTGGTCTTATAGCAATATGTAGAATTTTCATCTCAACTTCAGATGTATCTTGCGATCACAAAGTATTCCATAAGTAAAAATACCCCAGGGGTGAATAGGATTTAAATGAATAATTAAGCACAATTAATAATGCTAATAGAAAATTTAAATCTGAAGTACTAGAAACAAGACAAGAATACAAACACATAATGTATCCTTGTATCCACTGAGAGACATTCCATTCCCAAAACCCTCTCCGGCTTAATCTACTATTAGAGAAATAGTTATACTTGCACACTTTGATTTGAAAGTCTCATCGACTTCTTACACACGAATTTTGATTCGAAGGGCTCCCCGATTTCTACACAAGCTTTAATATGAAGGCTTACAGACTTCAGTCTTTTACAAAAAAGATTTTGATCTTCTTACAACAATTGAAGATCCAATTTACAATTCAATTTAAAACTCTTATCTCAAATAGATTTGACAAATAAAAGCTCTTGTATGTGGATAGATTTGGAGTGTATTTGGTGAAACTTTAAGGCTCCAAGAAGTGGGGACAACTGATACCAAACAAGAATATATATAGAACGCTCAAAACAACTCACTTGATATTGTGCAGATAATTACTGTCTTGCACAGTAACGACTAGTTTTATAGCCATTGCAACAATAATTATATAACAAAGTACTCCCAAACAGAATATAATATATAACAAAATACTCCCAAACAAAATATTGTCAGTATATTGTTTTAAGAAATAGACTATGCTGAACAGAAAGCTGATGGAAACCAAATTTGTTTCCACAGTATATCGACGGTATACTGTTGAATACTAGATATTTTTTGTTGGTTTCTGGTTTAGCTTTCATTTGTCGTTATCTATTGAGTTATAATTGATCATAGAGAATAAATATAAAGGAATATTAAAATGAGCTCTAGGTCTTGATAGCTTGGTTTTTTCCTTTATTTGAATATTGATATCTTTTTCTAATGACAATTGTCCGAACTTCGAAGCAAACCGTATCTGAAAATATAGTTAGCTTTTGGGGGCTTCGTCCTTGAACCTCCATGGGAGCGCTTTCCTGTCGACCCCCGCCCGTTGACTAGTCAATGCAACTCTCAACACCATGTTCGTGAACTCAGAGATATCGTAGGATATTCAGAGAAATTTTTGGACTAACCGTGTCTTTGGTCCATTATGATTTCTTCATTAGCATAAATCCATTTTAATTTTTCTTATTGTTTTTCTGCAAAATAAATGTTAAGACGAACAAAGCAATATACATAGTAGCGACGATGATAAGTATAGAACACACTTGGACTATACCAAGTTTAAGTATTAATAATAAGTAATTGCTTGATCATTAATGATTTTATAATGCTAAACTTAATCGATTAACCATAATCAAAAACTCAAATTAATAATTGGGCTAATAATTAGAATTTCTCCATTTCAACCATCGCGTTTTAATTCTGTGCATAACATTCTTTTCAATCTCTCTATCATAATGAACGATCGATCCTAAATACCGAAAGCTAGCACTTTTAAGTATCTCTTGTCTATCTATATGAACTCTCCTCTCATTTTCCTTTGACTTCATGTTAAAATTATATTTCATATACTTTGTCTTCGTCCTACTAATCCTACCTAAGATTTCAAAGTCTCTACACTTCCATTTTAGCATCTAACCCTTTTATACTCTTATCAACCAACACAATATCATCAACAAACATCACATATCATGTAACCTTCCTCTTGAATGTCTAGTAATTTCATTTATAACTATCGTAAAAAAGTAAAGACTCAACACCGATCCTTGATGCAAGTCAATTGTAATAGGAAAAGGGTCACTACTCAATAGTTCGTACGGTTGTCACAACTCTATCATACATATCCTTATTACTCATAATATAACTACTAGAAACCCGTTTCTTCTTCAAAGTCCACAACATTCTCTCCTTAGGAATTCAATCATAAGCGTTCTCTAAGTCAATAAAAAAACATTCGTAAAAATCTCTCTTTTCCTCTAAAAATCTTTTCATTAATCGTCTTAGAACGTAAATAACTTCCATAGTAGATCTCCCTGGCATAAAACTAAAATGATTCTCTGAATATCTAGTTTGTTTTCTTAGTCGTTGCTCAATCATTCTCTACCATAGTATGACTCGTAAGCTTAATTCATCGATAGTTGTTACTACTTTGTATATCTTCCTTGTTCTTATATATGGGTACTATAATACTACTTTTTCATTCATCCGACGTCTTCTTAGTTCTTAGGATTTTGTTGAATAATTCAGTAAACCACATCAATTCTTTCTTTCCTAAACATTTTCAAACCTCAATAAGAATATCATCAGGTCCTACGACTTTTTTATTTTTCATTTTTGTAGAAATGGAATAATTGGATAAATTTTATTAATCATGAGACTACATATATATACATAGGAGAGGCTAACCCCTCTCTCTATTATTCTACCCGATGTGGGACTAAAGTCCATTACTAATACTTAATACTTAACACCATCCCTCAAGCTGGAGTATATATATCAATCATGCCCAGCTTGTTACACAAAAATTGAACCCGAGGACCCAGAAGAGACTTCGTGAAGATATCAGCTATCTGATCACCGGTTCTCACGTGATGAAACTTTATTATCCCATTTTGATACTTATCACGGACGAAGTAGATGTCAATTTCAATATGGTTCGTCCTTTCATGGAACACAGGGTTGGTAGCAATATGGATAGCAGACTGGTTATCACACCACATATCTGCTGCTTTAGATCCAGCTTCTTCTTCTAATTCTTGTAGCAGATGCTTCAGATATAGCACATCTGCTATGTCATGAGCAATCATTCGATATTCTGTTTCGGAACTTGATCGTGCGATCACACTCTGCTTCTTGCTCTTCCATGATACAAAGTTTTCGCCAATAAATATCGAGTAACCAGATGTAGATCGTTTATTCGTCAGGTTTGCACTCCAGTCAACATCGATAAAACACTCAAAATTTGTATGTCCCTGATTTTTTATGCAAATTTTTTTCCAGGATTCTGGTCTAGATAGCGCATAATTCTGAGAACTGCCTGCCAATGTGGAACTCGTGGAGAAGACATAAATCTACTCGCTACACTGACAACAAAGAAAATATCTGGACGAGTCATAACTGCCAAGTAGTTAAGTTTTCAACTACTCGACGATATTGTTACGGATTAGTCATCAGTACCCCCTCGTTGGGGAGTAACTTCTCCTGGGTCCATTAGCGATGTTGCCCCCTTAGCTTGCGTCATTCATGCATCATTTAGTATGTCTAGAATATACATCCTCTGAGACATTTAGTATGTCTAGAACATACTTCGTGCCTCTTTTCCCGTACGATTTCAACATCCAAGAAGTAGTTCAACGATCCCATATCCTTTGTCTGTAACTGTTCTTTCAGAAACTTCTTCAGTCCTGCAATGTCCTGATTATCGTCTCCTGTGATGACAATGTCATCAACATAGACACCAAGTAGTATCCTTTCAGCCGATGTCTATCGCTAAAATACTAAATAATCTTTCTTCGATTGACACATGCCAAACTTTGTCACAGGTAAATCGACCAAACCATGCACAAGGTGATTGTTTGAGACCATAGAGGGCCTTCCTCAGATGACTCACTTTACCCTCCCTTGCAACGAACCCGGGAGGTTACACTACATACACTTCTTCAAGATCCTCGTGGAAAAAGGCATTCTTTATATCCAACTGAAGTAATGGCTAGTCATAGTGAACAACTAAGGCCAAGAGTACGCGTACAGAGGTTATCCTGGCAACTGAGGATAATGTCTCAAAATAATCCTCACCATAAGTCTGAGAATATCTTTTAGCCACCAGACGAGCCTTTAGTCGATCAAGAGTGCCATCCGGTTTCATTTTGATCGTGAACACTCATTTGTAATCTATTGCCAGTTTACCCGGCGACAAATCTACAAGTCTCAAGTATAGTTTTTCCGAAGCGCTTTCATCTCCTCTTCCATAGCAGTACGCCAACCCGGATGTATGAGACCCTCGTCAGAATTGGGAATCTGAATCCCATCAATAGTAGCTATCAAGGATTGAGTGTGGCTCGCAAGTCCTTTGTAGTTTTCAACATATAAGAGATGATCACGACAGACACGACGAGGCCGAGCTGGAGGAACAGGCGGAGACGAATCAGTGGAGCTAGATGAGGATGATGGCTCTGTGACCGTAGGCGGAGGCACCATCTGTGACACTCGTTCGGGCCACGGCTGTGCTGACTGAACCGGTATCTGCGGACCGTCGGACCAGAATACTGACTCGATAGGGGAGGGCACCCTTACGGGGGGCTGTTGTGTTTGAACATGAAACAACAAGATATCCTCACTTCTGGGTAAACTTGGGGCACTGTACCTGTAGTTTGTGGAAGTGGAGGAAACTCGGTTTTAACGAAGGTAACATCCCGAGAGAAAAAATCTCTCTTCAAGGTAGGAGAAAAATAACGATACCATTTCTGATCTTTAGGATACCCAAGAAAATTATATTGGATTGCCTTAGGATCAATTCAGAAAGGGTTAACCGGGTATCCCGAACATAACACAAGCAACCAAATTTTTTGAGAGGTATAGAAACGGCTCTCGTTTGGGATATAGCCGAGAAAAGGAAGTAGCACCATTGAAAACCGACGATGACATGCGATTAATAAGATAACATGTAAGTACCGCATCCGACCAAAATATTCTGGGAGTACGTGCTTGAAACATAAGAGCATACGTTGTTTCCAAGGGATGATTCTTGCGTTCGGCCACACCATTCTGTTGTGGTGTATAAGGACAGTTTGGTGAATGATGCCACGTCGAGAGAAATATGAATTGAACTCACGAGACATACGACCATTGTCACTTCGAAGGCATTTAATTGGACACCAAATTGAGTTTTGATTTCCACATAAAAATTGTACCAAATTTCAAATAGTTCGGAGCGATTTTTTATCAGATAGACAAAAATGACACGTGAGTAATCATCAACAAATGTAACAAAGTACTTGAAACCCATCATCGAGTCCACCAGACATGGCCCCCATATATCAGAATATACCAACTCGAAAGTAGCATATGCAAATTTATTTTGACTCACCGGATAGGAAACCTGATGATGTTTAGCCAAACCACACGACTTACAATGAAAAGAAACGGTAATATCTAAAGATAGGTACAAATTCTGGAGAGCTTGGATAGATGAATGGCCTAACCGACAATATAGCTCGAAAGGATCGAGATTCACACCGGCACAAGCAATAGGGGAAGATGCGTCAAACATGTACGAACCTCCAGCCGCATGCTCCATACCGACAGTTTTTTCAGTCTTGAGGTTCTGAAAAACACAACCATCAGGAAAAATGTTACCGAGCAATGCATGTCGCGAGTAATCTGACTAATGGATAGTAAACTGAACGGGTTGCCAGGTGTATGTAATACGGAATTCAGTGACAGTCCGATAGAAAGACGTGCACTTCCACGTCCACAGACTGTTAGTGGACCACCATTGGCAATAGTAATATCGGAAACACGTTCCACCGACATATAATTGCGTATCATACATGCGTCGCCAATCATGTGAGCTGACGCACGAGAGTCAATCACCCACTGCTTCGATCTCACTACACATGACACGGAGTATCCGGCTGTGGATCCAGATGTGGATGCCTCACTACGACGTTGGACTTGGAACTCAAAAAAAATCTGTATATGACTCTGCAGTCATTTCGACAGATCGAACGCCATCATCAGGAGCATCCGTTGTAACGTTGGCAGCAGGAGTTTTAGGACACTGCCACTGGAAATGGTCATGCTGACCACAGTTGAAGCATGTGCGCGCTCTTCCTCCATTACGACTGCCATTGTCTCGTCCCCCATCACGACCAGCAATGCGGCCACCACGTCGTCCACCACGACCACCACGAAATCCAGGACGAGCCGCACCAAGAGCAAATCGATCAACATGAGCATCACCCGGAGTGGTCTCAACAACTTTCGCTGTCCGAAGAACGCGATAGTGGGCCTCCATCAAAGACGGGACATCAGATCCAACAATGATCTTAGAGCGAGCAGAGTCTGCATCAGGATGGAGAGATGCCAGATATGCCATGGCATTAAGCTGCTCACGTTAGGCCCTTGCTTCATTGATATCCGTTGTGAGGGGTAAAACACGGTCGATCTCATCAGTCATAGCCTTAAAGGCCCGATAATAGTCCTTATAAAATTTGTCTTCCTGATTTGCTCGGTATACGCCAACGCCTGAGTCGTAGATACGGGACAAATCGCGTTTTCTATCAAACGTCGCCGCCAGGACCTCCCATAATTTCTCTACGGAATCCGTATTCTGAACCATGTCTTCCACCGATGGTTCCATTGAATTCATCAACTGTATAAACAGTTGACTATCATCTGTCTTCTATTGTTCAAATATGGGATCGTCTCTGCTGGGGGTTGTCAGTCAGATGTTTGGACAACCGCATTCCCTTAACCGTCTTCTCGACCTTCTTTTGCCATGTCGAGTAGTCCTCTGGTTCATCCAACCGTCGGTCGACAACTCGAATCGAGAAATTTGTCATGATAGTGCCCGTTGGCCATGCCATTGCGTTTCTGACACTAGTGTCTGTAACACTGCTATTCGCCTTAGTGCCTGTAATCGTTCAGTATTCCGGATTCGATTGTCGGTATGATCTTTCCAACTTGATAATTATATCAATTCTGCCAATGCGCTAAAAACGTGGCCTGCACCGCTAAAAATTTGATAATTACATAGGAAGCAAAGAGTGAATATGGATCACACACGTCAGGACAAAGAGGCAACCCAGGTTACTCTCTGTTAGATCCCGATGTGAAGATCAAGTAAGGAAAGAAACAAAGATTCACGCAAAATAAACCACTTGTCAACTCTTTGTTAGATTCCGGAAATCGATGTTGGGAATCTAGATGTTCTAGCAAACAAATCAATGTCTGTCCTATGAGAATTACAACATGATTTTTTTGGGAAGGTGGGAAAAGACGGCTAGGTTTGTGGTAGGCGGCTGTGTTAGGGTTTGGGTTAAAGGACATGTTGGCGGCTAGGGTTAGGATTAGGATTTTTTTTTTTTGGGGGGGGAGGGGGAGGGGTGCCAGCAGAAGGGGTGGAGGCGGCTGACGGGGGGGGGGGGGGGGGTGGCGCTGACATGGGGGGCGCTGACGGGAGGGGAGGCCGAGGGAGGTGGGGGCCGATAGAGGCGGAGCAGTGGGAAGCGGGGCCGAGGAAGGCGTGGTGCTGCTGGACAGGAACGACAGCAGCGGGGCAGGGGCCGAGGGAGGTGGGGACCGAGGGAGGCGGAGCAACAAGAGGTGGAGCCGAGGGAGGGCTAGGGGGGTTAAACTAGGATTTTTTTTTCTTTGTGGAAAGAGGGGGGGTGGATGGATTATTGCTCTGATACCATTTAGAAGTGGAATAATTGGATAAACTTTATTGATTAGGAGACTACATGTATATAAGAGAGGCTAACCACTCTCTCTATTATTCTCACAGATGTGGAACTAAAGCCCATTAGTAATACTTAACAATTTCTTTAATGTAACTTTAGAAATTCCAATTTTATGACCATATTAATATGACTAATAATGAGCTAATTTTGAATCTAAACTAAGTGTTTCTAGGTTGCTCTCGTTAAATAGCTTGTGAAAATAACTCCTCTCCTTAATGTCATTTTTTTACTAATAACTTTTGGTCCTTACTCTTGATACACTTAATATTATCAAAGTCTCTCTACTCCTAATTTTTCTACTCTTAGCAAGCCTATAACTATCTTTTTCTTCCTCCTAAGTTTCTAATTTCTTATATAAAAAATCATAGGCTTTAGATCTAGCTTCACAATTGCTTTCTTAGCTTCTTTTTTTTGTTACTTTATGTCTCTAAAAAAATTATCACTTTTTTACATTTATGCCAATCTTCATAGGAAATTATTTTTTTCTTAATAACCTTTGAAATTTCTCGTTCCACCACCAACTTTCTTTCGAAGTCCAACCATTGTCTTTTGATGCTCCTAGAATATCTCATGCTACTTTCTTGATACAACTTGCTGTGTTATACCACATAACATTAGAATCCGGTTTTATGTCTTATCCTCCTTTATCAACTTATCCTGAAAATTTATAAAGTTCTTTCTTTCAAGTTGTTTTTTGGCAACTTCTCCACCCGAGCCTTTCTCTTCCATTTTCTAATATTAGTAGACCATCAACTTATGTTGAGTGGTTAGACTCTCTCCTAGTATAACTTTACAATCTTTTGATCCTAGTCCATCAACCTTCCTAGTAAGAAAATAATCTATCCGACTAATCGTGGAAATGGATATGAAGGTATGATACATTTTAGGATGTCTGTGTAATGCCCCGCTCCGCGTCGGCATTATGTATCAAGATGAGTGGGCAGAACTTCGTTCTCTGATTCTTGCACGCCTTAATAATAATCTGAGTTTTTGCTAGCAATGTTTTCATAAGAGAATGATAGAACCTGCCTTGCATGTTAATGAACGAACTCACCTAGCTTGTCTTTGAAATGAACAAGTCTGCTTAACATGAATCCTGAAACGCTTGTCTAAGAGTGCATGAACATGTTCACTATCGTCTATGCTTCGAGAGAACCATATCGTGCCTGAATGTGTTCAAGTGATAAGTCGGATTGCCCCGCAATAAGGATTGTATTCTGATGGTTCGTCTCGTCTGCGTACTAGAGTTTATACTAGAGTTTATTTGATAGTGTTCCATGCATTTGCATGCGGTCGGACAATGGCTTTTGGTGGAGAGCTGAACTGCATGTGTCACGGTTGCTACCATGATAGTGAAAAGCAACCATGAGTCACAGCTGCCATTAGCATCAGATGAATGAGTCATTGGTATATTGTACAACCAGCTGTCGATCCTGAGATACTCGGGGACCGTCCTGCATATAGCTAAGTCATTGTGTTGGCTTGGATAGATGGACTGCCCCTAAGATGTGCATTGTGTGTCTAGCGATGCATTTGACCCTCGAGTCGCACGAGACACGCTGCGCACACCCTGAAACGAAATATCGGCTTGTCTTGCTTGCTTATTGCATATGAAACTCTGTTTTAAAAGATGTTTCCAAAACAATGTAATATGACTCCGTTCTTCTGCTGCATGAAACGAACATAGGTAAAACTAGAAAGATCACTAGTAATGTAATGTTTTATAACATGATTACTTAGTGCTTGGTTTTAGTGAATGCTTGTTTCTGTTCAGTTGTTTTATCTCACCAGTACTTATACAAGTGCTGACCCACCAACAGTTTACTTGCTTGCAGGTACTGGATCGTCCGAGGGAGCGATAGGCGTGCCACAGTCCCTAAGACCCATAATCCTGGTTTCGATTGTGTCCCGAGATTCTATCGTATAAGGGGACATAATGTATGGAATGAATGCCTTTGCATAAAGGAACCCAAGTCTCTCGATTATCCCAAATACTCAGTTGGCTAAATGCATTGCATTGCAACAAGTCCCCTTCTGCTGCTTACTCGATTGATGCGATGATAGCCAACTCACAACTTAAACGATATAGCCTTGTGCGGGCGCAACTCCAGGCCCGCACGGCATCACGTCCCCGTAGGCTCGATCGGGCCATTCCATTTCCCTTCCTCCCTCGCACCCGCGGGACAGACGCGGTGATTCGCGTCCGGTGCGCCGAGGCACGGTGGTTCGCGTCCGGTTGCAAATCCGGGCCCGGCTAAGGGGGCGAGCGAAGAGGAGGCGAAGCGGTCCGGCCGGGCCGGGGCGTGACAGTCTGGATATGTTTGGTGTGACATGTTGGATCCATATCATGTTCCAATTCATGCTGAAGACAGTGGAGATTTTGGCTTGTCCAAGCTTTGCAGAAGCTTTATGAAAGACCGGGTTGACTTTGTTTCCATAAAACTCAATTATCAGCTTTCATGACATCTCATTTTACCCCAAACAGCTTTGTCGAAGTGCTGCATGTAGAGAAGTATCGACTAACATGCAAATTCTAGCAGCAATTCAATAGTGTATGCTCAACTGATTCTTGATAATTGATTGCCACTTCCTCTTAAAACCTGAAACTCTCAGGTTTCTCCAAGGTCCTGTACAGGAAAATCAGCAGTTGACTGCCTATTCTTCCTTAAGATCTGGAACTCTTGGGTTTATTCTAGGTCCTTTCATGAAAACTAGCAGATAACGTGTATGTTTGAACGGTTTATCTGTTTGGGCTGAAAAAATATAGTCATTGCAGTCTAATCTAATGTTTATATTGTCTAAACAAGAAAATTTACACTCCTTTATTCTCCCGACCTCTTCCACCTCCCTACACCCTAGAACTATCAAAATCTAGAGAATTTCATTATACTGTCTTTGAAGACCCCTTTGTAAGTTTGCCCAAATATTGTAAATGGTTAAACCATGTTACATGCTATGTGCAATGGGTCAACTATGTCTAGAATAATCTTGTTTCTAGAGTTTGCTCTTTCTTGGGTGTTCATGCACTCTTTGTATTTCGTCCAAGGGTAGTTCCAACTTCCAAAATTCATTGTATTTGATGTATAGGACATTTGATATAATATACCCATTACCCATGATTGGGACACTTTTGTAAGCAAGCAAGGTAAAAATACTAGAGTTTTCTTTGGCGTCTATTGCCCCTCCTCATCTCCATACTTGTTTGATTGCCCTCTTAATGCTATTGTGTTAAATAGTGTTGTGAGGTCCACTACATTTTCACCCTCCATCATCAAACTTCCTACAACATCCTTCACTATCAGGTCTTGTATCTAAGAACTGTAATGATCCCTAAGGTGCTTCACTTTCTCCTTCATTATCTCCAAATGTTGTTCTTAGGGTCTAATGGCTCTATGAAGTAATCCCTGGAAACTGCAGCCGTTCATCTAGTACGATAGATGCCATGATATAGTTATCACAATAACACAGTAATTTATCACATATATAATACCTCTTCATTGATGCTGCAACACATCGGAAGTAAACTCATGATGCAGCGAACAATCTAGCAAACAGTCTTTCTAGAACATTTTCCATGCTTGAATTTCTTGCATGTGAATTATTAAAATGTGGCTTCAAATTTTACCTAGCTAGATACAGTTATTGATATAATCAATTAAATTCATATAATCAACTTCCTCAACTAGGCTTCTTACACACATTTTTTGATGTCTATCATTATCCTGTAAATTCACACATTAAACTTGTTTTTGGTTTTCTTTGCTATCGGAAAAATAAGTTTATAAGACCATAGAACACTCTATGCCACTATAATTAAAGAGTTTCGACTTGATATTTGTGCATGGACTTGATGAGTTTATATCTTAAAGTGATATATGTATACCGTAGTGATCATTGTAGCATTCAATATATGATGTTTATGGTATATTCTTTCACATTTCTTGAGATATCCGATGAAATCATTACTTACGGCTCCCAATCGTACTTGACAATATGACAGATAATTGGTGATGATAACCCAGTTTTAGTTTCTGCTGCGGAACAAATATTTGGTGCTGGTGGAAAGAGATTAAGACCTGCTTTAGTGTTCCTCGTATCAAGGGCAACTGCAAAAATTGCTGGTCTATCGTAAGTTATTTTAGTCCTACAGATTTTTTTTATGGAGTAAGCAGCATGAACGATTTATTCATGTATTATTCAAAAATCCAGGGAACTAACTACACAACATCAACGTTTAGCAGAGATTGTTGAGATGATTCATACGGCAAGCTTAATTCATGATGATGTTCTAGATGATAGCGGGATGCGAAGAGGTAATTTCTATTACACTTCCATTTTGAGTTTTTTGACTCTTCAGAGTGACAATAGTATAGTTATAAAATCTCCATACTTTTGATCTTGGGTAATATAACTACTTTTTCTTGTTCTTTTGTTATTATTGCCTGCTCATCACGATAATCACGAGTATTTTTTTTGATCTTGGGTAAAATAACTACTTTTTCTTGCTCTTTTGTTATTATTGACTGCTCATCATGATCTTGATTAGATTTACATAGGAAAAAGTATATTCATTTCATGAGGATCATGAGTATTATCAATAGCTATATCTGCATTATGTGTGGTGACCCGACGACGCAGAAGGAAAACTAAGCTCTTTTTTTATATATACTTTTTTTTTTTTACATTAACTTGAATATGCATGTGTGTTCATTCGTTCTCTCTTGACATTCAGGGATTCAAGCATATTTTGTTGTTAATTTAGCGCCCCACCCCCCCCCCCCCCCCCCCCCCCCCCCAACACACACACAACACACACACTCTTTAGGAATCCTACCTATCCGAGTAACAAAATATGTGCAAAGCAATTTTTACATTCTGTGCATAAGGATTAAGGGGTAATGACGTGATATTAACCTAAGCTAGTTGAGTCTTGGAATATTTTCACCAAGTGGTCACCCTATTGATAATCTGCATCGTCAGCCATGATCTTTATGTTCTGAAACCTGTTAACATTGGCTTCATTTCATCATTTAGAAATATCTAAACCAAATTATTTTTAATCCACACACGTACCAGAGGTCCAGAAAATGGAGATCCTGATGCATGCTCCAGTTCATCCATGGACACGAGACTTAAGTTGTCAAAAATCCAACTTCTCATAGATAGAGAATCCAAAATTTCATGAACATATCATCCCGTAGCTGCTTATTATTTTTTAACCTTTTTCAGTCTAGCATTCTATTTAACTATTTCCTTCTTTCTGAAGAAAAATCTTAATCATCATTAAATTCTTTAACACAAGGAATTCTTGTGCTCTCATACATTACATGTTTCATCTTTATTTCTTTTACTATGTAAATTGCTACTATTTGGGAACTATGTAAATAACAAGGAGAAATATCATGATTTGAGTTCATAGACTGATTTATCTTAACCTGTTGTAGGGAAGGAAACAATCCATCAACTCTACGGAACAAGGGTGGCAATACTAGCAGGAGACTTCATGTTTGCACAGTCTTCTTGGTATCTCGCAAATCTGGAAAATATCCAAGTCATAAAACTCATCAGCCAGGTACATATAATCTTAAACAGATCAAAATTTTCTTCTATTGCATAGTCCTAAAACATATAAACAACAACAAAGAATTTATCAAAATATATAAAAGTAAAATCTCATGATTTAGAGTACTACAGGTTATCAAGGATTTTGCTAGTGGTGAAATTAAGCAAGCATCGAGCCTCTTCAATTGTGATGTCACTCTCGAAGATTATCTACTCAAAAGCTACTACAAGACTGCATCTTTGATCGCAGCGAGCACTAAATCTGCTTCTATATTTAGTGCTGTCAGCAGCGACATCTGTGAGCAGATGTACGGGTATGGGAAAAATCTTGGCCTCTCTTTCCAGGTTGTTGATGACATCCTGGACTTCACCCAGTCGGCTGAACAACTTGGCAAACCGGCTGGCAGTGATCTTGCCAAGGGAAATCTCACTGCTCCAGTCATTTTTGCCTTAGAGAAGGAAAACAAACTCAGAGACATCATTGACTCCGAGTTTAGTGAACCTGGGTCTCTAGAAAATGCTATAGATTTGGTTCATAAATGTGGAGGAATTGATAGAGCACGGGAACTGGCAAAAGAGAAGGGTGATTTAGCAATACAAAATCTACAGTGCCTACCTGAGAGCGAGTTCAGGTCTTCACTCGAAGGGATTGTGAAGTACAATCTAGAAAGGATAGAGTAGAAGTCTTTGTATCACTGAATTATACACGAAGTTCGCACTAGCAGTGAAATACGTAGGTTTAGGCCACATTACTTAATTTAAGGTGTTTGATGATGGTATCAGCACCTATTGTAACATTGTAATTTGCAGCTGTGTAATGAAACAAGCTGGAGATAAAATATACTGTCAATATCGACAAGTACATGTAATATAGAGATAATAAGTTCATTTGTTTAGAGTAAAAAGAATTGTTCATTTCTTTGCTGGTTTTGTGAGTCTGAATTTGAACGTTTCCTAATCCTGTGAGCTTGTGAATTTTCTTCTTGGGGTTTAAATTTGAACTTTTCGGCTGACTGTGTCATAAAGATGAATGCTCTTTTTCAGTCTAGATGAATTTACAGAGCCTAAACTGTATGACCAAAAAATTGATCTACCTGCTCACAACTGGCTTTTAG
Source organism: Iris macrosiphon (assembly GCA_036927795.1). NCBI lineage: Eukaryota > Viridiplantae > Streptophyta > Magnoliopsida > Asparagales > Iridaceae > Iris > Iris macrosiphon. The sequence continues at coordinate 141,782,106 of JAYESA010000015.1, forward strand.
GTTTATGATGAGGCCTTCCTTATCATGTCCAAGGAGGACCTATATATAGGCTCCATAACTGATACCATTATGATGGAAGAAAGTTTTGACGACTGTCACAACACATGATAATGACTTTTAAATTTGGGATGAGATAATAATGTCTTTTAAATTTGGGATGAGATATCATATCTGCAAAGTCCGACTTTAACGTCATGTTTTCCCTATAAAACTGTGGGGAACAGATAAAAATTGCGGAAAAAAAAATATTGCTTTCCAAATTGGAACAAACTTGTCGAGGAGAAGAGAAGGCACAAACTAGACACGATTTCAAAATCCACTCCAAAAGCAAAACGCAAACACAATAATATTTAAGTGAAAAATTATGACTGAAAAAATCACGGGATAATGAGAGTTCAACTCGGAAAAGCATCCACTAAGAATTAAATAAGATACACCGACTTCTTTACAAACTTCTTCATCAATCCACATGTATTACCACAACACTTCAAATATCTATACTATTATATAATCCAACTAGCAGGAGTATTTGGATTATATAGACTATAATATCATTCATAGATAAAAATATATTTATACAACGATAATAATGTAATTTACATTTTATTAGTTTAAATTATTAAACAATTGTAACCTCTCTCTTACGTGTCGTATACTCTCTCCGATGTGCAGGTTTCCCTCTCTTTGTGCAAGCTTCCTTTTCTCTCTTTTTCTTTTTCTACTCTTCTCATGTTTATTCTAGAGAAAATATATCACTTTCTAATACAAAATCTTTCTTTTGCTTTGTGTTCTGCAGCAGTTTTCAAATAAAATAATAGGAAGGAAAACAAAGTTTTCCAAATTTCTTCTGCTCCGGTCGGTTCAAATTTTTTTTTTTTTTTTTCAATAGCGATAAATATTGAAACAAAGTTTTCCATATTTTCTCAAATCCAGGTTGGTTTAAAATTCTTACTATTTTTTTTCAATAGCGATAAATATTGAAATCAATGATGCCAATACGAATAGATGAAATGATAGTAAAATTTTACCGTAACCATAATTGTGCAGAAAAAATCTCGAATTAAAACATAAAATACAACATACTCTAGAACATACTTTTCAATTATCGCACTCACAACCAACCTAGATTGTATAATGACATATCTCAGAAGTTCGTGATGAATCAAAATAAATTGTTGTATGTATTTTTTTTTTTTTTACGTTGTTACTCTATTGATGATAATACGTATCCAAAAAAATTGGAAGAAATCAATGTCATCTAACATATTGTGATTCATTTTTGTCATATAGACCAATATCTTTTTTTAATAAGATATTCTCATTGTTAGCAATGGATACATTTAAAAGATTGATATTGGTCTATATTAATCAACTGATATACTTAGTTGATATCAGTCATACATCACCAATTTGTTCTCCTTTTTTCTAATATTTTTTACTTATCTAAATTTTATAATTTAGTACTTAATTTAGAAATAATCTCCTGCAAATTGGACATGATATAATATAGTTTAGTTAAATCTATTATTTGAAATATAATCTAATTTATAAATTAAACATACTTCTAAATTTTGATGTAATCATATCTTTGTAATTTTGATGTAATCTAATATAATTTATTTTCGTATTTATTTATGGAATTTAAAAAAAAATAGAAAATAATTTGATCGAAGAGAAAAGCAGACTATTTAGGATTGAAAATACAATAGATAAGATCTAATTCAATTTATTTTATAATTTAAATATATTTAAGTATAATGTCACCTATAGTTTAAAATCTAATTTAAATAATCTATGTTGACAAGAGAGTATCAATTAATTGATTATAGTTTATCTTATGAATTGGATTTTAAATTTGAAAATATTATATTTTGAATACAAGATTATATTAATCATAAGATAACATTTGTGAACTTTCATATGTTTGAAGAAAAATTATATTATTAGTTATAGTTTAAAATCTAATTTAAATATTCTAAGTTAATAATAGAGTATGAATTAATTGATTATACTTTAGCTTATGAATTTGATTTTAAATTTGAAAATATTATATTTTGAATATGCAAGGATTTAAATTAAAAAAATAAGAGAGTATTTTTGAACTTATATATCTTTTAAATTTTAATATGTACAATTGTAATAAAATTAAGAAAAAAAACGTGTTGCACACATGTTGCGTGTGCCCGGATACTAGTATGAATGAAAATAGATTACAAAGAAAAAATAGAGTTATCCAAGCAAGAGGGAACTAACTTCTGGAAGCGATCTCTCTCTTCATCAACCCTAGAACTCTGAATCCTTTTTCCTCTCCTTGTTGAAAGTTGTACCATTGAGAAAACTCTCTCATTTCTTATGGATTATGGTTAGAAAACTCCTATTTAAGTCACCTCAATTCCGAAATAACCTGGACCGTTGATAACGATCCAATAATGTTAATAAAATACCGAATTTGGACTTTCAAACCCCCGTGACGATATGTCGTCATTATACCGCCAGCGTACCGCTGGAACAACAACAACACTATTGGCATACCGTTGTATACCGGTGAAATGTTCTGGAACAAGTATGCAGTTGGCTGTGCACAAACTCTGATACGGGCTCAAATTGAGCCAACTTCGTTGCCATCGACTTTTCGAACTTCTCCGACGCCCGGATGTCGCTCGTCAAGCACTCCATGATATTCTCCATATAGGTTGGGAACCCCACCCAACCCAACACCAACACCAACAAAAACTACATCCAATCCAAGTGTGAGAACTTCTTCTTCTCTGCTAATCTGGTGGTCGGTTTGGAGGTATCTGCAGAGCTGATTTCCATGAGGTTCTACAGTGGGCCATGGATGCAACAAATGAAAATAGTGCAGAACATGATGTTAACAGCTGCAAAGGCCCCCATGACCTACAAGCTCCCCACTGCGCTGCAATGCAGAAGAAGCACATGCAAGGTGTTTGGGCATGTGCTAATTAAGTACTGGCTTTCAGCTCACGGGCACTGCTTTTTATTTTTTCTTGTTTTTAGCATACGATGCTATGCATGCCTCCCCCTCCATTTACAAGCTAACAGGCCTATAGGTTGGATTCGAACCAAGCAAAGCAAGCAATCAATGGCTTGGCTAACACTTTGATGAAATCAAACCCAGTTCTTGTTACTGAAATATGAATTGAATCCGGTGGTACTGGTGACTTAGTTGTAAGGTTTGGATTACAAAACCCCTCTCTTTGCGACATGAAGAAGAGTGCCTTGTTTGTTACAGCGAGTCTGATCAATATTTCAGATCAACACACTTAGTTCATGTTCCTCCACTGGAACCTATTCGCTTCAAACTTCGTATGACTTACCGATTCCAGTGAAGTTTTATTCAAGGTTCACAGTATCGGTATCGGACCCTTTCTATTCCTGTGGGTGCCAGGATCAGCGGTTTCGACAATTTCAGATCAGAGTTTTGGATTTTTTTTTTTTTGATATCGAAAAACAAATAATTAATTAATACATTACTAAAATTTAGAGAGAGAAAAATTATATATCTGGACATAATTATTAATTTTAAGTATTTGGACAAAAAAGAAGACGACGAGAAGATAGTAGAAAATTGTCAAAGCTGTTGTACATTCCATTTTGCCCGTCTGTCTGAGTCATTCCTCATTTGTAATGCACATTCTATTCAAAATCAGTAGATACTCTAAATTTCCTATTGTTTGATTAACAATTAATAAATAGCCACTGTGCATTTAAATGAAACAGGCTGCACTTGTACCCAAAGAACATGTTTCGAAATGAAGCACAAGGGGTCATACACTTAACCCCATTATATGATCAAATATAAATACAAGATCTAAATTAGACACAGAAATACTTGCTTCCTAGTCTCTAGAGAAGGCCATCTCACTCTCACATTCACTTGGTTGATACAAAAGAAGAAGAAGAGAGGCTGGCATTCTCACTAACTAGAAGCAGAGTCATCCCCTTGAAGAGAATCAACAAGCGCTGCCATCATCCCCACCTGACCTCTCAATGCCTCGATATAGTTCGCCGTCTGCTCGAGGAGTCGGTCCGGCTCCATGTCTTCGGCCCCGGGGACCAGTCTCTGGAGTGTCCTCAGCCTCTTCTCTACCTCCAATGCTTCTTCGTCCCAACCACATTTGTTGTTGTTGTTGCTGCTGCTGCCGTCGTCACTGGCAGATATATTTTGCTTGCTGCCACCGGCCTTTGGCTTGGGAGCACCAGAGGAGTATTTTGATGTGCCAATATTGGCCAAACATGCACTTTGGTGGAGGAACTGCTTGTACTGCTCCTCCTTGTTCTCGTGCTCCATATACACACCAAGTCCTAGTGAGAGAGAGAGAAAAAGTTTATTATATATAGAGAGAATAGAGACTTGAGTGAAGTATGAGAGAATAAGGCAAGTATGCATATATATAGCTTGAGAATGGGTGTTTGTCTGCAACTTTGTTCGGCTTCGGCTCAACTTATATATATATATATATATATATATATATATATATATATAAACGGGATATGATTATAGTGTTCATATTTCTACATAAGTCATGTACATATGGACCAATAGAAATAGAATTTGGGATATTAAACTATATTCCTATTGGTCCACATGTACTTGACTCATGTAGGAATATGAGCACTATGACTCATATTCCGTTTATATATATATATATATATATATATATATATATATATATATAAATGAAGTGTATTAGTGCACATGGGATGTAGGAGACCATTTCTATTGGTCCACATCTGCATGACTCATGTAGGAATATGAGACCATTCCTATTAGTCCACATGTACATGACTCAAGTAGGAATATGCACATATGGCTCATATCCCGTTTACCATATATATATATATATATATATATATATATATATATATATATATATGAGGGATCAATATCTCACCATTTTTGTATCCCCCTACTCACATCGGTGGATGGTGCTTTAAGTCATCTAATATTAACCGTTGATAATCAACGGATGTGAATAGAGAGATGCTTGGGATGCAAAAAATGTGGGGATGCATATCCTTTCTCATATATATATATATATATATATATATATATATATATATATATATATATATATTGTCTATTCTAGTGTCTTGGAGTTTGGGGCAATGCCACCCATCCGACTCAGAGGGGATTCGAACCCGAGCAACCCCGCCGAAGACCCTCTATCCCAACCGTTGTCATGCCCCGATCTCCCGCAGGCAAATCGGCCGTTCCGGCTAGGCGAGAATCACCGCGCCAGCGCTCCCGCGGAACGATCGCTTTGACCCATCCGGACGTGATGCCGCACGAGCGTGAGCCACGCCCGTGCAAGGCCGTAGTCCATTGGCTGGCGGTAAGAGTTCTAAGCCACAGAGTCGCACAGATTGTCCGAGTGCAGCGGAGTCATGAACGCATAGGCGATTGGTAACAAGTTCACTGAGTTGACAATATAGCGAAAGCATTGAATAACACAAGTTGAAGTAAAACAAGCTCTTTTATTGATATAAACAAGTGTTACAGGCGGCGCTTGGCCGAGATTACAATTCGCTCAGATCTCTCTCTAAAACAGTAAAAGCGTGCCAAGTGGCTACAATTGTGGAATAATTGTACAGACGATGTTCGGGCCATGTTCCAACATTATGTCTTGTATATGTGCTTCTGTTCCGGACGCAGCGCTGCTTCGGAGTGATCTCCACGCCTTAGCACGCACGAAGGAGCATCCGTACCAAACGAGGTTCTCCCGCACCCTGCAAATGATCTGGTGGATTATCAGGACATTAAATGCACTGGTGGGGAGGCTACTTGCCCGCTCGACAAATCCAAACACGTAATATAGGTTCTGTGCATCAACTATTAAGTTGTCTTTCTAGTTGCCTTAGGATCAGTTTCATGCAAGATTTGAATAGCCTAACTCGTGTGGCAGTGCGCCGTGCGACATGAGAGAAAACACGGCGAGACTTACCAACTTACCATTTGTCCTTCCCTGTCCAAGGCAAACATTATTAATTCAAGCACGAGCATGCATTAACATTCAGGGGCATTCATAATGAAAACCAAGGCAATAGCATATGCAAACACGAGAGTCGTTATATCAAGATCGTTCAGATGTTCAGTTATTTCTTTGACACGATGCAATGACTCGCACGCGGATAGCCGCTAAGCGATGATGACTTATCTATATGAACAATTGTCGCTGGCATAGCCATAAAGGACGAGTTATAGTCAAGGGATGGAAAATGCTATGCGACGTAGGTAGCTAGCCCCACCATATGCCATCTTTATCCTCAATTCCAATTGACTAATCCATATGTTCCGTCCGGATCGGATCGGTCCCAGTGCCCCAGCGACCGTCCGCGAAACCTCCAAAACCTTGTGCACCAAGTTGTCCGCGAGATGCAGGTCTAGGGTTATCCATATCCATAATATCCATTTCTATATCCATATCCATTTCCATCACTATACAATCAATAACACGAGTACAGTCATGAATTTCTGCTATGAACGAGCTTGGACATGATTCTCATTCAAAGGTAAACTTGATGTGATCACAGTACAGTATTTACTTGCCTTGATGCATTCCCCTGGTTCGGGGCTGCCTTTGGTGACCTAACGGTCTCGGATACTTGCAGGTTCAATCATGCACGGAACGACTACTTAGTAGTCTCCCGGGATTTGGATGAAAACAAGGCAACATACAAGCAGACAAGCATGCATTTGTATAAACATAAACATTCACGTTAGCTCGGGTCCGAAGGTAAGCCGAGGAGTGAAACCGTTAGGGGACTTCTCGAGCGACACGTTCTAGGGTAGCATGCGAGGCTCTAAACATATATATAAGCAGTGTTTCATTTTCATGTTCTAGCATAAGCAATACAAGTTGGGATTATTTCCTTAGCTAGGTGCGTTGGATTCTTATTAGCATGCAGGGGTGATTCACCTAGCGACTAGCATGTATCATTCCAAATTTTATGTGTGCTGGCTAAGCAAAGACAAGTTCACCGTAGCCACCCACCTTAGCGATGATTCGCCTCGGTCGAGCGATACGTCAAGCGAGCCTCTGAAAGCCTAAGCTGAATTCCTGTAGGGACAAGTCTGGATATCTTTTGCCTCAAACGAGTATTCTCGCCTGAGCAAAGTGGGTCGGGACATTGCACTTTTTGCCGTTTGAATCGGTAGTCCGCTTGAACGGAACGGGGTGTTACATCATACCCAACTCAGAAAAAGTCTCGTCCTCGAGACTTACTGAGGACAAGCAGTACGTTTCAATCAATTTTGATTTAACGATACAAGGCTGAGGCAAACCTATACAAGTCGTTGTACTTGCTTATTTGGATATTCACTTGCACAAGCATTCGAGATCAGCATATCGCTAGTCTGGATCGTGCGCATATTCGAAATGCACTTCTAGCATGAGCACTCCAAACAACTTAGCGATAACGAAGTCTTAGCACTCGAGTTTCACCTTTTCTTAAGTCTTGGATCGTGCACAAGTTCAAGGCGTCCCTCAAATAGATGCATTCAACCAAACTTAGAGTTAGTGAAATCGGACAAGCTACTTGCGTATAATCTCAAGGGTTCGCACAGGTTGGCACAAAGGCCACTCGCATCATGATTCATACAAGCATTCATATCATTCAAAACGCATTTTGGAAGTATTTAGACTTATTGTTGGAACATTCCATTGAGGCATTGAGAGAGAGCGTGCACATAACCCACGAACGAGCTTTCAAAACAGAGATATTCGGAACAAAGTCCAAAGGCGTAGAAGCTAGGCTCTGGTACCATTATGTCACGCCCTGATCTCCCCGTAACAACGGGGATTTACCCCAACTAAGTAGCTCCTGACTTTTCCTGTAGGCAAATCGGCCGTTCCCGCTAGGCGAGAATCACCGCGCCAGCGCTCCCGCGGAACGATCGCTTTGACCCATCCGGACGTGATGCCGCACGAGCGTGAACCACGCCCGTACAAGGCCGTGGTCCATTGGCTGGCGGTAAGAGTTTTAAGCCATAGAGTCGCACAGATTGTCCGAGTGCAGCGGAGTCATGAACCCATAGGCGATTGGTAACAAGTTCACTGAGTTGACAATATAGCGGAAGCATTGAATAACACAAGTTGAAGTAAAACAAGCTCTTTTATTGATATAAACAAGTGTTACAGGCGTCGCTTGGCCGAGATAACAATTCGCTCAGATCTCTCTCTCTGAAACAGTAAAAGCGTGCCAAGTGGCTACAATTGTGGAATGATTGTACAGACGATGTTCGGATCATGTTCCAACATTATGTCTTGTATATGTGCTTCTGTTTCGGACGCAGTGCTACTTCGGAGTGATCTCCACGCCTTAGCACGCACGAAGGAGCATCCGCACCGAACGAGGTTCTCCCTCACCCTGCAAACGATCTGGTGGATTATCAGTACATTGAATGCACTGGTGGGGAGACTACTCGCCCGCTCGACAAATCCAAACACGTAATATAGGTTCCGTGCACCAACTATTAAGTTGTCTTTCTAGTTGCCTTAGGATCATTTTCATGCAAGATTTGAATAGCCTAACTCGTGTGACAGTGCACCGTGCGACATGAGAGAAAACACGACGAGACTTACCAACTTACCATTTGTCCTTCCCTGTCCAAGGCAAACATTATTAATTCAAGCACGGGCAGGCATTAAAATTCAGGGGCATTCATAATGAAAACCAAGACAATAGCATCGAGAGTCGTTATATCAAGATCGTTCAGGTGTTCAGTTATTTCTTTGACACGATGCAATGACTCGCACGCGGATAGCCGCTAAGCGAGGATGACTTATCTATATGAACAATTGTCGCTGGCATAGCCATAAAGGACGAGTTATAGTCACGGGATAGAAAATGCTATACGACGCAGGTAGCTAGCCCCGCCACATGCCATCTTCATCCTCAATTCCAATTGACTAATCCATATATTCCGTCCGGATCGGATCGGTCCCAGTGCCCCAGCGACCGTCCGCGAAACCTCCAAAACCTTGTGCACCAAGTTGTCCGCGACATGCAGGTCTAGGGTTATCCATATCCATAATATCCATTTCCATATCCATTTCCATCACGATACAATCAATAACACGAGTACAGTCATGAATTTCCGCTATGAACGAGCTTGGACAGGATTCTCATTCAAAGGTAAACTTGATGTGATCACAGTAGAGTATTTACTTGCCTTGATGCATTCCCCTGGTTCGGGGCTGCCTTTGGTGACCTAACTGTCCCGGATACTTGCAGGTTCAATCATGCACGGAACGACTACTTAGTAGTCTCCCGGGGTTTGGATGAAAACAAGACAACATACAAGCAGACAAGCATACATTTGTATAAACATAAACATTCACGTTAGCTCGGGCCCGAAGGTAAGCCGAGGAGTGAAACCGTTAGGGAACTTCTCGAGCGACACGTTCTGGGTAGCATGCGAGGGTCTGAACATATATATAAGCAGTGTTTTATTTCCATGTTCTAGCATAAGCAATACAAGTTGGGATTATTTCCTTAGCTAGGTGCGTTGGATTCTTATTAGCATGCAGGGGTGATTCACCTAGCGACTAGCATGTATCATTCCATATTTTATGTGTGTTGGCTAAGCAAAGACAAGTTCACCGTAGCCACCCACCTTAGCGATGATTCGCCTCGGTCGAGCGATACGTCAAGCGAGCCTCTGAAAGCCTAAGCTGAATTCCTGTAGGGACAAGTCTGGATATCCTTTGCCTCAAACGAGTATTCTTGCCTGAGCAAAGCGGGTCGGAACATCGCACTTTTTGCCGTTTGAATCGACAGTCCGTTTGAACGGAACGGGGTGTTACAAACGTTAGGCTAGAACAGACGGACAATAATATATATATATATATATAGAGAGAGAGAGAGAGAGAGGAATACTCTAAAACCAGCCGGACGATTTCATATTATGGAACCAATCTATGTTACAATAGTTGGATGAGATTAAAACGTGAGAGTATCTATTTAAAAGATACATGTGTAATCTCAACCATGTAATCCAAATCCAACGGTTGTAACATATGTTGGATCCATAATATGAAACTAACCAGCTGATTTTTGAACATATATATACAACCTCTAAAGAGGATGGTGTATCTGTGGATGTGGCACAACAAGGCTGTCCGGAAGCGAGTGGCGTGTCAGCTGGATCGGGCTTTGGGAAACCAGAGTTGGTTCGGCAAGCATCCTAGTCTGAGGGCAGAAGGGCTGATTGCAGGCACTTTGGACCACTCCCCGATCTGCATACGACTTGTTGACCAACCGAGGTCCAATGCGAGACCTTTCTGGTACAAAAATAAGTGGGTGCTTCTCGAGGGATATAAGGAGGTAGTACGACGGGCGCTATAGGCAACTGTTAGAGGAAACCCTCAATTCTGGCTCGTCAATAAACTAAAGAAGGTGAAGGCGGATCTAAAGGCTTAGAACAGGCTAGTTCCGGCCCGAAAGCTCCAAGAGGAGAAGTAGCGCCTCCGAGAGGTGCAACGACAGCTTCAAGAAGACATTCTGAATAAAGATATAGCTGCAGAGGAAAGGAATCTTGTCCAAGATGTAGGCGCTATCAGATTCCATGAGCAGATATAACTGGCGCAAAGGGCGAAGTGTTCATGGCTGCGGGATGGCGATAGATGACCAAAGCACTTTTACGACGTTGTGAAGCACGACAACATCACAACCATATCAGCAACCTTATTACTGGCTACGGAAAGGAGATAGCGGCCCCAAATGACATCCAAGCAGAGGCGGTAAGGTATTACTCAGACTTGTACAATCAATATAATTATTTAACCATGTTTCCTGAGTTGGTTTGCAAGCGTGTGGTCACACCACACGGTAATCATGTTCTATTGCCTCTGGTGATAATGGAAGAGGTGGAAGGGATTATCAAAAGGGCGGACCCAAACAAAGCACCGGGGCCTGACGGGTTTGGCAATCGTTTCTATCAGGTGCATTGGGAGGAGATTAAGTTCGAAGTGTTGGAGGTGATCACAGATTTCTTTGAGAAGGGCAGGCTTCTACGGGAGTTGAACCATACTTTTCTCACACTTATTCCGAAGAAGGAGGGTGCCAGTTCGCTCGCGGACTTCAGATCCATCATGTGTTGCAACTACCTCTACAAACTGATTACTCATTTGATGTGTCGGCAGATGGAGGGCATTATGCGGGAGTTGATTTCTCCGTACCAGGTAGCATTCATCAAAGGGAGGGATATTGCTGACAACAATCTTTTAGCTCATGAGATAGTACATAATTTTAATAAACCAAGAGGGGACAAGGCTTGCATCAAACTGGATCTTCGAAAGGCATATGACACCGTGAATCGGGAATTTGTCTGTCAGATCATGCTTTCTATGGGCTTTGATAGCAGGTGGGGTTCGGGAGTGTATCACAACCCCGACTTTCTCTGTACTCATCCGGGGGCAGCCGCATAGATTCATTGGAAGCAACAAGGGGTTGAGGCAGGGTGACCATTGTCGCCTTATTTGTTTACTCTTGTCATAGAATATCTCTCGTGTCTCATAGAGACTGTGGTGCTCAAGAAGCATATTATTCCGCTTCACAAGAGGGTGACGTCTCATGTGTCACATTGGATCTATACAGATGATCTACTAGTTTTCTTGAAACGTAAACTCCCAAATTTTTCAGGATTTTAAAAACAAATTTTCGAAATTTTTCTGAAATTTTTAACTAATTAAAATCTAGGTATTCTGATATTAAATATTTTTAAATATTTTTATTAAATATTAAAATATTATAAAAATAATATTTTTTGGTGTAAAATAAAATATTAGACTTAGGATAATTTTTCTGGAATTTATTGGACCCCAGAACTAGTTTTAAAGACCTAAAAACTAAGTTTTTAAATAAACCAATTTAAACCAAATAAAACTCGGTTTATTAATAAACCAAACCAAACCAAAATAAACCAACCGGTTTATTGAACCAACCCACACCGAACCTAATCCTTAGCGGGTCGGGTCGGACCCATACCCGAACCCGACCCGAAACCCGCAACCCGACCCGTAGCTACACTATTCCCAAATTTTCCCTTCGACTTCTCGCCGGCGGCCGTTTCCCGGCCGCTTCGCCTCTCCGCCTCCTCCACGGACATCCCCCGCCGCTTCGCCTCCGCAACCGCCGCCGCCAGCTTCTCCTCTCCCCTCCCCAAACGTCCGGCCTCCCGTCTCCCGCTCCTCCTATAAATCGACCCCGCTTCCACCACCTTCTCCGCCATCACCGAACCTGACTCCGGCTGCTCCCATCAGCCACCACCGCCACTGATCACCACCTTCTCCCCCGCCACTCCGACGACAACCTCCGCCGCCGCCAGCACCGAGCACAGCAGCCGCACAGCGCCGCCACCACCGGCCGAGCGGCGTCGCGTCACCCCGCGTTTGCGAAAAATAGTGTTTCCGACGTCCTGTTCAGGCGAGGATTTCTCTCTTCTCGTCCTCTCGTTTTCCGTTCTGTCGACTCGTGCGTGTAGACTGCGTGACCCTCTCGAACCCCGTGCAACTCGTTCGGGGTATCGCGTCCTGTGGCGGTCGCAAACTGCGACGCAAAATCAGAAAAATAAATCCCCAATTTTCCCGGAATTGGGTGCACCCTGCTAAACGGGACGACTTGGTCGTGTGCGGACTTCACCGAAAGGTGCGCGCCGTTAATACGGACGTGTGAGATTTCGCGGAAGTTGATTTAGATGTGCGTGCACACCGGAATAAACGCGTATCCGTCGACAACACCCCGTATCGGCCATGTTCTGGAAATCGTTGTAACTTCGTATACGTACGTCGTATCGAAACGAAACTTGCGCCATCGGACTCGTAGCAATACGCTGGTCTTGTGACCCAAGTTTGGTTCGATTCTGAGAACGTTGACAAAATCCCGTATCGTGGGCCCCACGGCTCCACTTGACGGACGATTTTGTGATCGGCTCATCGGAATCTAGTTCTGGACGTTCCATTGGGTTAGTATCGTCGTTCTGGACTTGTAGACACTAAGTTTGACGAATTTGAAGAACATTGTCTCTGGCACATTTTTTGGTGCGAAGCGGGCCACATGTGGACCCCACTTTGACCCGAAACTGTCACTTTTGCTCCTGTGTCCAAGTTGAACTTATGGACAGGCAATTCTAGCTATTTGATATCTTCTGAACCTGATGGTAATGTTTATTACAGCATTCGGAGGAGTACCTGCAAATCCCGCTGATACCAGAGCAGCAGTTGGAGTCAGAACTCCAGGCAAGTGTACCTTGCCATATTTGCAGCATTTGTTTATACTATTCTCTAGATTTATTACTGTAATATCTCTGTTCAACCTAGGACCGTGTGACATTACTTAACGTCCGAATAATATTCGGGTGTCAACATCGTACGCGGAGTTGTGTAACGTCACCTAGACATGCATATCGAAACCCAATACATTCTCGTGCTTGCCTTATCAAGTACGTCATACCACAGGACACCTGACACTACTCATGAGACATAATCTTCCTGAGATATTCATGGTGATTCTGTATAGGTTACAGGTTTCGTGACATATACTTTATTCATATGCTTAGCTATCTTTATGACTTGCTGCATCAGTTATAGGTCATGATCTTGCGTGTCATGGACATGAGACGTGTGATTACATTGGGTGGGGAGAGACACATAAGCTACAGGTTGATTATATTATGACGGTGTCGTAGCCTCTCCGAGCTAGACTCCTACATGATATCACTGCTACCCGGCTCCCCGACACCGAGCTTGTAGTGGTCTCAGCCTGAGTTCTAGTGATGCTCTCATCTTGCATATCACTTAGCTGGTTATATAGTTTACCCTATTGATTCATTTATTATTGCACTGCATTTATTATGGCTTGAGTTATTCTTGTACCTTGCTATGTCCCCTGAGGATCTGGATCCGGATTATGTTCCCGGGTTTAGCAGAAGAGATATACCCCGAGGTGTACGGAACAGGAACAGGCACTGGAGCAGTACCAGAACCAGAAGACGAGTGATCGCCGAGGATTTCTTCTGAGTATATGCTTATTCCATACTTAGTATTTGTTGTTGTTATACTCTTTATTTCTTGTCTATTGAACCATTGTATCAAACTCATTATCGGGTTGTTCCCCGAGTTATGTTTTATTGAGACTTGATATTGCTTTATATTCTGATATTGTGTATTTATTTCTGTGGATGAGATTAGTACCATTGTCCATATTGTTGTTTTATAGCTTAAGTACACCCAGATGGGTCCATTAAATTGGGTTTGCTCATCGGTGTGTGCTGCTGGCCATTGCCACGTGTCTAGTCCCTCGATATTTTGGGACTGGGACGTGACAGAAACCAACAAGGGGGGTATGACTCAGCTGGCCTCTATCATGGAGATGTTCGGTTTATACTCGGGTCTACACATGAATCGGGACATGAGTAAGGTTTACTTTAATAAGCACTGCCAGAATAAGGAGAAACTTGCATCACTTATGGGAGTAGAGCGGGGTGAGCTTCCAGTCAAATACTTGAGAATTCCGTTATCAGTCAATTACGCCATAGATATGGATTTTCAGAGTCTAGTTGAGTATACACAGAAGCGAGTTGAGAGGTGGGATGCCCAAAACCTATCTTTTGGAGGACGGATTGAGCTACTTCGCGCAGTCATTACAACGATTGCCTGTATTGGGTTATAGTCTATAATTCTTCTGATCTCTACGATTAATAGGATCGAGAAAATTTATGCCAACTTTGTTTGGAGAGGGGGATACATGCTATAAGATGGGATACCCTCTGTCGACCACATAAGGAATGAGGAGTAGGTTTGTAGCCTTTACGACTGCTCCGGGATGTGGCTGGGCTGAAGCTTACTTGGAAGTTTCTTTCGAGAGACTCGCTATGTGCAGCTTGGATGGAGAACAAATACTTGAGGGGACATAATTTTTGGAGTAGGTCTTCAAACAATAATGACTCCGTTGTTTTCAAAAGTATTACTTTATACCGCTCTCAATTGAAACAGTTGATCTCGAGGGTCTTCAAAGATGGTGAGACCACAAACATATGGTTTGACCCATGGATTGCACACCAAAGCTTGATAGAGCGAGGAGGATCAATGGCGTGTCGAGGGACTGGAATGATGGAACGTATGAGTGTCATTTTGAGGAATGGAGTCTGGCGTCTAGTTTTAACATGGCGGCACGCGGCAATTCATGAAGATCATTCGGACGATGAGGGTGGACACATCACTTCAGACTGATGCATGAATTTGGGATAATACTAGGGCAGAGCGGTTCGCACATTGAGCCGTAGCTAATGTTGTCAGAGGTACACCCGAAGATAGAGTTGACGGATATGGTATGGGCCAAAAATGTTGCTCGTAAAATGCAGTTATGTCTTTACAAATTGAGCCTGGGAAGAGTACTCACACTTGATAGGTTGCGGAGATTTGGACTGCAATTGGAGGTACAGGGATGTATATTATGCCAGCAGAGGGATGAATCTATGACACACATATTCTTCCAATGTCCGGTGGCGTAGGATATTTGGCTAGCCCAACATGATAGGTTGGACTTATCCAGTAGGGGGATCCATGACTGGAGAGAAATCATCGAGGTCGTCAGAACAGAGAAGCGAAAAGGTTTGCTTAGTACAACGAGGCTTGGATCATATTTGCTGCAGCGGTCTGGCATGTCTGGAAGGAGCGAAAAAATCGTATATTTGAGGGGTCGGTGATTTCCACCATTGGGATTATCCATAATATTAAACAGGATGTCAGTATAATGAGATAGAATGCGCACTCTTGAATTGCCTCTTGTATTTATAATTTTTTTGTTTTAATTAGTACAATTACTTTCTTCCAATATATATATGATCATGTGAGCATTTTTTATCAGATATGATGTTGCACAAAATATATTTCTAAGTAATTGCTCCATAGATCCTATATCTATCTATATGAAGAAGAAATCAATGATACTTTTTTTTTAATCTTTTGAGTTGTTCTGTCGGATCGGTCGTTCAAGATCTTGGTCTTCACCCTGACCCGATAAAGAAATTGAATCACTTCTTATAGATTTGTTGAGGATGATTTAGATCTAGTTCATGGCCTATTAGAAGTAGAATGTGTCATGGTAGGATCCTCACGGACAAAAAAAGAATGCAGTCAATTTGATAATAATCGAGTGACATTACTTCTTCAGTCTGAACCAAAGAATCAATTAGATATGATGCAAAAAGGATCTTGTACTATCGTTGATCAGAAATTTTTATATAAAAAATATGAATCATATATATATATATATATATATATATATATATATATATATATATATATATATAATAATAATAATAATAATAATAATAATAATAATAATAATTAAAAAAAATGAGAACTCGGACTTAGAGGCCGAGTACCCTACAAACTCTTCTCATCTCATTTCCCCCAAGTTACCACTCAAGCACACCCTAGATATTATATTAACATACTAGGCTGCCCTTTATTAATCCTAGTACTAACACGAAGCACATCCTTCAACAACATCTTCTTCTGGCGATGTCGAAGTTCTTATTTTTTTTGAAGTAAATACAATTTCTAATTTTCAAAATATATATTAACATACTATGTTGGCCTTTATTAATTCTAGTACTAACATGAAGCACATCCTTCCACATCTGGCAAGCCCGAGCACGAGATGGATCATCTTGTGCTTGTTTCATCATTTTTAACCATTTGTGGTTGACAGTGGTCAGATCACCGGCATGTGTCTGTATTTCATCGTCTGACCCCTATTGGTAACGGGTTGTGCATCAACCCTTGAAAGATGATCCTCAGTCCTCCCCTAAGTCTTTCTTTCATCTACTACACTATATGTCCAGACGAAGTCTCTCTCTCTCTCTCTCTCTCTCTCTATATATATATATAGGTCCGCAGAACCAATTATGGGCTGGGGTGAGCTTCAGTCCATCCTAATTTTTCTTTTCTCATTTTTTTTTCCCCTTGAGTTAGCCCAACTTAATCCACTCCAGCTTGTGGTGACTTGTTCTGATTCGTTTGCAGTATGAATATCTTTTCTTCAATTTTGTTTCTATATATCCATCTCGTTTCTAACATTAATTTCTTCAATCAAGCTTGTTTATTAAACCATTAGCTCTTCATACTTAACTACAGTACATCCATTTTGCTCACAATTGTTGTTTTGTTCTTAAATGTTGTTATGGTGTATAACAAGCTGTGGTGTAGTAGTAGAGCTTGCACTCAAAGTGTTGTAGCACTAGTAGCTCAAGCATTTGGTTGCAATAGAACCTATACACTATGATAGGAGTTATTAGTAAGAGGCAGGATTACATAACACAGTTGATAAAATATAAATGGTCGATGTGAACGAAGCTATGTTTGGAACACTTGAGATGACAGGCTTAACAATAACGCCAATTGCTCTATTCTTTTGTGACGGTTTCTCTTGCAATTTTGGGGTTAGTGTCCTCTTATCTGCTATTTTTTTTTTTTTTACAATTTGCAGGTGAACTAACAAGAGAAGCATACGCACTTGCAGTCTTAATCGTAATGCAAAGAACATAGGAGCTAAGTGTCACGCATCCAACCTGCATACCAATGTGTCTGACATGGACACGGCACAAACTCTGGAATGTCGGTACTTACTGCCCACGAGCAAAGACAGATCTAACTCCTCCTCACCCCTCCCGAATGGGCACGGGCAGCCCCACTAGATATCACAGGCCGAGACCGGCCATGTTCTCTTGATCGGTCCCCCCACACCACCCCGACGCACGTATGCTACACGTGGGGCCCCAGAAGACTCTGACAAAGGCAAGCTAGCTGTAGTGCATGTGGGGTTCCATGTGCAGAGACAAAGTACGGGCTCAAGATCCTTGCTTGTATCCTCAAGCAGCCATACATAGCTGCTGCTGCTGCTGCTGCACTCATGCACATATACTATACATACGTAGTGAATCAGAATTCTGGTCTGGATCAGAGTTTGTCTTGTCTTCGCTTGGTGCAGGCATGGCATTGATGTGCATGTTTGTGGGATCAAGTATGGCAGAAGGATGGTGAGGCCGTGCTTTGCCAGCCTCATTCTATTTCCAACCACCGCTGGTAAGGTTGAAAATGCAATTATGCAGATATTTCAGAGCAGCAGGCTTGAAATCTTTCGTTATAGAAACACTCGATGCTTCCTAGATTTCCAATCGACAAGTAAAACATGACCGTCATTAACCGAGATGATTTTAACAATATCCCTGCAGACTCAGACCAAACCAATAGGTCTTACCAACAGTACCATCATCATTGATTCTCAACAACCATGTCAGTGGAGGAGACCAACATATCATAGAGTTCACACCTGAGAAGGTTGCAAGGCTTTGTTGGACATAGACATAGTTGAATAAAGAGAGATCCTACAATCAATCAAAGAAACACAAATCAATCAGTGGCATTACAGTTAACTACCAATTATGTATGGGTCTGATGGAGCAATGGGAAATTTAACCAGATAAATGTCATATTTAACAAGCACTAAAAGATTGTCACAGCTCTACTTGCAGCCTATTGAACACAGATAGCAATCACAGCCTATGTTGCACAACGATTAAACAAAAAGATTACAAAGGAGATTCCATTTATAAAAATGTCACAGATGCAATGAAACACATGGCTCATATCCTGTAATAGTTTCAAACAGAACAAATTATGCAGTGTATATATAATAATCTGATAGTCGTACTGCTTTCCAGGTTAAGAGCTTATCTTTTCTGAGACAAATAACAAACACATTCTGAACATGGGGATGGGGAACAACAGCCATTCTGCTAGTCAAATTAGCCACAGAATTATGCACTAGCATAGAAGCAAAAAAGAATCAAAGTAATGGACAAGATAACCTTCAGATATCTCTCTGAGAATGGGAAAAACAATAGTTAAAACATAAGATGGCAAGTTACTAAAATCCCAGGATAGCGAGCTTTATAATATTACGTGCATCTTTAGTACTTCAGCATATGTTAATCCTCGATTAAAGAAGACTAATTTCGACAGCCAACAACAAGAAAATGTGTGACCATCAATGTCCTAGAATTCCCTAACACTAGGACTGCTGCATAGTGCGCTAACATAAAATCAATACACTGCATTTGAATATAACTCTTTACTAAACCTTAAGATTCTGAAGTCTTGCTTCTTCCCCCTCCTCTTCCTCGTCTGGATTGCCATCCTCGCCTTCCTCACCTTCAACATCATTTTCATCCAACGGTCCAAGCACACCCTCCTTCAGTATCTCCTTGACCTCGTCAATCCCTTCGTCCGAGATCCAATTCCCATTAATATTCAACATAATGAAGTCTCGCTTGTTAGTAGACACAGCCCGAGCCAAGCATCTTGCCCCAACTCTTCTTATCATATTTGTGCTCAAGTCAACTTCTTGGAGATCTTCGTGCCCTTCTTCCAAAGCTTGCGCTATCAGAACAGCCCCCTCATCTTTCAGCTCATTTTCCGACAGGACCAACTTCTTTAAAGATTGCTTTGAAGCAACACAGGAGGCCAAAGAAGCAGCTGCCTCAACTGTGATATCATTTCCAGCCATCTCCAATACTTGAAGATCAGGCAAAGACTCCTTCAATGCATCCGATATTGCAATGGCTCCCTCATCTTCCAGATTCAGGTAGCTAAGTAAGAGTTCAGTAATACCATTGAGCTTTGCAAGACTTGTACTAAGTCGTATCCCGGCTTCCACACCAAAGATGTTGTCCCTCAAATCGAGCTTCTTTAAACAATTGCAACTCTCTAAAGCCTCAGCAAGTGCAAATCCTCCATCAGAAGCTACCCTAGTTGATGAGCATCGGAAGTCCTCCAACAATGGAGATTGCTTCAAAATCTCTGCGATAGCAATTGCTCCCTCGTCACCAGTCATGTTGTTGTGGAAATGGAGGATTTTGATCATCTCGGTTGACGGAATCAACTCCACTAAAGTCCTAGCAGCCTCCTCGGATATCCCATCATTCATCAAATATAGCTCCTCCAATCTACTTTGTGAGTTCAACAATGATCCAAATGCTCTAACACCCTTCTCGCCCATAGCATTGTCCGAAAGATTCAGATATCTCAAAACACATCCTTTCAGTGCCTCCGAGAATATTGTCATGACTTCAAGAGCTTCTTCTTCCGGCCTACCAGCAACAAAGTCAGAAATGTCCACCTCGGTCAACTGATCCTGAAGAGAAACTAGAATTGGTTTAACAACTTGAGCTGCTTCAGTACCAAAGCTTCTATTGCTGCAGATAATTTTATTGTACAAGTTCCCTTCTTTAGTAAGTGGACTGAAAAGTTCCTCTGCCTCCTCAGCCTCAATGAAAGCCCGCCTACCTCCAGAAATATCAAAGGCTACAGTCTGGAGGGGTTGAGTAGCAGCAGCTTCAGACTCTTTGTTCTCCTCTTTAGGTCTGGGACCTCTCTTGAGAATTTCAAGCATGAGCTTGCTGGTTTCTTTGGCATAGAGCTGGACAGCAGCAGTTCCATCACCATCTGGCTCTCTCGCGAAGTGCTCATTGGCGGTGGCAAAACAGGTATCTTCTATTCGTTTGGCGCACTGGTTAGCTTCTTCTAAGGTCAGGAGACCAAACTTCCGAGAGAAAATGGATTCAGTAGAGAGGTTCTTGGTCATCCTCTCCACCAGCATTAGTCTAGTGCTCTGGCTTGGAGGCCAAAGCTTGATGGAGAAGGTCCGAGGCTGGAAGTTTTGTGCCGAAGCAGCCTCCATGTTAGTAATTGTTTTAAGATCTCTACAAAATATAAGAAAATAAATTTATAATTCATATTCATATGGAAGAATACAGATAAAAGAGCTACCAAAGTACATAAATGAAGTTCCAAAAGTTCCTCATGTGACATTAAAACTGATAGAAAGAAGCATGAAGCTATCGATGTTTGATATCCAAAACAGCAATATCCAGATATTGGCAACCTTGAGCGGTAGTATTGGAAAACATATGTATCTTTAACATAATAATATAAACATAAAAAGGATGCAAGAAAAAGCATGAAAATCAATAAAATAAGCTACCCAAAAATAGTAACATCGAGATATTAGTAACAAGTAGTAGCATGGGAAGCCAGGAGTGGCAATGTGGCCAAAAACAATATATGGTTTTGCTAACATCTATCTATGTTGCATGGATACGGATACTGCAGCAATAATCAATATGGATTTTGCTAACATATGCAAAAAGGGTGTAGGCATTGTGGCCAAAAACATTTTATACTGAAGGATTCCATTGACTCACTAAAGGTAGGTACCTAAAACTATTTTCAACAACTTTTGCGGGTACACACATAACATTGGCTCATCAAAGTTGCTTCTGCATTTTTTTTCGCACTAAAAATTAATGCACATGGATTTTAGAGTTCAAAAGGCCGAGTTTATTTACCAAAATATCCATTACTTTAATGAGTCAATAAGAAATA
The DNA here is from genome assembly GCA_036927795.1 of Iris macrosiphon. Lineage (NCBI taxonomy): Eukaryota > Viridiplantae > Streptophyta > Magnoliopsida > Asparagales > Iridaceae > Iris > Iris macrosiphon. The sequence goes on from JAYESA010000015.1 coordinate 141,803,579, forward strand.
TTTTTTTATACAATGCTAACCTAGAGAATTTTTTGGGGTACGTCAACAAAACCCTGATTATATGGTCTGGTCAATGAGGACATTGAATTTTGTAATTTTGTGGTCACTAGGGCTTACACCCTATAGGAGATAGCAATAGTTCTCTTGGAAGTATTTTATGTATAGTTTCTTCTTGAAAAGCTTCAAGGAAGGGAGACCCCCTAAATATTGTACTCTTCTTTCGCTATGGGCCTGTTTGGTAAACCGTAAGTGTAGGAAAATTTAGATTTATACTTTCAAGGATGGAAGAAGGATAGGAATCCATCAACTTCCTTGCCCTCTAGTAGAGGACAAATGTGTTTGGTTGTGATAGGAAAGTGAAAAGTGGAAAATGAAAATCAGACAATGTGTTTGGTTGGAATAGAGAATGAAAAGTGAAAAATGGAAGAGTATATTATAATAATATTAAATTATAATTAATTCACATAATAATATAATAAATTAATTAGGATTCCAAAAATTAAGAATTAAAAGTACTAAAAAAAGAATTATTGTTAAGAATTCTGATTAATTGATAAATAATTGAATGCTGATGCCAAAAATTAAGAATTAAAAATTAATATGTAATTAGTGTTACTTAATAAAAATTTAAGAAGTAGTAAAAAAAAAAGTAATTAGTAATAAAAAAAATTAGTAAAATTAATTAAATAAGTACTAAAAATGTGTCGGATGCACATTAAAAACTGCAACAACAAAAATGTTACCAAAATTAATTAATTTTTGATACGTATCAAAAACTGCAAAAAAAGAATACGAATACATCACTTTTAAGCATTGTTGTGTCGGACACGTATCAAAAAAACCAAAAAATTTGTATTGAATACTCCATGGCCAAAAAAAATACTTGTTTATTATATATACTAATAGCTAACACTAATTAAGAAAAAATAATTCATATTTAAAATATTAACTTATTAATTAATTATTGATTACATATTTATTTGTTTAGTTGTCAATTAGTTAACTAAATAATAGAAAGAAAAAACCGAACTCACCTTTTCCTCCAACAGTCCACTCTTTCTAGAGGAAGTTAAACCCCCCCCCCCCCCGACCGGAACTGAGGTGTGTCAGACAACACACTTTCTTCTTCCAAATACAATGTTAACCAAACACTATTTGCACATTCACCTCCTACTTTCCCAGGAATGTCCAAATCCAACCCCTTTTACACGTTACCAAACAGGCCCTAAATGAAACAAAGTTCATTATTGTATCATGGCATCAGAGCAAAGCATGGTCCTTTTCTTGATCTAGTTTTATAAATCATATACCCACTAAAACCCTAACTTCATCTTCTTCTTCCCCTTTCCCTACAAACCCTAATCCTAAATCCACCCTCACCCTAATTTGCTAAATGAAACAAGTTCATTATTGTATCATGGCATTAGAGCAAAGCATACTCTTTTCTTGATCTAGCTTTATAAAATATATCCTCATTGAAACCCTAACTTCATCTTCTTCTTCCCCCTTCCCTACAAACCCTAATCCTAATCCACCCTCACCCTAGCCCCAACATCCAACCACAGCCTTGACGAGCATTGTCGTTGAGGTCCACCAACGTTGTTACAGCTTCTCATTTTCGTCAAGCTCAAGAACATATTGAGTTCTCACTGCACTGCTCAACTAACCTACCTCAAGAACCATCTCTCTAACTGCTTGACTTCCTTGAGCCCTTCCCCATGCTCGATCGTCGGTATGCTCTCCAACCACCGTTTAATCCGCAACCCACACATACTATCAAGGTTGTGAAAAACGCTAGCCGCTAGTCGAACGGAGACCCGCTAACTAGCACCTAGTCCGCCTAAATCTAAACGGTTCAAAAAAATTCCAAAAAACCTACTAAAAATTGCAAAAAAATTCATAAATTCCAAAAACATGCATAGTCGAGCATCAAAGGGGGCTAGGTGAGCGCCTAAGTGGGCATCGAGTGGGCACCAGGGACCTAGCACAACCGCCTAGGCCGCCTTTTAGAACATTGCATACAATAGCATGACGCCTCTCTACATACAAATCCTAACTTCCTAATCCTAGTGGGCCATATCCTCTGCAACTAATCCCATCCATCCAATATAGATCTTATGGTTCTCCTTCGTTTACAACTTCCCTCCTTTAATCTCATTCATCATAGCTTCTCATTTCTTTGATCTCATTCATCTACTTGTTTTCAATCTCTAAGACTCAAAACCTTAACTCTCATTTTTTTTAATCTCAACTACATATTCTAATCTGCTAAATGAAACAAGTTCATTATTGTATCATGGCATTAGAGCAAAGCATGGTCTTTTCTTGATCTAGCTTTATAAATTATATCATCACTGAAACCCTAACTTCATCTTCTTCCCCCTTCCCTACAAACCCTAATCCTAATCCACCCTCACCCTAGCCCCAACATCCAACCACAGCCTTGACGAGCATTGTTGTTGAGGTCCACCAACGTTGTTACAGCTTCTCATTTTCGTCAAGCTCAAGAACATATCGAGTTCTCACTGCACTGCTCAACTAACCTACCTCAAGAACCATCTCTCTGACTGCTTGACTTCCTTGAGCCCTTCCTCCTGCTCGATCGTCGGTAAGCTCTCCAACCACCGCTTAATCTGCAACCCACACATACAATCAAGGTTGTGAAAAGCGCTAGCCGCTAGTCGGACGGAGACCTGCTGACTAGCACCTAGTCCGTCTAAATCTAGACGGTTCAAAAAAAATCCAGAAAACCTACTGAAAATTGCAAAAAAATCCATAAATTCCAAAAACATGCATAGTCGGGCATCAAAGGGGGCTAGGTGAGCGCCTAAGTAGGTCTCGAGTGGGCACCAGGGACCTAGCACCTAGGCAACCGCCTAGGCCACCTTTTAGAACATTGCATACAATAGCATGTCGCCTCTCTACATACAAATCCTAACTTCCTAATCCTAGTGGGACATATCCTCTACAACTAATCCCATCCATCCAATATAGATCATATGGTTCTCCTTTGTTTACAACTTCCCTCCTTTAATCTCATTCATCATAGCTTCTCATTTCTTTGATCTCATTCATCTACTTGTTTTCAATCTCTAAGACTCAAACCCTTATAACTCTCTCATTTTGTTTAATCTCAACTACATATTATATTTCAATCTCAAACCCTTGTAACTCCCACACATCTTTTAATCTTGGTCACACATTGTCAACCCTTATAATCTTTTCCTATCTTTTAATATTAAGTCATTCATTCTCTTCTAATCTCACCCTTCTAACTCCATCCAATTTTTTAATCCACTCCACTCATCCCTTCTCAAAATATTCACTTCACCTTAGCCATATAACCTCTCCTCTCTCCCTCCAACTTCCTACTAATCTTAGTCCTCTATCTCATCTTCTCTTGCTCTTAGCTCTTCTCTCTCTCTCTTCCTCAACCATTCTCTCCATCAAATAGGCATGCCCTATTATCATCTCCCTTACTCAGTTTAAATACCCAAGCATATCCTTGCAACCTCATCTCCTTGATCGAACATGCGGCTTCTCAAATTGTTCTCTACTGCTTCGCCCGTCTCGATCTTTCGTCGTGATTTATACTTCGATCTCAACTTCAAGGCACTCTCTCAAGCACGAGTTGCAACTCCATTTTCAATGTCTTCTTCCTCACCTACTTAGATGGTGCTCTCTTAGTAGTTATTCTTCTCCAACTCTGTCTTAAATCAACTAACAGCATATATTGGATTCTGATTACCATACTCACGGTGGTGGTCATATTGCATATCATGATGGCTACATAGCAACATATTGTTCTCACCATGATTACGTAGCGACACTCAAGATTCCTTATATCAGATATCAGTCACATAACGGTTGGAGGTTTCTCATACCAGAAATCGAAAACCAGATTTATCAGGTAAAATGGACCCATAATGTATAAAACAATAATTCACTTCATCTATGACACGACAAAATTAAAGCATTAATATAATCTAACAAAAATCCTTCAATAATTTAAATAATAAACAACTCAAAATTATCAAAATAATAACAAGAAGCAAAAACAGCAATAAAATACCAAAAAATAGGGAGCATGAATTGAAGAAAAAAAAAAGACAACGAAAATAACGATAACAAAATCAAAAAAACAAAGACAACGAAAATAAACAAATAATAAAACAGCAACAACAACAAAGAACATGAATTGAAAAATAGCTGGACAGCAACAGACTGCTGGCAGCATGTCGGCTCGAACAGAGAGAGAGGGAGGACTGATCGGGCTAGGGTTAGGGCTTTCTTTTCTTCATTAAGTTTCGGGTGAGATCTGGATCAAATCTCAAAATCCAATTTGGGCTGCATATCAAGGCTATGCCACGCACTAATTCCTACCAAGATTGGATTTTTCCAATCGAAGTGGCAAAATGAATAAAATTTCTTGAGATCAAGGCGATATTGACAGATACTGGTTTTTTCTAACAAGCGAAATGCAGATATCAAGAAGCAATCTTGAAACTTTTTTGGGAAATCGTAACCCAAATTCCCCGTCCAATTCCTAGAAAATATTGGAACTTTTCAAAGCAATCGAAGTAATATTGACAAAACTAGGGTTTTTAAGAACGAAATGCACAAGTTCAAGAAGCGATCTTTATGTATAAAATGAGACATCAAACCCTAAATAAAGCTTGTGGTAAGGATGATGACGACGGGGATCCATACCTGTGGGGTGCGGTCACCGGCGGAGAGCAGATCGGTAGAATCACCGGAAGGTGGTGAGCGATTCGGGAAGAGAAGAAAGCTAGGATTTTAGGAGCTTTTTGAAGACTCGGAGAAGAAAGGGCTAGAAAAACTACCTAACACGTGCGGCGCGCGTGATGAAAACATTTATTTATTTATTTAGTCTTTACTTGTTCGAAAATTTCAAGTTTTGAAATTTTCAAAGAAAAAGCCGCCATAGTAGCATTATTTCAAGAAATGGGGAGGGAAAATTTCAACAGCTTCCAATAAAAAAAACCTAAGCCGGCCCTTCGGTTTTCAGGACGGCCTGTGGGCTTTTTCGGGTCGGCTCAATTACGCTAAATGTTTAGCTATCTATTTACACTATATAAAACCAATAAAGTATAAACAATAAAAACAAACTTAATCAATTTTCTTTATTAATATGATAAAAATCATTAGTGCTTGAGGATTGCTTAAAAGCGTCGTTTAATAAAGAGTTGGAAGGAGAGTTGAAGACTATAAAAAAAAATTAGTTTTAGGCTTCTGTTAGATAGGATGGATGAAAAAGTGGCACGGAGAAAAAAGAGAGTATTTTTTTTTCCATATGGAAAGAAAATATTACTTCTTTTCCCTGTGTTTGATAGGAGGGACCGAAGGATTTACTTTTTGATAATGAAAGAAAGGTGAAAGGAAAAAAAATATATATATATATATACTTTACCAATTATATTCTCAACAAAAAATACTTATATACCATTTCATTGAATAATTTTTAAATGATATAATTTTTTTTGGGTATAATTGTTAATTAGTATAAACTAAAAAAAAATTCTTCTATTTTTTTTCTATTTCTTGAGAGATTGAATTTCTTAGGTTAGGAAAAAAAATATGACCCCTTCACTATTCGTTCTTATACTAAACAAGAAAAAATGTATTATATTTTTTCACTTTTTTCTCCTCCATTTTTTTCCTCTTATTTTTTTTTCCTCCTACCAAACGGACCCAAAATAGTGCCAAATATATTTTTCCAATATGTTTTCCAAAACCAACCATCGTTTTGGCTAGGCATCCTCATATAAGTCATGTTTACTAATTTTTGTAATGCAAGAATCAAGTAAACTAAATTTCATACTTTATTTAGCACATAAATCTTTCATATGTTACGTTCTCAAAGTCCAATTGTAATTGCATCCATCATGTTGGGCACAGGCCCATACATGTCTCCGATAAACATCAAATAAACCTGTTAAACAGTTAATCTATCAACATCAAATAAACAGGTTAAACAGACCCTGGTCAAGTTAATCCATTGACTTCGGATTGGGTTTAATTTTTTTTTTTTTTTAATTTCCACCGAAAGAATAATCCGTTTTTCCGTAGAAACGAACCCACCATGAAAGTACAAACTAGTCGGATATCTCAACCGAGCATTAACGGGTCTACCTATGGAGTTATCCAACCTGACCATTCTAAGTATCAACGAGGACACCGTACCATTTAAGACACCCCAGGAATATTTATATATTCACCAAAGGTGGAAATATAATTTTACAAAAAAATTGATTTCCAGAATATAAATTTTCGGCTATATAGCATTCGTACCAATCCCCCCTTATTATATGTATGTATGTTCTGGCAAATGTCCAAAATTTATGTAGGGCCGATTCAATTTGTCACTATACACCAGCCACTGACCGGCTGAACATGAGTGACATTGCACACTGATGACAATCAAATTCCAGAGTTTCTATTGGAAAGCATTCAATCAACATGAGCTAATACTTCAATCAACCAGTGTTTATGCAGGATTCAGAAACATTAACACATTGATATATCAACTTCATGTAGTCAAAAAGCCCTCTCTATAATTGGGGATTGGGCCCGAATTGCGGAATAAAGAACAAAATGTAGTTCATAAATGCAAATAATAATAAGGTTAATGTGCGCACAATTATGTAGGTATATACCAAAAATAAAAGTGTAGCAATGTTCCTATAACTCACAACTGTTCTACATCTTTCCTTGAGCTGTTCGGAAGGTTTTTTCCGAGTGAGGTACATTATAGTCCCATTTTCAAAAAAAAAATGGGCTTTTTCAAAAAAAAAGGGCTAAAACAAGCATCACATAGCTTCTATTTTAATTAGTATAACATCACTGAAATATTTCTACTGAAAGAAGTCCCTTGAATATTGGCAATCATCTAATGATATTAGAAGAATAAATTACAAGCACCAACCACATTATGTGAAAAAATGAAGTCCGCTTTGAATTCACACAGTGCTCATACTCTTCAGCTATATGCAACAGACCGAACCACCACGCTTTTGACCTAGGCACATCTTCAGTCTCTCATGTGATCGGAGAAGAAATGAAAACCTGAGTATGAAAGAGAATCTTCGAAGTTGTTCAAAACGACTGAGAAGCCCTTCTCTATTTGTGATGCTTTATTCTCCCGGTATTTAACAAATGAGCAAAGATAGATTATTTGCTGCAGGTACCAGCGACAGTGTTATCTCCTCTTCCTTTTGTACAATAATGAATAACCAACAAGAGCGGATAAGAGAAAAGTCCACAGAACCTGGTAATTAGTTTTGAGTAATGAATTAGTCTCGTGTGGTTCATATGTCGTCCTAATTGGGAAAACATAAACAGAAGGTACCGAGATTGATTCTAGAAGTTCAAAGAAAATCACCATATTAATTGCATGCCACCTCTCGAGCTTCTTGATTCTCGATTGCAAGTCTTATATTGCACTGTCTGTTGGAAAAGTTTCTCTGGTTGGTGATGAATCTGCATTTGAACTTCCTCCCTGCATAATGTTTCCACTGATAGATTCAAAAGAGGAAAAATTTGACCGGAAAACTATGGGTCTGTTTTGATATGTTTTCTGAAATTTTGTTCTAAAAACAGTTTTCTGAAAGTAAGTTATGGAGTTGTTTTCTTAGTACAGAGATTCTGAATTTGCGTTTGGTTACTTTCATTTGAAAAAATAGTTTTAAGAAATAAAAGTTAAAAATTCGGTTTGGTAAAAAAAATTCAGAAAATAATTTTCATCTAAATTTTTTGTGTCATGTGTCCCTCCACTGAATCTGTGCCATGTGTCCCTCCACTGAATTTGTCTTGTGTCCCAAAACCCTAACCCTAAGCTGGCGAGACCGGTTGTCATCCTCGTCGACTTCAAACCGTTCGTCGTCCTCCCGGAGGTCATCATGACTCCGTCCTCGTCGATGACGTCCCATAATCGATCGTCGTCCTCGTCGATGACGTCCCATAATCGATCGTCGTCCTCGTCGACTTCAAACCGGTCATCATCCTCCCGGAGGTCATCATGACCCCGTCCTCGTCGACAACATCCCAAACCCTAACCCTCAGCTGGAGGAGACGGAGTTGAATCCGCCCGATTAGAGGCAGCTAAGGACCTAAGCTAGCGGTCGACCTCGACTTCGACGGCCAACTCTTCTCCGCCATGATCGTGCGCAAGCCCACCCATCTCTTCCTCGACGAGCTCAAGGTCCCCTACGACGAGATATGAGCGTCGCGGCCAGATTTGAGCGTCGTTGTCTTCACGCCGGCTAGAGCACCGCGGCCAGAGGACCCTCGTCACGCCGGCGAGCTCAAGAGCAGCAGCAACTTCACCGGTCTCCGCATCTACCACCACCACCTCCGCCTCTACCACCACCGACGCACGGAGGGGTCGGGCTCGAGCTCTGTTCTCCGTTCTTCTCTTCGAGGAGGAAGATGTCATTGTCTTTGAGGTCATGGTCGAAGGAGGAGGAGGGGTGGAGGGGTAAGCGGTGAGGGGGAGTGGGGGCGGAGGAGAGAGGCACTGGAGGTGGAGAGTTGGGAAGGAGTGGGTGGGGGTGGAGAGTTGGAGAGGAGAGCAAATGAGGAGGGAGAAAGAGAGAGCGAGAGAGTTTGGAAGGGTATGGAGGTGGGGGGCCCGCGGACGTTAGGAGAAGTTGATTTCAAAAAACAGGTTTTTGGACTTCTCCAAAAACAGCTTTTAAATCGGTGTCCTAAAAAAATTTCTAAATGTAACGTTTGGAGTGGTTTTATCCAAACGTGGTTATAACTCAGAAATCGAGTTATAAACAGCGGATTCCGCTTTGAACAACCCAAGAGAAAATGAAGAAGCAAAGAGCACCTCTCATCGAGCGACTTCTCAAGAATTGGATTGTGGTTCCAATACGCACCCTTAGCATTGACAAAATAACTTAATTCCCAGAATTATTTGGAGCAATGCATACAATTTTCTGTGGTGTTTGGTAGACTAAGCACAACCAGACAATCATATTACAAGACAGAAGTCAATGTGGTTGGCTGTTATATCTGAATAATTGGCAAAAAGCATATTCCATCTATAACTGGCCCTTAATTCTCACAAAAGAATGGTTTTCATATCATATTGTGCCCATGTCCACACATCGGCACGATGTGGCTCATGAGTATGTTATGACTCATAGTAAGCATAAGTGCTGGACACGTATAGAGATGTGTGCTGTGTTAGACGTTTACGGCAATGGAAAGTTCTAATTGGCAGAAGTGTTGTCACATGATTTAGCAAGTTGTGTTACAGCCATATTTTACTTTGAAATTAATTCTATAGTCGAGTTGGCTTAGACATTTTTGACCATCTTAGAATTTGTATTTCTGCAAAGTACGATACATATATATATATATATATATATATATAGGAAGAAGGTAATTGTATTAATTAAATCAAAAAATTACAAATACAAGAGGCAATTCAAGGGTGCACATTCCCTCTCATTATACTGACATCCTGCTTAATATTATGGATAATCCCAATGGTAGAAATCACCGACCCCTCAAAGATACGATTGTTCCGCTCCTTGCAGACATGTCAGACCGCTACAGCAAATCTGATCCAGACCTCGTTGTACCAAGCCAAACATCTCCGCTTCTCTCTTCTGATAACCTCGGTGATTGCTCTCCAGTCATGGATCCCCCTACTGGATAAGCCTAACCTATCATGTTGGGCTAGCCAAATATCCCACGCCACCGGACATTGGAAGAATATGTGTGTCATGGATTCATCCCTCTACCGGCACAGTAGACACCCATGGGCCTCCAGCTACAGTCAAAATCTCCGCAACTTATTAAGTGTGAGTAGTCTTCCCATGCTCAATTTGTATAGAAAACTGCATTTTACGAGCAACACCTTTGGCCCATACCACATCCGCCAACTCTATATTCGGGTGTGCAACTCTGACAACATTAGCTACGATGTGCGAAACGCTCCGCCCCAGCATTATTCAAATTCATGCATCAGTCTGAAGTGATGTGTCCACCCTCATCGTCTGAATGATCTCCCTGAATTGTCGCGTACCGCCATGTAACTACATACGCCAGACTCCAATCCTCAGAATGACACACACGTTCCCTCCTTCCAGTCCCTCGACACATTATTGACCCTCCTCGCTCTATCAAGCTTTGGTGTGCAAACCATAGGTCAAACCATAGGTCTGTGGTCTCACCATCTTTGAAGACCCTCGAGATCAACTGTTTCAATTGAGAGCGGTATAAATTAATACTTTTGAAAACAACGGAGTCATTATTATTGGAAGACCTACTCCAAAAATTGTCCCCTCAAGTATATGTTCTCCATCCAAGCTGCTCATAGCGAGTCACTCAAAGAAACTTCCAAGTAAGCTTCAGCCCAGCCACATCCTGGAGCAGTCGGAAATGTTGTAGACCTACTCCTCCTTCCTTATGTGGTCGACAGAGGGTGTCCCACCCTATAGCATGTATCCCCCCTCTCCAAACAAAGTTGTCAAAAAATTTCTCAATCCTATTATTCGTAGAGATCGGAAGAAGTATAGTCTGTAACCAAATGCGACAATCGCCGTAATGACTGCACGAACCAGCTCAATTCGTCCTCCAAAAGATAGGTTTTTGGCATGCCATCCCTCAACAAATAAGGCAACAATGGGTCACCCTGCCTCAAACCCCTGTTGCTTCCAATGAATTCATGCGGCTGTCCCCGGATGAGCACAGAGAAAGTCGGGATTGTGATACACTCCTGAAACCTGGCCACCCACCTGCTATCAAAGCTAATAGCAAGCATGACCATGATCCCCGCTATTAGCATTCCTGAATGTCCCCGAAATAGTAGCCGTTAGATCTATCTTCTATGACCATACAAATTTAGATCCTTAAACTACTCAATTTCTTACGAGAATTTGAACTAATTTGTACACTCAAAGAAGATAGATCCAACGACTGCTATTTCGGAAACATTCGGGGATGCTTAATAGCGGGGATCTGGGAACCTGATCTCTCTCTCTATATCTCTCTCTCTCTCTCTCTCTCTCTATATATATATATATATATATATATATATATATATATATGTGTGTGTGTGTGTGGAAGAAGGTAATTTCATTGATATAATTTCAGAATTACATCGCCAACCCCTCAGGTGGGGGTTCGAATGGATCTCAGTCCATTTACATCAAACTCTATATTTGGCAACACTCCAGAACTAGTCGAAGATAGCCCCTCAAACATCTGTTTATTCCTCTCCCTCCATATATGCCATACTGTAGATGCCAGTTTCGTGCAGGCTTCTCTAAACCATATCACCCCGCGACTTCGAGCCCCCCTTATCCTCCGAATGATAGACACATAATGTCCTTCTCCCCATCCGCCTAGATGCCAATGGCCAATGGCCATGGCCTGCCCTTCCAAATCTCCCATGCAGTGTTGCATTCAAAGAATAGGTGCGCGATCGATTCATGTCCTCCGTCGCATAGTACACATCCCAAATCCATTGTCTGGACTCCAAACCTGTGTAATCTATCCCTTGTCAGGAGCTTGTCAAGAAGCAACTTGTACAAACAATATTAGAATTTGCTAGCCACCCCTTTCTGCCATATAATATCAGCCATCTCCCACCTCTCCTGGGCTTCGCGAGTCTGCTCGTAAACAATTTTAAACACAAAACCTCCCCACGGCTTCCCTCCTATCTCCAGGAGTCCCGCCCCAAGTTGCCATCGATCGGTATACTACGGACTGCATGTTCCAGCTGGACCGGAAATTGGACGTCCGCCAAATGCCAGGTTCTGCCTCTTATGAGGTCGCTGATGCAGGCTCGTCCACGCTGCCCCCCAGCCCGTCTCACGTAGAGTCCAACCATTCGCTAACGCTACGGTGGTCGACCCAAGGGTCCCACCACAAACTCGTTCCTGCACCATCTGCAATACTTCGCGTAATGACCCGCTTCAGCCGCGTCCTTTATCGAAGTATATTTTTGAAGACAACAGACTCGTTATTTTTTTCCCAATACTCCCAGAAGTTCGCCCGCTTGAGGTACCGGTTTGTCATCCAAGCAGCCCATAGAGAATCCCCTTGTATCAGCCTCCACGCCATCTGAAGCCCAGCGACCTTACTCAATGTGAGCATAGACCGAAGACCCACTCCTTCCTCCTTGGCGCCGCACAGAGTATCCCAGACAATAGCTTGTATACCTCCCCTCCATATGAACTTGGAGCATATCCTTTCTACTTCCATGATAGTAGCAATCGGCAAGAGCACTGATTGGAGCCAAAACATTAGAGTAAATGTTACCACCGAACGTATCAGCTCTATTCGACCTCCGAATGAGAGGCACTGGGCCTTTCATCCCTCCACCCTACGGTGCACAAACTCTACCAAGCTCTGACATTCATTACTGTCCGCATAGTTGCATGACAACGATATGCCTAAATATTTCACTGGCAATACTCGTCCTTGTTAAGACAGAGGCCACTAAGACGGCCAAACTCCGTACCTGCCACCGTCGTCAAACCTGCTATCGTAGGGGCCAAAAACAGTAACAGATCATCAGCATATATCAAATGTGAAACATGCGGGGTTACCTGTCTGAACAAAGGCTAGATATCATTCCTTTGAACCGCCATATCCATCATGCAGGTGAAGTATTCCATTACCAGGGTAAAATGGTAAGGCGACAATGGATCCCCTTGCTTTAATTCCTGGTTGCTCCGAATGAATCCATATGGGTGCCCTTTGACAAGTATAGAGTATGTGGTAGTCGAGATGCACTTACGTACCCTGTCAACCCACGCTGCGCTAAACCCATATCCCTCGTTATGTGGCACACATACTCCCTAATTACCATGTCATAAGCTTTCTGAAGGTCCAGTTTGATACAAGCCTTCTCCCCTCCAACTTTATTGAAGTCCCGTACCAACTCCCTGATCTAGGGTTCGTACAAGAAATTTTATCAGATCGTCATTAGAAGACTTTTGAGACGGACCATGTCCATTTGCCGCTGAGGGCTGGACGCACAGGTCAGTCTTATATAGCTTTCCATCAGGGGCCCGTATAACAGTTAGTGATGCCCACCGACGATCAGCCGATTGGACAGTTGCTTGAGTATAACGAGCTCGCACTGCACTAGACTTCTTCGACTTGGCAGGCGCATAGTATGAAGAGTCCAAATTTAGGTTTTCACCATTCTCAGCATGGTGCATATGGTCAGCGCTGCGTGAGATTCGGTCGAAAACAGAGATTCGACCGCTGCCAGAGTCGCATGCGGCAATCAGCCTGCGGCCGTCAACCGATGCCGAATAGTGAGTCTTATGCGGCCTCCTCCTTGGCCGCATAGAGCTTACATCAGCATCTGAACGTCTGGCCTCGTAGTGTTTTCCTCTGCCAGAGTTTGGATGTTAAGCGTTTTCTGCGTCAGGCGAGGATACCGCATGGACAGCTTGGGTGGACGCCTGGCGAGCGCCTTCAGCAATAGGGAGAGGCGAGGAACGCAAGCTTCACAGTTGGGTGAGGCACAACGGCCTTTGCAACCCATGTCCTGCGGGTCTTCTTGGGCTTTGCCAGCCTTGACGAAGGACTAGCGCTTCCCTCCGAGAGCATATCCTCGAAAGCTTGTTGGTAGAAGCGGACCACCAGCATCCTTTGAGTTGAGCCGAGCTTGGCTGCGTCGGATTGCGTCACAACTTTCTCATCAAAGGAGAAAGAAATGTCCCCAGCAAAGTCGTCATCTTGTTCGCCATTAAATTCGAAAGTTCTAAAATAGCTTGATTTAATTAACAAACGAAAGAAAGTATAAAGAGGTCATGGACAGACAATCTAAGTACAATATTTTGATTCTGGGGTGTGGCGATGGACAAGGAGTGCTATGACGTCTCCTTTACTCCGTGGACGATCCGATGCAGGGTGAAGAAGCTTACGTTCTCTCTTCGCTCATCTCGGTATGCTCTTTCTATGTATTGGCCGGAGTGGTATGCTCTCTCTCTCAAGCAGAAGAAAAAAACCAGCATTTAGAACGTTCAAGTTGCTCCTATTTATAGCATGCTGATGGGCTATGGGTACCGCATATGCCTCTATTTGGTGGCCGCATAAGGCTCCTTCAACAGAATGCGGTTGCAACTGTAGCCGCATGCCCTGGGCTTATTGTCACGTGGTCTTGGTTAAGATATGTTGTTGAAGATATCTCGGGGTTATTTTTAACCCGTTGTGGACGTGACTTGGTCAACTGGACACGTAGTCAACACCAATTGTGCGAAGATCTCTTCTTTTGTAACGGAAAGATCTTGTGAGTTGGAGGTCGCATAGCAACTTGGCCGCATATTGTCGCGATCGCATACGAGCTCTCGTTTGGCCTTTGGTCGTCCGAACGCTCTGGTCACATGTTGGCGAGGTCGTATGCAGACTCTCGTCTGGCCTTGGTCGATGGACACTTTGGTCGCATGTTGGCGAGGCCGCATGCAAACTCTCGTATGGCCTTGATCGATGGACACTTTGGCTGTATATTGGCGAGGCCGCATGCAAACTCTCGTCTGGCCTTGGTCGATGGACATTTTGGCCGCGTGTTGGCGAAGCCGCATTGCGTTGTGGCCGCATGCAAATTCTCATCTGGCCTTAGTCGATGGACACTTGGCCGTATGGCGTTGTGGCCGCCTGCAAACACTCGTCTGGACTTTGGTCGATGGACACTTTGGCCGCATAGCGTTGTGGCCGTATGGGACGTAGCCGCATACGAGGGAACACGTGGCATGGCACGTTTGTCAAAGCAATTAATGCACTGATGTGACTTGTCTTTTCCTAAGCCGTCTTCACGAGTCTCAAAGCGTCTCAGAGTGATGAGTGATGTGTCAGAGCTTCTGACATACATCGAAATTTGTATCAGAGAATTTATGCGGCCTCCTTACTCTGTGGTCGTTTAGGCCGCATATAGTATACTATGCGGCTTCTCTGCGACTTGGTTGATCAGGTCGCATGTGGCTTCTCTGTGACTTGGTTGTTCAGGCCGCATGTAGCTACTCGAGGGAGTAGTGGCGCATGGAGAGCATAGAGAGCTTGGTCTTTTGGAGAGTTTTGATGCATGGAGGTTTGTCGTGTGTACGTGTGGCATTGCACAGTTGTATACAGACAAAGGCAATCATGACTCTCTGACGTAAGCACTAACGCTCGCCGTCTTTACCGAATACGAGACATTTGCAGAGTAATTAATGTTGCCAGAGTCATTAAAGTTGTGACTGATGGAAGTAGCACCTTGCGGCTAGCTTGCCTGCGTCTAAAATCCCAGCCCGTGTCTTTAGGATCATTGCATGTGCCGCATAGACGAAGACGTGTTGTGTGCCGCATAGAGAGTTCATTGCCCCGTGGCTCATGGACCTTGGAAGCACCGTCTTCGATCTAACATTGCCTGAGCTGGAGGATCACTGCCTCGTGGATGCCGCCTATGTTGTATGCGGCCTGACTTTTACTGAATCAGGCCCTTAAGCGCATAGCTGCTCGGACACATAAACATGAAGAATTTCCATTCTTCTACAATCATGTAATTAAATTTGTAAGATTTCATAACTTTACTACCAATACACCATATTAAAATAAAATATCTACTTCACTAGCACATTAAAATAAACTACATACTTTACTACCAGTCTTTTGATTCACCATAAAGGACCCTACCCGGTGGACACGGGTACTTCTCCTAAAGTGGAGAGTCCGGGTAACATAGCTTCTTAAAGCCGACTTTATGTTGTTTGTCCATCGTACAAAACTTGCACGATTCTAACATGTATTTTTTTAGGCCCTTCAACAACTCCATTTTCTGCAAATCACGTAGACTCCTTTTACTTATATAGCCAAGAAGCAAATGTTAGTCTTGCAGTATCCTCCACCTCTTTCTTTGTTCCGATGGCTACACCACAAGTGACTGTGCTACCGTCCAACTAATACAAGTTCGATGATAATCTATTCCCCTTCATGGCCATGAGGTTGCCATTCACCATCTTCATCGAAATAGCATGGACAACGAACTTACAACCCGTCGCTTCTAATGTGCCCAAAGAAATGAGGTTTTTCTTCAAATCTAGAACGTGTCTCACATTCACAAGTCTGTGCATGCCCCCAACAAACATTTTTATTTATATTTTCTACATCAACGGACTTGCAAGACGCATTGTTCCCCATAAGAACAATACTCTCGTTGAACTCCTTATATGTGTGGAACCACTCCCTATACGGACACATGTGACAAGAGCACCCAAAATCAAGTATACATGTCTCGAAAAAAGTTGCTTTCTTATTATATATGCTAAGAACGTTACAAAATGCCTTCTCGACTTCCTGAGCAAAACTAACTTAACCTTGACCGCCAGAATTGTTGCATCGACCCTTCTTCTCTAGTTGTTTGTACTTTGGACATTGTTTCTTCATATGTTCCGACTGCTTGCAAAAGAAGCATGCATCTCTCTCTTGCACGGATGATTTGAACCTACCTCGGCTACTCTTTCCTCCATCCTTATTCTTCGAACTTCCCCTCTAACTAATTATCAACCTAGACGACTCGTCGATGGGATTTGATCTCTTCATAATATCATTATTAAGCAGAGTTGTAATTAACTCTTCCATCTCAAGAGTCTTTTCCATATAAAATTGTTGCTACTAGATGGTTATGACCCCGAAAGTAAAGAGAGTAGTAAAAGTGCCTTGTCCTCTTCTAACTTTACCTCGAGATACAGAAGATCACTTGGTATTTTGTTGAAGTTATAGCTGAGAACCTTGGATACATTTCTTTTTGCGAAGAAAGTTGCTTCTTGAGATATAACTTATTAGACACCGACTTTATCATATATAAGCTCTTGAGATTCAACCATAAATCGGCAACAAAAGTTTCTTTCATGACATTATACATGACCTCATCCGTTATAAAACTCAATTGTGCTTTGTGTCCTCTACTCAATGTCATCCCATGAATCATCCGCTATATCTATTCGCTATATCTGAAGGCTTTGTATCCTTTCATAAGACGGTCTTAAAAATATTTTTTGACAAGTTGAGCCTTGACTTCTCTGCCATAACTTTACTATTGAATTTTTCCACCTCGAACTTGGTGCTATTCACTTTGCTATTCGTCATCCTGAATTAGCAAAAATTCTTTGAACCTTAATGAACCAACGATTTCAAAAATCCAGATCTAGAAAGATAAGGAGAGGACCAATGTCGTAACCTACCGTTAACCCAGATCAAAGATATTGAATTTGTGGCGGTTCCCTGAACTCTGATACCAATTGTTGTGTACAAACGCGCAAGTGATGACACGAACAATACCTTGTAACGAAAGAGCAATAGCAACACAAGAAAACACATAATCACGTGGTTCAGTCAAGAGAGACCTACTCCACGAGGCAATGGAGAATACTTTATTAATCAGAAAACAAAATTACAAAAATGCATACACCGCAAACCACAATACTTTTCGTATAAGATTTGCACTTATCGCTCTTCATGATTCCTTCGTGATCTCTATTAAACATAGAAATCTCCTTCAGCCTCAATAACTCTTTTAGCCTCTCAAATGTTGTTGTAGAGACTTAATTAGGTCTTTTAAAAGTTAACCCCAGTCATAAGCAATCATAGTGATCAAAATCGCTAACTTTAGATCTAATATGCTTAAAAATCTAAGATGATCCCGACTCGACGGTATTTCGTTTTTACGTCACAAAACTTATAAAAACTCTGTGGACGTTATTAACACTTTTAAGTATGTCGCCGGACGGTATGTCGCATGAATGATACTTATTGTTTTCTCTCTTTTCGAGCTTCTCCAATTCCTCGGACCGTGTCAGTATCGTCCGTATCAAACACAAACCATATTTAACAATAAAAACAACAAACAATCACATACCCATAGCACATACCAATATTCCATAAACTAAATCCATGATGTAGGAAGAACAAACACTATGAAAGTTGATGTCATGTACGAGTTGCATTGTTTCGGGCACGTATTAAACATAAAGCAGACACACTAAAATACACTAGGGGATGCCAAGATCAATGGCATCTCATATAGTGTTATGTCCGTGCCCGTGCAACATAGCCTACAATTATTGGGCCTACAATTATTGGGCAATTAAGGATAACCTGCAAATTTTGGACAAGGGCATCAAAATCGATCAAGTCCAAGTCGTTCCTCTCGTCCGACCCACCTCTCTGGTAGTTCTCCATCGAGATCACCACGCACCCAAGCACCATCGCAACCTTCTCCGACAAGCTATCCATGACACAAGAAACCAACTTAACATCAAAACCAAACCAAAAACAGCTAAAAGCCACACAGAATCAATCAATCACCTGGTTTTGCCGGAGCCACTCGGTCCCCCAATCCCGACAGTGACCACATGGCCCTCCTTCTTCAGCCTGAGTTCCTGGATGGCCTTGACGAGGAGATAGTACCCATGATCGAAAGACTGCCAAAAACGGAAACCCATTAGTAAAGTTCCAATCTTTAGAAAGAATTATCGATGGAGAACTGATAAAAATGGAAACCCATCAGTAAAGCTTCCATCTTTGGAAGGAGTTGTTGAAGAAGGAGCTATAAAAATGGATTTGTTTAAGGTTTTTACCACATGGAGAGGGAGGGACTGGAGGATGGAGGAAGCGGGAGGGGTTGGGGACGGTGGGGAGTTGGGGTGGTGGTAGTACTCCCTGCCGCCTTCTTCTAGTACTCTCTGTATCACTTCATCTTCCATTGTTGGAGAAAGAGAGAGAGAGAGAGAGAGAGAGAGAGAGAGAGAGAGGAAGAAGAAGAAGAATAGTAGTTGGAGAAGAAAAGGGGTTCCTTGCTTGTTACTTATTTGTTATCTTTAAAAAAAAAAAAAAAAATTCACTTCTATATTAGAGACCCACTACACCTCGAGGCGTATAATGGGCCGGACGGTCCACAAACCAGTTAGGCCCTGTCCGGTCAACACTGTTCTGGGTCGGTCTGGAACTGATCAACGGCCCAAATGTATAACGAGTTCGGATTGGTCCTGATTTTCGGTCCGAAAGTCTGGCTCGACCCGGTTCAAAAATCGGTTCGAACTGGTTAAGCCTGTAGAGCCCAGTCGATCCGACCTTGACCGACCCGGTCCACTGGCCCGGTCCAGGCCGGTCTAACCAAAAAAATAACATTACAGGGTATTTTGTCCAAAATATCTCCATTTCAGTGGCTGTTTTATAGCTGTTTTAAGGATATTTTGGCCATTTTGCTAAAAATGACCAAAATATCCTTATAACAACTATTTTTTAGGGATGTTAGAGGTAATTTTGTACAAAAAATTCTATAAATAGGATATAAATCATCAAAATTAACCACAACAAATTTTCTTCACTCTTACGATATTTAGAAGCAAACTAATTTCTGAAGATTAGATAACAACTTTCTGGAGTCTAAAGTGCAGTGTTTGTGAGGCTTCAGCTTATGCAAAAAAAATTGGAGGCTTCAAGTTGACGTTTCAAGTAATTTAATATTACAGAATAATTTTCTTCCTCTCTTTTTGGATTCAGGATTTTTTTTTCCTCTCTCTCTCTTCCTCTTTTTGTTAGAAAAACAGATTCTCCTCTTTTCTTATCTTTTTTCTAAATTTTTTTTTTTAATATGGATGCTACTGGTTCTAACTAGCCTTACGGAGGTGGTTCCGAACAATTTTTTGATTATTATGCTAATTTATTTGAAAATAATCATATTCTTGATTCTGTGCTACCGACACAAATGACACCTCGTGAAGTTAGAAGTATGGTTACTAATGTTACAAATAGAAAAAAATCAGTTTTATGAGAATATTATAAAAAAATATGTCACCGATAATGAGAGTGCACCGGTTTTAGATCCAAAAGATTAAAACCAATAGCTAAAGGTGCAGAATGCAAGAAATGTAATAAAAAATTTAAATAGAAAAAATGATGGCACAAGCACTTTAAGAAGACACTATGGAAGTTGTTATGGTAATGACACATTACATGCTGGACAAACACGACTAAGCTGCGATCCTCAATGATCTTCTATAAGCAACTTTACTTATTATGCTGATCGTAACAAAACTGAGTTAACCAAATATATTATTTGTGATGAACAATATTTTACATTTTGTGAGAGTAATTAGTATTATGATTATGCAAGTACTACCATTAATCTTTGTTTTACTAAAGTCTCTATATCTACTACTAGAACAGATGCTATAAAAATATTTCAAAAAAAGAAGATAATTTTAAAAAAATAGTTTTGTAAATATTAGCAAATTTGCTTTAACTTATGATATATGAACTAGTAAAAAAAATTATGCTTATATTTATATTACGGCACATTATTTAGATCCAAAACGGATGTTGCAAAAATGTATTGTTTATCTACGACCTTTAAAATTTTCACATACTGGCACCGTAATCGTTGGCACTATATTACAATTTTTACGTGAATATAATAGTAACAATAATTTTTTTTTTAATTTCTTTTCATAATGCTAGTAATAACACTTCTTCTATTAATGTTTTAAAATCATAATTTTTGCTTATACTAGAAGGACGATTTTCCATGTAAGATGTGCTTGTCATATTATAAATTTAATTGTACAAAAATGCCTTCAATTTTTTCAAGCAAATTTAGAAAATATTAGAATATGTTTACAAAGTTTGAACACTTCTGCAAGTAGACAACAAAATTTTAGAACTTTATGTGCACAATATGGTATAATTTTTAGGAGATTTGTTAATGATGCACCACATAGATATAATTCTTCTTATTTAATATTAAAATTTTCTATTAAATTTAAAGATGTTGTAACACATTATTATAATGTTAATTCAAATTTTGATTATCTAGTAACTGAAAATGATTGGTTAATTGTTAGTTCGATTGATAAATTTTTAGAATTATTTTATAATGCTACATGTATTTTATCTGGAGTTTATTATCCAACTTATCATTTAGCTTTAACTGAAATTATTAACATGTCTCTATTTTGTAAATATAGAAATGTTCCTGGTTTGATTATGATGTTTTCAAAATGGAAACATAATTTCTAAAATATTGGGGGTGATATACCTATTTTATATTGTTTGGCTTCGATTTTTTATCCTAAGATTAAATTATATGCTGTATTTATATTGTTACACGATTTTAATGATAATTTTAATGTTGAGGTAGGTCGCTTATAATTGGAAATTAAAGAAGTTTTAGATAGTTTGATTACTTTAGATGGAAAAAAAGTTGTATCGAGTCGACCTGGTATAACCGTCCAAGGTAGTAGTAATCCCGATTTTATGTCTAAATTACCCCATGCTAAAAGTGTACTGTAAAGGAAGAAACAAAAACAATATTTTCTATCAACTCAAGAATTATCCTTGTATTTAAATTCTTATGAAGAAAATGAATATGTATCGTATTTTTTAATTTTAGAATTGTGGAAAAGACACGAAAAAATATATTATATACTTTCTTCTATAGCACATGATCTTCTAAAAGTTTCAAAATCTTGTTTTAGTGCAGTTTCAAGGATACTAAGTAAGAAGAGTAGCATAATACTGCCAGATATTTTGGAAGCGTACGTCTGTGTTCAAGATTGGATTACGACTGAAAAATGAACTCAAAACTTAAGAGATGAAAGTGCCGACATCAGTGAGCTGAAATTTTAGTCTCTTACTTTAGAGGACGCTCCTGGAGGAGGAGCTGAGTAATAAACTTGGACGGAAGACGGACGACGAAAAAAAATGCTTGCACATTTTATTACAAATTTTATGAAAATAAAATCTCAACTTAATTTTTTTTTTTAGTTAATGTTATAGCTGATTTAAATTATATTGGCACTAATAAAAAATTACCAACATTTTCCTTCTCACAAATTTTGAATTTTTTTTAAATTTTGATTTTTTTTTGGTTAGTTAATGTCCAAATTATGGGGAAAAAAATAATTGTAAGTTAATGTCAAAATTTACCAACTTTCAAAAAAAATTGTGTTAGTTAATGTCGTAATTCTGAACTTTTTTTTGAATATATAACGGGACGGTCCGGACCCAAATCGTCCCCAATCGTATCACAGGTCCGGACTGAATTTTATATTTTTGCTTCCGGACCGGCCCAGTCCGCTTTCTCATCCGGACGAAGTCCGTTTCGATCCGAATTCGGTCGAACCCGGTGAGCACGGATCGCGGTCAGGCCCGATCCAATACACACTTTGAACTACACTTGCAGATTTTTACAACGGTTATTTATCTATTTAATTTTTTTTTTAATTTTTGGTATAATGTTCGGGGTCCGACGTAACGTTCGAAACTTTGTGCACATTGCATTGTATGTTTTTGGGCCCACTGTCTTTCAACTTCCATCATTTTATAAATGAAAGGAATAATACATCACCATGGCTCAATCCACTTATTTTTAAAAGTTGTTCTAAATAAAATTAATTTAGATAAAATTGTTGCAACGAAACAGCTTCTTCTTTTTTAAATAAAAATGAGCAAAAATAGTCATGGTAAGCAATTCCAAAGAGACAGTGTTTTGTTATTAAACTTTGATTACCAATTAAATTTTGCATTTAGAAGATAATTTTTGGTAGCCTATTAAATGACGAGGGTGTTTAAGTGTAGCTCGATTAACTGTGAACCTGATTAGTCTGTAACTAAGGGTTACATACAACATTTGTAGATGATGTCTATTTGTCATGAAGAGCGATGGAAAGTAAACATGAGCATTATTCGATTTTGGACCGAAAATCGAATCGAAGCGAATCGAATAAGAGATTCGTTTCGGTTTGAAAAAATTCGGTTCGATGTCTGTTTTAAAAATACTAAAATTTCTTATTTGGTTTCAGTTTTGGGATTCAATTTCGATTTTGGAATTCAGTTTCGGTCAAAAATCGAAAACCGAATAAGACTTGTGCAATTATATAAATACTCTCAATTATATACATATGTTGTAACTAAAATGTGTATATTTTGAAAACAACAATTCTATGTATGAATTTCGAGTAAAACTTTGATAATTTAACAAATAGTCTAACTTTGGACGCAAATAAAACAAATGTGTGTATAAAAATGGGCTAATTAGAGTTTAGACCATGTATTTTATAACAGCTTAGAGTTTGAGTCCTGACTTGTCCAATTGGAGAGTTTAGACCCTGAGTTTTTATTATTTGGTTTAATTTTTACATTATACCCTCATTCTCATGCTTGATAATAAAATCTTTCTATATAGACTAAGAACGGTAAAATGGAAAAATTAAACTAAATAACAAAAACTCACGGTCTAAACTCTCCAATTGGACAAATTAGGGCTCAAACTCTACGCTAGTATAAAATCCAGGATCTAAACTCTAATTAGTCCATATAAAAATTATAATTTTTAATATCATTTAACTACGATTTTAACTTTGGACCATACTCATTAAACAATACAAATAGTCCAATTGAATAAACCGAATCGTTATTTGGTTTGGTTCGATTCGATTTTGGTTCGATTTCGATTTTAGACTTTTAAAATTTTGTTTATTCGATTTTGACTATTTTGATTTGGTTGAAATCGAATAAACCGAACGTTCAATCTTAATGGAAAGCAATAAAAGTTGGCAAAATGAGAAAAGGTGTGGGTGTTGGCACTCTATACCACCTACACTTCCTGCTTCCATGAATGGAGAGAAATTAAGGCTTGTGATAAAGGCACTACAAAGAACACTCAGGACTGCTCATATTTTAACCCCTAAAAATTACAAGTTTGCCACTCCTAAATCTTGCTTAGGGCTGCCCATACCAACCTATATAATTAAAAATTATTTCTCTTCTTTCTTTTTCACCTTCAAATGAAGAATCCATCATTCTCTCCAAGTCATAAACTAACTTTGAAATTTGATTGTTGTGGTCCCAAATGAAAGAAAATTTCGATTTGGTGATTCTCCAACGAATATTCTTTGTTAAATTCGGTATGTCTTCAATAACATACAATGAATAAATTTTTCAAGCATTCGATTGTCACAAAGTATTTAGTTTTATTCGATTATTGTAGGAGCCATGCATGAAATTTTCTTCGATGAAGAAGTCGAATAATGCAATCCATTAAATGTGCACTCCGCTCCTTCCGAAGAACATGTCGGTTGTTCCGAAGCACCTACGATACGCAAAATGACAACCCTAT
The DNA here is from genome assembly GCA_036927795.1 of Iris macrosiphon. Lineage (NCBI taxonomy): Eukaryota > Viridiplantae > Streptophyta > Magnoliopsida > Asparagales > Iridaceae > Iris > Iris macrosiphon. Next base: position 141,827,727 of record JAYESA010000015.1, read on the forward strand.
TTTTATAGTCAACAGTCATCGTGTAAGGACTGTATAAATTACAACAGTCCTATATAAATATAGGACTGTCATAATTTCGACAGTCCTATAGACTATGTGGACTGTCAAAATACTGACAGTCCTGAAGATAAAATGTTGAACAACGTATTTTCTTCAAGACTGTAAATTTTTTGACAGTCTACTAAATACATTAATCTGTACAAATTATAACAGTCCTAATTTGGACTACCAATTATTTGAAGTTATTAATTTTCATATTATTTTATATTGCTTATAGGACCAACCTTGTACAGATGCTGTGGTACATCCTACTATTGGGGTTGATATGGAGAATGTATTCTCAACGGATATTCGATTTGCATCCCATGAAGAAGCATTAGATTGGTGCAGAGAAGTTGGAATACGATATAACATAGTCATTGTCATTGCAAGATCGATCAGATCTCGGTCAGGCCAAAAATATTTAGAGCTGGGTTGCGAAAGAGAAGGTGTATTCAGGCACCATCGGGAAAAAAATGTGTCGTTGAAAAAAAGTCTCTAAGAAAAACGTTGGGACGAGAAAATATGGTTGTCCATTTAAGGTGTTGATTGTAAAAGTAGAAGATGTAAAGTGGATAGTCAAAGTTAAGAATATAATACACAATCATCCTATTCCAGAGACACTTACGGGTCATGCCTACGTGACACGGTTGAACTAGGATGAGAGAAAGTTGGTTGAAGAATTGTTCCTTTCCGGAGTTACACCCAAACAAATTTATTCTGTCGTGCGACAAAAAGAAGATGAGAACAAGTCAACCATGAGGATGATCTATAATACTTTAACGAGAGCAAAATATAATAGTATGAAAGAAAGAATGGCGGTGCAGCAAGTATTGAAGTTGCTTGGTGATCATCACTACATGGAGTACCATAGAAAACATCCACAAAATGATGAACTCCTTTCATTGTTTTGGGCTCATCCTGATTGCACACACTTGGCTACGTCCTTCGCAAACGTATTGACCCTTGATTGTACATATAAGACTAACAAGTTCAATATGCCTCTTTTTCACATTGTTGGGTTTACGTCTACGGGGAAAACATTTTTAGTCGCTTTTTATTTTATGAAGAGTGAGACAATTGAGGATTACACTTGGGCGTTGAGAAAACTACAATTCCTTTACACATGATACAAAGAGACCTCTGTTTTTGTTACCGACAGAGAATATGCGCTGATAAATGCTATAGATATTGTATTTTGCTCATGTGCATAGACTACTATGCACTTGGCATATAAATCGAAATATCCAAGCTCAATGCAAGAGCAAATTTAAAAATATGGATGGTAAAATTGACAAGCTTCGCTTCGAAGAATTCTACAGTGATTGGAGTCTTGTATGACGAGCAAGTACTAAAGAGAGCAAGTACTAAAGACAGCTACGACACAGCATGGTACATGTTCAAACAAAAATGGGAGACGAGTAATCCGACATGCATTTCTTATATCAAGGATACTTGGCTAGAACCACATAAGGAATAATTTGTCTTAGCATGGAAGAACATGGTGAAGCATTATAGCACAATCACTACGAACCGGGTCGAAGGATCACACTCAAGTTTAAAAAGATATCTACGGTCATCGGTCGATAATTTTGTCTCCGTTTGGCAATCGATTCATTTGATGATTATTTTTACGGTGAACGAGATTGTAGCCTCATTTGAGACAAGCCTCAATATTGTAAAGCATGAATACAAGCATGAACACCTCTTGGATGCTTTAATCCATGTAATATCTCACAAGGCCTTGGGCTTATTATTTGAGGAGATTGGTAGGTCAAAGTTTATTGGTTTTGATCCCAAGGTTTGTGGTTGTTCATATCGACATTCACTCGGTCTTCCTTGTGCACATGAGATTAACGAATATCGCCGTCAATCTATACCTATTCCAATAGATGTTGTTGATCAACGTTGGAGACAATGATCGATCATGCCGACTGTGAAAGTTCACGATAATTTCTTTTCTTTGCCACAAGTGAAACTCCTTCACGCAAGGTGGTATGTCGCATTGGAAACAGAGAGAAAATCTATTGAGGTTAAAACCCAAGAAATTATAGTCCCGACAATAACTCGATTGCAAGAGCCATTTGTTGTTCAAGCTTGTCACGCCCCAGTCCCAAAATGTCAGGAACTAGGCCACGTGTCACTGGCCAGCTAACACATCACTATGGGCTTAATCCACTTTGATGGACCCAAAGGGACGTGCTACGCTGTCCTAAAATACTACAAGTATAGAACAGGTAAAACTATCTCATCCACAACAAAATATCAGAAAAATAAGTGCTGAAATATATATAAAACTGAGTCTGATACAGTACACAACTGGTGAGAATACAAGTCTACTACAAAAAAAACTGATAATAGCGCAGAAAAATCAGATAGACTAAGCAGTGTCTATCTGAGCAAAACATCTCCATCTCCTGGTAACAGGCCTCTAGGGTCAAGCATACTCTGAGGTCGTCTCCTCGAGCTCCTCCTCAGTAGCACATCTGGCCTCCTGATCAGGGCCGTACACAGTGGGGTAGAAAGCCTCGTCTAGATCTGGCAGGGAACCAGGTCCTCAGTGGGACGTAACAAGATACAGGAAATGACATGCCATGTATGTAAATACTGAATAAAGAAAATAAATACAGGGTGCTAACCATACTAAGTAAAAATGCAAGTAAAGATCCAGTAGTACGCATGGGAATGTGTGGCTAGACATACGCTGACGTAATTCACCAATCGTGGCGACTGGCTAGTATATGTGTCGTATGCCCCCTGACTCAAGGGCACTCTGTAATCGACCATCTAATCAAATACGCAGCTCACATCCATATATGCAATGCAACCATGTTGCGTGTTCTCGTGACGGGTCTAGGAGAATATTAGGATATTCTCTCAGCTGTTGGTGAGTCTGTAATATCATGTCAACATAACAGTTGACTGTACCCAAGGCAGTCTCAGGTGATCATGGTATATGAATTTCAGAGCAAAGTAGATATCAACAATTTAATTTAAACAATAACTTGGCAAGGTATACTTGCCTACTCCCTGATAGTGTTGAAACCCTGATTTTACAGTCAGTTGTGAAGGTGTTGGTGACAGGGGGTCACTAGCTGTGCTGAAGTTGGTTTCTGTTAAAACAGATAGGTTCGTGAATATCATAGCTGTAATATAAAGCATATATATATATACACATATATAATATAGATATATATAGTAGGTATATATATAGATATAACAGTATATATAGTATATAAAGAATAGATAAAAGCAAGCATAAATATATAGTAGCAGGGTATATCCACTGCTATAGATAATATAGTATTTATCAGGGTGTATCCTCTGATTTATATAATATAATAATATAGTAGTCAGGGTATATCCACTGAGATATATATAATAATAAATAGTAATATTCAGGGTATATCCACTGATGTAAATTGAAATGACAGGGCAGAATTTAAATACGTATATAGATATTTATATATAAATATATAAGGAATAAAAGACAATGCAGGAATATATATATATAGGTACTGTATTATCCAGTACAATATATCATATATATAGTATAAATAATATAATGACATTGCAGAAATATAAATTTACATATCTATAATAAGCTGTATTATCCAGCTGGATATTAATATATACATATATAGATAATATATATATATATATATATATATATATATATATATATATATATATATATATATATATATATATATATATATATATATATAGATATGTATATATAATAGGTGCAGAAAATTAAATGCAGAAAAATAAATAAAAGGAAAATGCAGAGTATACAAATATGTTATATATATATATAATATATAACATATAGTATACATATTATAAATATATGTACATATATATATATACTATAGATATATATATGTAATTACATAATAGTATATAGTAAATATACATATACATATACATATATGTATATAATGATAGGTATATATACATATATTTATTATATGTATAATACTAGTATATACAGTATTATTATACTGTATAATAGCTTTATATATTATATTTATATATTATAGAATAATATATACATATAAATACACATATATACATTTAATTATACATATATATATATACATATATATACATATACATATACATATACAAATATATATATAAATACATATATATTAGGTATTAGGAATATACCTACTGACAGGTGGGCCCTAGGGGTCGTCGACGGCGGGTGGACGGCGGCGGAGCTGGCCGGAGGCGGCCGGAGGAGCAGCAACGGCAGTAGTAGCTGTTAGCAGCAACTGCAGCAGCAGCAGCTTGTGCAGGTGGTGGCGGCGACTACGGCGGAGGGGACGGCGGTGCAGGGTGGGGGAACTGTGGAGGGAGGAGTGGCGGTGAGGTTTGCGGTGGTGGCGGAGCTCCACGACGGTGGTGGTGGCGGCTAGGGGCGTCGGGGATGAAGGTGGCAGCAGCTCGGGTTAGGGGGTGGTGGCTGCTGCGGGGGCTAGGGCGGCCGGAGGAGGTGTCGTGGGGAGGTGAGGTGGTGGTGGTAGGTAGGGGAGGTCGGGGCGAAGCGAGTGGGGGTGGTGGTGGCGGAGCACGGTGGCCGGAGGCGGCGGGGGAGGCAGCTCGGGTGGTGGTGGCTTTGGGTAGCAGTGAGGGAGTGGGGTGTTTGTGGAGGCTGTGGCCGGCGAAGGAGGGTGGCTCAGGCGGCGGGGCTTGGCCGGAGGGAAGAGGGGAGGGTGGCGAAGGGTTGGGCAGGGTTTGGCCGGAGGCGGTGGTCGGAGGTGGCGAAGGGAAGGGTTGTGAGGTTTGAAAGGGAGGAGATGAGGGGTTTATATAGGGTTTATAGGTAATGGCATAATTGTAAATATTGGGAAGTTTAAGGGTAAATTGGTAATTTTGATATTTTGGGATATTTTTCTGGATTTCTCTGGATTTTTATGGTGGGTCCCACCCACCTATGGTCTAGCCAATAGGATTAGGCCACCTAGCATGCAATTTTGCATAAAAACCCCTAACTTTTCAATAATTGCATAAAAGTATAAAATTTGTATTTTGCGTAATTTCGTAATTTATCAAATTTCAGATACTGATTTCCCGTAATTCTGAATTATACAAAAATGAGGGAAATAGCTGGGGAAAATATTTTGGACAGGGTGGGGGTGAGTCTGGACAGATACAGGGTCTGATTCTGCAGGTGATACGGTCATCGTATTTATTATTTAATAAATACTGCGCACGGTGTTCACTAATTATTCTGAGGCTGTTAGGGTCATAATTTTTCTACGGTGTCAAAACGATAATTGAAGTACAATTAGAGTAGAATATTATCGTATTTTTGGTTGGGCAAAACAGGTGTCTACTGGTCCTCAAATCACTAGGGTACAGAGGTGGGTAAAGAGCAGAAATTAAAATAGGAAATAAATAAACGAAGCATTAAACAAGGTTTCTGGAAGTTGTTAAAAATACAGAAAGTGTAGTCTAACAAGTCTAGGACAGGGATGTGAAATTTGTTTAGGGTTAACAGCTAGTGTGATGCCCTAATTAATTGTGTAATAAACAAGTGCACAATCAATAGATAAATAAATTTTTTAAAAAGTTGCACAATTTCTAATTAGTCTAAACTAATCCTAAATTACTGAAATCTGGTCGAGGAAGTTTACAAAGCTCCTAAGGAAAGACCACACTCAAGAATCAGTAGAGCACAAAAAAATGAGGTAGAGTCAACTAAAAGAGATCCATCCTTATTTGAACATATTAAACACAATTTAGAGCAAGTTGAGTCAAAGTCGGTTATCAAAAGTGTGGTATTTCGAAAAAAGAGAGTAAGCTTACTATTCTAAGGGGGGAGAAACAGAAAATGAACGATGCAGTCATGGCTGAGGGTTTAGATAACTTTTCTGATTCATACAGTCTATACATTTAAATTTCCTACCTGAGATACAGGATTTTATTTGGTCTATTATTGATGTTCCTAAGGATGACCATTGTGAATTTTATGTACTCGCAAGACATTTTGGCTATTCAGTCGAAGCAGGATGGAGACAGGTTAGGGAAGAGCTGTACAGGGAGTTAGAGTCTCGTATTCCCTTCTATAGGCAGATACTCGACGAAGAAATTATTGGAGATTTGTTGGCAAGCATACCTCGTACTGACACAGTTACCGGACCAGACCATTACATGGATGTCCCGCCTGCTGCATACGTATTTTCTAATAGGTATAAGATACCTATTATAATTATCTCAGAAGGCATTAACAATACTTTCTTTCCAACGTGCTCACGTATGGACGACATCCTACATGGATGCAATTGATCGTTATAAGAAGATGATGAAGATGGAGGATCCCAAAATCATGCCTAAGGACTACTTTGATATTCTAATCGATCGATACATCTTATACTTTTGTATCATTTTGTAATTTTGTATGCAATAGAAATATAATATAACATCTTGTATTTTGGTAGCGTGATAGTACAATAGATAGTGACTATGAAAGAAACGAAATAAAGTACTGTATGTTGTGCAATGAGTCATGTATGTTAAGCTTTGGTATCTTTTTCAATATATATATATATATATATATATATATATATATATATATATATATATATATATATATATATATTGAAAGTCAAAATTTTTATTAGAAAAAACTAGGACTGTCAAGATTTTGGCAGTCCCAATAGCTATTAGGACTGTCAAAATCATGACAGTCCTAGTTTTAATCCCCTTTACACATACATATAAAAGTTACAAAATATAACCTATCAAATCTAGGACTGTGAAGATTTTGACAGTCTCAATATCTATTAGGACTGTCGAAATCTTGACATTCCTAGTTTTAATCCCCTGTCTTTACAAATATATATAAGTGCCAGAATATACCAACTAAAAACTAGAACTGTCAAGATTTTGACATCCCCAGTAGCTATCAGGACTGTCAAAATCTTGGCAGTCCTAGTTTTAATCCCCTATTTTTACACATATATATAAAAGTTATAAAACATAACCAATCAAAACTAGGACTGTGAAGAGTTTAATAGTCTCAATATTTATTAGGACTGTCAAAATCTTGACAGTCCTAGTTTTAATCCCCTATCTTTACATATATATATATAAGTGCCTGAATATACCAACTAAAAACTAGGACTGTCAAGATTTCGACAGTCCTAGTAGCTAGTAGGACTGTCAAAATCTTGACAGTCCTGGTTTTAATCCCCGATCTGTATATATAAAAGTTATAAAACATAACCAATCAAAACAAGGACTGTCAAGATTTTGACAGCCCTAATATCTACTGGGACTGTCGAAATCTTGACAGTCCTAGTTTTTAGTTGGTATATTCTGGCACTTATATATATATATATATATGTGTAAAGACAAAGTTTAACATGTCAAGATTACAACCCAAAAAACTTGAAACACAAAATATAACAAAATACTAAAACACAAAGTTTCATATCAATTGAAACATGGCCTAAACTTCATGCCGCCTCTTTGTACGTTGCTCCCTAGTTTCCAAGAAAGAAAAATCTTTAGTGTTGTCGATGTGCTGTAGCTCCTCATTGATTTTTATATAATTCTCACCCTGGCAACTGACGAGACTTATTCCTAACTTCTTCGCTTTTCTAGCCTATTGATGACAATTCATAAAATTTGTTAGGTTATAAACATTTACATATCTTAAAACTGAAAGTTGGTTGCCTCACCATCTTGACCAATACATTATACAAGACAGTTTTGGCGGAGAGATCGGATGGTACACGCACAATATCGCCTCCGCGTTTGAACAACGTAGGTAGTCCGACACCAGCATAGTAGGCGATGTAGCCGTCGCTATAGTCCGTTATATTAACTATTGCTTGTCGTTCAGTTTCTCTAATAACGTGATATTGCCACTCAATGAAGAAGTCCGAGACCCAGTTGAACGTCGCAGGAATATTGTTTAGGGGTTTTGTACCTCTCGGAGCACTTATCATTTTCAATGTGTGCTTCAGGATTGTTTGTATGTAGCCAAACTGACGGAGCACTCTATCAAGCATATAAGGCTCCTCAATTTCATGACAACTTATCATACCGTGATATAAAGAGACTGGTTGCAATGGACGACTACTCTGTCGCAAATCACGATATGGATTCCAAACTATTTGCAACGTAGAAAATTTAGCATAACGTAATTTAGTAAATTATTACCAAACATAAAAAAATTAGGTCTCAATTCACCTCTTCTATCGTCATATCTTCAAGTATATTCCGTAGGGCGGCCAATGTGTGTGGATGTTTGGCATCTTCCTTAGTTGGTTTTCATCTGCACATTCTAGGAAGGTGTTCGTCATACCCTCGCTTTAGCCTGCTTCAGGGTTGGAAAGTGCTCGTATATCCATGCCTTCACGTAACCAAGTTGAAAAAAATTAGTCAAAAAATTTACAACAAAATTTTCTATTATGTATACAAGTTGACAAAGATATATCTTTACATGAAGTAGAGTTTGGTATCAGGATATTGTCTTGGAACCGACGCGAGATGCTGTACCAAGCTCGCGGTAAAGGTATGCTAGTATGCCACTTCCCAAGATATTTTTTCCACCTTGTCTATGTCGTCAAAATTTAAGAGATATTTAGTATGTATCGATGTTCCAGACTTATCCAAAATGCCGACAGCCCCTAAGATGAACTGCATATATCCACGGACCGCATTATCACTATTATCCGCTCCGGGGTCCGGATCATCGAATGTCTCCTCCAAATATTTCAAAGGAAGTCCATACAACTTCTTAAAGTCTTGAAGGGTTGTAAAACTCGCCGCATCAACTCCCAGACAGCCTGATACATAATCCATGATATGATTGTAAAAGTTAATGCTTGATTCGTCAAAGTGTTATTCATCATGACTCGACCATCAACCCTAAGTCCCAATATATGATGGACGTTATCCAGGATAATCGTCAATTCCCCTTTTAGGAGATGGAAAGTGTTGGTTTCTGGACGTCATCATTCTACAAATGCTGATATGAGTGCATTGTCCACCGTCGTATATGAGTAGTTACCCAAATATGTTAAACTGGTGGGATTAATTTTAGCCTTGACGTCGTCTCTGAAAAATTCAAACCCCCATGTATTGCACTTTTTGCCGTGGTTGATCACCGTTAACATACGAGAACTCTCTTGAAAAGTAAACAATTAGATAAACTTAGAACTATATATAAAATATAGTTATCTATAAATAATTGGATGAACTTAGAACTATATATAAAATTATCATAACGTAATGTACTTACCGGATTGTTCCATATTTAGTATGCAATATGGTTCTCGATCGACGGCAACATAAAGCAACCGTTTGGACGAGTCTCGATTGGACTATCTGGCTGCTGAGAATGTCCTGAACTATCGGTAGAGCGGTTTTCGAGGGTTGGTGGCCGAGTCTCGACTGGACTATCTGCATGCTGAGAAGGTCTTGAACCATCAGTGGGCTAGTTTTGGACGGTTAATATGTCTTCATCGGAGGAGGAAGAAGAACCAGAAGTACTAGGAGCACGTCTCTTCGAACGAGTTACAATCTTCTTCAGTCAACGTTTCCTAACTTGAGGGTGTGCCTCGGGGTCGACGATAGTGAGAGCTATCTCAACAACACGCTCAACATTGCGTTCCTTACGCATCAATGCAGTGGGGCATCTTCTTATGATACCTTCATCCTCAAGGCCCTTCCGAGGGTCGTGACAATAAGACAAAGAAGATATATATTTTAACATCCCAAAATTAATTGAACAATCAGGACTGTAGAAATTTTTACAGTCCACAACGTATATAGGACTGTAGAAATGTCTACAGTCCGTCATGTTTCTTTCCCAAATGTTCAAGGAAATTCGAACTTGTATACCCTAAAATAGGGTTCGAGACTCCAGAAATACGTCGAAACTACATTCAAAATCTATTTTAGCTTATTTTACTATAATTTTATGCCTCTAACGAACATTGGAATTTTTTTTTTGAATTTTTTCGAAATGCAATAAAAAATTAAAAAAATTTGAGAAGGAGAAGGAGGAGGAAGAATTGTGCCTTAATTTTTTTAAGAGTTTGGGAGCCATCGATTAATGGTTGGAATTTGAGGAGATGAAGATTGCAAAATTTTAGGTTTCAAATGGAAGGAGTGGAGGAGGAGGGCTCCGGCCAAGGTTGGACGGTGGTAGAGGTTTGGGGGGTTTTTTTACGACCCGATTCCGTAGAATCGTTGGGGCATCCCCCGAATCGTGATGCCGTGCGGGCCTGGGTTGCGCCCGCACAAGGCTAAAGTATTTTGCATAACGACCACATATTCAGAGTACGCAGATAAATTAAAACACAGATTTGAAACATGGAAAAGTTTTCTTTATTGATAATGAACATCTATTACAAACTCTTGAACGAGTCAGCTAATATGCTGCACGGGATTACAAAAGTGTTGACTCAAAATGAGATAGCAGTCATGTACATTACATCCCTTTACTAAACTTCAAAATGTATAGACCTCCGGGCTGGAGGACAGCTTTGCCACGGAGCTGCATTGTGTATGAAGAGTTGCAAGCTCCTGTCTTCAAAATGCTTCAAGGATGGTGCGATCAAGATGCGCCTACAGCTGGACTGGATCGGGAAGACGACTTTGGCTCCTCGCTCGGTTCGCCTTGGTGCGGAGAACCTGTTTCAATGAGGGTCAGTATGTCGAAACATACTGGTAAAGGCGAGCTAACCGAACTATACCAATCAACATGTTGTTTTAATGAAGCATGCATATTTTTGTGGGTTTCTATCTTGCCTTAGTTCATTTACAAGTAAGCAGCATATAGAATTTACTAAAATGAACTTGCCACCGTTCGGTGGATTTTACCTGCCCGTCTGAACTACCTGCACAATACTTACCATGCCTTCCCTGCCACGAAGACACAAGTTAGTTTGCAACAGGTTTAAATACACAAGATGATCACTGGCTTGATTGCCATAATGGACACTAGTCTGTGACAAAGATGGTTTGTTATGTGCAAGTACGTGAGGCACCGATACCATCCTGTCCAAGTACGTGAGACTAAACGTGAGTTCCGTCCGGAGCCGGAACGGTGCCAGTGCCCCAGCAGCCGCCCGCAGGAACTATACCTTGTGCACAAGTTGTCCATGATCGAACATTAACAATCATTCGCACGGAGGCTATGTTATTCGCCCTGAGGCTACATGAGTTCAGGACAAGCAGTATTGCATGATTCATTTTATATTGCATCGACGTTCAATTCATGCACTTGAATAATATAAAGGAGAAGTATACATTCAAACTTGTATCTATGCATATGATGAACATTCCGAATGAACAAGCATGCAAAGATATAACCGTTCACAAGTTCAATTGACAAGCAATACAATTCAAGTCTATCCCATTTTATCTTGGTATCTTTTAGTTATTACTTGGTATCGTTTGATCGGGGCAACAAGAATGCAAGAGTTTTAAGTGTGAAGACTTGGAAGCAGGGCTAGCTAATCGGGATGGTAGCCACTCACTTAGTTGGTTGGAAGAGAGAAGGAAAGAGGTGCTTCACGACTCCGCTCGCAAGCCGCCTACTGCCCGTTCACCTACATTGCACGAACAGCTCGATCAATACTTTTTCCTCTCTTTCCAATCTCAGAATTGAAGTATAATTCAATGAACGAAAATAATGAAATCCATCAAAATTGTTCAAGAAAACCCAAGCAAATCTAAAACTAACTCAAAGCACGAAAGCAACAAGTGACATCGAAATCCGAGGCAACAAAAGATAACAGCGGAGAGGTCCCTCCTGACTCTGCCGCTAAGTCGATCCCGGGGGCACGGTCCACTGAATATGGGAATCTATTCCGAAGAAAAAAATCCATAACGAGGACGAGTTCTTGTTTCAATCTATCCCGATCGAACGATACCATCTTGTGTTTCTTAGCCGCGCTCCCCGCACCGGGAGAACGGGGCGCTACAGGTTTGGGGGTGAGGTTGGACTAGTATGAGTAATATTAGGACTAGTATGAGTAAAGTTTATTCATTAATAGGCTAGCTCCAATAATGGGCTAGCCCCAAGTATTTTTTGTAGAGCCTTTATCACAAGCCGAAATTAAGTGGAAAAAAGGTGAAAGAAGAAGAGTTTGAATTATATTATGAGAAAATCTGGGTCAGTTGGCTTGATGCCTTGCAATTCCAAAGGACAAACCGAAAGTCGGGATAAGCATATCGTATATATTGGTCTGTAAATAATTGGCGAACTGATTCCAGTTGTTCGCTGTGGGTTCGAGCTCCGTCAATCCAAAACTAAAGTTCATCTAGAAAAAAACAAAAACAAAATTAGACTTTTATCATTTTAATATAATTATTTTTCTATTTTCAAACTATGACCATGTTACAATATTTACAGGTTAGCATTCCTAGAAATTTTGGCTCATCTGTGTTGTTTGAAACTGATCGATTTTGTTCGATTTGGTTCAACTTAATTGATTGATTTTGTATTTGAACACAACATATATATATATATATATATATATATATATATATATATATATATATATATATATATATATATATATTGGATGAGGTAATTGTGTTACAAACTTCTGATCCGAAGGCCTACAAACTCGGCTCGAATGTCCCACACATCCCGGTCCGAAGATCCGCACTTGCATCTGAATCGCACCACTACTCACATTAATTCCTCTACAGAAAATTAAATGTGCTTTTCTCGTTGCCTCACTCAAACTACTTGAGCTAGAGGTCATTGGTATATATATATATATATATATATATATATATATATATATATATATATATATAGGGTAAAAGAGATATAAGCCATAGGCTCATATTCCATTCCTATTGGTCCACATGTGCATTGGCTCATGTAGAAATATGAGCCTATGGAGCAATTATTTGTCACATGTTTGCTAATAACTCACTTCCATTATTTTATCATTTCATCATTCCATCTCCAATAGGAGGGATCTATAAGCACGGCACTGGGGGTGGGCCCCTTGTGATTTATTTTTATTTTTATTTTTAAAATATGTTTCATAGGAAAATAACTAGAATACTACTTAATGTATTGTGAGATTTAAGTATTCTTGTCAAAGCACAAAATAAAGAGATTTTTAAGAATAAATAATAACACGTAAAGTATTGTTTCTAGGAATAAATAATAACTAAAATACTACTTAATATATTGTGAGAAGAAAATATAAAAGACTCAAGACTACTACTTAATATATTGGCCATGTAAAATATTCTTCTCACAATATACATCAAAATAACTCGAATACTAATAAATAAATAATAACACTTTCAAAGTATGAAAACTCGTAGAGAATAATTGTTAGATGTAATACTTTATTGTATAAAAATGATACTATTTAATATAATATAATATAATATAATATTGTTATATCCCAAAAAAATTTCGGGAGCGTTAACTCCGAACCCCCTTGTGATTGTGCTCCATAGTGGATTGTAATCCTGAATCCGCCACTGATCTCCAACAAAGACAATAGCTCATTCTATTTCCGATAAAGAAAATGTCTAAAGATAACAAACAACAAACCAAAATAATGAAAATAAATAAGGTCCATTAGTTGATTGGTTTGGTTCGGTTTCATCAGTTTTTGAAATTATCAATATATTAACTGAACTAAACAATTTGGTTATTAAGAACACCCAATCAACTCAACCCGAACAGTCCATCGATTCAGTTAAAAATCGATCAGTTCGGTTTGGACTGGATCGATTCAGTCGGTTCGGTCCAAAAAATTTCTGCCCTAGCTACACATACATACATGCTCTATGATTGGTAATTATATATACTTTCATGCATGCAGTACAAAACCATTATTGATATTGATGATTCATCATCATCAGAAGAAGAAGATGCTTACCAACAACAAGAATTTGAGCAAAATGTGTGTCCTACTAAACCTGAAGACATCAATCCTATCCTTTCTAGAGATAATGTTGAGCCTGAAAGTTTTAACGTCAATATAGAGTTGAATACCTCTATAAGTTATGGATCCAAGGAGTTCATTGATAACAATTTAGAGGATGACCTTGACAATGATGGATTTGATAGTGATTTTGATGACGAGTTTAACTCCGACGAGTAACTTTATTATTTATTGTCATGTTCAAAATTTTATTGTTATTTATTTTGTTCTAAATGAGTAATTTTTTTATTTATTTTTATCTTTAGAGTTCCATTGTTATTCCATTACAGTCCTGTTACACATAAATCTATCACAGAACACATACACACAGGTACTCAACTATACTGAGTACACGCATACACAGTGGATACACTCCTAATATTCTAAGAATGTTGTGCACACACATGACACAAGTGCACATGTTGGAATCTCTGCACACAACCCAGGTACACCTATATCCTTCTTATTGTTAAATGAAGAGGCATGCCTTCTAGCGACATTCCAGGTTAGTACAGCTCGGATCTACGCTAGTGTATGGTTTAATTTGTGGATAGGTAATGATAAAGACATAAGTTTGATATTGTAAACCTGATAATTATTGAAATACATAAATTTATAGCAAAAAATTCAAACAGAGTACCTACTGGTTGCGATGAACAAAGGTTTGTACGAGACTTTTATATTACAAACTATTGAAAGAAAGAAAAGTACAAAAGATCTTAAACAAGAATCTAAGTACAATTGATTTTGGAAAAGTATAACTATATAAATTTGATCTGCAAACGATCACTTTACTCCTTGGACCACACGGCGATGAAGAAATGCAAGGATGCTGTGAACAAGTTGAAGAGTTGGGCAATGAGAAAGCTTGGCAACAACGACACGACAAGCTTCTATTTTCCTCCTGCTGTTCTTGAACTTCAAAGACTTGAAATTTTATCCCCTGTAACATACATAATGATCCTATATTTATAGAATTTCAGAGTAGTTATGACAATGTGCACGTACTTTGAACAATTTGCACTGTGCACATACTTTTGATGGGATGACCTCCCACGATTTAGTGAGTGAGTGCACAACTTGTTGCCTGCTTAATACGTGGCTTCCTATACAAGGAGAGCGTATATCATGGGACAGTTATTTGTGCACGTTTTACAAGGAACATGGCATGTATGATACATAATCGTAACTTCTCTTTATCAGTTATGATCGTAGGCACACTTTAGAAGTGGTCTGGAGACTCACACACTTTTAGAAAGATTGGCTAAACAAGCGCTCTTTTGAAGAAATAGCCGTGATGGCGCACTTTTGAAGAAGTAGCCATGATGGCGCACTTTTGAAGAAGTAGCCGTGATGGCGCACTTTTGAGGAAGTTGGCCGTGATGGCTCACTTTTGAGGAAGTAGCCATGTTGGCGTACTTTTGAGAAAGTTGGCCATGATGGCGCACTTTTGAGAAGTTGGTTATGATGGGATACTTTTGAGGAAGTAGCCATGATGGCGCACTTTTAAGAAGTTGATCGTGATGACGCACTTTGAAGAAGTTAGCCGTGATGGCATACTTTTGTGGAAATTGGCTGTACGGCGCACTTTATAGAAGTTGATTCGTACTGGCTGCTAAACGACAACCTGGGTCTGCGTGCCGTAGCTTACTGTAATGATAGTTTCTGACATCCTCGACTGCTTTTCAGTTATCAGATTCATTGCATTTAATTCTCGATGGAAAAAGCAGACACGAGATTTGTGCGCCTGTCTTTGTTGACGAAAGCACCTTGTAAGTGCGTCATTCTTTGAAACAAAGAGAAAATGCGCCATTCTTTCTATGTTTAGTTTATTTGTAGAAAATTGCGCCATCTTCAAGAGGCATACTTTTTATGCTTCTACAATACCCCCTTCAAAGTTTTTGAATTTTTTCAGAAGAATTCAAAATACTTTGACATAGAAGCATAAAAGTTTTTGAGATGTTTGTGCGCGCACTCTGGGCAGAATCCCAACAATGATATTGACGTGACCGTGGGGCATGCATTTATCTTGTCAATTTATTCAATTTTGACTTGTTCCCTGGTTTGACGCATTCTTTAAGGAGATGCGGGTAGCTTTTAAGGAGATGCATGTAACTTTTAAGGAGATGCATGCAGCTTTTTCAGGAATAATTTTTGAGAGCTATGTTACACTTGTCATGTTTTCTTTTACAAATAGGAGAAATATTTTACCAACATTCCCAGACTTATTTATTTTTTGCTGTGAGATTTGAGTATGGTTATTGTTAAGTATAAGTCTTTGGATGAATACGTAGAATTTTAACAATAACGCTTCGGATTCTGTGTATGATTCTTCACATAGGAAAATAAACTGACACTTTCCTTCACTGATGAATCATATGTGGGAGTTTGAACCGTCACCCCCCTTCTTATCAATAGTGGGGTCAATTATTCAGTCCATTATTATTCACTCCAATCTGCCGATGGCTTCCCAGGATACTTCGAAGATAAGTGAAAAAAGAAACAGACCAGGCGACTATTTCTTCTCTAGCCAAGACTACTTCTGGTCACACCCCTACCATTCTTGTGCGCCATTTACTAAGGAGCAGGAGGATACGCCCTTGGGCCAACTGCATAAAGAAAAATTTGTTCAGGATCCACTTGACTGTTCGTCTGATGGATCTGTCCCGCCCCCCAACTGAAGTTAGTGGTCTTGATACTTCTATTACTGACCCAGAGACACATGATGAACTAGCAAGAGTAGAGGTACTTGTCGGGTGTTTGCATATTCAGATGTTTATATTTTGTATGCTCTTGCAACTTTTGTGAACAATAACGACTGGAGGATCTTAACTTCCCCTGAAAGTTATACTGCTATAAGCTTGACATATTTTTATGGGCTTATTGTCCATTATTTTGATCTGAATTATGGGAGATTTGGTGGTTTGTCACCCATGGTGTACTCATGCTGAGTACAAATAACAAATTTTACAGGATGCAATACTATCAGAGGTGATATGGATATGATATCTCGCTAGTTTACTCTACCAGGGAAAAGAAGAAAGAGTAGTTCAAGGGCGAACTATTATCTTCTCTTTTGGGGAAAATAAATAAAATATAATTCAGAGGTAATATGGACATGAATCACATTATACTTATTGACTGGTAAAAAAACCTGTGAGATTATTCCTAACCCAACTGGGGATCAGGAATATGATATCCTTAAAACAACTGGGTTTGAAGAATATGATATTTTTATTGGAGAGAATCATTTAGATGATCTCAACGAGTGTGTTTCGTTGGATCTGTGTATTGTCCTACTAGAAAACTTTGAAGACCCATTACCCATGTCTTATTTAAGAATGAGTATAGGTAATAGTTTGAGATACCGTATAGGCTACAAGTTATTGGGGATTAGAAAAATGTACTTATTGTACATCTTATTCTGCTAGAGATGGAGAATAATATGTCGTGCTTACACACAATATTTCTTGAGAAAATTGTCGTTGATAGACATCATTATCAAATCTCCATTAGGCTTAGCGAGTCTGTAGACTCCGTTGGAGAATATTGTCTCCACCACATAAGACCCTTCCCATTTAGCTTAGAGTTTGCCTTCGCTCTTATGGATTATGATTATAGGTCTCCTTATTGTAAGGACCAATTCACCGACATAGAATATTCTTTTCTTGACTTTTTGATTGAAAGCTTTGGAAATGCATGCTTGGAATAGCTCAATACGATATTGAGCGTGTAGGCACTTTTCATCCAATGGTTCTAATTCTTGCAGGCACAATCGACCATTATTCTCTACTGTTAGCTTATTAGCAATAGCTACTCTGAGAGAAGGAATCTGAATTTTGAGCGGAAGAATTGCTTCACATCCGTATACTATAGAGAATGGTGAATAATCAATTGGAGTTTGAACTATTGTACGATAAGCCCATAAAAACTCCTCGAGATTCTCATTCCAATCGCGTTTATTGGATGAGACAAACTTTTTAATGAGTTTGATTATGGTCTTGTTGAAGGCTTCTGCTAAGCCGTTGGCTGTTGGATTGTAGGTCGTAGATGCTACATTCTGGATTCGATTCCTGTCACAAAATTGATAAAATGCTTGACTGGGGAATTGTGGCCTATTATCATGTATTATCCTCCAGGGAACACCGAAATGATAGATAACATGGTGTTTGACAAAGCTAATTACGTTAGACATTTTCACTTCTATGAGAGGGATTGCTTCTGCCCATTTGGAGAAGTAATCGATTATTGCAAGTATGAATCAATGTTCTCTAGAAGAAGATGGGTTGATCAGACCAATAATATCCATTCTCCAGGCTTCAAAAGGCCATGAGGCAGCTGTAGGGTGTAAGAACTCTACTGGTTGGTGGATAAAATCTGCATGGATTTGACATAAACTGTATTTATGAGCGTAATCTACGGCATCTGCCACTATGGTAGGCCAGTAATAACCCATTCTTCTGAGGCGGTCTTGTAATTTAGTACCTGGTTGATGTGCTCTACAGATGCCATCATGAGCTTCATGGAGTTATTGTCTTATTTCAGGGTTGGAAAGACAACGTAGCAGTAGTCCCTCATACGACCGACGATATAATATTTAGGATGAGGCACCGTAGTAGAATCGGAGTGAGCGTCTTTTAATAGAAGTGACTTCTTTTAGATCTTCTGTAAGAATCTCATAAGCAGCGTAGTCTATAAAAGGATTTCTCCAATCTTTTTCCTTGGAGGTTAAACTTATGACGTAACTCTGTTCAATATACAAATAATTTTTGGTACATAATAACTATCGACCTGTTAGCATAATTGAGTATCGTATCTTTAGGGGAATGACCAATGATGCTGCTAGGCCTGCCAAAGCATCTGCTTCCATATTATGTAACCGAGGCACATGCTCGATAAAGAATTATTTGAAAGTAAAAGAAGTTTGATTGCCGCCTAATGATATGGGATGCGGTCTGATTGACTATCAGCTTGGAATCTCCGTAGGCTTCCAGATATTCTATGTCCAATTCTTTGGCCAATGGAGACCAATGAGTAGAGCATTATATTCTGCAATATTATTGGAATATGGTTCGCTGAGAGAATATGCTTGATGAATGAGTAGTTTGTTAGGAGACACTAGGACTATGCCCACTCCGGCTACAATATTGCCTTTAGGTCCTACTTGATGCGCCATCAAAGAATAGTTGACATGTGTCATTTACCATGTTATAAGGCGATAGAAGCATTGTCCATGTAGTTAACCGAGAATTGTGTATGCTCGGCTTGGTCATCAATACCCAGAGGAGATTCACTCTGAATATGACATGAATGGTTTGACCCGACACATAGTGTCACATCTTTTGAATCGCAAACATCAAGGCGAGACATTCTTTTCTACAGGATTGTATCGATGTTCAACACCGACCATCATGCGACTAAGATAATAGATCACCTGTTCATAGCCTTTGTTACTTTTCTATGCAAGAAGCGCTCCTAGGGAGTGATCCATTGCTCGAACATACAACAAAAAGTATTTCCCTACAATCAGAGACACCAGAACTAGCAAATTCGTGAGATATCGTTTGATGTCGTCGAATGCTTGTTGACATGCTTCATTCCTGACAAAGGATACACCTTTCTTCATTAATTGGGTGAAAGGTCGGCATCATCCTGAGAGATCGGAGATAAACCTCATAATGTACGCCCGACGGCCTTGCAGACCATGAAGTTCTTTGAGATTATGTGGAGGCTGCATTTCGAGGATAGATTTAATTTTATCGGGGTCAACATGAATACCTTTGGAGGTTATAACAAATCTGAGGAACTTGCCACTGGAGACTCCCAAAAAGGATTTAGTTGGATTCATCTTCAATTGGTGGTGGCGCATCAATTCGAACACAGTCTTCAAATCTTGAAGGTGATCATCTTTAAGACGAATCTTGAAAGCAATATCATCCATGTAGCATTCTACTGTCTTTCGTAAATGCTTCTAAAAAATTATACTCATGGCTCCTTGATACGTTGCTCCCATATTCTTCAAGCCGAAGGACATGACTGTATAGCAGTATACTCCCAATAGTATACGAAAAGAGGTATATTTTTCGTCATCAGGAGACATCTTAATTTGATTGTGTCCTGAGAATCCATCCATGAAGTATATGCGTTCAAAGACACATGTATTGTCGATCATGACATTTTGATGGGGAGAATTTTTTTTATCTTTTGGACATGCAAAGTTAGTTCTCGATAATCTATGCAAACCCGGATTGGCTACCCAGTTAGGATACTGCTCTTCTCAAATAAAGCCATATGTTATTAGTTTCTTGACTTCTGCTTTAATTGCATACATCATATCCGGACGGAATCGTCGTTGCTGCTGTTTCATCGTCTTAGCATTTGGAAGAATATTGAGCTTGTGTGTGGCTATTTGAGGGTCCAGACTAGGCATATCCTCGTAACTCCAGGCGAAGATATCAATATACTCCTTTATTAGATGGATTATAGCTTGTTTATCTTCTTCATGAAGACTCTTGCTAATAAAGATTAGTCTTGGAGAATATTCTTCTCCTACATCAATTTGGACTACTTTATCTTTTGTAGGTTGTTCATGTTGCTCAAACCGAAGTTCCCATTGAGTATCCATCTGTTGTGCCCATGGATCATTCTCGAATGGTTCCAATAGTTCAACGTCTTCATCATCTGGGCCAGTTGACACTATATTTACAGAGAAAGCCTATTTGAATACGTCACCCATGCTTTCGTCAGAATACCACAATGATGAGTCAGAGGAATGAGAATACGTCTCTTCTTTTTATTCTGAACCTTCAGGACTTGTTGGTGGTGTAACATATCCCAAACCATGACCAGTCCGCTGGTAGTATGTTTCAGGCTTGCTTTTTAGAGAGAAGTGATGTATAGGAGTCCGCCTGCCTTTTTATAATTCAATCCCAAACCAGACTTTAAGTTGTAGCTCATCCCTTGCATAATATTCTTGGCTGGTTGGCTGTAACGATACAGTTGTATCTTCCTAATATCTTCGTCAGAACTATTAGTCTGCGTAACTCTTTTATTTTTAACTTTGCCAAAAATCATCTGACGTTGCTTGTCCTGTCTTGCTGGGACTATGAAGTATGCATCCTCATATGGTTCATATAATGAACTATGTTGAAATGGAGATGCCACGAGTATAAATAGAGGTTCGTGAAGATGAAGGGCCCCCAAATTTTTTTTTAGCAAATGGTTCAACATCAACGTAGTGCTAAGTAGTGTCTTCTTTATTTATGAAATACATTATCTCTTCTTTTTCCACAAAGTCAACAGAAACTCAAGTCTTTACAGGAGGCTTGGCAAGATTGATGACTAGGGGTTGATTTACTGATGTTGGTTGCTTGTTACGACGTAGGTCGATAAAAAGTGGTTTATTTCCCAGTGTCGGTTGTTCATTGCGTCGAAGATTGATGACAAATAGAGATGACTTGTACAAGTTGATGCCGAGAGGCTTCAAATGAGTTAGACGAGTAGTATGTCCTTTGACTCGGATCATCAAAGGCTCTTCCTTTGGGGTGTTCTCAGCTTCATCACCAGCTTGATTAGCTTCTTCTTTCATATACTCCAGTGTATAGAATACAGAGTCGGTGAAATAGGCTTTAACATCTTTGAATGGGTTGAGGTCAGTGTTTGCCATTGAATTTAGTTTGAAAAACCTTCATTTAATAACAAACAAAATGTACAAAGAAGGCCTAAACAGAAAATCTAAGTACAATATTTAATCTGGGTAATATGACGATGGAGATCGAGTACTATAACGACTCATTTACTCCGTTGACGGCCCGACGAGTGAATGAGGGATGCTCTATTCTCTTCTCTCTCTCTCTCTCTCTCTCTCTCTCTCTTATGTGCATATACGTAGCTCGTCTGGAATGGTATAGTCTCTCTGAAGCAGAAAAAATTTTGCCCGTCCTTTTCCGAACGTCCAAGTTGCTCCTATACCGCATATGCTTCTGTTTGGTGGCCGCAGGGGGCTCCTTCAACAAAATATGATTGTAACTGTAGGAGCATGTAATAGGAAGGTTGCCATGTATTCTTTATCCTTAACAGGCTGTAGTTGGGTCCAGGCCGAGCTGCCACGTGGACGTTTGTTGGGATCTGCTGTTGCTGAGGATTTGGACGGTTCTCGCCTTTTGTTTGCGTGACTTGGTCAGCTTGACACATGGCCCGTATTTAGTTTGAGAGAATCACGCCAGTCGCAATAGAAAGATTTTGTCTCAGAAAACCTTGCCACGTTGAACACAAGTAGTCTGGGACGCCTGGGATGCATGAAACACATAAAGTCTGGAACGAATGGGGCCAGAGACGCATGTAACGCATAGGACCAGAGATGTATGAAATGCATGGAGTCTGAAACGCATGGCCAGAGACGCATGGAACACATGAAATCTGGAATGCAGAGGGCCCGAGACGCATGGAATTTATGGAATCTGGAACACATAAGGCAAGAGAATCATGGAACGCATGGAGTCTGGGACGCATGAGGCTAGAGACACATGGACTCTGGGACGCTTGTGGCCTCGTACACGTGACGCTACATGCCTGTCATAAGTTATTATTTTGTTTGACGAGAGCTTCTTGTCGCTTAGTGTGCTTACATATTTTGAGGCGTCCAAAAAATTCTTTTTGTTAGGATTTTGTTTCAGACATAATATTTGTGTCAGGATGCCATATCTGATCCATATATGGCTAATATTTGGGTGCATAGATGCTATTTTTTTCTTGGCTGCATGGTCATTATGTGACCTGATTTCTTCTGAGTCAGACTTGGGGTGCATGTTTGTTTGAGCGCATTAAAGCTAGTTTTTCTATGCTTCTATAAGATCCCCTTCAAAGTTTTCAAACTGCTAAGTTTATAATACTTTAAATAAGAAGCATGGAGGAGATGACTTTGGGCCACATGGATGGCGGGCCGCATGGACGAGTCTATGCCAGGCTGTCCAATCTCTATTTAATACAGGATTTGGCTCGATCCTCGAGTAAATCTTCTTGGGATTCAGCACCATCTCTAAGTAAGGTTCCCAAAGTGAATGTTTCTCAAAGGATAATGTTGAGTGGAAAACCCAAGCTTTGTTGTCACAATTAATGCTGACAATGCAGCTTAAATCTTAGCTTTGACTAGGCGCTCGGCTTCTTGAGCTGCAACAGCAGGATCACCGAGGTAAGCATACGCCTAGAGCTTCTGCTCCAGTTTTTTTAGGGTATCTTTATTTATTTTTTTGATTGAGGCGTTAGTAAGTCCTCAAATGTAGTTTGCTTTTGGTTCTCCACTCAGAAGAAATAAAAGCTTTTTCCCATTTATTGGGATTATTCGTGTGAACTTTGGATATTTTACTAGAGGTAATATGGACGTAGCACAACAACATAGTCTTTCAAGGACATCCCACTGGGGGATATTTGGTGGACCTATTACTTCTTGCGCACTTGAGTGCAAGTAATAAATTCAAAAAAAGTTTTGCCAGAGGTGATATGGACGTGGCAAGTTTTGTGGACTTAACATCGCTAGCGTACTTAGAGTTATGTACAGGTGATAAGTTTAGATGACGATTGATATTAGAGGTAATATGGACGTGATAATCAATAGTCAAGTAGGGAGGTTTGCTCAGATATAAGGACATGGCAAACCCTACTGGGGAGGATGTGAGGACGATAGCTAAGGGATAACGTGGACGTGAGCTACTCGATAGTCATACCGAGAGGTTAGGTATGATCACGGTATTTTTGTGGAAGGGAAAGGAAACAAGCCAGAGGTAATATGGATATGGTTGTTTTCTTTGGATGGGGAACATGGGCAGCTCATAGTTCAGAGGATATATGAACGTGAACTATTTGCTTCCAGTAAGGACATCCCACTGGGCGATCTCTAGTAGACCTATTACATCTTGTGCACGAGAGTGCAAGTAATAAGTTCAAAATGAAACCCTATTAGAGGTGATATGGATGCGATAGATTTTGTGGACCCATTACTTCTTGTTCACTTGGAGTACAAGTAATAAGTTCGAGATAAGCACTGCCAGAGGTGATATGGACGTGGCAGGTTTTGTGGACCTAACACCACTGGCGTCCTTAGAGTTAAGTACAGATAATAATTTAGATGACGGCCGATGCCAAAGGTAATATGGACATGACAATCGATGGTCATATATAGATGTTTGCTCAGTGGTAATATGGATATGGCAAACCCAACCGGAGATAATCGGTTAGGACAATAGTTTAGAGGTGATGTAGACGTGAACTAAGGCCCAAAGGAACTGATTATAAGTGGTCCACCCGAAGGTGTGGATAGCTTGAGAATTGCTCCATTTGAGAGCTTTTGAGGATCTACTGTCTGTTGTTTATTCAGGATTTCTGAATACAGAAAATGGCTTTCATCCAAGAAGTTAATATTGTGCTTACATTTGTTGGGGATGAACAAAAAAAGGTGGAAACCTTGTACATCTTTGTTGTCCTGCTAAAAATAGAGAGCAGTACAAGCCTAGCCTTAGACATAGTATTTTTTTCAGGAACTTATCGTTGATGGGCATCATGAGCAAGTCATCATTAGGTTTTTCCAGTCGGTAGGCGTTGTTGGAAAATATAGATTCTACGACGAACGGGCCTTCCAATTTGGGTTAGAACTTGTCGGCCGTCTTGTATGTCATAATCATCGGCCTTCTTACATTCAAGATGAGGTCACCCACTTGGTAGGTCCTCTTCTTGACCCATTTATTAAAAGCTCCTGAGAGGCTTGCTTGGTACAACTCAATGTGTTGTTGAGCTAAGAGGCATTTCTCGTTAAGTGCTTCTAACTCTTATAGTCGTCAGTAGTGATTATCGTCAATGGTTAATTTGTTGGAGAGGGCCACACAGAGCGAGATAATTGGACCTCGAGGGGGAGGACCGCTTCACTCCTGTAGTCTAAGAAGAATGCCGTGCTACCATTCAACGTCTAGACCA
The DNA here is from genome assembly GCA_036927795.1 of Iris macrosiphon. Taxonomy (NCBI): domain Eukaryota; kingdom Viridiplantae; phylum Streptophyta; class Magnoliopsida; order Asparagales; family Iridaceae; genus Iris; species Iris macrosiphon. Next base: position 141,852,668 of record JAYESA010000015.1, read on the forward strand.
TTGTTCGATAAGCCTAGAGACATTCACCCTGCTTCTCATTCCACTCGTGCTTATTGGATGATACAAACTTCTTGAGCAGCTTTATGATAGTTTTATTGAATGTTTTCGCCAGACCATTTGCTTCTTGGTTGTAGGCCGTCGAGGCCACGTTCCATATTCAGTTTTTGTCACAAAATTGGTAAAAAGTATGACTTGCAGACTATTGACCAATGTCGTAGATGATCCTTTGTGTCAAACCGTAGAGGTATATGACGTGATGCTTTACAAAGCTGATCACGTTTGAGGTATTGACTTAAGCGAGTGGAACAACTTCCGCCCATTTGGAGAAGTAGTTGGTGTTAGCCAAGATGAACCGATATCCCTTAGAAGAAGGTGGAATAATTGGCCCTATAATTTCCTTTCCCCACGCTTTAAATGGCGAAGATGCTACCTTTGGGTATAGGAATTCTGAGGGCTGGCGGATAAAGTCTGCATGGATTTGACATGCTTGGCACTTTCTCGCATAGTCGACAACATCTGCTACTATTATCGGCCAATAGTAACCCATTCTTCGAAAACTGTCATGTAGCTTGGGTCCGGGCTGATGGGCACCACAAACCCCATTGTGATCCTCCCAGAGAGCCTGCTTTGCTTCTGCATTTGATAGGCATCATAGCAGAAAACCATCGTAGGAACGACGATACAGCATTTTGGTAGTCGTATCATAATAGAACCGGAGGGAACATCTTCTGATTGAAGTGACTTTCTTTTGGTTCTCGAAGAGAATTCCATAGACTACGTAGTCGATGAATGAGAGTCTCCATTCTTGGGAGTCGGTGCTCATCTCTACTGAGTTGCTCAAGCATAAACAAAGGTTGTTCTTCGGTCATACCAGCTCTTGACCGACCACTGTGATCTTTTCATGAGTATTGACTGGAATAGCTAAAGAGGCTGCGAGGTCGGCCAGGGCATCAGCCTTGATGCTTTATAATTGGGGGACGTGCTCTATGAAGAACTCCTTAACGGTAAAGATAATTCAAAGCGCATCTTGGTGGTAGAAAACTAAGTCTTTATTCCGTACTTTATACTCTCCTCTGACTTGATTGACTATCAGCTTGCAATTGACGTAGGCTTCTAGGTAGTCTACTCCCACTTCTTTAGCGAGTTGGAGCCCAATAACGAGAGCGTTGTACTCTGCCATATTGTTGGCGCATGGCTCTATGAGGGATTGAGCGTGATTGATGACCAGGTCGTACGAGAAAATCAGTACTATCCTGATACCAACGACAATATCGTCTTTGGGCCCTGTTCTTAAAGCACCGTCGAAGAACATTCGCCAAATGGCTTCTACTCTTGTGGTTATGTTTGAGTCTGTTATTTCATCTGGGATCTCCTCGTAGAGTTTTGAGATTTTCGGTACATGGTGGGCTTCCAGGAAATCTGTCAATGCTTGGACTTTGACCGCCTTTTGTGGAACAAATATCATGTCGTATGGCAACAACAGTATTGCCCATGTTGCTAGGCGAGAATTGAGCGCTCCGGGTTTATTCATAAGGACCCTGAGAGGATTAACTCGCGAGATCACATGGATGGTTTATCCTTACACGTAATATCGAAACTTTTGAATGGCGAAGACCAGAGCGAGGCACTCCTTCTCAATGGGGTTGTACATGTGCTCTGCGCCAACCATCATCCTGCTGAGATAGTAGATGGCATGTTTATGACCTACATCACTTTCTTGGGCTATCAGAGCTCCGAAGGAGTGATCCATAGTCTGTACATAAAGTAAGAAGGGTCTTCCCATAATGGGGGCCACCAATACTGGGGGGTTCTTGAGATAACTTTTGGTGTCGTCAAATGCGCACTGACATTCTTCTTTCCAAATGAAGGAGAATTTCTCTAACGTTCTTTAGTGGGCGCATTTTAAGGATCGCTTTAGTCTTGTCGGGGTCTACGTGGATTCCCTTCAAAGTTATGACAAAACCCAGAAACTTGCCAATGGAGACTCGTAGGAAGGATTTGGCAGGATTCATCTTTAGCTGGTGCACACGCATCAGGTCGAACATAATCTTCAAGTCCCAGAGATGATCATATTTAGAGCGAATCTTGACATTGATGTCATCAACATAAAACTCCACTATCATGCACAGATACTCACAAAAATGGTGCTCATAGCTTGCTGGTATGCAGCACCTGCGTTCTTCAGACCGAAGAACATGACTGTGTAGCAGTATACTCCTATCAGCGTTCGAAACAACGTATGCTTCTCGTCATCAAAAAAATATTGATTTGATTGTATCCTGAGAACCCGTCCAAGAAGGACATGAGCTCGAAGTCACAAGTGTTGTCGATCATTATGTTTGTGATCGGAAGAGGAAACTCGTCCTTAGGGTAGGCCACGTTTAGATCCTGAAAGTTAATGCAGTTCCGGAGGTTCCCATTCTTTTTGACGATGGGCTCGATGTTGGCTACCCAATCAAGATATTATTCCTCGCGGACAAAGCCACTAGCTATCAGTTTATTGACTTCAGCTTCGATGGCTGATGTCCGATCGGAACCGTCATTGTTGTTGCTTGATTGCCTTAGCGTATGGCAAGATGTCAATCTTGTGGACCATAATTTGGGGGTCCAATCCTTGCATGTCTTCATAACTCTAAGAAAATACAACGATGTACTCCCTGACGAGCTATATCAGGGATTCTCGATCCTCATTGGATAGACTTTTGCTAATGAAGATAGGTTTAGGGGAGGATTCGTCGCCCAGATTGATTTGTATAACTTCTTCCTCAATGGGAGGTTCTCGTTGTTTGAACCGCATCGCCTATTGCGTGTCTAGGCGTTAGGCTCACGGTTCTACTTCAAAGAGTTCAGGTGGATCTCCGTCGTCTGCACTTATTACTCTATTGCTTATCAGTTCAGGATATGTCTCATTGCAGGTTTACAATATTTCTTTTATTATACTGAGATCATTTACATTCAGTATTTGTATTACTTGTGTTGTTGGTTTAAGTTTCTAGATTGACTTCCTTTGTAGTACTTGCTATTTGTGGTCTGACCCCACTGGTTTTGCATGGCCAGATCCTATAGTAGCATCGGAGGATTTTTTATTCTTTCCTGAGGATAGTGACCACCCGGAGCACCAGACCGCCTGAGTGAGTTTTCTTACTTCTCCACTCTAATGTTCATTCTACTTTTGTTGACGTTTAGCCACCGAGCACGTGTTTAGCTCATATTTTTGGTTTGATCAATTAGCCTACGGGCATTAACATGGTTGACATATCCTAGGGTTGATCATTTATGACTTAGACTCTAGCTAGTTTATTTATTTTATCTTTACTAGTTTTATGATCTTCTGTATATTATAGGTTGGGATGCTTTACTATTATATTTTAGCTGATCTTATATCTTGTTATTATTGCTGTTGTTCTTGTGATTGAGACATTAGGGTTTGTTGGACCTAGGCTTGACTGTTGGTTTGTAGTAGTGACCCCTCATGTCTTACAGCTTCACCGTATATGCAGAGTACCAGTATGCTCTAAGTATACGTAGTTGGCCTTGTCAGTCTCGCTCTCCAGTATTATGGTTTTGTGGCTTGACACGATTTTAGTGGTGGCTCATGTAGGTCTGTCTGAGCGAATTATGTCTGTCTGAGTATATTTGATCTAGTTTTTGCAGATATGTAGGGGTTGTTGTTGTTGTTAGATGTCTCAATCCTAAATTGTTATCCTTGATCCCTAGTCATTTTTCTCTATCCCTAATTCTTGATCTGATATCTACTTATTCGTTGTTCTATCATGTTCTTCGATTAACTCTTGTGTCTTTAACTTTCAGGGGCACTGTTCTTGTTACTACCGGCCAAATGGATCGAGTATAGCTCGAGGTGGGTCAACATTCGGGAGCCCAACATATTCCTGGAGATCGGTCTCAGCATTCAGGGGCAGAGTCTAGAGTAGATCTCGAGGCAGATCAGCCGGCAGTACTGGATCAGCAGGCAGCACCGGTGCACCTAGTTTAGCCCGAGCAGCCAGATGGTGTTGTCCGAGCACTGATGGATGTCCTTCGTGGTTTCATAATGACCCAGCAGCACCTGAGTGATGTACTCACTCAGTCGGTCAGACAGTATTGGAGCAAGGTGGTTCTCAGATTCATAATTCTGCGACCAACTTCTGGCATCTCAGTCCTCCGTACTTCTATGGCACAGAGGACGCGATTTCGCTCGATGCTTGGCTGTAGGACACTGAGGCTATCTTGGAGATAGCAGGAACTCCGACTAGAGAACGCACAGCAGTAGTGAGGCTACAGTTGTTGGACTTGGCTCGTGACTGGTGGACTGCGCAGGAGGGTTCTCTCACAGCACTGATTCTATGGGCAGTTTTTACTAAGAGGTTTCAGGCGAGGTATTTTGATGCAGTGGCGTGTTACGAGATTCAACAGAGGTTTAACAACCTCAGGTAGGAGGGTAGGACCGTCGACGGTTACGCGACGGAGTTTGTAAGGCCTACTAGTTTTGCTACCACTTTGATAGAGACCGAGTTGGAGAGGGCAAGGAGGTTCCAGCAGGGACTCCATTTAGTGATTATCTTGGTGGTGGAGCAGCATGAGTTTCAGACTTTTGATACGGTAATACAGATAGCTAAGAGGTATGAGTACACATTGCAGAGGATTATAGATCGAGTTAGGAGCCAGAAGAGGCCTAACATTTTAGGAGGATCATCATCCCAGTCATCAGCACCATCTCTAGCAGTTTGAGCCCTGACGATTGGATCCTCGAGGAGGACAACATCATCTCAGCAGTCTTCCCAGACGCGTTATCAACAGAGGTTGTCATCATCTTTTTCTTCTTCTTCTTCTTCCTGTAGTTGTTTCCATTACAGAAAATCTGGACATATAGTATCAGAGTGTCGTAGGGCATAAGGATTATGCTTAGTGTATGGGACTTCAAACCACATGGTTGGAGAATATCCTAGGAGGAACAAGACTAGTTTATCATCAGCCCAGTCAGCAGTTCTACCAGCAGCGTCGCCATACAGGACACCATCACCAATGCAGTAGGAGCAGATTCAGAGGCCTTTGCCTCCACAGGATCAGACTATAATGCCCCACAACCGCATTGTGCGTTACGCTGAGTCGGATTGAATAAAATAATAGCTGGTTACATTTGATTTGTTGGATTTTGGGAAAAGTATTGATTGAGTTGGTTTCATGTGCAGATGGCTAGCAGAGTTCGATGGGAAACTTGTGTTCGTTCAGAGCAGTACTGAGATAGCTGGATATAGAGCGATAATGCCGTCTTCTTTAGTCCAATCGGTCGGATGATTCGGAGAGTACGGCCTGCTCGCACGGTCATACCAGTTGAGTAGATCGTACTTTACATCGGACCACGAGTTTAAGGAATCGGCTGTATCGGCAGGACATGATGCTTAACGGAATCAAACATTGTGAGTGGTTTGGACCCTTCTTTCCTACTTCTTCACGCCCACATCTCTAATGTTTCAAACGTTCACTCGATGATGCCTGGTTGGACGCCTAGGAAATTCTTAGCCATAATGCATGCCAGCCACTAAGAAAGGAACATGGGAATTGTAGGCTATTTTAACTATATGCTTACACACCTTATGAAATTGAGTTATTTGTAAAGAAAATTGGTTGTTGGTTGCGGCCTGGTGCTTCGGATAGAGTTTGGACCTATGGGATACCAAAATCGGAACACCGCTTGAGAAAATATAAACTGTTGCAAAAGATATATGTTGCTGCTTTACTCTTTTGTTTATTTCGATGTATTGTATGATATATGAACTGTTCATGCATTCGTATGGTCTGGGACAACTTGTGCACAAGGTTTGGCATTTCTTCGAAACTGCATTCTGGGGTACTGGAACCGTATCGATCCGGAGGGAAATATTTGATTCGGGCTAGTCGCGATGCATTACGGGACCTCCAGCAGGGCTTGCTACCCGGGCTGATAGGACGTGCCACAAATGCTTGGAATAAGTTCTCGTGCTAGTCGCGATGCATTGCGGGACCTCCAGCAGGGCTTGCTACCCGGGCTGATAGGGCGCACCGCTAATGCTTGGATTAAGTCCCTAAGGTGTCGATCACACCAGTGACCGCATATAATAGAACATATGCTAATTTATTGTCTTGTGCAGATGGTAAGTATACTTTTGTTTCGTTGCAGGAAAGGCGTGCATCGGTTGAGTAAGCAACCGATATACTGGTTGGATTCAATGTTATTTTTTATCCCTATCAAAACATGCAACTGATATGAATTGAATTCACTTACTTCTCTATAGAAAGATCATCTTAATATATGCTCGCCCCTAATAAGCTAATGTTGATTTAGTCGAGTGGGTTCATCCCGCTCACCAGTACAAGTTGAGTACTGACCCACGTTGTGGGCAACTATTTCAAGCACTTAGGCGGTTCAACGCTAGTGGATAGCCGAGAAGGCGTTAGAAGCACCTATATTTTTGAAGTATAGTTGATGTCAATTCATTTTGGAGGCTTGGACTTTCAATCTATACAAGGGCGTAATGTATGAACGACGTGGACCATCTGATGGAGCGTGCCCTGCATTTTGAGTTATCTTTTGTAAGGCAATTCAAGTAGCCGATGAGGCGCATCAATGTAAACTATATATAAATTACTCTGAATTATCAATGAAAAAGCATGTTTCTTCCTGCACTTGTGTTCAATCTTCTGTGAATGTGTTTTCTAAATTGTGTTTCAAAATGGGTTTCTATCACTGCACGTCCTTGCCTTGTGCGAGTGCAACTCCAGGCTCGCACGACATCACGCCCCAGCGAGGACGATTGGTTCTGTAAGGGATCCAGCGAGGATGATTGACCCTTTCGGGATCGGGGTATGACATATTGGTATCAGAGCACGGCTTTACATTCATGGGATTTCAAAAGATAATATAGGAGTTTGATGCGCCTCTCAATTGAGTTGCGTTCGGTGTCCGCTGCATGAGATGAGTCGACTATACAATGAGCCAATAGATATAAAATCTATCATTTTTGGAGTGTTGACAAGCTACTCTCTTTTGTAGCAATGGCTAAGAAAAATACTGCCACTGCAAGCAGTGCTCAGCCCATTCAGAGCGACCTAGCAAGTTCTGGAGAATCCGGAGGAGCGGGTTCAATCGATATATCCGAACGACTTATGCATCTCATGGAGGTGCAGCAACAACAAGCCGATACTCAACAGGCGCATATTCAGGCACAGTTTACTGCTCAACAAAAGTAGATGGATACCATGATGCAATTGATCACATCCATTGTACCCAGCAACGGAGGAGATACAATGACGCCTGTCACGTCGGCGGCTGTGGCGGTAGAGGACGAGTCAGAAGAAACTCAACCTCCAGCTAGGAATACCTATCGAGCAGCAGAGTTCACTAAAATGCATCCACCAATGTTCAATGGACGAGTAGAACCGGACGTGGTGATGGGATGGATTGCAAAGTTAAAAGGACTCTTCAATCTGGTTGGCATACGAGATTGGTTATGCGACATGTTGTGAGTAGAAGCATTTGATGAGAATGGATCATTGCACGAGTTGCTCGTGTAGCAAAATTATTGGACGGAGTTTGATTTTTTGGATGGGTATATCACATAGGGCATCGGTTGAGCAGGTTTGATTTTGGCTTGGGAATATCAGATAGGGTTGCATGAGTTACTCATACAACAAATGTATAGAACAGTTGGGTATTGGGTTGGATTACTTGGAAGAGATCTCGATGCACGGGATTGCTCGTGTAGCGAAAGTATCGGACGGTTTGAGAATAGTTGAAATATTGAGAATGGGGTATGGCACAAGTTGCATCTAGCGAGATTGATGGAAAGAGTTGGATGATTCAAGCATTGGTTGAGTTTTGTGTCAGACTTGAGTTGGAAAAGACAGGATCACGCATAAGGGATGGTTCGGACGGATCAGGGATCGGTGCAATGAGTAGCGACTTGATTCGGAGTGGTATATGGGATACCATATAGTGAGCAAGATATTGAAATATTTTGAATAGACATAAATGGGAATTGCCTCAACGGACTCGAGTAACGGAAATACAAGTTGGTTGGTGCACATCGACTGAGTTGGAAAGAATAAAAATGGAGCAAGCGAGTATTGAGTTATGATTCGACAGAATCACCCCGGAATAGTCGGTTTGGGATAGACGCTGGTTGACGCAGAGTAAGCACGAGGGCAACTATGTTTCTAAGTGGTATATAGTGCAATAGAATTTGACTCGGGTATTCTTTGATACATTAGATTTGAGAACTCAAGAATGGACTCGTGCAAATGGAAGTATCATTGGGCTTGAGTGATGGACGAGAACATAATAAGATTTGAGAATAGTGTTTGGAAATTTAAGGGATTGAGGCAGACCAATAATTGGAAACAAGTTGAGATCGATCAGATAGAAAGCTAAATACCAGAGTTCGCTTGCACGATTTGGAAGTTCGGTGGAGCATTCATGAATGCAAAGAGAGAGTTGATCATAGGGAACGAACAGTTGGGTTACGCTTGAGCAAAGCGATGGGTCAATTGATGGATAAGCGAGCATGGACTACGATTTTGGGCAACACATTTGAGCTGTTGATTGAGTAATGAAACACGGTCTTGGCTTGGAGGGACAATGCGATGGATTTGAATGGACTTGAAGGATTTTGGATATTGCTGCTCGAGAAGTCGACTCAGGTTTAGCGGAAGTGGATTTTTAGGCAAAATAGTGCAACAAGGGTAGACGGATTCTCCGAAAAGACGTGAACGCATTGAGGCAAAAACTAAAGGCAAAATTATGGCGGACAGACTTTTGAAGATAGCTAAATATGGGAGCAACAATTGAGCAAATTACTGTGCTGCTCGAGTAAGTTGGACGTGCATTATGGGACGCGACAAATGGATAAGAATTTGAGCAAGTCTTGAGTTTCGAGAATCATTGCAAGTGGTAATGCGAGAAGGCGAACATGGCAATTCAAAAATTTGATAGATTCAGGGCAGAACGACGGATTGATGGAAGATGATTTCAACGAGCGCAGTTCTCAAACTGTGGCTTGGATAGATAGCAAGACTCTAGGTGGTTAAGCGGCATTGGTTGACAGATCATCAGAGGTAGTGCATAAAGTTCTCGGATTCGAAAGTTTGCTCGGATGGAATGGCTCGGATTTGCAGATGAGATATAACATGGTTTGTTGTAACTGTCCATCGTGATGACTTATAATTATCGAGCGTAGCTTTGGGACAGCTGACCCTAGCGACTTGACCGCCAGGTCAGAGATGAATATTGTAGACCTATAGAATGACCCTTACGGCGGCGCATTTGGGAATGCGTCGAGAGAAGATATGAGTAGTGTATGTTGGAGAATGGCTTATTGACTGAGTATTGGATTTGAGAGATCCTTGGGATAGCCTTCAGCTGAAGATGCAGTCGGAAGATCGGAGCGATGGTGGAAATAGCCTAGTCAACTGATAAGATTCAGAGTCGTATATTTTTGTAGATAGCATCACATCTGACTCGTCATGCCCTGGAAGGGAATAACATTCATATGAATTGACGACTGTGAAACTAGCTCGTGAAGTTAAAGCAACAGCTCGTTCAGATCAAATCTTTGCGAATACTGGAAGGGACAGATGTGCCTCAGATTTACAAGATGCATCGGAACTTAGTCTGGGAAGCATGCTCGTTCAGAAGGCAAAGGTGATATCCTGTGCTTCGAGGCAGTGGAAGCAGCACGAAGAAATATTCTATGCACAACCTAGAAAAGCGATACTATCCCTTTGGCGTGGCGGCGAGATCTTCGTGGATAACACGAACCTCAATATATATGTTCACCCAGTGAGTTATTGAGATGGCAAGAAAAAGGTGTTGGACTGAGCTGATCTAAGCAAAGTTTGATATTTGGTTAAGTCGCCTAGTTGGGGTAGTATCAGTTGAGATAATCGTTCGGTGCATAAGATATATTTGGAGATGTTGCTAGTGCGGATTCAGAAATAGTTGGATGGATTGAGTTGGAACACGAACTGATTGAGTCAGTGGGAAATTATCATATTTGAGAATAGTGCTCAAGCGAATATGTTGGAATGGAAATCAGGATTGTTCAATTGGGAGTAAAGCAAATCGATGCCTCGGACATAAAAATACCCTTGTAACTTGTCCAAATTCGCTATCGCAAAGCTCGGCTGAAATGCATGTATTTTAGGGACGCCTTAAATATGTGTACGATCCAAAACTAAGCGATACGAGAAATTCGTATTTAGCTGCAAGGAGGATGTGGGAATATAAAATTTGTATGAGCGTTCAGCAGAGCGAGATGCTGAGTCAGAATCGTGAGTATGAGAGTTACATAGAGCAGAGTTATGAATTGGAGAAGCGGCATGTGATAGAAATGAGTACCAGCACGGTTCGTGGACGAACCTGATTTCTAAGTGGTATATTATGTAACGCCCCACAACCGCACGGTGCGTTACGCTGAGTCGAATTGAATAAAACAATAGCTGGTGATATTTGATTTGTTGGATTTTGGGAAGAAGTATTGATTGAGTTGGTTTCATGTGCAGATGGCTAGCGGAGTTCGATAGGAAACATGTGTTCATTCAGAGCAGTACTGAGATAGCTGGATTTGGAGCGATAATGTCGTCTTCCTTAGTCCGATCGGTTGGATGATTCGGAGAGCACGACCTGCTCGCACGGTCATACCAGTTGAGTAGATCGCGCTTTACATCGGACCACGGGTTCAAGGAATCGGCCGTATCGGCAGGACATGATGCTTAACGGAATTAAACATTGTGAGTGGTTTGGACCCTTCTTTCCTACTTCTTCACGCCCACATCTCTAATATTTCAAACGTTCACTCGATGATTCCTGGTTGGACGTCTAGGAAATCCTTAGCCACAATGCATGCCAGCTACTAAGAAAAGAACATGGGAATTGTAGGCTATTTTTACTATATGCTTGCACACCTTATGAAATTGAGTTGTTTGTAAAGGAAATTGGTTATTGGTTGCGGCCTGGTGCCTCGGATAGAGTTTGGACCTATGAGATACCAAAATCGGAACACCGTTTGAGAAAATATAAACTGTTACAAAAGTTATATGTTGCTGCTTTACTTCTTTTGTTTATTTTGATGCATTGTATGATATATGAATTGTTCATGCATTCGCATGGTCTGGGGCAACTTGTGCACAAGGTTTGGCATTTCCTCGAAACGGTATTCTGAGGCACTGGAACCGTATCGATCCGGAGGAAAATATTTGATTCGAGCTAGTCGCGATGCATTGCGGGACCTCCAGCAGGGCTTGCTACCCGAGCTGATAGGGCGCGCCGCAATTGCTTGGAATAAGTCTTCGTGCTAGTCGCGATGCATTGCGGGACCTCCAGCAGGGCTTGCTACCCGGGCTGATAGGGCGCGCCGCTAATGCTTGGATTAAGTCCCTAAGGTGTCGATCACACCATTGGTCGCATAGAATAGAACACATGCTAATTTATTGTCTTGTGCAGATGGTAAGTATACTTGTGTTTCGTTGCAGGGAATGCGTGCATGGTTGAGTAAGCAACCGATGTACTGGTTGGATTCAATGTTATTTTTCATCCCTATCAAAATATGCAACTGATATGAATTGAATTCACTTGCTTCTCTATAGAAAGATTATCTTAATGCATGCTCGCCCCTAATAAGCTAGTGTCAATTTAGTCGAGTGGGTTCATCCCGCTCACCAGTACAAGTTGAGTAGTGACCCACATTGTGGGCAACTATTTCAGGTACTCAGGCGGTACAACGCTAGTGGATAGCCGAGAAGGCATTAGAAGCACCTCTATTTTTGAAGTATAGTTGGTGTCAGTTCATTTTGAAGGCTTGGACTTTCAATCTATACAAGGGCGTAATGTATGAACGACGTGGACCATCTGATGGAGCACACCCTGTATTTTGAGTTATCTTTTATAACGCAATTCAAGTAGCCGAGGAGGCGTATCAATGTAAACTCTATGTAAATTACTCTGAATTATCAATGAAAAAGCATGTTTCTTCCTGCACTTGTGTTCAATCTTCTGTGAATGTGTTTTCTAAATTGAGTTTCAAAATGGGTTCCTATCACTGCACGTCCTTGCCTTGTGCGAGCGCAACTCCAGGCTCGTACGACATCACGCCCCAGCAAGGACGATTGGTTCCGTAAGGGATCTAGCGAGGATGATTGACCCTTTCGGAATCGGGGTGTGACAAAGACATTCCAGCAGAGGCCACAACAGTATGCGCAGTCCCAGGCACAAGAGAGACCTAGAGGTCAGCAGCAGAGGGGACCAGCACCCAGAGGGCAGGGTCAAGCCTTCTTGCTATCGATGGTGGAGGCTTTACCAGCGGGAGAGGTGGTAGAAGGTATCATTCTCGTCCACTTTCATTCAGCTTCAACTTTATTTGATTCTGGTGTATCGCATTCATTTATATCAGCACGCTTTGTGACACGAGTTAGATTGGAGTTCGAGTCCTTACCTGTAAGGTTTAATATACTTACTGGTAACATTCTTGTGGGAGTAGATAGAGTATATCTCTCATGTAGAGTTATAGTGTGCCGGAGAGAGTTTTTTGCGAGGCTGATAGAGTTTCCTTTGGACGATTATGATATTTTCCTTAGGATGGATTGGTTGAGTGTGAGACACGCGAGAATAGATTGCCATAGTGGAAAGGTTATCTTTTGTGTACCTGGTGGGAAGGAGTTTTTATTCTTGAGAGGTGTAGTAGAATCACCGGAGGTTACATTAATGATGGCAGAGATTGAGGAGGTACAGTTTCCCTGAGTAGTTTATGAGTTTCCTAATGTATTTCTCGACGAGCTACTAGGTATACCACCAGTTAGAGATGTAGAGTTCTACATTGATTTAATCCAGTGAGCAGAACCAGTTTTAAAGAGAGTTTACATGATGTCACCATCTAAGTTGGAGATCTTATACCGAATGATTGAGGATTTGAGAGCCAAGGGATTCATTAGACCTAATGCATCGCTTTAGAGAGCCTCGTTACTTCTTGTTAAAAAGAAGGATGGTTTATCGCTTTTAGTTATTAATTATAGAACACTAAATACGACAACCATTAAGAACAAGTATCCCTTACCCAGGATAGATGATTTGTTTAATCAGCTCAGTGGGGCAGCTGTATTTTCTAAGATCGATTTATGGTCTGGGTATCATCAGATCAGAGTCAGAGAGAAGGACATACCCAAAACGATATTCAGATCTAGATATGGTCATTGGGAGTTCCTAGTTATGCCATTTGGAGTGACCAATGCACCAGCTATATTTATGTCTCTCATGAATAACAACTTCATGCCTTACCTAGACCAGTTTGTGATAGTGTTTATTGATGATATCTTGGCCTATAGTCAGAGTGAGAAATACCATGAGAAGCATCTTCGTATAGATCTTCAGATTCTTCGAGAGCAGCAGTTGTAAGCGATGTTCAGAAAGTTTGAGTTCTGGCTTGATCATATCTCATTCTTAGGACATATTATTTCTGGTGGAGGAGTCAAGGTGGATCCCAAGAAGGTGGAGGCTATTAAGAGTTTGTCAGTATCCCATACATCTTAAGATGTACGTAGTTTCCTGGGTCTAGCAGGCTACTACAAGCGATTTATGGCAGACTTTGCTAGGATCTCCGCACCCTTGACACAGCTGACGTGTAAGGATGTGTGCTTTGAGTGGTCAAATGCTTTTCAAACTTCTTTCGAGAAGCTTAAGCGAATTTTGATTTTGGCTCCTATTCTGACACTTCTAGTGGGACCAGGTGGGTTCTCAGTGTATTATGATGCTTCAGGAGTGGGACTAGGGTGTGTCCTTATGCCGCATGACAGAGATATAGCTTATGCATCTCGGCAGCTTCAAGACCAAGGGAAGAGTTATCTGACGCATGATCTTGAGTTGGCAGCAATAGTATTTACACTTAAGCTCTGGAGGCATTACCTATATGGTGATTAAGTGGAGATCTTCACAAACTATAAGATCTTGAGGTTGTGTTCACACCGAAGAAACTTAATATGTGTCCGAGAAGGAGGCTCGAGTTATTGCCCGACTACGATTTTGACCTTCATTATCATCTAGGGAAGGCCAATGTCGTAGTTGACGCATTAAGCAGGAGAGGAGAAACTTACTTCTTGACAGATCAGTGTCACATTTTGGAGGATCTGCAGAAGATGGGTATCGAGGTAGTATTACCTGGTGATATCGGTTTGATGGTGAGTCTTCAGGTTCAGTCTTCTATAATTGAGAGGATTATGGCAGAGTAGAGTGAAGATGTCAAACTTCAGCAGCTTAGAGCAGAGTATGAGTCAGGACGCAGACCAGAGTTGAGCATTCATGAGGATGGGACCCTCAGGTTTGGGAGTCGACTTTGTGTGCCGAGAGGAGATATCCCGCAAGAGATTATGTCTGAGGCCCACCGTTCTCAGTACTTAGTGCATCCAGGAGGGACGAAGATGTATCGGGATATTTGTCACACTTCTAGTGGAATATTAAGAAGAAGGAGATAGCTCAGTTTATTTCTCGGTGTTTAGTCTGTCAGTAGGTTACGGCTGAGCATCAGAGACCGGCTGGACTACTTCAGCCTTTATTGATTCCGGAGTGGAAGTGGGACCATATTACTATGGGCTTTATGACCGGTCTTCCTAGATCCCCATCTGACAGAGATGTTATATGGGTTATACTGGATTGACTCACGAAGGTTACTCACTTTCTTTCTTTCAGAGTGGGCCAGTCTATATAGAGCAGCTAGCTGAGATATACATGAGGCAGATAGTCAGATTGCATGGCGTACCAGTTAGCATAGTCTCAGATATATATTCGTGGTTCATGTCTCATTTTTGGCAGAGCCTACAACAGAGTCTGGGAACCAGGTTGAAGTTCAGTTCAGCCTACCATCCGCAAACCAACAGACAATCGGAGCGTACTATTCAGACTTTGGAATATGTTTCGATCTTGTACACTTGAATTTGGTAGATCTTGGGAGGATCAGTTGAATTTAGTAGATGTCACGCTCCAGTCCCAAAATACCGAGGGACTAGCCACGTGGCAATTGCCAGCAGCCCAACTCCAATGGGCAAACCTAATTTAATGGACCCGTTAGAGTGCACTTAAGCTATAATAAATATACATGCAGTCTACACCATCTACACAGTATAATTCTAATCTCATCCACAAATAAACTAATCAAGATAATATATAAAGGAAATAGTCCATCAACAAGTCCATATAAATAGTGTGTCGGGTAATAACCCGACACAATAAAGGAAAAAGAATATCACCAATACATAAGTCCATGAGTCCAGATATGAAATAACAATGAGCATAAATAACTGAGTATAAAACTAAAATACTCAGTAGAAAAATGTTTAGGGTACGGGTGTAGGTTCGGTTAGTTTAGGGTTGGTTTGGTTTGGTTTGGTTTGGTTTGGGTTAGTTTAATTATTAACCAAACATATATATGTATATATGGCCATCTAAAAATAGTTTTGGATCTCAATAAATTCCAAAAAAAAATCTATAATACTCTATTAATAGTTTTACACCCAAAAATATAATTTTTGCACTATATTAATAATTAATTAAATACACATAATTATAAATCTATGAATATTATATATTATAAATGGCTAAAAAT
This sequence comes from Iris macrosiphon, assembly GCA_036927795.1. Lineage (NCBI taxonomy): Eukaryota > Viridiplantae > Streptophyta > Magnoliopsida > Asparagales > Iridaceae > Iris > Iris macrosiphon. The sequence goes on from JAYESA010000015.1 coordinate 141,868,288, forward strand.
TACAGAAAATTCTCCCTTAATCTCTGTAATTACAAATATTAAATTTAAAATTTAATTCTAAAAAATTAGGGTGTTTACAGTAGAGTTCTCCTATAACAACAACTTCCAGGCAAGCACTCAGATGACACCCTTCGAGACTTTGTATGGTAGGAGATGTAGATCACCGTTAGCTTTGGATTACATTGGCGAGAGGCAGTTGGTTGGTCCAAAAATGATTGCTCAGTCGGTTGGAGTGATCAGGCAGATCAGAGAGCATCTCAGAATGGCTCAGGATTGCTAGCGTCATTGGGAGATCAACACCGTCGTCATCTTGAGTTCTCTGTCGGTGACCATGTATTTTTAAGAATTTTGCCTACCTGTGGAGTTATCAAATTTGGAGTACTGGGGAAGCTTAGTCCCAGATATATAGGTCCATTTGATTTTCTCGAGCGAGTTAGAGACGTATCATATCGTCTAGCTATTCCACCATCGCTTCATGAGGTACATGATGTCTTTCACGTATCTTAGTTGCGCCGGTATATTTTAGACCCGAGCCATATCCTGGATCATTCGGAGTTGGTTGTTGGTATCGACCTATCATATGAGGAGTGGCCCATGTCTGTTTTGGACCAGAGTGAGAAGGTTCTCAAGAACCAAACTATCGGATTAGTGCTAGTTTCTTGGGGGCATCACTCACTGGGCGAGTCGACGTGGGAGCGCGAGGACGATATGCATATTCGTTATCTATTTATCTTCGACTCGGGAGGTATACTTATTCATATATCCGTATCCTATCTTAGCATGCGCATGTGATTGATTGTTAGCTTATCTGTTATATCTGTTATTATTTTATTTTCTGATTTTTTGTTGTTTCTCAAAAAATTTCATGCTAACATGAGTTTTTTTGCTTATTTTAGTTTCGTGCTTTCTTTCTTTGATTTTCTTGTTAGTTGATTTTGGATCCTTATGGAAATTTTGAGGACAAAATTTTTCTAAGGAGGGAAAAGTTGTGAGACTCGTCTCACAGTATTCGTATTTTATGAGGATACGTATTTTTGTGCTATTTATTATATTTTATTGGCTCTCGGGGACGCTCAGAAATTCTTAAAATTAAAACTTTAATACCTGACCGGTATACCGACGGTATACTACAGTATACCAGTGGTATACTGTCCGACAAATATTTTGTTTTACTTTTGAGATATTTTTGAGAACTTCTCTATATATAGTACTTGAGTTCATTTCATTTCATTTCTTTCTTTCTCTTTCTATAATGGTTGACTTGACTTAGATACGAATTTGGAGGATTTAACAAATCGTGCTTTAGTTTTAAATTTGAGAACAAAATTCTTTTAAGTTAGGTAGATTGTAAACTCCATCACCCCAAAATAGTTATTTTTGTGTGTATTTTATATTTATTTATTTTATTTTAAATTAATTAAAATTTAATTATTGTATTAGGATACTTTTTCGTAGTTTGAATATTAATGATATAAGATGACCCCAAAATATACAAGGAGACACTACTAATAAGATTTTTCTGTGATACTAAATTCGATCATTCATTATTAGTATGGCACCAGTGTAACAACCATAGTTCTTGTATTTAATGTTTAGAGATTTTTATATATATAATTTATTTATGGTTACTTTTCAATCAAAGTATCCAACCCAAAGCCATGAATTAATTTATTGAACACTAGTAGCTTAAAATAGGGTGATTATATATATATATATATATATATATATATATATATATATATATATATATATATATATATATATATATATATATAATTTATTTTAGGATGAAAGAATTTGATACATTTTTGAGATAGGGTCAACCTTTGCACCTTATCCACTTTTAGAACCAATCCAATTCTAATAATTCCATATTTGGAAACTCTCTACATTAAATATTTCATCCATCCATTTTTTGTAGCATCCACATATTTAAACATGAATCAAATCTTTGATTTATCCCACTAGAATGTAATCAAATCTTAATGATTATTGGATTAAAGATTTACCAAAGATTTTCATTTATTCATCCATTATCTTATTCCTTAGAATCCTAATCAAATTTTAGTGATTATTGGATTAAAGATTTACCAAATATTTATATTTATTCATCTATTATCTTATCCCTTTAGAATCCAAATTAAATCTTTGTTATTAATATCTAATTGGATTAGAGATTTACCTTAGATTTACAACCAATATAATTAGGAAACAACCTAAACTAATCCTATTTCTACCCACCTTAAACCCGCGGCCTCCCCATACGTGCGCACACCTCACGCGACCACCTCTCTCCCTTATATATATATATATATATATTCTCTTTCTCATCTTACTTTTTAAAAAATTTAACCAAAATTCTCCTTCAAAACCCTAATTTTTTCCCTCCTCCAAGAACCCTAGCAACCACCATCACCACCAAGCCCCTTCACACGGACAACATCACCCCCATCATCCAAGAACCCTAGTTTCTTCATCATTCTTCTTCTAGTAAGTCTCCTTCTTCCTCAAAACCCTCTCTAATGTGTATGATTGCATGAATAATTGTTGTTATATATAAATAAATGATTTTTATATTTATTTACAACCTATTGCCATGTTCTTAATTGTAGAGTTTTATTTTAGGGTTTGTAGGTAAAGAATTGAACCCATGAATGCATGTATGCACCCATAGGTAGAACCCTTGATTAAACTTTGTTATTAATATAGGAATATGATGTTTAAATTATTTTTATTCATATTTTTACTGTTTATTCCAGATTATTAAATTATTATTATTTTTTTGAATAAATTGTATGTACAATGGGAATGGTGACATAGTTTTATGTTTTCTCCAAAATCTCGCATCGAATACTTCTAAAACTTTGTAAATAATTAAATTTTGATGTTATTAACCTATATAAAATTTAGTTTTTAATTTATAATTCTAGAAATTATTTTTTTGATATAAATAGATTTTTATGCATAAAAAGTCACCTAGTTGACCTAGTTTTCATATAAATCCATTGTAACATGTTCTTTAGCCACATATAAATATCTTTCCTATTATTTATGATTAAAAAATTATTTTCTCAAAATTAATTATGATTTTAGAATTTTATGCAAAGCATAATAGTTGGGTTATAATGGCAAAACTTTGTCAATACTATTGCTAGATGACTAGTAGGTGTCCAATGGAAAGGCCAATAAGTATAATTGATAAAGATGCATGTAGGAACTCATTTAATCATTGTTTTCTAATATTTTAGAATTATTCCCAGAATTTAATATTTTGTGATTTCTTCTTTTGAGGAATTGATGTTGAAAAAAATCTTGTTTAGCACCTATATTAGCATGACTAGTTGCCAACTTTCGTAGAAATCCTATGTAGAAAAAAACTATTATTTTATCTATTTTTATGATTAATTCCAGAATTATTATTTTATTTAATTAATGTCTTTAAAAAGAATTTTAGTAATGATTAACGGTTAATATTATATTGAAGCCAGTTACTTGCATGTGCAATCAATGTAGAATTAATAACTAGTTAATAGCCTAATTTTTAAAAGATAGTAAGAGTCTAATTGGTGTAATAAATTAGTAGGTGTTCGTGAAGTTTCTGTGGAGAGCTCCGGACCAGATTCGTTGTTCTCGCATTTTGGCTTGCTAGGCAAGTACACCTTGCTTGATTGTATTTTTTAGTTTATATCATGCCTAGTTCTTTTTATTTTGTTAGTTGTGTGCATGCGTCCTAGAAGTAGTTGATCTACCTGGTATGGTAAAGATACGTGGTATATTTTGACCAGACACAGTTTCAAACACGTTCACTAAGTGAGTGAGTGAGTGAGTGAGTGAGTAAGTGAGTGAGTGCATGGACTGGCATGTTGACTGGCCATTGGTACGTGAGTTCGCGTCTTGTGTTAGTTGTTGGTGTTAGTTTGGATTCTAGATTTTATTGACGTCTTGCATTATGTCTGCACCACGTATACAGTTTGGATAGTACATTGGAAGGGGAGAGTCTACTAGTGAGTGTATGGATTTCTGTTTCTAATGGTGTAAATGGTGTATATCGTGTACCCTCGAGTTCTGCGGAACGCCTGGTGGGATGACTATTCTTCTATTTTACCTTATGCGCCACTAGAGATGTCTTGAGTGCATATCAAATAGATGGTTAGTTACCCTATTATTGTTTACTACTTTACTTTCATGCATATCGATTCTTGTGTATTTGTTATGTCCCTCTGAGGACCTGGCACCTTTTTCAGATCCCGACGAGCACTTGTACCCGTCGGACTATGGAGTTGGAGATCTTGCTGACGAGGACCTTGAGGTGGAGCTACTGGAGTTTCCTTGAGCATCCTGGACGACAGTTGCTTAGAGTCTTGGGTGTCATTATCTAGTTAGCTGACGCCCGAAATATTTGTATTATTTTTTTATTACTTAGTTGTATTCTTTCAATAATTATTCGTACTCATTTTTCGTGGATTGTTCTCCACTAGATATTCTTTTGTAGTGGACTTGAGACTTATATATTTATTCAGTTCCTTATTTGTGACCTAGTTATATTTTACAGCGTACTACGACTGGTTAGGTCCATTAAATTGGGTTTCTATACTTTTTCGTACAGCTGGCATGTATATGTATACCTGGTCCTACGTATTTTGGGACCGAGGCGTGACAGTGATCCTAAGTGACTTGCTTGTAGTATGCACCCCCTTATCTAGTTATAACCATGATCGTCGTACGATGTATAGTACCTTGTATGGGGTAGCTGGCCATGTTTGTCTATGTATTCCAGTACTGGGGCATGACACCCGTACACGCTGCCGTATTTCCCTCACTCGACAGCTTGTACCCATTGATTGTTTCTCTTAGTCGGTGTACTGCTCTCAGCCCCACCCTCCAATGTCTCGTACGTCTGCTATATTTATTTATATAAATATATTTAGATATCGTAGGTTAGGATTAATCTTTTTATTGACTACAACTAAGGTTAGGTTTAGAGTTAAGTTTAGATATCATATGTTAGGTTTAGAGCTAAGGTTTTTAGATATCATAGGTAACAATATTAAAGTTAAGGTTAGATTTTTATTGTAAACAAATATAGTTAAATTATAAAAAGAATGTAATTAAATTTTGTTGACAAAATTTTATAAACACAACTTACGTATGCTTTTGTTGCCCGCTCATCTACGAGCTTCCCATCCTTCTTCCTTTTGTGCGTCCGCTGGAAGATTGTGGGGAAGTCGACGGTCTTCGGGTCTCCTACAGCTCTGATGGCCTCCTCGCACTATAAAAATTAAGTAATTAATTAATAAGGAAAAATGAGAATTACCAAAAAATGATCTAGCAAAAAATTATAATACCGACCATCCATCGAGGCTTGACCCAATTATCGTTTGCACTTCGTTTTAGGTGCAAATCTGAAATCATGCAAATAATTTCTAAGTCTTTTCTTACTTTGAAATTGTCTTTTGTTTTTCTCTTGATATCTATCACCGTATTGAAGATATTGTCGAATATATTCTTTTTGATACGCATGACATCAAGATTGTGTCTTATGAGATTGTTCTTCCAATAAGGTAAGTCCTAAAAGATACTCCGCTTCGTCCAATTATGTCTATGTTCGAACCCTTCAAAGTGAAGGGCCGATATCGGATCTTCCATCACAGTCGATAATCCATCTACCACTTTCCAAACTTTATCTCCTGTCAGTCTCAACGGGGACGAAGATAGTTCATGTTTAACTGCTCTAAAGCCATCTCTGTTACTTCTCCACAGATGCGCATGAAGGAACTAACGCTGACAAAAAAAAAGCATGCTTTTCTGCCATTCTGGAGACAGAATGACTTACTCTTTTCTATAAATATCGGACAAAACAAAGTACCATAAGTACTCCACCCAGATAACATTCCATATGCTGGAAAATTGTAAACACCCGGATTTTTCAGAAATTAAAATAAATTTTTATGGATTTTTTTGCTATTTTTAAATAACTAAAATAAATATTTTGGGAATTAAATTAATTTTGTGATTTTAATAAATATTAAAATATTATGAAAATAATATATTTTGGTGTAAAATAAAATCTTAGACATAGTATAATTTTTTTGGAATTTATTTGGCCCCAGAACTATTTTAAAGACCTAAAAACTAAGTTTCTAAATAAACGAAAACAAACCGAGCTGAACCCAACCGGTTTATTAATAAACCTAACCAACCAACCTGAACCAGACCCAAACCCTAGCGGGTTGGGTCGGATCCGAATCTAAAACCCGAACCCGCTAGACCCGACCCGTCTGAATCCAACCGTTCCCCCGACCCCTTGTATTCTGACTCTCAGCCTCCTCTCTCCGTCGTTCACCGCCCGCCGCCAATGCTCCGCCTCCTCCGCTGTTAACCCGCACCGCCTCGCCTCCCCGCGCTGCTCCACCTCCCTGCAACCGCCACCGTCTCCACCTATTTAAACTCCCCTCCGTAGACGCTACCATCACCATCCACCACCATCATCATCCCCCGCGGCCACCGCCTCCCCGACCCTCGCCGTGACCCGAGCTCTCCGGCGATGTCTCCGCCCAGAACCACCAGCATCCCCCACTTCACCCCTCTGCCACCCCCATTTTACCACCACCACCACAATCTCCGTCGACTCCAGCGCCTCGAGCAGAAATCTGCCGCCACTTGGGCTCCCCGCCTCTGCCGATCTCAGCCCCGCTACAACTCCGGCCATCCGAGCCACCGGCGAAGACCCCCACCGTGACCCCGCCATCGACGATCGAGGAGCACCGTCGACCAGCAGCCAGCGAGCTCCGCCAACGCCGTGTCGCGCCTTTCAGTGCACGTAGAATAGTCGATTACGATCCCCTATCCAGGTGAGATTTTCTCTCTCCTCGTCACCTCATTTTCCGATCTGTCTGCTGTGACACGTTTCCTGCATGACCCCCTCAAAACCCATGCAATTAGTTCGGGGTATCGCATTTTGTGTCGGTCGAAAAATGCGACGCAAAAACCTGAAAATATTTTCCAATTTCTGAAAATTTAGAATTTGTTCCGAACTCCCCAGTTCACGACCATTTTACGCACAACCTGTTAACTAATTCTAAGATCCAGTTGAACAGTTATTTAGACCACTTAACCAAGTTTTAAAGCCTATTTGTAGTTTATTTTATTATGCTGTAGTTTGTAATTAATTTGAGGGTAAAAATGACCAAAAGATTGGTTATTTAAAATCCTGATTTTTTTTCGGAACTGGGTGCGCCTCATTAAACGAGGCTACTTGGTCATGTGCGAACTTTATCGAAAGGTGCGCACTGTTAATGCGAACGTGTGGGATTTCGCGGAAGTTAATTTGGATGTGCGTGCACACCAGAATCAACGCGTATCGTCGACAATACCCCGTATCGGCCTTATTTTGAAACTTATTGTATCTTTGTGTACGCTCGTCGTTTTGAAACAAAACTTGCGCTATTGGACTCGTAGCGATACGTCGGTCCTGTGACCCAAGTTTGGTTTGATTCTGAGAACGTTTACAAAATCCTGTATCGTGGGCCCCACAGCTCTACTTGACGGATGATTTTGTGATCGGCTCATCGGAACCCAGTTCTGGACATTCTGTTGGGTTCGTATCATCGTTCTAGACTTGTAGACACTAATTTTGACAAATTTGGAGAATATTGTCTCTGGCATATTTTTCGGTGCGAAGTGGGCCACATGTGGACCCCGCTTTGACCAGAAACTGTCACTTTTTGCCCCTGTGTCCAAATTGGACTTATGGACAGACAATTCTAGCTATTTGATATCTTCTGAGCATTATGGTAATATTTATTTCAGCATTCGGAGGAGTACCTGCAGATCCCGCTGATACCAAAGCAGCAGTTGGAAACCAAACTCCAGGCAAGTGTACCTTGCCATACTTACAGTAAATTGATTATTAATATTCTCTTGATCTATTCTGAGTTACAACTATTCAACCTAGGACCGTGTCACAATACTTAACATCCGAATAATATTCGGGTGTCAACGTCGTACACGGAGTTGTGTAACGTCACCTAGAGATGGATATCGAGACCTTATACAATTTCGTGCTTGCATTATCAAGTACGTCATACCACATGATACTTGACACTGCTCATGAGACATAATCTTTCTGAGATATTCATGGTGATTCTGTATAGGCTACAGGATTTGTGACATAGATTTTATATCCATAGTTATCATATGACTTGCTGCATTAGATATGATCTTGCGTGTTATGGACATGAGACATCGTGGACATGAGACGTGTGATTACATTGGGTTGGGAGAGACACACAGGCTACATGCTGATTTTATATGTATATTTATTATCGTGAGGCCGTAGACTCTACATCAGAGCTAGGCACATTACGTGATATTACTGCTACCGGCTTCCCGACACAGAGCTTGTAGTGGTCTCAGCCTGAGTACTAGTGATGCTCTCACTTGCATATCACTTAGCTGGTTACATAGTTTACCCTATTGATTCATTTATTATTGTACTGCATTTATTTTGGCTTAAGTTATTCTTGTACCTTGCTATGTCCCCTGAGGACCTGGATCCGGATTATATCCCCAGGTATAACAGAGGAGATCTATCCCGAGGTATACGAGACAGGAGCAGAAGCAGGAGCAGACACTGGAGCTGAACCAATACCTGAGGACGAGGTGATGGTAGAGGATTTCTCCTGAGTATCTGTTATCTATACTCAATCTTTTATTAGACTCTTTTATTTCGTCTTTAATGAACCATTGTATCAGACTTATTATCGGGTTGTTCCCCGAAATACTTTATTGAGACATGATGTTGGTTATATTTCATTATGCTGATATTTATTATATTTATCTTCCATGGATGAGATTAGATTGTGACATGTTTAGTAGACCTTTATTGTTGTTTTACAACTTAAGTACACCTTGATGGGTCCATTAAATTGGGTTTGCCCATTAGAGTTTGCTGCTGGCCATTGCCACGTGTCTAGTCCCTCGGTATTTTGGGACTGAGGCGTGACATGGTTTTTGTGGTGGCCCATGCAGGTCTACGACTAAATTGTTCGGTTTCAACTAAGGGACCGAGCAAACCTGCAATAAGGATATGATAAGTTTTAGGATCTCATCCATTTGAATTGAATCATTTTTGATCTTTATATCAGATTCGAATTAATTGCTTGATTTGTATCCTGTTTTGATTCCTCTGTGCGTTCTCATAGTTTATTTTTAATACAGAATAATGGATCCAAGAACCGGGGACGAGAATCCCTTAGGTACACCACAAGATGCTGTGGTCACCTATGATGATGGAGTGACACCAGAAGATAGAGGACAATCAGCTCAAAGTAATCAAGCGGGCCAGTATACTTCAAGGTTTTGACGTGATAACATTCCACCACCGCCGCAGTTCACTCCACCAATGAATGTTTTTCCACCAGGGCAAGCCATGGATGGGCAGCAGATGTTTCAAATGTTTTATGCCATGATGCAAGCCCAACAGCAGGTTCAATAAGAGGCTTAGCGACATGAGACGGAGAACTTGAGGAACAGCCTAGTAACCGCACTGCAGTAGGCGAACCCACCAGCTAGGCGACCATCGGCGGGATCTATCACTGATTTCCGTCATCTGAAACCCCATACATTTTCTGGCAAGGAGGAGCCAACTGAAGTTCACGAGTGGCTCACAAACACACAACACCAGTTGGAAGCAGCTGAACTTCCGAGGGAGCACTGGATGACTGCTGTCAGGATGCAACTGACGGGCAATGCGCACTATTGGTGGCTATCTGAAGAGAGGAGGCTCAGACATGACCGAGTCACTTGGGAAGAGTTCTCTAGACTCTTCCATGAGATGTATATCCCAGCTATTGCTCGATCGGAACTTCAAGACAAGTTCAACCACCTTATTCAAGGCAATATGACGGTGGAAGAATACAATACGGAGTTCATTCAACTGAGTCGCTTCGCCCCTACTCTAATTCCAACAGAAGAAGAGAAGGCGGAGAAGTTCTTCGACGGACTCAGGTTTGAGCTCCAGAGATTGATCGGATCTGTTCACCTACATCATACACAGACGTCCTTGTTGCAGCACGATGCATGGAATACGTCACCAGAAGGGAGTCAAGTCTGAAGTGGCCATTTATATCAGCACCATCCAGAGCATCACACGGGGAGTCTACAAAGCGACTCCAAAGGAATCTACCTCAGAGAGCAGCACCTAGAGCCTTATCCCTTCCTACTTGTCATTACTGTGGCAAGGTAGGCCATATCGAGAGGGAGTGTAGACGCAAGTTGGGACTATGCCTGATTTGTGGATCTAACTAGCATCCAGCCAAGGATTGCTCTGAGCGTCAAGAGGGAGCACCAGCGGTAGATCGACCAGTTTTACCAGCACCGAGGCCAGCTTATCCAGTATTGGGAGCACCAAAGACGGGAGTTGGAGGAGTCAGACCACCAGCTCCAGGAGGGTATCAGTAGAGATCACCTTTGGCACCATAGGCAGCACTATTCCAGCAGGCTCGTCAGCAGAGAGGTCCAGCTCAGGGACGAGGACAGGCATTTGTATTGGCTATTGAGGAGGAAGCTACTGCAAGAGAGGTTATAGCAGGTACTATATTAGTAGCTTCATTACTTGTTGTAGCTTTATTTGATTCTGGAGCATCGCATTCATTCATAGCTGCTAGCTTCGTAGCCACACATAGAGTAGCTACCGCACCCCTTCCGAAGACTAAGAGAATTCTTACGGGAGGTAGAATTATCCCAGTTAGTTACATTTGTAGATCTTGTTCGATAGTAGTCTGTGGAAGAGAGATGCGAGCTCAATTTATGATATTTTCTATGCCGGATTATGATGTTGTACTTGGTATGGACTGGTTAAGTCAGTACCATGCGACCCTAGATTGCCGGCTTGGACGGGTTATATTTAGACCGCCTGGACATCCAGAGTTTAAGTTTCTTCGAGGAGACATAGAGCAAGGTGTTGTACATCCTACTCTTAGGGTACTATCTGTAGAAGGGGAGTCAGGTTACCCAAGAGTTATATCAAAGTTTGTGGATGTCCTGATGATCTTCCAGGTTTACCACCTGATCGAGAAATAGAAGTCACAATAGACTTGACTCCAGGAGCAGAGCCTATTACTTCATCAGTGTACCGGCTAGCACCTAAGGAGTTGGTAGAATTGAAGGAGCAAGTTGATGATCTTCTGGAGAAGGGTTTTATTCGGCCCAGTGTTTCACAATGGGGAGCACCCATATTATTTGTGCCGAAGAAGGATGGGACAGTACGCCTGTGTATTAACTACAGAGCACCGAAGACTGTAACCATTAAGAACCGATATCCCTTGCCACGCATTGACGACCTATTTGATCAGTTGAGTGGTGCTAGGGTATTCTCAAAGATTGACCTTAGATTCGGTTATCACCAGATTAGAGTGAGGAAGGAGGATATACCGAAGACAGCCTTCAGGACCAAGTATGGACACTATGAGTTCTTAGTTATGCCGTTTGGTTTAACCAATGCGCCAGCTGTGTTCATGAGTTTGATGAACAGAGTTTTTCATCAGTACTTGGACAAGTTCATGGTTGCGTTTATTAATGACATCTTAATATATTCCAAGAGCCACGAAGAGCACAAGGAGCATCTCAGAATCGTGCTAGAGACGTTGAGACAGGAGAAGCTATATGCTAAGCTCAGTAAATATGAGTTTTGTATGGATAATGTGCCTTTTATGGGATATATCATCTCAGGAGAAGGACTTTCGGTTGATCCAGAGAAGGTTGCTGCAATAGAAACTTGGCCTACACCTACATCAGTTGCAGTAGTGAAAAGTTTTCTCGGACTTGGTGGATACTACCGGAGGTTCGTAGAAAATTTCTTAAGGATTGCAGAGCCAATGACGCGGTTGACGCGTAAGGATCAGGATTTCGTATGGACAGAAGATTGTTAGAAGGCCTTTGAAGAGTTGAAGAGGCGATTAACAACAGCACCGGTCTTGACTCTTCCTTCAGGATCGGGAGGCTTTGTTGTTTATAGTGATGCGTCAGGCAGTGGACTAGGATGTGTTTTGATGCAACATGATAAAGTTATCGCTTATGCATCGAGACAGCTGAAGGTCCATGGGAAGAACTACCCGACGCATGATCTTGAGCTTGTTGCAGTAATATTTGCACTAAAGATATGGAGGCACTATCTCTATGGAGAGAGGGTAGAAATCTTTACTGATTACAAGAGTCTGAAGTATGTATATACTCAGAAAGAGCTCAATATGAAACAGAGATGTTGGCTTGAATTGATGGTCGACTTTGATATAGATCTACAGTACCATCCAGGCAAGGCGAATGTCGTAGCAGACGCACTCAGCAGGAAGCCCACGGCTTATTTCTTGATGATGCAGCCCTTGCTATTAGAGGATCTACATGAGCTCAAGATAGAGATTATTTTGCCTAGACAAAGTGACTTGTTGGCGAATCTTGAAGTTAAGCCATTACTTGTGGAGAGGATTAAGGCGATATTACCCACCGATGCTAGATTTTGAAGACTTAAAGAGAAGACAAAAGTTGGCATGCAGACGGGACTTCGAATCCATGAGGATGGGACATTAAGGTACGGAAATCTCCTATATGTTTCGAATGGGAAATTACGACATGAGTTGATGTCTGAATCACATAGCCCCATGTACTCTATTCATCCGGGAGGAACAAAGATGTACCGAGATTTGAGGCAGTATTATTGGTGGCATGGAATGAAGAGGGAGATTGCACGATTTGTGGCAAAATATTTGGTCTGCTAGCAAGTTAAGGCCGAGCACCAGAGAACTACTGGTATGCTACAACCCCTTCCCATACCCGAATGGAAGTGGGAACATATCACTATGGATTTCATTATAGGATTTTCAAGAAGCCCCAGTGGAAAAGATGCAGTATGGGTTATCGTGGATCGACTCACTAAATTGGCATATTTCTTGCCGTTTAGAGTTGGACAGTCCACGGAATTTCTAGCCGACATGTATATACGACAAATCGTAAGATTACATGGAGTACCGGTTAGTATTGTGTCAGATCGTGACTCAAGATTTATATCCCATTTTTGATGAAGCATGCAAGAGAGTCTTGGCACTCGACTTAAGTTCATACTGCTTACCATCCACAGACATATGGTCAGTCTGAGCGCACGATTCAGATTTTGGAGGATATGCTGTGATTGTGTATGTTAGACTTTGGAGGGTCTTGGGAAGACCATTTGTACTTATTAGAATTCTCTTACAATAACAGCTACCAGGCGAGCATCCAGATGGCACCATTCGAGGCTTTGTACGGCAGAAAGTGCAGATCACCGATATACTGGAGTGACGTTGGCGAGCGTCAGATACTGGGTCCAGAGTTGGTGATGCAGACCGTTAAGAAGGTGAAGCAAATTCAGAATCATCTTCGTGCAGCTCAGGACAGACAAAAGCATTGGGCTGATACACACAGACGACCTTTGGAGTTCAAGGAAGGAGAACACGTATTCTTGAGGATTTTACCTACTCGAGGTACTATTCGATTTGGGAGCAGAGGCAAGCTAAGCCCAAGGTACATTGGGCCATTTAATATTCTGGAGCGTATTGGTGAGATGGCGTATCGTCTTATATTACTTCCATCTTTAGAGGGAGTGTATGATGTATTCCATGTCTCACAGCTGAGAAGGTACGTGACTGACCCAAGCCGCGTAGTCGATCATTCCGAGATTGCAGTGTGCCTTAGCTTGAGATATGAAGAGCAGCCAGTTGGGATACTCGACAACAGTGAGAAGATATTACGAGGTCGGACGATTAGACTGGTCCGAGTAGCCTGGAAACATCACTTCCCCGACAAATCTACCTGGGAACGAGAGGATATCATACGCCAGCGTTATCCTCACATATTTGAAGATACAGGTATAACCTAAGCATTTCTTTTAGTTACCATGTTTTAATTTTCTTTAGTAGCTAATTCTTTGATTGAGAGGACGCAATCCTCTTAAGGGGGTCGATTGTAAACACCCGGATTTTTCAGAAATTAAAATAAATTTTTATGGATTTTTTTGCTATTTTTAAATAATTAAAATAAATGTTTTCGGAAATTAAATTAATTTTGTGATTTTAGTAAATATTAAAATATTATAAAAATAATATTTTTGGGTGTAAAATAAAATCTTAGATATAGTATAATTTTTCTGGAATTTATTGGGCCCCAGAACTATTTTTAAAGACCTAAAAACTAAGTTTCTAAATAAACCAAAACAAACCGAGCTAAACCCAACCGGTTTATTAATAGACCGAACCAACCTACCTGAACCGGACCCAAACCCTAGCGGGTCGGGTCGGATCCGAATCTAAAATCCGAACCCACAAGACCCGGCCCGTCTGAATCCAACCGTTCCCCCGACCCCTTGTATTCCGACTCTCAGCCTCCTCTCCCCGTTGTTCACCGCTTGCTGTCGATGCTCCGCCTCCTCCGCTGTTAACCTGTGCCGCCTCGCCTCCTCGCTCCGCTCTACCTCCCTGCAATCGCCACCGTCTTAACCTATTTAAACTCACCCCCCCGCAGCCGCTGCCATCACTATCCACCACCATCATCATCCCCTGCGGCCACCGCCTCCTCGACCCTCGTCGTGACCCAAGCTCTCCGAAGACGTCTTCGCCCAGAACCACCACCAGCCCCCACTTCACCCCGCTGCCACCCCCATTTCACCACCGCTACCACAATCTCCTCCGACTCCAGCGCCCCGAGCAAAAATCCGCCTCCACTTGGGCTCCCCGCCTCCGCCGATCTCAGCCCCGCTGCAACTCCGGCCATCCGAGCCACCAGCGAAGACCCCTGCCGTGATCCCGCCATCGATAACCGAGGAGCACCGTCGACCAGAAGCCAGCGAGCTCTGCCACCGCTGTGCCGCGCCTCTCAGTGCACGTAGAATAGTCGATTACGATCCCCTATCCAGGTGAGGTTTTCTCTCTCCTCGTCATCTCGTTTTCTAATCTGTCTGCTGTGACACGTTCCCTGCGTGACCCCCTCGAAACCCGTGCAATTATTTGGGATATTGCGTCCTGTGTCGATCGCAAACTACGACACAAAAACAGGAAAGTATTTCCCAATTTCTGAAAATTCAAAATTTGTCCCGAACTCCCTAGTTCACGACCATTTTATGCACAACCTATTAACTAATTCTAAGATCCACTTGAACAGTTATTTAGACCACTTAACCAAGTTTTAAACCATATTTCTAGTTTATTTTATTATGCTGTAGTTTGTAATTAAATTAAGGGTGAAAATGACCAAAAGATTGGTTATTTAAAACCCTGATTTTTCCCGAAACTGGGTGCGTCTCGCTAAACGAGGCAACTTGGTCATGTGCGAACGTCACCAAAAGGGGCATACTGTTAATACGGACGTGTGGGATTTCGTGAAAGTTGATTTGGATGTGCGTGCACACCGAAATCAACGCGTATCCGTCGACAACACCCTATATCGGCCATGTTCTGAAATTCGTTATAACTTTGTGTATGCTCGTCATTTCGAAACTAAACTTGCGCCATTGGACTCGTAGCGATACGCCGGTCATATGACCCAAGTTCGGTTCGATTCTAAGAATATTGACAAAATCCCGTATCGTGGGCCCCACGGCTCCACTTGACGGGCGATTTTGTGATCGGCTCATCGAAATCCATTTATGGATATTCCGTTGGGTTCATATCATCATTCTGGACTTGTAGACACTAAGTTTGACGAATTTGGAGAACATTGTCTCTGACACATTTTTTGGTACGAAGTGGGCCACATGTGGACCCCGCTTTGACCAGAAACTGTCACTTTTTGCCCCTGTGTCCAAATTGGACTTATGGACAGGCAATTCTAGTTATTTGATATCTTCTGAGTATTATGGTAATGTTTATTTCAACATTCGGAGGAGTACCTGCAGATCCCGCTGATACCAGAGCAGCAGTTGGAAACCAAACCCTAGGCAAGTGTACATTGCCATACTTGCAGTAAATTGATTATTATTATTCTCTTGATCTATTCTAAGTTATAACTATTCAACCTAGGACCGTGTGACAATACTTAACGTCCGAATAATATTCGGGTGTCAACGCCGTACGCGAAGTTGTGTAACGTCACCTAGAGATGGATATCGAGACCTTATACAATTTCGTGCTTGCATTATCAAGTACGTCATACCACAGGACACTTGACACTGCTCATGAGACAGAATCTTCCTGAGATATTCATGGTGATTCTGTATAGGCTACAGGATTTGTGACATAAATTTTATATCCATAGTTATCATATGACTTGCTGCATTAGATATGATCTTGTGTATTATGGACATGAGACGTGTCACGACCCGCACCCGGTTATTCGGGCACGAGTGCGTGGGCACGTCCAGCCTACGCCGCAGTGTCGACGGTAGTACACTGTCTTGGTTATTTCTGGGGTCAATAAGTATCTATCTCATCCACAATAATGAACATGTAAGAATAATCACAGGAAATAGGAATGCTAAGATTTCATAACATTTAATCTGTGACAACCAAATCCACAGTTAATACAAGCCAGAAGATAAATCGGGGACAAACCCGAGTATATGCTGAAAGGAAATAAATAAGCAGCCACTGCTAACTACTCTACAGAAGTAGCCTCCTGGGTGGGAACTGGCTCCTCATATGGGTCACCTGCTAACTCATAGTGGGCATAATAGGTAGGGGCAAGTCCTCATCATCGCCTAAAATAACGGATCCAGTCAGAAAATGAGCAAAGTACACAATGCACAACAAGATTAAACTAAATATTTATGACAATTAACTTGAGTATCATATTGAGGAAGTTGCATAGAAGAACATCAATATCTCAGAGTTAATGCTATAAACAGGAATATGAGAAAGCAGGAATAAATGAGACAGGAAATGAAACTACAACAGTCAGCAAGAACTATAACAAGACCAGAAGCTATCTGTATGAACTTGTGTTTATTTTAGAATACATAGTTGGCATGTAGGGGTTTATAAGGCTAATCCAGCCGTCATAGACGGCTATTAAACATGAACAATCGAGATCCGGCTGAGGGTACAGTCGCGTACCAACAGCTATTAAACATGATAGGGGGAAAGGTAAACTACATGCCTTCTAGTATTCTCCCAACCGACATGAAAAGCAAGACATGAAATACAGTATCCAAGACATGAAATCCAGTATTCTAACACTACGTGTAATTATCAAGGGTACTAGTAAAGCAGGGAAATAATTATCACAATATAAAGGTTTAACTTGAAGTGCAGGTACTTGCCTGTTGTTTGGATCCAGTTAATTGTTCTTGGGGAAAATCCAGAGATGAGTCCAAAAGCTGAAATAGATATTCCCATCACGCTCAGAAGATGTCAAATAGCTAGAAACGCCTGTCCTTGGGTCCAATTTGGAGACAAGGGCAAAAACGGCAGTTTCGGGTCAAAACGGGGTCCACCGGTGGGCCCACTTTGCACCAAAAAACGTGTCCGGGTCAACGGTCTTCAAATTCACCAAACTTAGTGTCAACAGGTCAGGAACGCTGATATGAACCCAACGGAACTTCCAGATTTGGATTTCGATGAGCCGAACACAAAATCGCCCGTCGAGCGGGGCCTGTGGGGCCAACGACACGCGATTTCGTCAACGTTCTCAGAATCGAACCAAACTTGACCCACAGGACCAGCGTATCGCTACGAGTCCAATGGCGCAAGTTTCGTCTCGATCTGACGAGTGTACAAGAAGTTAGGGCAAAATGCCGAAAAGTCGGATACGGGGCGATGTCCGCGGATACGCGTTGATTTCGGTGTGCACGCACACCCGAATCAGCTTCCGCAAAATTTCACACGTCCGTATCGACGGTGCGCACGTATCTGTGAAGACCGCATGCGACCAAGTCATCCCGTTTGGCGGAGCGTACTCAGTTCCGGGGTGAAACAGGGTCTGGTTTTTCCTGTTTTTGGATCGCGGTGTGCGATCACCACAGGACGCGATGCCCCGAGCGGTTTGTCCGGGCACCGAGAGGGTCATACAGGCTTCGCAACGCAATTTACGGAATCGAAAACAGAGCTACGAACAGAAAGTTACTCGCACCTGAAGGGGACCCGAAAATCAGGGTGGAGTCGTGTCCGACTCGTGTCGGACACGCGGATCGAACTAGGGTTAGGGTTAGGGTTTCTGGAGCTGCGGCGGCCGGCCGGAGGCTGAGGCGGCGCTGGCTGGCCGGGGGCGGTCGGCCGGGTGCTGGGCGGCGCCGGCGAGGGCGGCACGGCGCCGGCGAGGGCGGCACGGCGCCGGAGGCGGCGGATACGCTGGCTGCGGGGTTATCGTGCTCGAGCACGGTCTCCGGCGGCTGGGCTGGGGTCATCGGCTGGAGGCGAGGGGTTGCAGCGGTGAGGTCGGGGAGCCAGGCGGCGGGGTCGGCCGGCGACGAGGCGGCTCAGGCGGTCGACGGTGGTGGGGGTCGTGGCTGACGGTGGCGAGGGTGGGGGCTGCGGGGGTTTTTATAGGGGAGAGGGTGGCCGGGTGAGGCGGGGGAAGCGGCGGCCGGTGCGGAGGTGCGCGGAGCGGGCGGGGGAGCGTGGCCGGTGTGGCGCGGCGGCCGCGGGAGGCGGCGGCGGACGCGGAGCAGCGCGGGTCAGGCGGGGTAGAGGGGAGAAGGGGAACGGGTAACGGGCGTCGGGTCGGGTCGGGTTCGGGTGGACCCGACCCGACCCGTTAAGGCGGGCGGGCCGAGCGGGTGGGCCGGGCTGAGAGTTGGGCTGCGGGCCGGGCCGGATAGAAAATAATAATAATAATAATAATAATAATAATAATAATAATAATAATAATAATAATTAATTAAATAAATAAATAAATAATTTTTAGGCATTTAAAAATAGGTCTGAGGTCCAATAAATTCCAAAAAATTACCCTAAGTCCAGTTTTCCATTTTACACCCAAAAATATTATTTCCATAATATTTTAATTTATTTATTAATAATTAAAAATTATTTAATAATTAGAAACCCTGATTTTAATTACAGAAAATCCCCAGAAAATTCCAGAAAATTGCAAAAAATCCCAATTTAAAATTCTTGCAAAATCTGGGGGTTTACAATCTACCCAACTTATAAAATTTCGTCCTTAAAATTTAAACTTAAACCATAATCTGTTAATCCTTCATGTACATAGGGCAAGTCGATCGCCATTTCTTTGCGATAATTAAAAGCCTAATCATGTCCACTGCAATCACTTCATGATTAAGATGACTACTTGTTCCAATCAAAATTTTAACCTATGGTTATTACTTCTTACTTCCTCAAATTTCCCACAGGCAGATTTTAGATTAAGTCCATATAGCATTTTCAAGATTTGCACATGACTTTGCCTCTAATTATCATAAATTCCTCTAGAAGTGATTCGAGTCCAACAGTATTCCTATTCACAATTGTATGCTACAACTCTTTAAATTCCATTCACATCCTCAATATTCTAACTAGGTAGTCCAACCCTCAAATTTTAATTCTTAAATCAAATCATCAAATTGAAAAAATAATTTAAATGTAGTCCACCGATGTTCAAGTCTGAAATTCTATAATTCTACCCTCTAAATTCAAATTGATGATTTTACCTTCATGATTCAAAATCATAAACCTAAGATATAACTATTGGGTCCTCGATATCAATTCACTAATCATCTTAGTCACTCCTTTAAATTTTCTAATTTAGAATGGCTTGCTTCTTCCAATCTAATCTTACTCGGTCACGATCCAAAGGACATTCCTCTCGAGTTGACAAATACATTACTACCCAACTTAGAGTTTACCCATTCATCCCAAAAGACTATATACCTTAAGAAAAATATTCCTTAATATGTTTACCTATGTCATTCAATCCTCGAACTTTCAACGCCGATCATGTCACATATGATATGTCATCAATTACGAAAGTTTAATCCTCAAGTATGTGATCGGCCTGTGGCATATCTAGTACTATCTATGTACTAACTTATACCAGGCACGAGATTTCGTCTTTCCGAAATAAGGGAAGACAAAGATCAATAATAAAGAGTTCAAGGGTGGGGTGATAGAACAGAAATATCGGGATCAAGGCATTTTAAAGTATTCAGGTGGGAATTGTCAAGCGATTGTGGATTGAATCCTATCTCGGTAATTCCTATTCACATGCTCGTATTAATACAGTTATGTAATCAATACGATATGCTCAAAAATATCTAGGGACAAGTATACTAGTCAACTATATCTCAATCCACGTAAAGTATTAATTCGAAGGGCGAATCAAGCGCACTATGGTTGATCAGACCGTAATACACTAATTCTGAAATGTATCATTGTGGGCCTCCCCAATAATACACTTATCATGAACAAGCTCGATAAAGAGTAAGCCTGCAAAACTAGGCTATAGACTAGCAGCGTAAATCAAGTACGGCAAAATTAAGTGCGCTAGATGATGATGAAAGGAGGTACAAATCATTGAAGTTCACACAATAAGCAAAATAACAGAAGACTCTACAATCTCTACAGTTATTAAATATAAAAACCTACCAGGTTATTAGCAAGTTTAAAGTTACTAGGTTGGGCTGAGGTCACGAACCAGTAGGCACAAGCTAAAACAATACTAGAAAACGGTATCTACGAATCACTTACGCGCATTAGTTACTCTAAGAGTCTGCACGTTCTCCACGGTCATCGCGTAAGCTTGTCCGTGTTCTTGAGGTGGTGTCCTCTGCTGCGCTGCTGGGGCCTGGCCTGAACTGGAACTGTTGTGCAGTTGTGCGTCTTTGAGCAGCAGGACAGTCCTTCATTTGATGTGCTGCTGATCCACAATATAGACAGGCACCTAGTCTCTTTCTACAATCCTGCCAAATGTGACCTTGTTTTCGATAATAGCCACAAGTGGGAGCTTGTTGGTTCTGTCCTTGAGTTGGATTCATCTGTGGTCGCTTTGCAGCTTTTTCCTGTTGTGCTTGGTCTGGTGCTGACGCATACGGCCGCTTTCGGCTGGACTCGATCCTTGTGGTGCACTCCACAGGTCGCGCTGCAGTAAGAACATCCTCGTCGAAGGTAATTGCATTTGAACTGCTTGGCTTCCGTGACTCTGAGCTAATTCTGTCGATGAACTTCTCCGCTTGGTTTTGCTGAGTTTCTTGTTGAACCTTCTGATAGGCTTGCATCATTATGTAGAACATGCGAAACATCTGCTGTTCGTCCATAGGCGGTCCCGGTGGGAAGGAAGACATCGGTGGAATAGGCTGTGTCGAGGGTGGAACGCCATCTTGATGGATTATTGAGGCAGGCTGACTTGCTTGACTGCCTTGTGATGATTGGCCTTCACCGACTGGTATCACATCGTCTTCTTGGGTAACCACAACGGTTTGTGGTGTTTCTGCATGAGCCTCGTTGCTGGCTTGTGGGTCCATTTCCCTGTATCCAAAATAACCAATAAGAGGCGCACAGGAATCAAGGCAAGATGCAAGTTCATATTAGTTCGAATACGATACAGATATCAAAAATGATTCAAGCAAGTGGATGAGATCCTATAAACTTATCCTAGCTTTATTGCAGGCCTGTTCGGTCCCTGAGTTGAAATCGAACAATTTAGTCGTTGGACCTGCATGGGCCACCACAAAAACGTGTCACAACCCGCACCCGGTTATTCGGGCACGAGTGCGTGGGCACGTCCAGCCTACGCCGCAGTGTCGGCGGTAGTACGCTGTCTAGGTCATTTCTGGGGTCAATAAGTATCTATCTCATCCACAATAATGAACATGTAAGAATAATCACAGGAAATAGGAATGCTAAGATTTCATAACATTTAATCTGTGACAACCAAATCCACAGTTAATATAAGCCAGAAGATAAATCGGGGACAAACCCGAGTATATGCTGAAAGAAAATAAATAAGCAGCCACTGCTAACTACTCTGCAGAAGTAGCCTCCTGGGTGGGAACTGGCTCCTCATATGGGTCACCTGCTAACTCATAGTGGGCATAATAGGTAGGGGCAAGTCCTCATCATCGCCTAAAACAACGGATCCAGTCAGGAAAGGAGCAAAGTACACAATGCACAACAAGATTAAACTAAATATTTATGACAATTAACTTGAGTATCATATTGAGGAAGTTGCATAGAAGAACATCAATATCTCAGAGTTAGTGCTATAAACAGGAATATGAGAAAGCAGAAATAAATGAGACAGGAAATGAAACTACAACAGTCAGCAAGAACTATAACAAGACCAGAAGCTATCTGTGTGAACTTGTGTTTATTTTAGAAAACATAGTTGGCATATAGGGGTTTATAAGGCTAATCCGGCCGTCATAGATGGCTATTAAACATGAACAATCGAGATCCGGCTGAGGGTACAGTCGCGTACCAACAGCTATTAAACATGATAGAGGGAAAGGTAAACTTTATGCCTTCTAGTATTCTCCCACCCGACATGAAAAGCAAGACATGAAATACAGTATCCAAGACATAAAATCTAGTATTCTAATACTACGTGTAATCATCAAGGGTACTAGTAAAGCAGGGAATTAATTATCACAATATAAAGGTTTAACTTGAAGTGCAGGTACTTGCCTGTTATTTGGATCCAGTTAATTGTTCTTGGGGAAAATCTAGAGATGAGTCCAAAAGCTGAAATAGATATTCCCATCACGCTCAGAAGATGTCAAATAGCTAGAAACGCCTATCCTTGGGTCCAATTTGGAGACAAGGGCAAAAACGGCAGTTTCGGGTCAAAACGGGGTCCGCCGGTGGGCCCGCTTTGCACCAAAAAATATGTCCGGGTCAATGGTCTCCAAATTCACCAAACTTAGTGTCAACAGGTCAGGAACGCTGATATGAACCCAACGGAACTTCCAGATTTGGATTCCGATGAGCCGAACACAAAATCGCCCGTCGAGCGGGGCCTATGGGGCCCACGACACGCGATTTTGTCAACGTTCTCAGAATCGAACCAAACTTGACCCACAGGACCAGCGTATCGCTACGAGTCCGATGGCATAAGTTTCGTCTTGATCTGACGAGTGTACAAGAAGTTAGGGCAAAATGCCAAAAAGTCGGATACGGGGCGATGTCCGCGGATACGCGTTGATTCCGGTGTGCACGTACACCCGAATAAGCTTCCGCGAAATCTCACACGTCCGTATCAACAGTGCGCACGTATCTGTGAAGACCGCACGCGACCAAGTCATCCCGTTTGGCGGGGCGTACTCAGTTCCGGGGTGAAACAGGGTCTGGTTTTTCTTGTTTTTGGATCGCGGTGTACGATCACCACAGGACGCGATGCCCAGAGCGGTTTATCCTGGCACCGAGAGGGTCATACAGGCTTCGCAACGCAATTTACGGAATCGAAAACAGAGCTACGAACAGAAAGTTACTCGCACCTGAAGGGGAACCGAAAATCAGGGTCGAGTCGTGTCTGACTCGTGTCGGACACGCGGATCGAACTAGGGTTAGGGTTAGGGTTTCTGGAGCTACGGCAGCCGGCCGGAGGCTGAGGCGGCGCTGGCTGGCCGGGTGCTGGGCGGCGCCGGCGAGGGCGGTACGGCGCCGGAGGTGGCGGATACGCTGGCTGCGGGGTTGTCGTGCTCGAGCACGGTCTCCGGCGGCTGGGCTGGGGTCGTCGGCTGGAGGCGAGGGGTTGCAGCGACGAGGTCGGGGAGCCAGGCGGCAGGGTCGGCCGGCGTCGAGGCGGCTCAGGCGGTCGACGGTGGTGGGGGTCGTGGCTGACGGTGGCGAGGGTGGGGGCTGCGGGGGTTTTTATAGGGGAGAGGGTGGCCGGGTGAGGCGGGGGAAGCGGCGACCGGTGCGGAGGTGCGCGGAGCGGGCGGGGGAGCGTGGCCGGCGTGGCGCAGCGGCCGCGGGAGGCGGCGGCGGACGCGGAGCAGCGCGGGTCAGGCGGGGAAGAGGGGAGAAGGGGAATGGGTAACGGGCGGCGGGTTGGGTTCGGGTGGACCCGACCCGTTAAGGCGGGCGGGCCGAGCGGGTGGGCCGGGCTGAGAGTTGGGCCGCGGGCCGGGCCGGATAGAAAATAATAATAATAATAATAATAATAATAATAATAATAATAATTAAATAAATAAATAAATAAATAGTTTTTAGGCATTTAAAAATAGGTCTGAGGTCCAATAAATTCCAGAAAAATTACCCTAAGTCCAGTTTTCCATTTTACACCCAAAAATATTATTTCCATGATATTTTAATATTATTTATTAACAATTAAAAATCATTTAATAATTAGAAATCCTGATTTTAATTACAGAAAATCCCCAGAAAATTCCAGAAAATTGCGAAAAATTCTAATTTAAAATTCTTGCAAAATCTGGGGGTTTACAACGTCGTGGATATGAGACGTGTGATTACATTGGGTGGGGAGAGACACACAGGCTACAGGCTAATTTTATATGTATATTTATTATTGTGAGGCCGTAGACTCTACATCAGAGCTAGGCACATTACGTGATATTACTGCTACCGGCTCCCCGACACAGAGCTTGTAGTAGTCTCAGCCTGAGTACTAGTGATGCTCTCACTTGCATATCACTTAGCTGGTTACATAGTTTACCCTATTGATTCATTTATTATTGTACTGCATTTATTTTGGTTTGAGTTATTCTTGTACCTTTCTATGTCCCGTGAGGACCTGGATCTGGATTATGTCCCCAGGTATAGCAGAGGAGATCTATCATGAGGTATACGGGACAGGAGCAGAAGCAGGAGCAGACACTAGAGCTGAATAAATACTTGAGGACGAGGTGATGGCCGAGGATTTCTCCTGAGTATCTGTTATCTATACTCAGTCTTTTATTAGACTCTTTTATTTCGTGTTTAATGAACCATTGTATCAGACTTATTATCGGGTTGTTCCCCGAAATACTTTATTGAGACATGATGTTGGTTATATTTCATTATGCTGATATTTATTATATTTATCTTCCATGGATGAGATTAGATTGTGACATGTTTAGTAGACCTTTATTGTTGTTTTACATCTTAAGTACACCTTGATGGGTCCATTAAATTGGGTTTGCCCATTAGAGTGTGCTGCTGGCCATTGCCATGTGTCTAGTCCCTCGGTATTTTGGGACTGGGGCGTGACAAAAATTATTGATGCTCCACATGAGTGACGCTCTTATCTGAAATTTATGCTCCATCGATATATCATATGTCTGAACGTTGAACTGCCATAATTGTTTCAACTCATCCACCAACGGCTGCTAGTAGATATCGATGTTCTTCTTTGGATTTTTTGGACCATGTATGATAAGTGTCAAAAATATGTAAGGAGTGAGCATGAACATCCACGGTGGTAGATTGTAAGGAGTCAAAATTACCTACCAACAAGAGTACTGAGATCCCGACTTTCCGAAAGGAGTGAATCCATCAGAACATAAATCCAACCACAGTTTTGGCGCGCCGCCGCTTGCGCGAGTCATCACATTTCTCTTTTTTTGCTGGCTGCTCGACAACTATTTTTCTGGGCTCCATAACAAATTCAGGATGATACCAATAAAAATGCTTTCATGCTACTCCATCGGAAGGATAAGATAATTCTCCATCATCAATCTTCCGTTTCTTGCTATGCCATGTTATGTGCTCTATTGTATTTATGGACATATACATCCCCTGTAGCCTCTTTGTGATTGACAAAAACTGTATGTACTTGTAGGTACGCAACCTTGCTCGGACAGTTGACTTTTCTTTGTCCTGAATTGGCTTGTACCGATCCTCGTGACAGAAAATGCATCTATCTTTATCATTGTTCTCCTTGTAATACAACATGCAGTTGTTTCGACAATAATCTATGTTTTCGTAGCCTAATCCGAGTTTTTGTGTCATCATCTTCGACTTGTAGAAGTTTTCAAGCAACTCCTTCGATCCTTTTGGCAACAACTTTCTAACAAACTGAATTATCCGGTCGTAGCATTCCTGCGGCAAGTTAAAATCAGACTTGAGGTTCAACAGCCGCATCACTACCGACAAGACAGAGTGAGAATCATAACCCGGGTATAACAGAGTATCGACATTCTTGAATATTTTATCGAATTTCTCTACATCAGGATTTGGATCCTCTGGATCAAAACTTGGATCGGCCGCATCAAATACCAACTCGCGCACCAGATTTTGTGGTCGATATTCAAAGTTATCTCCGAGAGTGGACTCTTCTACCTCCATATTTAAGGAGGACTGCTATTTCAAAAACAAAGGTTCTCCTTGAGTCGTCCATTCCTTGTAGTTCGGTATGAAATCCTTCTTGTAGAGATGCTTCCTCACGAGATCCACCTCTTTGAATGGTATATTATGACATTTGATACAAGGACACTTATTGAGCCTCCCATCCATGAAATAAGGTTGACTACTAGCGTATTTGAGAAATTCCTCAATGCCCGCCATAAAATCATCTGTCAGAATCATATTCTTATGTCGCCGATTGTACATCCACGATCGGTCAACTAAGTATTGACTCATTGATTCTGCATGTACCATATATATTCAAACAATATGGATTAGATATAATATGGATTAAACACGTATCCAAAACCATACTTCCTCGACACTCATCCGAATATGGCCGATACGTGCCTTAGGATAATAAGGTTGTAAAAGCAAGTAAAAAATAAACTTATCTATCACATCTAAACTATTCGGCAAGGGCGACTACTATTTCATTTAATTTCACAATTACTAAGACACAACACTAGAAATACTTAAAATTATACTAAATGTAAGAAATATATTTTCTAAAATATTAATAATTTATTAATAATCATTTGTTTTCCGATACAAAAAAATTCGATACTCCAATCCGCAATCGACAATATGGTCGATACTCCTATTCGCAATTCTATATGTACTTCTAAGTACTTAGTACCAAAAATAAAATATATTTTCTAAAATATTAATAATTTACTAATAGTTATTTGTTTTTGATACCAACAAATCCGATACTCCATTCCAATACCGCCGATATTACCGATACCATCGATCCCGATACTCATATATAGTAATGGTTCGATGTCGATTCTGATACGGATACTTTGAATGTTGGACTAGTGTATTATGAGTACCTATGTAACATAGCACTATAAAAAAAACTTATCTATAGCAAGGGTGTAAAAGCATAGTAAGATTGTAAAAGCATATAAAAGAGGAAAACTTATCTATCGCATAAAAATCAATCGACAAGGGTGACTAGTATTTCATTCAATTTCAAAAATACTAAGAAATAACACTAGAAATACTTAAAATTATGCTTAAAGTATAAAATATATTTTCTAAAATGTTAATAATTTATGAATAGTTATTTATTTGTGATAATATGAGTACCTATATAACATAAAACTATATGAAAAACCTAGCTCCTCCATTGAAAGAGCAACCCCCCCCCCCCCAACTCTAATTTTAATCCAATACAACACAACCCATCTAATACATTAACAGAAATTACATTCCTTTTTCGAGAAGCCAATAAAAATTTGGGTTAAACCCATCTAATCCATTAACAGAAAAAAGTAACATAATCTAGGCCTTAAAAATTTTATAAAAAAAAAATTACCAACAGAGGCCGGAGGAATAGGCGACGGGGTTCGGTCTGTCGTTTGAGGAGATGACGACACTCTGAGGAGAAGATGATGCTCTGATAGGGAAGCCGGAGGGGGTCGAGGAAAGGGGGTTCAAGGAATGGGGGTTCGAGGAGCCGAAGGGGGTCATCGGAGAGGGGGGGGGGGTTCGAGGAGGGGGTTGAGGAGCTGGAGGGTGGGGGCGCTAGAGCCGGGGGGGGGGGGGGGGGGGGGGGGGGTGACGGAGCTTGGGTGAGGGGTGTCGAGGAGAGAGAGAGAGAGAGAGAGATGGGGGGGGGGAGGATTGAGAATGTGGGGAACTGAAATGCGGCCGAAAATTTTAAATTTTCGCAGCGACGTATAATTACGTCGCTAATCCGTCGCTGACGTAACAACGGCGGAATAGCGACAGATTGTTGACGAAATATAATATATTTTGTTTATATAAATAACTTAGTCGTGATTCCTTCAAAATTTCGTCGCTGACTCTGTGACGGATTAGTTTCCGTCGCTGAGATCCGTCGCTATTTAACAGTATTTTTGTAGTGACGAGATACAAGCTACTATATTTTTTATGATTCATAAAATATTTACAAATCTTTTTCTCTCTACCGTTCGGTTTCCTGGACATATGTTTTAGAGGAGGTTTAAATTTAATTCCCCAATTGGTTTTACAATATGAATGCTGGAATTTGTCTTAGTTGCAGAGTAGGACACATTGGGACATAAAATATGGAGAAGTGATGGATGTGAGAGAAAATACAAGGAGATGATAGGCTGTGCTTGCTTATACTCGAAGTGTTTGCAGCTGGACCTGGTTTGAAGTATATGCATCTGGTCATTCTTTGAAATAACTTGTAACTTGACTTGAAGCCTAGTGTGCGTCTGGTCATAAGTCACTTAAAATAAAATATTTCTTCTAAGTGTATTCTTCTTAAAGGTGGTTATCTAAATGGTAGAAGTTTGTGTGTTCGTTTGTTGAAGTTGATGAAATTTGATTATGGATCTGGAACCAAATGCTATATTTTGAGAACCATGTGTGTTTTTTGTTTTGACGACATTTACGGGTCACTCAACATATATGTTTACATATACACATATAAACATTACTGGATATAATGACGACATTTACGGGTCACTAAACATATATGTTTACAGTGATGGCAAGACGAGCGTAACTACAAGTGTTTACAGTGACGACATATACTTGTCACAAAATATATATATGTTTATAGTCACAAAAATAAAAGCGTTACTAAAATTGTTTTGTGATATTATATGTTGTCACGAAAATATTTTTAATTTTTTTTAATTTTTTTTATTTTTAATTAGAATAAAATGATATTTGTGACAATAACGTGTGTCACTTATAATATTCTTAGTGACAAGATTTGTTGTCACGAAAATATACTATCAGTGACGACATATGCTTATCACAGTAGAGAACTTTTTGTGACAACTTCAGTAAGTTGTCACTGTGTTCGTCACAGAAGATGTGTTGTGACGAGTTTCATAACTTCTGTGACAACTTTACATGTCACAGAAACCATGTTTTCTTGTAGTGAGTATAGAGCTTTTATGGATCATTTGCATTATAATCTGATTAAATATAGTCATGAAATAAAAAGGTCTCAAAGTCGAAATGACCAACAAACTGTAGGAGAAAGTGTCGACTGATGATGCAGGTCCTCAAAATGCAAACATCAATCAATGTGCTATCAATACAAGTTTCCAGCTTGAATGACTATCATATGAAACATTGCCTATTTGTATATCTATGTAACGCAAGATCTAACTATTTGCTCTTTTAGGCCTCTTTCCGTAGACAACTTCATCAAAATATATGTTTTGACCCCAAAATTTCCAAATTTAGTGGTCTGTAAGGCTGTGTTTGATTGAGTTTTTTTTCATGAAAAATATTTTCATCACAAATTTTTTACCAATTGTACTGTTTGATAGCTTATATTTTCTATGAAATCATTTTTCAAAAATCTATCATTTTTTATATTTTTCTCAAAAATAGTGGAAAATGAAATTGCCCAACCAACATAAAATATTATTTTCATGAAAAATAATATTTTTTTGCTGAAAATAATGGCAATCAAATACCAAATTAAGTTTTCCATGAGAAAGTTTTAAAATTTCGTGAAATTTTCTTTCTAGAAAAATAATTCCGTAGAATTAGTTTATTTTTCACAATTTCACAATTTGTAATCAAATCCACCCTAAACAAATTTTTTTGTTTTTCTTACGCTTCTCGAATTTTTTTCTATTTTAACATTTCTTGGACTTATCTTGGACTTCAACTGCCCTCTCCCTCCCTTTTCTTGTGTAAAACTTTGATACAGATGATGTTGTTAATATATATATATATATATATATATATATAATATTTTTCAGAAATTTGATAAGAGAACAAAGGAAAAAAAATGTTACCGGCCTCCGGGGAAATCGTGCACGAAGCACTGCCCTAACAGTTGATCCGAGGTCTATGTGCAGACGTTTCTCAGAAGCTCCTAGTGGTAAAATTTCCTGACTACCGGGTTTTCTTCGTTGCATACAACTCAGAGAGAGAGACCGAACTTAGCTCCGCCCAGAGCAAGGATTTAGAGAACAGAATGTGGTTCAAGAGAAGAATAAGATAGAGATTTCACGTAGAAGAATTTTCTGTAGAAAAGACATTGAGATGAGAGCCTCAACAAATATATAGGGAGAGAACCAAGCCTTTACTACAGACAAAGGAATAAATGCTATTAATCCAGGCATTTAATGAGTAATAAAAAAGAAAATTTGTGGGAGAGGAGCTGTCACATGTTTAAAAGGTGAGAAATAAACCTGGACATAGGGAGTAATAAATGTCCAACATTCAAAATTTGAATGAGTCAAATCGGTTCAAAAAATAAAGGGGGTAAAAAAAATTTATGACTCCCAGCCCGAACCCGAAGAGTAAATAGGATCGGCATTCGGCGCCCGCAGCTATAGGCCCGTACCCGCGCCCGTTACTCATGCCGAACTGAACTGAGCCAAGCCGGGTCGGACGACGATGACGGCGCGCGCGTGTGGCCCAAGGGGTTCCCCACACAACATCTTAAGAGAGCAATGAAGAAGAAGTAATATATACATACAAGGGGAAGAGGTCCAACTTATATGGGACTAAAGTAAAAGGAGTAAGTTGTGCTTTTGCTCATATGTGCACGAAAATGTACATAGCCAACAATCCCCCCCCCCCCCCCAAAAGATCAAGTTCCGAAATAGATGTGACAAAAAAATTAAAAGTGAAGAGTTTCTGGGCAGGTATATACTATGCATAGATGAGATGGACTACAACCTTGAATCTCACTTAGTGACTATCATCTTTGTCTGAAGAAGTGCTTATGTACTATGCCTTGAATCAGACTTCTTTTACCAGATTCAGAAAAATAGCACACATAGTACGCTATAGGTTCTGGGTCTAACGGGTGACGCTTTTGATTGGTCATGCGCACTTATTCCAAATTCAAGTTGTCTGGGATCGCCCTGTCCCATAGTCGTGGCCTTCACGACCTCTCATATAGGTAAGTCCTTAAGGGTTGGTGATAGGTGTCAACCCCGCATATCAGCTTGGACCTATTAAGAGTTTTAAAAAACTTATACTAACCATATCACTCAAGAACACTATCACCATAGGGATGGGGAATCATTGTGCGCATGTACAGATCCTTGGGCATTATTGTAATAAGATTTTAATCTCGGGTCAGTGTTTCATAAAAGTCACCTAAGTCTACCTTGTTCCTACCCATTGAACCGGCTTCCTGGGATCTTCAGTCAGACTCGGTTGGGTTGTCACTGCTGGTGAATTTACTTATGGGCTTAATCCCATCCCCCTCGATGATTCTAGGATCAAAGTCCTAGACAGATCCTTCGTCAAGTGGTCTGCAAGGTTCTTTTCTGACTTTATATAGTCAAGAACCACATATTTGCCCAATAGGCTCTTTATAGACTTGAAGCGCAGCTGCAGGTGCATGTTCATCTTAGCATTCATAGAATCATGTTTTAGTAGTTCCATAACAAATTTATTATCACAATTTATAGAAATAGCAGAAACAGGACTAATGGAAACATGTATATGCATAATAAGGTTTCTTAGCCATTCGGCTTCTGTACAGGTAGTGTCCAAGGCTATCATTTCGGAGTCCATTGTGCTCCTAGCTATGATAGTTTATTTATATGAGCCCCGAAAGATTGCAACTCCTCCTAGAGTGATAACATATCCAGTAGTAAATTTTACATCATGTGAGTTAGTTACCCAGTTTGTATCTGAATAACCTTCTATGATATCAGGGTGTCTAGTATAGTGCAACATATAATCTAGAGTACCCCTAAGATATCTAAATACTCTTTCTAATGTTGCCCAATGTAACTGATTTGGGTTACTAGTATATTTACTTAGTCTCCCAATAGCAAATACAATATCAGGTCTGGTCCTGTTTGATATATACATGAGAGAATCTATCATCTGTGAATATCTGTGTTATTCCATGGGAGAACCCTCATTCTTCTTGAGAATAATACTACTGTCATAAGGAGTAAAGGCAGGTTTCTTATCAAAATACTCAAATTTTTTTAGCATTTTCTCGATAGAGTGTGCTAAGGATAGAGTATAGCCCTCCTTGTATTTGGATAGTTGCATGCCTAGAATCAAGTTAGCTTCACCTAGATCTTTCATATCAAACTGGCTGGATAAATAATCCTTGGTATTAATTATTAATTCCAGTGATGATCCAAGAATAAGGATGTCATCTACATACAAACATAAGATGATACAACTTTCATCTATAATTTTAGAGTATATACATTTGTCATACTCATTTGGCACGAAACCATATTCTGAGATGACTATGTCAAATTTGTTGTGCCATTGCTTGGGAGCTTGCTTTAGGCCATAAAGGGATTTAACTAATCTGTAAACTTTCTTTTCTTGGCCTTTAGCAATGAAATATTCAGTTTGCTCTATGTAGATTTCTTCCTCTAGGTTCCCATTTAAAAATGCTGTCTTTACATCCATTTGATGGATTAGTATATTATGAATGGATGCTAAGGCTAGAAGGGTTTTTATAGAGGTGATCCTAGCTACAGGTGAGTAGGTATGAAAATAATCTAATCTCTTTTTCTGGGTAAAACCTTTGGCTACTAATCTAGCCTTGTATTTCTCTATAGTACCATCGGCTCTAAGTTTCTTTTTGAATATCCACTTACAACCTATGGGTTTACTACCTAAAGGTAGGTCTGCTAGAAACCAAGTATTGTTCTTCATGATGGAGTTATACTCACTGTGTAAACCCCCTCGATTAATTCTATAGATAGTCAGGTTTGGATTTGGGAAATTTTGGATTTTTTAGAAGATGATGAGGTTTAGAGTTGAGTCGTCTATTATTTTATTTAATTAACACCCTTGGCGTGCCCTATCATTGTTTAATTATTTGGAGCCCAATATCAGCCTATAAATTCTATCGGACTTTTGTACTTCTGACTTGACTCGTCAATTTAGGCACTGGACTTTTCGTCACACAAAAATCAAATCCGTTGTGCCTTAAATTAATCGCACAACTTCCCGTATCCTAAAATCCATATTTAATTCTGTGTCAGACACCTGTATCGTTACCCTCAATTTTGAGATACCAACTTAACCCGTTGAGCCGGACCAACTAAAGGGTCCGAGACTGACTCCAAGCCCCCACCATTTTTTTTTTGACCTTTGTGTCATTTCCAAATTTTGACCCCAAGTGCCCCCATTTAATTTAAAAGCGCGGGACACTTTAATTCTATTTAAATCGGGGATACCAATTTTGTCTAATCCTATTTTAATCCCCAAATTAATCCCAATGCCCATTTAATTAAACACATGCCAAACACCCAACACCCCTCACCATGCAAATCACCAAACTCTATTTTCCCCATAATTTTTGCATCATTTTATGTGTTCGTGCAATTTCCCGAATTTAAGGGGCTTAGTTGTAATTTATTAATTTAGGTGTCATCACCCTATTGGCCATGACCAAATGGAGAGCTTACCATTCTTTGACCTAGTCAACATTTTTCTCCCCTTTCTTTGCATGGAGAAACCCACTCCTCCATGTGAAATCCTAGCCCTCCAATTTAAATAAGAGCATGCCCACCACACATCACTCACACACCTCCCTATAAAACATCACCATCACCCTTCACTTCTCCCAAGCCGACCCTAATCCCAACACATAGAGAACTCCACCCTCTCTCTCTCTCTTCCTCCTCCAATATAAGAGGCATTCAGCAATGGCTCTGTAGTCAGCAAAGAAAGATTTCTAAGCCTCTTCTGCCAATGTCTCACGCAAGAACAAACATGGCCACTTCTTCTTCTTCTTCTTATTCTTATTCTTATTCTTCTTCTTCTTCTTCTTCTTATTATTATTATGGTCTCTTCAAGAAACTATCGGCCGTTTTGTTGGTGGGTGCAACAGCATTGTAGTATTGAGCAGTTCGGCCTCCTCCAGCTAAGATCTATGGATCCCCAGATGGCCCTCCAGGTACGGCATCTCGAATCAAGCTCAAGGATGGAAGGCATTTGGCATACTTAGAATCTGGTGTCCCCAAAGAGAAGGCCAAATATAAAATTATCTTTGTTCACGGCTTAATAAATACTCGACATAGTGTTTTCATGTATCTTCAGAAGTGTTTGAAGAGTTGGGATATACTTGCTGTCTTTTGACAGGGCAGGGTATGGTGAGAGCAATCCAGATCCAAAGAAGACAGAAAAAATACAGCATTAGACATTGAAGAGCTTGCAGATCAGTTGGAACTTGGTTCTAAATTCTATGTTATCGGGCTTTCCATGGGAGGAGAGACCGTTTGGGGTGTTCTGAAATATATTCCTCACAGAAGATGGAAAAGATTTTTTTTTGCTGAGAGGGAGTCTCTTTATTTCATGGAGACATCAGCACTAGAATCAACCAATGTAGACAGTGCCTTTGAAGAGGTTCTGACCCAGATCTACCAGATTGTGAGCAAGAAGGCAGTTGATGCAGGTGATGATTCAGCATCTGCTGTTCCCAGCAAAGGAGAGAAAATAAATGTTAAAGATAATGTCTCTGCTATGAAGAGAGATAGCTGCTGCTCAAATTAGGCATCATACTTGCTGTTACAAATATAGCTTAGGCGAGGAGGATTATCCGGAGGAGTATGGACCGGGAGCAAATCCAGCAGTTGGACCCGTTGCAGAGGACGGGATCATTCCCGAGGACTTCGTCTGACTATCTGGTACTACGGGACCTGAGGACTTGGATGTGGTACCAGATCTTCGTCATCAGCAGTCGCACGCAGGCAAGTGTACCTTGCCACCCTGTATTTCAGTTTACTTATATTCATTATCCGTTATGTACATTGTGCGCGTATTTATGTTGACATTCGATACTCCACGTCCGGATCACAACCGGGTGTTGACGTTTGACGTAACATCTTAGAATAATTGCTAGATGCTTCATAGCACCTCGATGCACGCACCTGAGTACATCGACACCCTAGGATACACTTACACACTGTGATCATACCAGATTCCTGTATCCTAATACCGACATCATGACCAGAGACTGGGACGACCTTAGGGTCGCGTCGGTTGAGTTATATCTGTGAGTCGAGACTGTAGTTAGAGGGTCAGGTTCAACGCACAATCGTTGACCGCTTGGGAAGGGGAAGACAGTTACTAGACGTTTGGGCTACTCTGCACGCGCTTATATATGTATATGTAGTGATCATGTATTATAGTGTAGTGGTATCACCCGTATGTCTCTGTGCTCGGAGCTACGGTACGACCCGTGTGTCTCTGTGTTCGGAGCTACGGTTTATTTTAAAAAGCCCACGCATCGAACATTGTCTTAAAATTGTGTCTCACTTGTTTGGTTATGATAGATTACCCTGTCGTTATACTTGTACTATCTGTTTACCTGGCATATTGTATTTTTGTACCTTGTTACGTCCCTCTGAGGACCTGGTTCCCTGCCAGTTTTGCAGCATAGATGATTACGGAGCATTTGGAGTTGCTGTTGGAGTTGCTTGTCTTGCGAGCATGGTACCAGGTACTCACATCTTATCTACCGGCATTATGGTTATTTTACATTGATTATTCATCTGCTGTTGTAGCCTAGTTTTTATAGACTCATACTTCTTCTCGAGTCTATTCGAGTTAGTGTGTTATTGGGCGGCCGACTCTAGCACATATAGCTTTTTCTTGTATACTGATGTACATTGTGGATTGAGACATAGAGGTTTATATTTATGGAATATCTAGATAGTGTCCTTTATATTACAGCTTATACGTATTTGAGTCAGACCAGAGTCTGGTCGAATACGTAGCTGGCGTGTCACGTATTCCTGGTCCTACGTATTTTGGGACTGGGGCGTGACATATTTTTTTGGTGGCCCATGCAGGTCCGATTTAAATCATCTTGGTTACCTGACTGTGCCAAGCGAGCCTGCAAATTAGGAATATATGTTATGATTATTGAATAGGATCTCAATCCATAATCGATTTTAAAATCTCTTTGTATGTGATTATCGCCCTTGGACTTCCAATTTGCATTCATTCAATCTTCGTCAATATCGTTATCCTTGTTTCTCGTCCCCTATTATTCGGGGAGACGAATGCTTGTGACTGATGATTTTCCTCCAGAAGAAGATCGAAGACCAGACGACAGAAGACAAAATTCGTATACCTTTCTCTGAGAAGATTGTTACCTTATCAGGATAGATTGATGGGTTCTTTGGATTCTAGATCTAGTAGGGAAGGTTGGCAAGAGAGTTGGACCCACTAGTACCCTACCCGTGCTTGAGGTAACAGTAACCTTGGAAGCATAGCCTGATGATGGAAACTAGTGGTTGTATATGATAGCAATGCTAGGAACGATGATTATGAGCTAGAGGAGATAAAATTTTAGGATCTCACTTGGAAGATAATGACCGAATTCCAGGAATTCTAGTATGTGCTTGAGTGATACCATTATTGTACTTGTGACTTGGAGAGATGAATAACGAAAAGAAGAAATTCGAGGAATAAATCTTTAGGGAAAACCTTGAGGAGAAGAGAAATTATACATTAGGCAAGTAAATATTTTCTTTTGGGGATTGATGTTGAAAATATAACAGGAGAATTTATCTTGAGGTTAAAGTCTAGACTATGACATTATCCTAGACATGGATTGGTTGAGCCAATACCACGCAATGCTTGATTGTCGTCGTAGTTGTGTCATCCTTAGACCACCGGATTACCCTGAGTTTGAGTTTCTTCAGAGAGCCTGGGAGCATGGTGCCCATCTACCTTAGGGGTATACAACGCAGAAGGTGAACCAGTGTACCACCATATTATATCAGGGTTTGAGGATGTGTTCTAGAGAATCTTTTAGGCCTGCCACCTGACAGAAGAGTTTGTTACAGAGTTGACTCCAAGAGCCGAGCCAGTTATTTTCCCGTCTTCAGACTAGCACCGATAGAGTTGGCTGAGTTGAAGGTCCATAGTAGAGGATCTCTTAGACAAGGGTTTCAGTCGGGCTAGTATTTCTCCATGGGGAGTACCCATCATATGGTGCCGAAGAAGGACGAGACGGTACGTTTGCGTATTGATTTCAGAAACGGTATGTTTGTGTATCGATTACAGGGTTTAATGCAGTAACGATAAAGGACAAGTACCCATTATCGCATATTGATGATTTATTTGGATCAGCTAAGTATATTCTCGAAGATCGATCTCAGATCACGCTATCATCAGATCAAGGTACGGAGAGAGAACATTCCGAAGGCGGCTTTCCGGACGAATTATGGGCTTTATGAGTTTTTACTCATGACCATTTGGTCTGACCAAACGCACCAGCAGTATTTAAGAGCTTGAGGAGCAATATTTTCCACCAGTACTTAGATAAGTTTGTAGTGGTAGTTATCGATAATATCGTGGTATATTCTAAAGGCCAGGAGGAGCACGAGAGACATCTCAGGATCGTGTTGGAGACGCTGAGACAGGAGAGGCTGTACGCCAAGCTCCGCAAATGTGAGTTATGTTTGGATGGGGTACCCTTCCTGGGACACAAAATCACCGGAGATGGACTAACAGTTGACCCGGAGAAGATAGTTGCAGGAGACATGGCCAACCCCTGCACCTGTTACAGAGGTTAGAAGTTTCCTCGGACTTGCCAGATATTATAGGAGGTTCGTGGAAAACTTCTCGAGGATAGCTGCGTCTATGACGCGGCTGACGCGTAAAGGCGAAGAGTTTATCTGGACCGATGAGTGTCAGGCGGTTTTCGATGAGCTGAAGAAGCGTCTGACATAAGCACCGATTCTGACACTACCTTCAGGATCAGGAGGGTTTGTAGTGTATAGTGATGCATCAGGGAGCGGATTAGGATGTGTACTGATGCAACACGGCAAGGTGATAGCCTACGCATCGAGACAGCTGAGAGTTCATGAGAAGAACTATCCAACGCACGACTTGGAGCTTGCTGCAGTGATATTTGCACTAAGGTTATGGAGACACTACCTTTATGGAGAGCGTGTTGAGATTGGTACAGATCACAAAAATCTGAAGTATGCCTACACGAAGAAGGAGCTCAACATGAGACAGAGACGCTAGCTAGAATTTATGACAGATTATAATATCGAGTTGTAGTACCACCCTGGCGAGGCGAATGTAGTAGCAGATGCCTTAAGCTAAGCCCATGGCCTATTTTTACGACTCATCACCAGTAGTTAGAGGATTTATCAGAAACTCAGGATTGAGATTGTATTGCCAGACATGAATGGACAGATGGCCAGTCTTGAGGATTCAGTCCACATTTATTGAGAGGATCAAGGCAGCCTTGCCTACAGATACGGAGTTTAGACGACAGCGAGACAGGACAGAGGCCGACATGCAAACAGGACTCAGGATTCAGAAAGACAGAATATTGAGGAATGGAGATTGCCTATACGTTCCGAGTGGCAAGCTACGCCAAGAGTTGATGACCGAGGCTCATAGCTCGATTATTCTATTCGTCTCTGGAGGTACGAAGATGTACCGAGACTTGAGGCAGCATTTCTGGTGGCATGGGAATGAAGAGAGAAATTGCAGGATTCGTGGCAAAATATTTAGTTTATCAGCAAGTCAAGACTGAACATCAGAGGACTGCAGGATTATTGCAGCCCCTTCCCATTCCCGAGTGGAAGTGGGAACACATTACCATGGACTTCGTCACAGGATTCCCGCGGAGCCCTAGCGGAAAGGATGCAGTTTGGGTTATCGTAGACAGACTCACCAAGTCTGCACATTTTTTGCCCTTCAAAGTTGGGCAATCCACGGAGATTTTAGCTGACATGTATATGAGGCAGATAGTACGATTATGTGGAGTGCTTGTCAGTATCGGATCGTGATTCCAGATTCACGTCACATTTTTGGCAGAGTATGCAGGAGAGCCTAGGAACTCATCTCAAGTTCAGTACTGCATATCATCCACAGACTGATGGTCAGTCAGAGCACACGATACATATATTAGAGGATATGTTGAGAGCATGCATGATTGATTTTGGAGGATCTTGGGAGGACACATACACTTGGTGGAATTCTCCTACAATAACAGTTACCAGGCTAGCATACAGATGGCACCTTATGAGGCACTGTATGGCAGGAAATACAGGTCGCTAGTTTGTTGGAGAGACGTAGGAGAGAGTCAGATACTTGGTCCAGAGTTGGTAACACAGACAGTGGAGAAGGTCAAGCAAATTCAGAGCCACTTGCATGCAGCATAGGACAGACAGAAACATTGGCCAGATGCGCACCGCAGGCCATTGGAGTTCAAGGAGGGTGACCATGTATTTTTGAGGATATCGCCTACTCGGGGTACCATCATATTCGGAGGCAGAGGCAATCTGAGTCCGAGGTACATCGGGCCTTTTGACATCTTGGAACGAGTTGGCGAAGTGGCTTACCGTCTTGCATTTCCTCCATCATTAGAGGGAGAGCATGACGTATTTTATGTATCGCAGCTAAGGAGATATGTCGCAGACCTTAGCCACGTGCTTGATCATTCGGAGATTACAGTCGGGCCCAGCCTATCTTACATAGAGCAGCCAGTTGAGATCCTCGATCGCAGCGAGAAGACTTTGAGAGGGCAGACGATTCGACTGGTCAGAGTGGCATGGAAGCACCATTCACCAGGCGAGTCTACTTGGGATCGCGAGGATTCTATTCGGCAGCGGTTCCCGTACTTATTTGAGGAGCAAGGTACGATTTTACGTACGACTTTTGATTACTAGTTATTTTTAAATTCTTTTAGATACTATCATGCTTTACTTTTAATTTCGGGGATAAAATTTTTCTAAGTTAGAAAGAATGTAAACCCCCTCGATTAATTCTATTGATAGTCAGGTTTGGATTTGGGAAATTTTGGATTTTTCAGAAGATGATGAGGTTTAGAGTTGAGTCGTCTATATTTTATTTAATTAAAACCCTTGGCGCGCCCTATCATTGCTTAATTATTCGGAGCCCAATATCAGCCCATAAATTTTATTGGACTTTTGTACTTCTGACTTGACTCGCCAATTTAGGCACTGGACTTTTTGTCACACAAAAATCAAATCCGTTGTGCCTTAAATTAATCGCACAACTTCCCGTATCCTAAAATCTATATTTAATTCCGTGTCGGACACCTGTGTCGTTATCCTCAATTTTGAGATACCAACTTAACCCGTTGAGCTGGACCAACTGAAGGGTCCAAGACTGACTCCAAGCCCCCACCATTTTTTCTGACCTTTGTGTCATTTCCAAATTTTGACCCCAAGTGCCCCCATTTAATTTAAAAGCGCGGGACACTTTAATTCTATTTAAATCGGGGATACCATTTTTGTCTAATCCTATTTTAATCCCCAAATTAATCCCAATGTCCATTTAATTAAACCCATGCCAAACACCCGACACCCCTCACCATACAAATCACCAAACTCCATTTTCCCCATAATTTTTGCATCATTTCATGTGTTTGTGTAATTTCTCGAATTTAAGGGGCTTAGTTACAATTTATTAATTTAGGTGTCATCACCCTATTGGCCATGACCAAATGGAGAGCTTACCATTCTTTGACCTAGTCAACATTTTTCTCCCCTTCCTTTGCATGGAGAAACCCACTCCTCCATGTGAAATCCTAGCCCTCCAATTTAAATGAGAGCATCCCCACCACACATCACTCACACACCTCCCTATAAAACATCACCATCACCCTTCACTTCTCCCAAGCCGGCCCTAATCCCAACACATAGAGAACCCCACCCTCTCTCTCTCTCTCTTCCTCCTCCAATATAAGAGGCATTCAGCAATGGCTCTGTAGTCAGCAAAGAAAGATTTCTAAGCCGCTTCTGCCAGTGTCTCACGGAAGAACAAACATAGCCACTTCTTCTTCTTCTTCTTCTTCTTATTCTTATTCTTATTATTATTATTATTATTATTATTATTATTATTATTATGGTCTCTTCAAGAAACTATCAGCAATTTTATTGGTGGGTGCAACAGCATTGTAGTATTGAACAGTTCGGCCTTCTGTAGCTAAGATCTGTGGATCCCCAGATGGCCCTCCAGGTACGACATCTCGAATCAAGCTCAAGGATGGAAGGCATTTGGTATACTTAGAATCTGGTGTCCCCAAAGAGAAGGCCAAATATAAAATTATCTTTGTTCACGGCTTAATGAATACTCGACATAGTGTTTTCCTATATCTTCGGAAGTGTTTGAAGAGTTGGGATATACTTGCTGTCTTTTGACAGGGCAGGGTATGGTGAGAGCGATTCAGATCCAAAAAAGACAGAAAAAAATACAGCATTAGACATTGAAGAGCTTGCAGATCAGTTGGAACTTGGTTCTAAATTCTATGTTATCGGGCTTTCCATGGGAGGAGAGACCGTTTGGGGTGTTCTGAAATATATTCCTCACAGAAGATGGAAACAATTTTTTTTGCTGAGAGGGAGTCTCTTTATTTCATGGAGACATCAGCACTAGAATCAACCAAGGTAGACAGTGCCTTTAAAGAGGTTTTGACCCAGATCTACCAGATTGTGAGCAAGAAGGCAGTTGATGCAGGTGATGATTCAGCATCTGCTGTTCCCAGCAAAGGAGAGAAAATAAATGTTTAAGATGATGTCTCTGCTATGAAGAGAGGTAGCTGCTGCTCAAATTAGGCATCATACTTACTGTTACAAATATAGCTTAGGCGAGGAGGATTATCCGGAGGAGTACGGACCGGGAGCATATCCAGCAGTTGGACCCATTGCAGAGGACGGGATCATTCCCGAGGACTTCGTCTGACTATCTGGTACTACGGGACCTGAGGACTTGGATGTGGTACCAGATCTCCGTCATCAATAGCCGCACGCAGACAAGTGTACCTTGCCACCCTGTATTTTAGTTTACTTATATTCATTGTCCGTTATGTATATTGTGCGCGTATTTATGTTGACATTCGATACTCCGCGTCCGGATCACAACCGGGTGTTGACATTCGACATAACGTCTTAGAATAATTGCTAGATGCTTCATAGCACCTCGATGCACGCACCTGAGTACATCGACACCCCAGGACACACTTACACACTGTGATTGTGCCAGATTCCTGTATCCTGATACCGACATCATGACCAGAGACTGGGATGACCTTAGGGTCGCGTCGGTTGAGTTATATCTGTGAGTCGAGACTGTAGTTAGAGGGTCAGGTTCAACGCACAATTGTTGACCGCTTGGAAAGGGGAAGACAGTTACTAGACGTTTGGACTACTCTGCACGCGCTTATATATGTATATGTCGTGATCCTGTATTATAGTGTAGTGGTATCACCCGTGTATCTCTGTGCTCGGAGTTACGGTATGACCCGTGTGTCTCTGTGTTCGGAGCTACGATTTATTTTAGATTACCCTGTCATTGTACTTGTACTATCTGTTTACCTGGCATGTTGTATTTTTGTACCTTGTTACGTCCCTCTGAGGACCTGGTTCCCTGTCAGTTTTGTATCATAGATAATTACGGAGCATTTGGAGTTGCTGTTGGAGTTGCTTGTCTTGCGAGCATGGTACCAGGTACTCACATCTTATCTACCGGCATTATGGTTATTTTATATTGATTATTCATCTGTTGTTGTAGCCTAGTTTTTATAGACTCATACTTTTTCTCGAGTCTATTCGAGTTAGTGTGTTATTGGGCGACCGACTCTAGCACATATAGCTTTTTCTTGTATACTGATGTACATTGTGGATTGAGACATAGAGGTTTACATTTATGGAATATCTACATAGTGCCCTTTATATTACAGCTTATACGTATTTGAGTCAGACCAGAGTCTGGTCGAATGCGTAGCTGGTGTGTCACGTATTCCTGGTCCTACGTATTTTGGGAGTGGGGCTTGACACACTGTTAATGGCTTCTTTCTAAAAAGGGGCATCAGGAGAAGATATTGCTTCTTCATAAGTTGAGGGATCACCCTTTATCAAAAAAGTAAAGAAATATTCTCCTAAGTTTTTTCAATTCTTTCTCTTTTACTCCTTCTAGGTTCTATATTTTGTTCGGGTTGTGAACTAGATATTTGAACATGAGAGCTAGTGGACGGAGCAAGATAGGAGTTGGAGGGAGAGAAAGAAATTCTATCTTTGAAAGGATATATATTCTCAAAGTAAAATACATCTCTTGCTTCTATAATATTATTGTTAGATATTTATTTACTTCTGAGTGAGTAACAAAAAATCTATTGGCATTGCTATCTAGGGCATATCCTTTGAATACAATATCTATAATCTTAGGTCCAATCTTCCTCTTTTTAGGTTCAGAAATTCCTACTTTAGCCAGACATTTCCAAACTTTGAGATAATGGATCCTAGGAGCTCTACCTTTCCATAATTCATAGGGAGTCTTATCATTAGACTTACTAGGAATCCTATTAAGGATGTAACAGAAAATAATAATGCTTCTCCCCATAAATTATTGGGAGCACCTGAGCTGAGGAGCATGGCATTCACCATGTCTAACAGAGTGCGATTCTTTCTTTCAGCAACTCAGTTGGACTATGGTGAATATGGAGCAGTTACTTCATGGATTATTCCGTATTCTTCACAAAAATTGGTCACATTATTTGATGTATACTCTCCACCACGATCTGATCTAAGAATCTTAATCTTCCTCTCTAACTGGTTCTCAGCTTCAGATTTATAGACCTTAAATCTGTCTAGAACTTCATCTTTGGTTTTGAGAAGATATGTATAACAATACTTTGAATGATCATCTATAAAGGTAACAAAGTATTTTCTACCGCCTCGGTTCAAAACCCTATTTGAGTCACACACATCACTATGAACTAGCTCTATAAGGTCAGAGTTTCTTTCTACAGATTTGAAAGGTAGCCTAGTGTATTTGGCTTGAACACAGATCTCATACTTGTATTTATCATCTATTGGAGTCTTAAGAATAAGATCTAAGTTCATCATCCTTCTTACAGAACCTATATTCACATAACCTAATCTACTGTTCCACATATTTAAAGATTCTACATTGGAAACAACAAAAGAAGGATATGAAATTTTATTCACGGTACTCAAAATAAAAAGACCATTTCTTACAAATCATGTTCCAATAAAAGAGTTATTCTTAGAAGATACTACTTTATTTGCCTCCATAATAATATTGTACCCTGAAGCTACAAGAAGAGATCCACTAACTAAATTTCTTCTGATAGACGACACATGCAACACATCATGAAGAGTCAGAGTTTTTTCTGATGTCATCTTTAGATCTATTCTTCCTCTTTCTATAATCTGTGCCGCTGAGCCATATCCTAGGGTTACAGTTCCTCCACCTGATTCCTGATAGTTTGAAAAATAGGAGCGATCAAAGAAAACATGAATATTAGCTCCAGAATCCAAACATCAATCGTCAGAATGGTAGAAAATGTTGACTAAGGGTTGATAGCTTACAGACCTGAAGGAACTAGAAGAGCCGTTGAGAA
The DNA here is from genome assembly GCA_036927795.1 of Iris macrosiphon. Lineage (NCBI taxonomy): Eukaryota > Viridiplantae > Streptophyta > Magnoliopsida > Asparagales > Iridaceae > Iris > Iris macrosiphon. Next base: position 141,912,859 of record JAYESA010000015.1, read on the forward strand.
GCATGTTTGCTTCTGGTTTGGCTGGACGTTTCCCTTTGTAAGAAGTCTGGACAACTTCCTTCTTTCTATGGAAATAGTTGATGGCCATATGGTTTATTTTACCACACACAAAATAAAATCTCTTCTGATCCTGAGTCTGACCGAAGTTTCTTTGTTTATGGTGATGATGGTTTTGGTATTGAGACTGAAGTTTCTGCTTCTTCTTGAAGATGTTCCTTTTGGGTTTGTGATGATGATGAGGCTTGGATTTGCCTTGGGATTCTACTAGGTTTACCTTAGCTTTAGACTCAGACTTAGGGTTAGACCTTAGCCTAATTTGTTCTTCTGTTCTAATTTTCTTTAGGACTTGAGCAAAGGTAAGGTCACCTTGAGTATGAATAAGGTCTTTCTTAACATCAGACCAAGAGGGAGGAAGCTTGTCTATTAAGCAGGCTATTTTATACTCAATATAGAAGAAAGTGCCTTTGGCTTGAATATGTCTAATGTATTCTTGAAATTCATATATTTGGTCATTCATAGGTTTATTATCTACCATAAAGTATCTGTTGAATGAGGATGAATTGAATCTTTCAATTCCAGCATCATCACAGATATATTCATCTTAGAGGGCATCCCAAAGTTCTTTAGTACTTTTGTATTCAAAGAATATGTCATATAGTGATTCAGACAAAGCGCTTAGAATTCTATGGAAGCAATGATAGTCTATTTTCTTAGGGGTCTTGAGTCTAGTAGAGCCAGAGGACTTGGATTCACCTATGTCAGACTCAGTGTCATCAGAGTCATTTGTGATTCGTGTGGAACCATCAATGGCTGATATCAATCCTAAGGTAGTGAGCCAAAATTTTATTTGACTTTGCCATCTCTTAAAGTAGGTCCCGTTGAACTTTGTAGGTTTAGCAGTAAAAGTCTCATCCTTGCTAGTCATGGTTTCTAATGAGAAAAGTCTGAAACTAAAATATACGTAATTACTCAATAACAATGTCCAATGATTTAGAATAATAGTTCATGTCATGCCCCGCTTCCCAAGATACGGTGAGTCGGGTACGTAACTGCATCCACAGGCTACGCCCCATACGAATACTATTATATTCGTATCAGCGATTATTGCCTGTAAGTCTTTTAAAATAAAATACAAGTCATGCTAAAGCAATCAGGTAAATACATCTAAACTATACCATTCTGATTTATACACAACTAGATAAGTGTCACCACCCCATTTCCAGAGCCGGGTATTTTTTTTTATTTTTTATTTAGTTAATTGTGCATTATTTTTATTTAATTGTATTTATAATTAATTATTGATTGTATTATATTTTTATTGTTTGTTTTAGGATTTTGGCTAGCCTGGACCCATGTCAGACCCTAGTGGACCCATGTCCGACCCAGCCCACACCCTTGTGAGAATTATTTTGGGGCTTAGATTTATTATTTTATTTTTAGGAGGTTAGTTGGAGAGATTTGGAACTAGTTTGAGTGCTTTTGGAACCCGAAATCCGAAACCAAGTGAGTAGGGGCGTTTTGGGAATTTGGAAACTTATGTAAACCCCTATTTACTTCCTTTGGCCGGCCCCAAACCCCTCCCTACCCATGAGAACAGCAGCCCCACTTCCTCTTCTTCTTCATTCTTCTTCTTCTTCTTCTCCATTCTCCACTCTTCCTTCTTCTTTTCTTCTTCCCACTCTCAAGTAAGTTCCCATTTCTCCTCTTTCTTCTTCTATTCTTCTTTATGATTAACCCTAACCCTACATTCTTCCCTAACCTAGGTGGGTAGAGCCTAGATTTGGTGTTGGAGCTTGGATTTGAGGCTTGGAAGCTTGGATTGGAGAATTTGGAGCATTTTTGAGACTTTGGCTTGGGATTTCAACTTCCAAGAGGTAAACCCTAGTTTTTCCTCTAGTAATTATTTTTATATAGTGTAATTAATATTTTAGAACCTTCCTAGACCCTTAGGCTACCCGTGGGAGGAAGTTAGAACTAGTTGGGTAGTGTTTGGAGACTTTAACACTAGGTTTTGTGTCAATTTCGGGTGAAATCCGAATTTAGCCCAATTTTGAGTGATGCCCTAGGTTAGACGGACCTAGGTAGACGTTGTCGGGTGTCTTGAAGGTGAGTGCGTGTCTCCGTTCGGACACGGGAAGCCGCGTCGCGGAGAAACGGGCGTTTCGGGCGAAATTGGGGCTTTTCGTCGTCGCCGATTCTAAGTGCATGTGCGTTTCCGCCACGGACCTAGAATCGATGCGGGAGAACATTTTCTAGGATCTAGACATCGTATAGAGCGCGTGGGTAAATTTTGGGCCGATTCTGAGTTCGTTTGGTGTGCGTTTCAGGAGGTTTTCCGAGCCGCGCACCACGTGTTCGTCGAAATGACCGAACGGCCATTTCGACTTGGTTTACTCGTTTCGGGCTTGTGCGCGTGTTGGGTTAGTATCGGGGAGTGTGTGCTAGAGTTTTCGAGTTATACTTTATATATTTTTGGGTATTGGTGAGTGTCGGGGTCGTTGGGCGTGAGTAGGGCGTGTGGTTTGAGTGTTGTGTGCGTGGTTGTGTTTGTATTTATGTGTGTCTATATATATATATATATTTATATATATTTGTATGTGTGTTTATGTATATATATACTTATATATATGTGTGTATTTATATTTATATACTTGTATATGTACATGTCTATGTATATATATATGTATATGTGTAAGTGTGCTTGTGTGTATATGTATATATATTTGAATGTGTGTGTATATATATATCTTAGAGTGTGTGTATTGAGGTGTATATATATATTTTTATGTGTGCTTATATATATTAATATAGGTATTTATATATATGTATATAGCTATGTATATATTGTGTGTGAGTGTGTGTATTAGTGTGTTTGTGCTTGTGTTTGTGTGTGTGTGTGTACTTATACATATGTGTGTGTTAGATATATACATGTTAGTGTGTATATATATATATCTATAGAGTTATATATATGTATATATATGTATGTATATATATAGATATATATATATATAGTGATATGTATATATGTATATAGGTTGTGTGTGTGTGTTTGTGTGATGGAAGAGGGGGGGGAACCAACTGCAGAAGGGCAGCAGCTGCTGCTGCACTGCAGCAGCAGCACAGCAGCAGCAAGGAGCTGCAGCAGCAGCAGCAAAGAGCATAGCAGCAGCAGGCAGCAACAATTCAGCAGCAGTAGCAGCATGCTTAGCAGCAGCAGCAGCAAGCAAGAGCTAGCAGCAGCAGTAGCAATGCGAGGGAGGGAGAGAGAGGTATATATATATATATATAGTTAGATAGATAGATAATAAGTTAGACATTTAGATAGATAGTTAAAGAGATACATAGATAGTTAGGTAAATAGATAGATATTATAGTTAGGTGGATAGGTAAATAGGTATATAGATATATGATAGATAGATAAATAGATAGATATCTATAGATAGATATCTATAGATAGTTAGATAAATAGATACATGAATAGATATATTAGATAAATACATAGATAGATATATGAGATAGATATATTAGATAGATAGATAGGTATGTATGGTTAATAGATAAATAGATACGTAGATAGTTAATAGATAGATAACTACGTAGCTAGATATATTGATAGATAGATAGATAATTAGGTAGATAGATAGCTAGATTTATAGATAAGGTAAATAGAATTATAGATAGATAAATAGAGGAATAAATAGAAGGTTGGATAGATACATAGGTAGATAGGTAGTTATCTATCTAAGGTATATATATATCTATATACATATAGTTATATCAATACCTAGAGATATCTAGATAGTATAGTCATATATTTATGCGTAGGGTAAGGTAATGGGTATTAGTATATATGTGTGTGGATATCTATATATATAGGTAAATACATACTTAGATATATATAATTATGGTAGATATCTATACTACCTAGCCTAGATTAATAACTAGGTGCATAATTAGTAGCTAGATAGCTAGTTAGAGGGGTTTTAGAGCGAAACCTCAATACCTTGAGATATCAAGGTATCTCACCAAGGTATTGAGTTTCAAGCGGGATTTTTGAGCAATAGCCTAGGAATAGTATTGGAGTGATTTTTATATGCTTATGTGTATATATTTACGCGTGCTAGCATAGGTTTTAGAGGGTATGGGCGGGGTGCGTAGCCTAGGTTGAGGTATCGGATACCGAGGGTATCCCGGTATCTCAAGGAGGTGAGTTTGTGAGTTTTCTAGCTTAATAAGCTCGGTTTGACCTAGAATTTCAGGAGCACCCTAGTTTGACCCAGACTTGACCGTAGTTGACTCGGTTGACCGCCAAAGTCAACTTTTGACCTAGATTTAACCCAGAGTTGACTTTTTGGACCTAGAGTTGACTTTTTGACCCAGATTTCATCGGTTTGACCCGTTTGACCTAGAACGACCCTAGAAGTCTATTTTTTAGTTATTTTATATCTGTTTAACTCATTAGAACCCTGTTTAACCTTGTTTTTCACATAGGTCCTTGTGACACCGGTTCGGATCGCCAGTTGCTCAGGACGTCAGGCGAGTACATTCTCTGATAGTTTTCATTATCTGATGATTATTATGATTCAGCTTCTAGTATAGTATCATCTGATTATTCTGGCACAACACGGGACACTGATTGGTATTTCTGGATTCATTTACTTGCGACACGTATATTTCATGTTTCTGGCCTCTATTCTGGAATCACCTACAGGCATCACTACAGGCATCACTCATGTTCAGGCTGGACTCATCTTGATTTGCGTGTCGGGTCTTGGATCCACTTATATTAGTCGGGGCGGGAAAATACTCGAGTAGACATGTAAACATTCCTATCTGGCATCATCAGGAATCACTCCCTCTGGTCTAATCTGGAATGATAGCAGTCGCGCACCCAGTGCGCGGTGAGCCGTACTTACCCCTAGCCGTTTATATGTCGAAACAAGTATTTCAAAGACACCGAGTTCATTCTTTATAGTCTGGACTCTCATGCATTTCTTGACTTGTCTCACTTACATATTTCTGGACTTGACTCACTACATATTTTTCATGCTGGACTCACTACACGTTCATGTGCACAGACTTACTCTTAGTATAGATTTCTTGTATCTTGCAGTTATTACTATCTTGCTCTGATATCCATGCATCTTTACCTTTATGCACCAGTTATACATATTTTCTTGTTTCATACTTGCTTCACTCTTCTTGCTACTTGCTATAACTGTTTTATAGTTTTTATCATTTAAATGGAACTGCTGTTAGAGATGTACTTGCTCCAGTCCTGACTGGACATATTTTTTAGAGTATCCGGAGGATTGGTGTCCGACGTCTTATGGACCTGAGCCTGTCGACGGTGCAGACATGGACCCTCTAGTTTAGGGGTGATTTTCGGGTTGGTAGCCGGGATCACTGGGACCTTGCTGTTGTTTTTATTAGCTTTTAGCACCGGATTTGTCTCCGGTTTTAGATTGAGACCTTGTTTGTATATTATTTGGATATTGTTGTATTATTATTTGAGGTTGTGGTTGTTGTAGTAGTTGTTGTTGGTTAGACTTTATAGTTGTTAGATCTCTGTGTTATCTTATCGTGCTTAGATTCGTGATTGAGTACTTGATTATCATTGTGATATTTGCTGTCACGACCCGCACCCGGTTTAGGGGCACGAGTACGTGGGTACGTCCAGCCTACGCCGCAGCATCGGCGGTAGAACGCTGTCTGGGTCAAGTACTATCTATAAAATCTCACGCTAGTATCCAACTCCATAAGGAGACTCGGATAATACTATAAAAAAATTTTAACAACATACTCAATCACAACTACAGCACGATAGGAATTTGAAGAAACAAAAGAATACAACACAAGTCTAATGACAAAATAATCATACCTGCAATCATTAACTTCCAATCCCCAAGTGTGTCAGAAACCAGTCTACTAAGGTCACAGTCTGGAAAAATATTTCCAGTCAGGAAGGAGCAAAGTACATCTCTAAATAGCAATTCTATATAAATGACATAAACTATATAGCAGTTCTAGATGGAAATATACCAGATGCATGTATAGGTACGAGAAATGTACAATGAAAGAAATACTGGAAATACTGTAAGTAACTGCAGGAAAAGAAACAATATGTCCTTGAGCAAGAAACCTATGACTAAGTGTGTGAAAACTAGCTTTAACATGTGATCGGCTTGGGAACATGATCAGGCTGGTTACATGTGATTAGCTATGATTCACGAAGGTCAGGCTAACCGTTGGTTAGCTATGATGCATGTAGAGGTCAGGCTAATCACACGTAACAGCTATGAGGCACGGAGATGGTCAGGCCATACCCGACGTGAGATGTGGGGTGAGCTATGATGCACGTAAAGTTGGGTATGATCACATATCTACACTAAAATACTCCCCACCCCCGACTGGTATAGTAGATCCAATCATGGTACGCTATGGCACTGGATTCCCTAGGAAGGTAGCAAATCTCCCCGGGAATCAGTGTCTGTACGTGCACAAGATAACAAGGAAAATAAGTCTTGTACAAGCTACACCATGAATAAGGAATAACATCTCATGACGAGATCCGTGTATACCAATCCGTGTAACCGATGTGTCAAGAACATGGATATTTACACTAGATACAGTGAACATAGGAGATATCATAAATTAGAAACTAATCAGAGAATATACTCGCCTTTGGTCCTTAGCTGGTAATTATTGATGTCCTGTTCCAGAGTATCCCCTTGGTAAACCAACAGTCCTATAAACATATCACAAGCAAAACCACATTTGCATCAGAAGCTACACTAACACAGTCTAAAAACACTGAGTTCGGAACTTTTCTAGGTATGCTACTGGTCACCTAGGATCACCCAGTAGGTTTACCAATTAACCATATTATAATTTCCATCAACTACAATAGTAGATAAATATATACTTTAAAATGAATATACTTGTATACATACTAAAAAGAATTTAACCTAATATATGCATATATCTAAAATATATACCAATATAAATTACTAGCTATAGTTGTATATTTACTAAAATACGTACATATCATATTAACATATATCAAAATACGTACATATCATATGTGTGCAAAGTACATTTTTAGAATATACATATATATATATATATTGTCACCATCATTCTTAAACATACTAATATTAATTTACCAAATTAAATTTATACTAGCATATACACCAAATTGAATACACATACAATATATATACCAATTAAACATATATCGTATATATATATATACTAGTTGAACCATACGTATACTCATATATATGCAAAAATACTGTTTAAAATATACGTATATTTTGTCAACATCATTATTAGAATATACTAATATTAAATTATCAATTCCACTTTATACTATATATATATATACAGATGCCAATTAATTCATATATTAAAATACGTTTTATTACACATATACTACAAGAAATTATACCAATTAAATATATGTATAATTATACCAAAAATATACATACATATATACATATATATATATATAGGTGTATATATATACCAAAATAATTATATACATATACTAAAAATATATATACATAGATACCAAATTAATTACATATACTAGAATACATATTTACATATATAAATCATTTCAAAATTACTTGAACAATAATTGTTAAACTCCTCTTTCAAACATAATTTCAATTAAAAGTTTATTTATAAAATCTAGAATTTATGTAAAAGCCAGTATACAATTATATCTATAGTAAAATATATTATCAGCCCAAATAAACTAATTTTAACTAAGCTTAATGTTGAAACCATTACTTAATTAATATTACAAACCCAAACTTATTATATATTTATATAACCAAAATCCTTATATATATATAATACATAACTAATTTATACACATAATAAATAACTACATTATAAACAATAAAACTAATATATATATATTACTAAACTTATTATATGAAATTAATAAACTAATTATATGAAATTAATAACTAATTATATTTATTTACTAAATTAATTACATTAATTACTAAACTAATTATAATAATAATTAACTACTGATTTATAATTAACTAACTGATTAATAAATTAATCAACTAATTTAGAAATAATTACTACTCTAATTATAATTTAAACTAATTATAAATTAACTAAACTAATATAAATTAACTAAAGGATTAATTAATTAACTAATCATATATAACTATACTAATTGATTAATTAATTAACCACTAATCTAATTAATCAATTAATCTATTACATATAACTAACTTACTCAAATGTTACAGAACTGCAGAAAGGAAAAGAGGGAAGAAGGAATCGGCTCACGATGGTTTTCGTCGTCGACACAGAGGCGGCCTCGCCGGGGTCGGCGCGGTGGGGTTCGGCTCGAGGCGGCGGGGCTCGACTCGAGGCGGATCCGAGGCGGCGGTCGACTCGGCGAGGGTGAGGCGGCCACGGCTCGATGAATCTGGCTGCGGCGGCGGGTCTGAAGCGACGGCGGCGGGTCTGAAGCGACGGCGGCGGGTCTTCGACGGCTCGACGAGGGGTGCTCGGTTCCAGGCGGCGGTCAACTCGAGAGCGGCGGCGGTCTGAAGCGACGGCGGCTTCGACAGATCTGAGGCGGCGGCGGGTGCTCGACGCGGCGGAAGGAGATCTCGGCCGCCGGCGGTGGGAATTCGACAGATCTAGGTTAGGGTTAGGTCTAGGTGTGTCGGGGTCGTATCCGAGGCTGGACACGGCGGTTTGGGTGTACTGGTATTGGGGTGGACGTGTCCGGATGTGTCGGACACGAAAATGATGTACTGTGGTGGAGGTGGATGTGTCCGGGTGTGTCGGACACGAAAATCAGATTGTAAAGTTGTAACCGGACACAGGAAATGAATGGATACGGTGGGACACCCGGGGTCGGACCCGAGGCCAACACGGCTGACACGGTAATGATGGACACACGGACACGAGCACACAAAAATGGTGATGGCTTGGCTTGCGGGGATTTGTTAGGGCTAGCTAGGGTTTCTCGGGAATGGCGATGAGGGACTTAAATAGGGAGAGATGGTGTGGGATAAAGGGTGCGGGTTGGCCCAATAATGAATGGCCCAGATCATAATTAAACGGGTTTTCCATGTGGGAAAAAATGAGGGTGTGAAGGCTAGTTAATGGGAAATGGCAACTTGTAAAAATAAAAATAAAGATTATAATTTCAGAAAATATTTTTAGGAAAGCTAGCTAATTTCCAATTAGCTACTAATTAATACATTTTGCAAAATCTTAGAAAGTATGACATTTATTTATTTACTATCCCAAGAAATAAATTTTTTTTTATTTTATTGACTAGTCTTTTAAATAAATATTTAGTTAAAACAATAATTTTTTTATGATTCAAGCCAATAAATATTTGAAACTAGAAATATATATATTATTATTTATTTACTTATTTTATAAGAAAGCGACATTTAGAAAAAATAATTTTTATACAAGATTATAAATTACCTTCTACAATCAAACATTGTTCAAAATCAAATATAAATTTCAAGGAAAAAATATTTTACTGAACTTGATATTTTAAAATAAAAATAAAAAATCTAATTATTTCGGAAATTGGAAATCGGAGGTTACATTTGCTCCTCCGTTTGGAGTTGAGATCTTGACAGGTTTATATTGTTTGTGTGGTTGCCCTCCTTTTGGAGAGGTCATGGCCGATTTTTGTGTGAGATTATTATTTAGTTAGTTGACCTAGACAGCGTTCTACCGCCGATGCTGCGGCGTAGGCTGGACGTACCCACGACTCATGCCCGATTTTCAGGTGCGGGTCGTGACACGTTTTTGGTGGCGGCCCCATGCAGGTCTCGATTCGCAATTAGTGCGATGTCGTGGTGGTACAACAACTTAGTTGTACTGCTGCGAGCCTGCTATAGGATCTAGGATCTAGGATGAGAGTGTACTCAATCACGACTAGGAACAATTCCATTCTAATTATTCTGAAATTGCTTCTTTTGAAATATTACTGTCCTTCTTTGATGATATCGTATCTTGTGCCGTATTGACATCTTTTGATCTGTGTTCAGGATGCCTCCGAAGACACAATCTCGTCGTACCGCCCCAGCAGTTGCCACTGAGAGGTCTGCTACCTCTCGTCCGGCTCGTATTCAGGCAGTTGCTACCGCTCCACTCACCACTCCTGCGGTTGAGGGAGCATCTGCTTCTCTCGGGGATCCTCCTTCACCTGTCGATCCGAGGACTACCCCAGTCGTTCCGGTGGTTCCTCCACCGCTTCCTGCTCCAGTAGATGCCGCACAGTTGTTTGCGTTCTTCAGGGAGATAATGGACGCGCAGCACCGTCAGGTGGATGTGATGAGGCTGGGCATTGAGAACGCCCACCAGGTGGCCATGACGGCAGTGGATAGGGTGGCACAGGTTCAGCCACAGGCAGATCAGATTCAGCATCCGAGGCCGGGCAGTATTATCGACTTTCAGAGGATGCGACCCTAGGAGTTCCGTGGTACAGAAGGGATCCTGTACGCGGATGATTGGATAGAGCAGATCGAGGGCATCTTCAGGCTGGCGCAGATTCCAGACAGTATGCAGATAGAGGCAGCGGGCAGTCAGATGTTCGACCTCGCTTTGACATGGTATCGTACAGATACGAGGATTGCGGCGCCAGGGCTTACTTGGGAGGCTTTCAAGAGGCTTTTCAAGGAGAAGTTTTTCCCAGATGTGGCTCTCAGTGCTTTGGAGAGCCAGTTTGAGGCACTCGTCCAGGGGAGCATGACGGTGGACGAGTACGCAGCGGAGTTCTGCCGTCTGGACAGATTTGTAGATGGCTTGAGTGAGGTAGCAAAGGCGAGAAAGTTTCGCAAGGGTTTGGTTATGGCGGTTAAGTCTTTGACCAGGAGCGACCGCGAGGCAACTTTTGAGCAGATAGTAGGAGATGCTCAGAGAGCAGAGGATGACTTGGAGCTCAAGTCCAAGAGAGGCAGGGATGATTCAGGCAGTGCGAGTGGCAGTGCGGGACCAGCTAAGCGTCCCTATGTGCAGAAGGCAGCACAACAGGGTCAGGATCAGAGGGTGCCCACTTGTGCCTACTGCAGGAAGGCAGGACACACCTGGGATGTTTGTAGGAGGAGGCTGAAGGTGTATTTGTTTTGTGGATCCGCTGCTCACCAGATGCGAGATTGCCCTACTGCACCTCCATTGGGTGGAGCACAGGATCAGAAAGTTGGAGCTAGGCCATCTGTGTCACAGCATCATGCCCCGCACCAGCAGAGAGATACACCCCAGCAGGGCAGGGCTTATGCGTTGACGGTCGAGGAGGCCGATGCTACGGATGTCGGGTTAGCAGGTCTGTCTCTTGTTTTATCTTCCTGTCCTTTTCCATTCCTGTGGTGTGCTTTATTAGTACCTGTTAGATTTTCTTTGTGCTGTGGTAGATAGTGTAGTGACCCCGATTGAGACTGTAATAACACGACCAGTAGGACCCTGATCTTGTATGTTGATTAGGTAGAATTTCTTGACTGTGATTGTTGGAGGTTTGACCAGAGAGAGTGAGATTGACTTTAAATTTTGAGGACGAAATTTTCTAAGGAGGATAGGCTTGTCACCACCCCATTTCCAGAGCCGGATATTTTTTTTATTTTTAATTTAGTTAATTGTGCATTATTTTTATTTAATTGTATTTATAATTAATTATTGATTGTATTATATTTTTATTGTTTGTTTTAGGATTTTGGCTAGCTTGGACCCATGTCAGACCCTAGTGGACCCATGTCCGACCCAGCCCACACCCTTGTGAGAATTATTTTGGGGCTTAGATTTATTATTTTATTTTTAGGAGGTTAGTTGGAGATATTTGGAACTAGTTTGAGTGCTTTTGGAACCCGAAACCCAAAACCAAGTGAGTAGGGGCGTTTTGGGAATTTGGAAACTTATGTAAACCCCTATTTACTTCCTTTGGCCGGCCCCAAACCCCTCCCTACCAGTGAGAACAGCAGCCCCACTTCCTCTTCTTTTTCATTCTTCATTCTTCTTCTTCTTCTCCATTCTCCACTCTTCCTTCTTCTTTTCTTCTTCCCACTCTCAAGTAAGTTCCCATTTCTCCTCTTTCTTCTTCTATTCTTCTTTATGATTAACCCTAACCCTACATTCTTCCCTAACCTAGGTGGGTAGAGCCTAGATTTGGTGTTGGAGCTTGGATTTGAGGCTTGGAAGCTTGGATTGGAGGATTTGGAGCATTTTTGAGACTGGCTTGGGATTCCAACTCCCAAGAGGTAAACCCTAATTTTTCCCCTAGTAATTATTTTTATATAGTGTAATTAATATTTTAGAACCTTCCTAGACCCTTAGGCTACCCGTGGGAGGAAGTTGGAACTAGTTGGGTAGTGTTTGGAGACTTTAACACTAGGTTTTGTGTTAATTTCGGGTGAAATCCGAATTTGGCCCAATTTTGGGTGATGCCCTAGGTTAGACGGACCTAGGTAGACGTTGTCGGGTGTCTTGAGGGTGAGTGCGTGTCTCCGTTCGGACACGGGAAGCCGCGTCGCGGAGAAACGGGCGTTTCGGGCGAAATTAGGGCTTTTCGTCGTCGTCGATTCTAAGTGCGTGTGCGTTTCTGCCACGGACCTAGAATCGACGCGGGAGCACATTTTCTAGGATCTAGACATCGTGTAGAGTGCGTAGGTAAATTTTGGGCCGATTCCGAGTTCGTTTGGTGTGCGTTTCAGGAGGTTTTTCGAGCCGCGCACCACGTGTTCGTCGAAATGACCGAACGGCCATTTCGACTTGGTTTCCTCGTTTCGGGCTTGTGCGCACGTTGGGTTAGTATCGGGGAGTGTGTGCTAGAGTTTTCGAGTTATACTTTATATATTTTTAGGTATTGGTGAGTGTCGGGGTCGTTGGGCGTGTGGTTTGAGTGTTGTGTGCGTGGTTGTGTTTGTATTTATGTGTGTCTATATATATATATTTATATATATTTGTATGTGTGTTTATGTATATATATACTTATATATATGTGTGTATTTATATTTATGTACTTGTATGTGTACATGTCTATGTATATATATATGTATATGTGTAAGTGTGCTTGTGTGTATATGTATATATATTTGAATGTGTGTGTATATATATATCTTAGAGTGTGTGTGTATTGAGGTGTATATATATATTTTTATGTGTGCTTATATATATTAATATAGGTATTTATATATATGTATATAGCTATGTATATATTGTGTGTGAGTGTGTGTATTAGTGTGTTTGTGCTTGTGTTTGTGTGTGTGTGTGTGTGTACTTATACATATGTGTGTGTTAGATATATACATGTTAGTGTGTATATATATATATCTATAGAGTTATATATATGTATATATATGTATGTATATATATAGATATATATATATAGTGATATGTATATATGTATATAGGTGGTGTGTGTGTGTTTGTGTGATGGAAGAGGGGGGGGAACCAACTGCAGAAGGGCAGCAGCTGCTGCTGCACTGCAGCAGCAGCACAGCAGCAGCAAGGAGCTGCAGCAGCAGCAGGCAGCATCAATTCAGCAGCAGTAGCAGCATGCTTAGCAGCAGCAGCAGCAAGCAAGAGCTAGCAGCAGCAGTAGCAATGCGAGGGAGGGAGAGAGAGGTATATATATATAGTTAGATAGATAGATAATAAGTTAGACATTTAGATAGATAGTTAAATAGATACATAGATAGTTAGGTAAATAGATAGATATTATAGTTAGGTGGAGAGGTAAATAGGTATATAGATATATGATAGATAGATAAATAGATAGATATCTATAGATAGATATCTATAGATAGTTAGATAAATAGATACATGAATAGATATATTAGATAAATACATAGATAGATATATGAGATAGATATATTAGATAGATAGGTATGTATGGTTAATAGATAAATAGATACGTAGATAGTTAATAGATAGATAACTACGTAGCTAGATATATTGATAGATAGATAGATAATTAGGTAGATAGATAGCTAGATTTATAGATAAGGTAAATAGAATTATAGATAGATAAATAGAGGAATAAATAGAAGGTTGGATAGATACATAGGTAGATAGGTAGTTATCTATCTAAGGTATATATATATCTATATACATATAGTTATATCAATACCTAGAGATATCTAGATAGTATAGTCATATATTTATGCGTAGGGTAAGGTAATGGGTATTAGTATATATGTGTGTGGATATCTATATATATAGGTAAATACATACTTAGATATATATAATTATGGTAGATATCTATACTACCTAGCCTAGATTAATAACTAGGTGCATAATTAGTAGCTAGATAGCTAGTTAGAGGGGTTTTAGAGCGAAACCTCAATACCTTGAGATATCAAGGTATCTCACCAAGGTATTGAGTTTCAAGCGGGGTTTTTGAGCAATAGCCTAGGAATAGTATTGGAGTGATTTTTATATGCTTATGTGTATATATTTATGCGTGCTAGCATAGGTTTTAGAGGGTATAGGCGGGGTGCGTAGCCTAGGTTGAGGTATCGGATACCGAGGGTATCCCGGTATCTCAAGGAGGTGAGTTTGTGAGTTTTCTAGCTTAATAAGCTCGGTTTGACCTGGAATTTCAGGAGCACCCTAGTTTGACCCAGACTTGACCGTAGTTGACTCGGTTGACCGCAAAAGTCAACTTTTGACCTAGTTTTGACCCAGAGTTGACTTTTTGGACCCAGAGTTGACTTTTTGACCCAGATTTCACCGGTTTGACCCGTTTGACCTAGAACGACCCTAGAAGCCTATTTTTTAGTTATTTTATATCTGTTTAACTCATTAGAACCCTGTTTAACCTTGTTTTTCGCATAGGTCCTTGTGACACCGGTTCGGATCGCCAGTTGCTCAGGACGTCAGGCGAGTACATTCTCTGATAATTTTCATTATCTGATAATTATTATGATTCAGCTTCTAGTATAGTATCATCTGATTATTCTGGCACAACACGGGACACTGACTGGTATTTCTGGATTCTTTTACTTGCGACACGTACATTTCATGTTTCTGGCCTCTATTCTGGAATCACCTACAGGCATCACTACAGGCATCACTCATGTTCAGGCTGGACACATCTTGATTTGCGTGTCGGGTCTTGGATCTACTTGTATTAGTCGGGGCGAGGAAATACTCGAGTAGACATGTAAACATTCCTATCTGGCATCATCAGGAATCACTCCCTCTGGTCTAATCTGGAATGATAGCAGCCGCACACCCAGTGCGGTGTGAGCCGTACTTACCCCTAGCCGTTTACATGTCGAAACAAGTATTTCAAAGACACCGAGTTCATTCTTTATAGTCTGGACTCTCATGCATTTTTTGACTTGTCTCACTTACATATTTCTGGACTTGACTCACTACATGTTTTTCATGCTGGACTCACTACACGTTCATGTGCACAGACTTACTCTTAGTGTAGATTTCTTGTATCTTGCAGTTATTACTATCTTGCTCTGATATCCATGCATCTTTACCTTTATGCACCAGTTATACATATTTTCTTGTTTCATACTTGCTTCACTCTTCTTGCTACTTGCTATAACTATTTTATAGTTTTTATTATTTAAATGGAACTGCTGTTAGAGATGTACTTGCTCCAGTCCTGACTGGACATATTTTTCAGAGTATCCGGAGGATTGGTGTCCGACGTTTTATGGACCTGAGCCTGTCGACGGTGCAGACAGGGACCCTCTAGTTTAGGGGTGATTTCCGGGTTGGTAGCCGGGATCACTGGGACCTTGCTGTTATTTTTATTAGCTTTTAGCACCGGATTTATCTCCGATTTTAGATTGAGACCTTGTTTGTATATTATTTGGATATTGTTGTATTATTATTTGAGGTTGTGGTTGTTGTAGTAGTTGTTGTTGGTTAGACTTTATAGTTGTTAGATCTCTGTGTTATCTTATCGTGCTTAGATTCGTGATTGAGTACTTGACTATCATTGTGATATTTGCTCCTCCGTTTGGAGTTGAGATCTTGACAGGTTTATATTGTTTGTGTGGTTGCCCTCCTTTTGGAGAGGTCATGGCCGATTTTTGTGTGAGATTATTATTTAGTTAGTTGACCTAGACAGCATTCTACCGTCGATGCTGCGGCGTAGGCTGGACGTACCCACGACTCATGCCCGATTTTCGGGTGCGGGTCATGACAATAAGTCTTTACAATGACTCCTTGTTAAAGTTACATAATTAAAGTTACAACTACTAGGTACTATGCTTCCTGAAATCACTTGCTGATTACCCCTCGATCTCGTCTACGTTGTAGATAGGTAGCATTTCTTCATTCTCTTCTTCAATCCCTAGTGAATAATACTAGGTCGTCAGAACGACAAGCAAGTCCTCGGCCAAGAACGGTAAAAAAATGAAAAATATGATATTAGAGTAAAAGAATAATAGTTAAAAGAAGTAAGAGGGTAAATATAATATGGTGTTCATGACTTGAATAACTCCTAATTTAATACTCCTATAGTGTCTACTAATTTAATCATCACAAATCCTATGTCACTATCACAATACACAAACAAATTCCTAAATGATGATGCAATTTGGAGAACAAACCTTAAATAATCACTTCACCTAGTTTCCCGCCAACAAATCTCGTTGTGAAGGATTATGTGGTGACTTGAATGGCACGGTGCATAGAATCCGGCCCTGCCCTCATGGCTTAATCTTGAATTCACCTATTCGATGGTTTTAATTCGAGATAGATGTGTTTTTAGTCAGATGACTTGAATAGAAGGGCACAGGGTTATAAATCCGGCCTAGCCTCTTTTGGGCCAATCTTGAATTCACCCATTCGATGGTTTTTTCTTTTGGATCGAAGTGGGTGTACTTTATAATTCAGGTGACTTGAATAGGATGGCACGGGGTTATGATCCGGCCCAGCCCCTTATGGGCAAAATAAAGTGAGCTAAGCCTCACCCGCTCACTTCGCAAGGCCTTGCGAGAGAGCCTATACCGCTGAATTCAGCCAGACTTAAAATTATGTGGCAGAATTTCGTAGATGGTTATTTATGCTGTTCTTCCCCGCCCAATGCTTCTAGCCTAGATTTATAATCATTCCTTATTCTATTTTCTTATTGTTCGAGTCTCTGCTCTGGTATTGTCTTAACCATTGTTCAAAAGGAATGAATGTCCAGGATGATGCAAGATACATATATAACCCAGAGTACAAGTAATTAGTCATCCACACAATTTCAAGGATATCGTCTTACACAGAGCAGATTATCAGATAGTTTGGGTTAAGTACCTCGCGTTCGTGTCCTATGTATCCTAGACTTTCACTAGTTGCTCCCTAATAAATATAATCGTTGGTGGTCCGTTGTGTGTGAATATAGGGTTTTAGAATATTGGAATGCCGGCGATATTTCGAAATATCAAAATATTGGTTAACGCCCGGAATTCTTAAAATTTTTGGCAGAGTTCCCTTTGTATTTCGACTTTCAAAATTTTAACAGTTTATAATTTCTACCCGGAGCAACCCTCCGTAGCATTCCCGGGCTCGCCGACCCCTTCGGTGGAGCAACTCTCAACACCGGAATACACACAATTAATATAAATCAATAAAACAGGAGCCTTATTTCTTACTTTTGGAAAATCATACCTTAGTACTAGCAATCTATGCTTCGCGTAGTATAAACTACAAAATTTCAAACTTACAACAATGTTAGTGTTATGAATTATAATAAAATGCAATAAATAAGAACAATCAATCAGATATATATACATATATATTACTTACAAGTTATTTCATTAACTTATTTGTAAAGTATTGATTTCTCAATAATTCTAGGCATATATTTAACGTACTTGTCAAGGAACATAACATATTACAAGAACATCCAAGTCAAAGTAAAAACAAGCTACATGATACTCATGGCTACCTAAGGTCAAAGTTTAAATTAACATTTATGTTCAAATATCCACAACCCCTTAATTTAGCTAACCCTATTATAGTTTTCTACCCATCAAGCTAAATTAAATTTTGGACAGAATTAATTATATATATAAAATTAATATCAAAACCTAGTCTTACATAAACAAGACTAAGCTAGATGCAATCTATAATATATATATCATGCTAAGGTTTTTATCAAACCCGTGATACCTAAATTAAACCTATAGTATTTAGCATACGAACTTCATTTTTTTTCCACTAGGGATGACACACATCAAGTGGTATAACTATGAATAGCCCTTCCTAAAGTTCATAATTTACAAACAATTACTTATGTCCGTATATTCACATTGTGTCCTAAACATTTGTCCAAAATTCTATACCCTAATTTCTACCATCTCTATACAAGTATAAAAATTAAGGTATGAATTCTGAAATTTGGAAAATAACTACACAAGTAAAAATAGGAAAATTTGGAAGAGAAAGAAATAGGATGAGGACTTGCCTTGGTTCCGAAATTCTAGGGTTCTCCAAGTGTTGATGTTTGATCTCCCCCTTGTATTCCTAATCCAGGAGGTTTGATAATAGTTATGACCTAAATTGAATTCTGGAAAGAGAATTTGGGGAAAATAGAAATACCTAGATTTTTCTTGGAAAAATGAGAAGGAAAGATACTGTGGTGGTAGTGTCCGGCGAGGAGGCGGCGGTGTTCGCCTGCGGGGGTGGCGGCGTCCGGCGAGGGGCGTCGGCGGCGACGGCGGCGTTGATAACATCGGTAGCAGCAGCAGCAGTTGTAACAGTAACAGCAGTAGCAGCAGTAATAGCAGCGGAAGTGGCAGCGACGGCTTGCAGTGGTAGCAACAACAGTAACAGTAATAGTAGTGGCAGTAAGCAAGGATGGGAAGAGGAGAAAGGTTTCTTTGAGGAATAAGTAGGGAAAGTTAGGTATATTGGAAATGTAAGGGAGGAGGAGAGCTTGCCATCTCCTCCTTTGGAAATGGAGATGAAGGGAGGAGAAGCCAGGTGGTTCATGACTCATGATCTGCTGCTGGTTTCCTCCTTCTTCGCATGGGTTTGGGAAAATTTGCACAAGACCCCTCCCAAGTTCAGAAATTTATATATAACTAGTCCTTTTTGCAATTGGGTATTTACACAAACCTAAGTTATTAAATCCATATATATATATATATATATATATACAATATATATTGGAGAGACAAAAATGAAAAATAAAATAAAATAAATAGGTAGTAGCTATGACACTCTATCCTCCTTAGAAAAATTTTGTCCTCGAAATTTTAAATCAAATAGTAGCTAACCTTGGTTAGTAAACAGATATGGAAATTGGTTTCACATGTCTTCTTCTTTTTCCCAAGTTGATTCCCTAGGAGAATCCTTGCTCCAAGCTACTTGAACTAATGGAATGATCCGATTTTGGAGTACTTTGTCTTTACGATCCAAGATTTTAACAGGTCGTTGCTCGATGCATAGAGTTGGCCCGATAGTGATCTCCGAATGATCTAGTATATGGTTTGGATCTGGTACATATCTTTGGAGTTGTGAGAGATGAAATACATTATATACTCCTTCTAAGTTGGGGGTAATGCCAGTTTATAAGATACTCTCCCGATTTTCTCTAGTATATCAAATGGTCCGATATATCTTGGACTCAGCTTTCCTCTAGTCCCAAATCTAATTGTCCCCTTTGTTGTTGAGATCTTAAGAATGCATGATCACCAGGTTGAAATTCTAACATCCTTCGATGTTTGTCAGCCCACATCTTCTATCTATTTTGGGTTGCTTGCAAATAATTTCTTATTGCTTTAATCTTGTCAACAGTCTGTGTTACTAGTTCCGGGCCCAATAACTGTCTTTCTCCTACATCTGTCCAGCACATTGGTGATCTACACTTCCTTCCATATAATGCTTCAAAAGGCGCCATCTTAATGCTAGTATGATAACAATTGTTATAATAAAATTCCACCAAATATAAATGGTAGTCCCATGATCCTCCAAAATCTAATGTGCAGGTTCTCAACATGTCCTCTAGAGTTTGAATCGTTCTTTCTGATTGACCATCTGTTTGAGGATGGTATGCTGAGCTAAATTTTAACTGAGTGCCGAGGCTTTCTTGCAGACTTTTTAAGAAATGTGAAGTAAATCTGGTGTCTCTGTCTGAAACTATACTTATCGGTACTCCATATTGACTGACAATCTGTTTCATATACATCTCTGCTAATACTTCGGTTGTCTGTCCTACTCGGAATGGTAGAAATTGAGTTGATTTAGTAAGTATATCTATGATGACCCAGATAGCATTGTTACCCTTTTGGGTCTTAGGTAGCCCGATCACGAAATCCATTGTGATATGTTCCCATTTCCATTCGGGTATTGGTAAAGGTTGAAGAAGACCTGTTGTCCTTTGATGTTCTGCCTTTACTTGCTGACAGACAAGGCATCTGGATACGAATTTAGCAATCTCTCATTTTATTCCATGCCACCAAAAATTTTGTTTTAGGTCCTTATACATCTTAGTACTTCTCGGATGGATGGAGTATTGAGAGTTATGGGCTTCTGTCATGACTTCTGTTCTTAGGTTTCTATTGGGTACACACAATCGATCTTCGAACCTTAGCGATCCATCTATATGCTTCCTCATTCCAGTCTGGAGTCCTTTCTTGGTTTGTTTCCATATTTTTTGGAGTTTAGAGTCTCCTTGTTGAGCCTCCTTAATTCTGTCTACTATAGAAGACTGTACTTATAAATTTTTCCATAATCCTTCTGATGTTGGATATATTACTTCAATTCTCATCTTACTTAGGTCCTTGAGAATTTCCTTCAGTGTATTCATAAAGAATGACATTGGTTTCCTGCTCAAGGCATCTGCCACTTTATTTGCCTTGCCTGGGTGGTACTCTAATTCCATATCAAAGTCCTTGAGTAATTTTAACCATCTTCTTTGTCTCATTTTGATTTCCTTCTGAGTGAACACATATTTCAGACTTTTGTGATCTTTATATATCTTAATTCTCTCCCCATATAAGTAATGTCGCCATAGCTTAAGTGCAAAAACTATGGCCGCTAGTTCCAGATCATGAGTTGGGTAATTCCTCTCATGCTGCTTCAGTTGTCAAGAGGCATAAGCTATAACCTTTCTGTGCTGCATCAGTACACAACCTAGCCCCTTACCTGATGCATCATTGTATATCTCGTATCCTCCTGATCCCGACGGTAAGGCTAGTACTGGTGCTGAAATCAATCTTTCTTTTAATTCATCAAAGGCTGTTTGGCATTTCTCTGTCCAATTAAATTTCTCCTTCTTTCGGGTCAGCCGAGTTAATGGTTCTGTAATCCTTGAGAAGTTCTCCATGAACCTCCTATAGTATCCGACTAATCCCAAGAAACTTCGAATTTATGCCACAGACTTTGGCGTTGGCCAAGATTTAACAGCTTCTACCTTCTTTGGATCTACTGAAATACTTTCTCCGCTGATTACATGGCCTAGAAATGATATATGACTTAACCAAAATTTACATTTACTGAATTTAGCATACAATTGCTCATGTCTTAGGGTTTGCAATATCACCCTCAGATGTTCTTCGTGTTCTTCTTCATTCTTTGAATATATGAGAATGTCGTCAATGAATACAATCATGAACTTATCCAAATATTGGTAAAATATCCGATTCATCAGGTCCATAAATATAGCAGGAGCATTAGTTACCCCAAATGGCATGACCATGAACTCGTAATGTCCACAACGAGTCCTAAAGGCTGTTTTCTGAATGACTTTCCTCTTGACCTTTACTTGATGATATCCAGACCTTAAATCAATCTTCGAAAACACCTTAGCTTCCCCTAATTGATCAAATAATTCATCAATTTGGGGCAATGGATACTTATTCTTGATTGTTACTTCATTCAAGGCTCTATAATCAATTACCAATCGTAGGGTCCCGTCTTTCTTTTTTACAAAAAGTATTGGTGCACCCCACGGTGAGGCGCTGGTCTGAATAAATTCTTTTGATAATAACTCCTTTATTTGTTTGTTTAGCTCAGCCAATTCTTTCTTATTCATCGGATATATTTTCTTAGTTATAGGTGCTGCTCCAGGCACCAAATTGATGGAAAATTCTACTGCTCTATCCGGTGGCAATCCCGGTAACTCATCAGGGAATACATCCTTGAATTCTTTCACTATCCGTGGAAATTGTTTCTCCTCTAGTTCATAAAATCTTCCTTGGACTGGTAGTTCAAAATTTTCTAATTCATTAGCATCAAATTCTTTCTGATCTCGAACAAATTCATATAGCTCTTCATTGGTGAGCTGGAACTGGACCTTTCCTTGGCCACAGTCTATACTTGCCAATGTCTTGGTTAACCAATACATTCCAAGCACTACATCATAATTATTCATTGAAAAAACTAACAATCTTACTTGGAAAGCTGCACCGCCTAACTTAACTGGACAAGCTTCACAAACTCGATTAACTTCTACCGTACCATTACCCGTAAGAATATTTAATTTTTTAAGTAATGGTTGCGATTCGTTTTCATGAAGAACTATAAATGCTGATGATATAAATGAATGGGTTGCCCCAGAATCAAATAATACTGATGCCGGACAGGCTAAAACTAGAATAGTGCCTGTTACTACTTCTCCGACCAGTTCTGTTTCATCAGTATTCATAAATGCCTGCCCTTGCTTTTTCTTTTTCCCAGTCTGAGGCTGGTTTGTTCTCTGAGCTTGCTGGAATTGGTAGGCTTGAGGTGTAAAGGGCGGTCTTCGTTGATTTCCATATGTCAGCATGGCTTGAGGTATGGGTGCTTGTATCAGAGGTTGAGGACCATTTCCTTGAAGCATAGGCCTGATATTGTTTCCTCGGAACGGGAGCCATAATTCTTGGTGCTGGTTTTGTATTATTGGTCCTGAGGTTCATTATTGTGGACACTGGCCAGTCTGATGCCTATCCGATCCATATCTTAAACAAAGACCCAATAATTTCCTGCAGTCAGCCTTCATGTGCCCTGGTTTCTGACAAAAGTGGCAAATAACTGGTCTTCCCAAGATACCGGTTTGGAAACGTTTTGACGATCCTTGCCATGAATGCTTCGAGGATGGATTTCCTATTTCCAAGGTCCTCTTCTGAGGCTGGGATCGAAGCGGTTGCTCTTTATTTAGCATTCTTTCCTGACTTCTTGCTGCTTCAGTAACCTCAGGATAGGTTTGGCATCGATAAGCAGCGACTCTACTCTTCAGCTGACTTCCTAGTTCTTCTAGGAACCTAGATACCTTGGTCTCCTCATCAGCTATTAGGTTTGGAGAAAAATGACTAAGCTTGGAAAACTCTGCAACATACTCATCTACTGTGAGTCTTCCTTGCTTCAAATGAGTGAATTGCCGTTCTAACTCAATTCTAGCTGATTTTGGAAAGAACCGCCCTTCAAATTTTCTTTTAAATTCTCCCCAGGTTATTTTGTCTTCCGAATCCTCTGGGTATTTGGCACTCCACCAGTGTTCAACGATATCTTCTAATTGGATTCGGATTGTAGACACCCTATCTTCAGGATTAATTTTTGCTGCTCTTAACAGCCCTTTTATAGTTCTAATCCACTGCCCGGCTTCGATTGGGCTCTCCGTTCCCTTAAACTTGGGAGGATTTATGTTTCTAAAATCCTTCAGTGAACCATCCCTAGAGTTGGCAGATGTTTACAAGTGTTCCAATATTGTGGCAGTTGTGGCCAAAGCCGTATCTGTACGCCGATTGTTGGATTCCAGAATTTGTTGGAATAACTTATACATATCTCCGATAGAGGGTTCCGTCTGAGTTTGCGAGGATGAAGCGTGGGATTGATCATGGTTAGACATTATCCTAAAAAAATCCAAATGAACTGGTATATATGTGAATGCAGGAATACTGGAGCATATGTCATCATCAATATACATCTAGCAATGAAATAGAAATACAAGTATACGCTAGAACAATGAACTGGTATATATGTGAATGCTAGAATCATGACGAGAACATAAGGAATGCTATATCCATATACTAGAGATACATGTCAAGAAAATCTAACTAAGTGTGTGAAACATCAGCATATCATGTTATCGGCTTGGGACTGATCAGGCTCCTTACATTGATTAGTGATCATCCTTGTAAGGTCAGGCTAACCATCCGGATAGCTATGATACGAGTAATAGTCAGGCTAACCAAATATAATAGTTATGAGGCATGTAATGGTCAGGCTGTACCGACGTGAGGTGTGGGTGAGCTATGATGCATGTAAAGTTTGGATATGATCACACAAGCTACTAATATTTCCCCATTTTTCTCCAACTAGCACGATGGATTCCAATCACGACTCCTCGTGACAGGTCTCGATAATGCCAACTCGTATAAATAACAGTGTCAGAGTCATGTACGCTATACAACAAGAATTATAGAGATGATCAACATAATGGAAACTGTCAGAGAATGTACTCACTGTGGTCCTTAGCTGGCAATACCAATATCCGGGTCCCAAGGTATCGTCTAAATGATCCCACAGTCCTATAGATATATCATAAACACAATACTGCATCAGACATTACACTAATACACAATCAAACACAATAATCTCAGAGACGGTGCTAGGGGGTCACGTCTGTAGTTGCTGTGCATAACAGACAGTCAATTATTCGGTCTTGCCAGTACGTCGGTGTACATATGGCAGTCTGCTATTATGCTACATGGTCACAGGTCAATGTAACTATGGGGTATCCGTGGTTACACTCTAGTCATCTAGTCCATAGGCATATATACATAATATAAAATAATATTTACATAAGTATCCATTAGTTACTAATATAATAGATATATGTATATATGTATATATATATATATATATGTGTGTGTGTGTGTGTGTGTGTGTGTGTGTGTGCTAATTAGAATTAATACTTGTACATACATTAGGGAGGTATATACAATACATCTATATAAGTATATACTAATTGAGGGTTATACTATATATATATAATAATCGGGTTTTTATACATATAGATATATATACTATGTACATACGATCATACCAATATACTGTTATATACTAAATACCATGTCTAAATATGTATACAATATAATGGTAAAATATGCGGGTGCGCATACGTGTACATGCACGCGAGGGCGAATCGAACCTGGCGCGTGCACGAGAGCGGTGATGACGATGACGACAATGATGAAGGTGCTGGTGGTGCGTGGTTCAGTCAAGGGATACAGGAAAGAATATGGTCAGGAAGATCAGCTGGTGCTCGGTGTTCAGTCGTTCATTCCGATGGAGTTGGGCGAGACGCGCGGAGGCGGGAAGTGTGTTCGACGGAGGAGAACGATGAAGCGGTTTCGTCGAGGATGTCCGGCGTCGGGTTGGACTTCCGGTCGAGGTCGAGGGTGGCGGGAAGAAGAAGAAGAAGGTGGTGAAGAACAAGAGATGGGAAGGAGAGATGTCGGCTGGGGTTAGGTGTTAGGGAATAAGGAAAAGAAAGAAAAGGAAAAGAGATATTATATATATATATATATATATATATATATATATATATATATATATATATATATATATATATATATATATATATATATATATATATATATGTTGTAGACTTTGGGTTGACCTAGAATTAGGGCTTGGTCAAACCCTCTTTGGGATTGGGCCTTGCCATGGATATTTCAATGGTACGATTTAAATGAAACTAAAAAGGGAAGGCTAGGATTCAATGGTTCAAGGTTTTGAGGCCAAGATTCAAGGAGATTGATGTTGCATTGTACACTCCCAAAAATTATGGAAAAATACTCATGAAGGAGAAATGAGTTTCTTCGCATTTCGTGTCCAACGGGGTCGACACCTTAATACACTTTTGCATAAAATTGCCCAACAATTGAAAAATTACACGAAGTTGGATTTATGGTTTATTTAATTAAAAATAGATGTACTTGGTGTTCTAAAATTAATTAGAAGTATAAAGGACTAATTTGAAGTGGGACACAAGGGTCATAAATGAAATAAACTTGGAATAGAATATTATCCTAATTTGGGTTGCTCAAAATATGTCGAGATTGTGTCTCCAATTTCGATTGGAACACACAAGGATACAAGGTTTGGTTTATATAGAATTAAATATAGTCGGTTGCGACGAATGTTGTGTGACTAAAATGAAGCACAATAAGACATAATTATGGGTCACACAAAGATCAAAATAAAAGTCTGGCACGTCTAGGACAAGGATGTGAAATTGGTTGGAAGACAATGGCTAGTGTAGTGCTCTAATTATCGAAGGTACAATAAAGTGCAACAATCAAATAAAATCATAATTATTTAAATATAATTAATTATCATTCAATCATTTACACATAAAATTATAAAAAAACAAAAATATCCCTAATCTGAAATGTGGGGGTGACAAGTCTACCCTCCTTAAAAGAATTTGTCCTCGAAATTAAAATAAACTAGCACAAGAACAAACAATCAAACAAGGAATTATACCTCAAGTCTCGAAGAGATACGGATACTGCTCGTGCATTTCGTCCTCTCTCCCAAGTTGACTCTCCTGAGAGTGATGTCTCCATGCAACACGAACCAAAGGAATAGTCTGGTTCCGCAATGCCTTCTCTCTACGATCCAAGATCTCAACGGGTTGTTCAGGATAGCTGAGTGTCGGTCCAACCTCGATCTCCGAGTGATCTAGTACGTGACTAGGATCTTCCACGTACCGTCTCAGTTGTGACACATGGAACACGTCATGTACTCCATCTAGAGCAGGCGGTAAGTCGAGTCTATAGGCCACTGCACCGACCCTTGCAAGAATGCTGAAAGGCCCGATGTAATGTGGACTAAGCTTTCCGCCTCTGCCAAAACAAATTGTGCCCCGTGTCGGAGAAATCCGTAGGAACACCAAATCGCCAACCTAGAACAAACAATCTTAACACGCAATCTAAACAAAATAATCATAACCCAAATAAAACAAAACCAATACCTGAAACTCTAGGGGTCTACGGTGGCTATCGGCCCACTGCCGATGTCTGTCCTGCACCACTCGCAGTCTGTCTCTGATAAGTTTCACCTTCTCTGCTGCATCCATGACAATTTCTGGTCCTAACAAAGCTCTCTCTCTAACATCATCCCAAGATAACGGTGTACGACACCTTCGTCCATATAAAGCCTCGAATGGTGACATCTCAATGCTAGCCTGGTAGCTGTTATTGTAAGCAAACTCTACTAGGTGTAGATGATCCTCCCAAGAACCTTCGAGATCCAAAACGCAAGTGCGTAGCATATCTTCAAGAGTCTGAATAGTCCTTTCAGACTGTCCGTCTGTCTGGGGGTGATACGCGGTACTGAACTTGAGCTGAGTGCCCAAGCTAGCCTGCAGACTCCTCCAGAAATGGGAAGTAAAACGACTATCCTGATTTGAGACAATATTCACAGGAACTCCATATAATCTGACAATCTGTTGTACGTATATCTCTGCTAACTTCTCTGTTGAAGTACCCACTTTGAATGGTAAGAAATTGGCTGATTTGGTCAACCTATCTATGATGACCCAAATCGCGTCCTTTCCTCCTAGAGAACGAGGAAGTCCTGAAACGAAGTCCATAGTCACGTGTTCCCACTTCCATTCTAGAATAGGTAAAGGTAAAAGCAATCCTCCTGGCCTCTGTCAATCTGCTTTTACCTGCTGGCACACTAAACATCGGGATACAAAGCGTGCTACTTCACGCTTCATACCATACCACCATACATGCTCCCTCAAATCTTGATACATCTTGTTGACTCCGGGATGCATCGAGTACTGAGAGCGGTGTGCCTCTTGTAAAACCTCTTCGCGCAGCTCTCCATTTGGCACACACATCCTCGTGCCATGTCGTAGAGATCCATCATTCGCAATAGTAAAATTATCTGTCAATCCTGCCTGAACTTGTGCCCTGATATTCCTTAGAGTCTCATCATCATACTGTGCAGCTCTAACTCTGTCCATCAGCTCTGATTGTATCTACAATCCCCATATCTGAACCTTAACTCCTGGAACTAGTACTTCAATTCCCAAGCTCTCAAGATCAGCTAATAAATATTTATCCGAAGTCAAGAACATAGCCATCGGATACCTGCTCAAGGCATCGACGACTATGTTGGCATTTCCTGGATGGTACTGTAATGAGATATTAAAGTCTTTCATCAACTCTAACCACCTTCTCTGCCTCATGTTCAGCTCCTTCTGTGTAAATACGTACTTCAAGCTCTTGTGGTCTGTGAAGATCTCCACACGCTCTCCGTACAAGTAGTGTTTCCACAGCTTTAGAGCGAAGATAACTGCTGCTAACTCCAGATCGTGAGTGGGGTAGTTCTTTTTATGAGGGCATAATTGTCTTAAAGCATAGGCAATTACTTTCCCGTGTTGTTGAAGAATGCATCCCAAACCTTTTCCTGAAGCATCACTGTAGATAGTGAATCCACCTGTTCCTGATGGCAATGTCAAAACTGGTGCTGTCGTCAATCTCTTCTTCAGCTCATCGAATGTGGCTTGACATTCTTCTGTCCAAACGAATTCCACATCTTTCTTGGTCAGCCTAGTCATTGGTTCTGCAATCTTGGAGAAGTCTTGTACAAATCTTCTGTAGTATCCTGTTAGTCTGAGAAAGCTCCTGATCTCAGCTACCGAACTGGGGTAGCCCATGACTCTACTGCTTCGATCTTCTTGGGGTTAACTGAAATTCCATTATCCGTCACCATATGTCCAAGAAATTCTACCTTGTCAAGGGAGAACTCACACTTTGAAAGCTTCCCGTACAACTTCTCTTTCCTGAGAGTCTCTAAGACCATCCTCAGGTGCTCTTTATGCTCTTCTGGGGTGTTTGAATATATTAGAATGTCGTCAATAAACACCATTACGAATTTGTCAAGGTACTGGTGGAATACCTTGTTGATCAAGTTCATAAATACTGTTGGTGCATTGGTTAAACCAAACGACATTACTGTAAATCCAAACTGGCCATATCTGGAACGAAAGGCTGTCTTCGGTATGTCTTCCTTCTTCACCTTCACCTGGTGATAGCCTGACCTCAAGTCTATTTTTGAAAACACCTTCGCTCCGCTCAATTGATCGAAAAGATCATCTATCCTCGACAACGGGTATTTGTTCTTGATAGTGAGGTTGTTCAAAGATATATAATCGATACACATGCGTACCGTGCCATCCTTCTTCATTACGAATAATACCGGTGCTCCCCATGGCGATGAACTGGATCTAATGAAACGTTTGTCTTGCAGCTCCTCAACTTGCTTCTTCAGTTCTACAAACTCGTTGTTGTTGACTCTATAGGCATGTTGCGAAATAGGCTCCCCTCCTGGTATCAAGTCTATAGAGAATTCAACATCTCTGTCTGGCGACAATCCTGGCAACTCCTCTGGAAACACATCCAGGAACTCCGCTATCAGTGGATGTGGTAACTCCTTTTATTCCATCCTGGCCCCGCAAAAAGTGCCTCTGCTCCTCTGGCGATCTCGAACTCTGGTCCTCCTGGTGGTCGAAATATAACTCTACCTCCGTGACAATCTATAGTAGCATGGTGTTTACTCAGCCAGTCCATTTCGAGTACAATGTCGTATCCCGGAAGTGGCATGACGAGTAAACTCATGCTCAACTCTCGGCCTTCCAATGACACTCTCCGATCCTTACAACAATCACGGACTAGGATAATGCCTCCTCCTGTCGTGATCTTGCAAGTCCTATCTAATGGTTCTATTTCTAAATGATGCTTAAGGGCATAAGATACAGATACGAAACTATAGGAAGCGCCAGAATCAAATAATGCAAGTGCTGGAATAGAATCGAGAGAAACTGAACCTGAAATTACGTCTCCAGCTGGCTCGACCTCCTCAGTAGTCATGGCGTAAGCTCGTCCCTGTGGTGCTTCTCTCTGCTGTTGCTGGTGCTGAGCAAACCTCTGTTGCTGTGGTGGAAGTGGAGGTCCCCTATGTTGGCCTCCTGGTACAGTAGGTGCTCTGGCTGGTCCTCTCTGAGCTGCTGCTCCTCCCTGGCGAGTCTGAACAGCTGGGCAGTCCCTCAGCTGATGTGCTGATGATCCACATGACAAGCAAGTACCCAACCTTTTCCTACAGATGTCGCTTGTATGTCCCATCTTTTCGTAATACGCACATGGGGCAACGGGCTGATTCTGTCTCTGTGGTTGCTGTTGCTGAATATATCCTCGAACTGGTGCCTATTGCTGGTGTTGCTGCTGGTACGGCCTCTGTTGTTGTTGTTGTTGTTGTTGAAAGTGTGGGCGCTTGGCCTGTCCTGTGTTACCACCCGTTCCTCCAGAAGTGTCGCATCCTCTCTTGGGCCTGAGGTCCAAGTCATCTTCAGCAATCTGGGCATCCATCAGAATACCCTCAAATATAGCAGTACGTCGTCCCGAAGTACGGGACTTGATCTCTCTATTCAATCCCTTTCTGAATTTTCGTGCTCTATCTCCTGGGTCTCGAATCATCGATGGCGTGAATAGACTCAATCGACAAAACTCTGCGACGTATTCGTCGACTGACATGCCTTCTTGGATTAAGTCATGGAACTGATTTTCCAATGCTCCCAAAGCCACGTCAGAAAATAATTTCTCCTTGAAGAGCTCCTTAAAGTCCTCCCAGGTAAGTCCTTCAACAGCGAGTCTCGGCTCTGTACGATACCACGTCAACACGATATCAAACATCTGACTGCCAGCGGCTTCGATTTGGAGAATCTCCGGGATCTGTGCTAAGCGCAAGTTCTTCTCTATGTCCTCTAACCAATCGTCAGCATAGAGTATCCCTTCTGTGCCTTTGAACTCTCGAGGCATCATCCTCTTAAATCCACTATAGTACCTGGCCTCTGTGGTTGCTGGCCATGATGTTGTGGTTATCGTGCTACTCTCTCCACAGCCTGGAGAGCCACCTAATGAGCATTCTCTATGCTCTCTCTCATCAGTTCTGTCTGCGCCTGGTGTGCTTTTGCTTGCACTCTCTGAGCTTCAGCCTGAACACGCTGAGCTTCTGCTGCTACTCTCTGGGCCTCTAGCATACCCTGCATCAGTGCGAACAACTGTGCCCCGTCAGTGGGCACTCCTCCGAGGATCGGTGTCGGTGGTGGTGGTAGGTTATCCATCATAGCTGGAGCAATCCTCTGAATAGGTGGAGGAGGAATCCCATTAGCTACAGATACTCCCACATGAACAGGAGATGTAGAAGGAACTCTAGGTGTCTGTTCGTCAGGTTGAGAGGTGGCAGACCTCTCTGAATTTGATGCTCCCACTCTCATAGATCTAGTATTCGGCGGCATCCTGAATACAGATCAAAAGAATCAATTTAAGGTGATAGATACAATATTATCAAGGAAGGACAATAAAATGCTAAAGGAAGCAACCAATTCGAATAGCAATATGAAGTTCAGATTTTTCTAGTGTGATTGAGCATACTCTCATCCTAGATCCTATATCCTATTTCCTATATCCTATTGCAGGCTCGTAGCAGTACAACTAAGTTGTTGCACTACCACGATATCGCATAACTTTGTGAAACTAGACCTACATGGGCCACCACTAAAAATGTGTCACGACCCGCACCCGGTATAGGGGAACGAGTACGCGGGTACGTCCAGCCTACGCCGCAGTATCGGCGGTAGAACGCTGTCTAGGTCACAATAATACTATATAACTAAATACCTGTCAATGATATCAATTTCCATAAGGAGGACAATATACATCTCACAATAGCTCATAATGTAACTCAATCATAACAACTATAAAAGTATAAGGCACGATAAGAGATAAGAAGAATGACATAGTTAAACACCATGTCTCAATATATAGATAATCCACAGTCTAGCTGTCCAACATAAAGTCTCCACAAGTCTCCAATTTAAACTTAACATAAGTCTAAACATAAACTGGAATAAACCTCAATAAGTCTCAGATGCATAATATAAATACTATCTAGGCAGCTGTAGGCAATATCTCATCTAAAGAAATAGTCTCCTCTAAGATCTCTGGTGTGTAATCTGCATCTACACCCTGTTCATAGTGTGTGGTACAGAAATTCTCAAGATCCTCTGGAAAAAATATCCAGTCAGGATTGGAACGAAGTACAAGCACTAACAGCAGTTCCATATATATTGACAAAAACTATAACACAGTATAAAGAAATACAAAACAGATATGAATACTGGCAATAAGAAATACTGGAAATAAATGGAATAAAGAAATGCTGGAATAACTGGAATACTGGAATACTGGAGCATATGTCATCATCAATATACATCTAGCAATGAAATAGAAATACAAGTACACGCTAGAACAATGAACTGGTATATATGTGAATGCTAGAATCATGACGAGAACATAAGGAATGATATATCCATATACTAGAGATACATGTCAAGAATATCTAACTAAGTGTGTGAAACATCAGCATATCATGTGATCGGCTTGGGACTTATCAGGCTCGTTACATTGATTTGTAAGGTCAGGCTAACCATCCAGATAGCTATGATGTTAGTAATAGTCAGGCTAACCAAATGTAACAGCTATGAGGCATGTAATGGTCAGGCTGCACCGGCGTGAGGTGTGGGTGAGCTATGATGCATGTAAAGTTTGGATATGATCACACAAGCTACTAATATTTTCCTATTTTTTTCCAGCTAGCACGATGGATTCCAATCACGACTCCTCATGACAGGTCTCGATAATGCCAACTCGTGTAAATAACAGTGTCAGAGTCATATACGCTATACAACAAGAATTATAGAGATGATCAACATAATAGAAACTGTCAGAGAATGTACTCGCCTGTGGTCCTTAGCTGGCAATACCAATATCCGGGTCCTAAGGTATCGTCTGAATGATCCCATAGTCCTATAGATATATCATAAACACAATACTGCATCAGACATTACACTAATACACAATCAAACACAATGATCTCAGAGACGACGCTAGGGGGTCACGTCTGTAGTTGTTGTGCATAACAGACAATCAATGATACGGTCTTGCCAGTACGTCGGTGTACATATGGCAGTCTGCTATCATGCTACATGGTCACAGGTCGATGTAACTACGGGGTATCCGTGGTTATACTCTAGTCATCTAGTCCATAGGAATATATACATAATATAATCTAATATTTACATAAGTATCCATTAGTTACTAATATAATAGATATATGTATATATATATATATATGCTAATTAGAATTAATACTTTTACATACATTAGGGAGGTATATACAATACATCTATATAAGTATATACTAATTGAGGGTTATAATATATATATATATATATATATATATATATATATATATATATATATATATATATATATACTAATCGGGTTTTTTATACATATAGATATATATACTATGTACATACAATCATACCAATATACTGTCATATACTAAATACCATGTCTAAATATGTATACAATATGATGGAAAAATATGCGGGTGCACATACGTGTACATGCACGCTAGGGGGAATCGAACCTGGCGCGTGCACGAGAGCGGTGATGACGATGATGACGATGATGAAGGTGTTGGTGGTGCGTGGTTCAGTCGAGGGAGGCAGGGAAGAATGTGGTCAGGAAGATCAGCGGGTGCTCGGTGTTCAGTCGGTCGTCAACAACTGGTCACGACGAGGTTCACGGCGGTCCATACTAAGAACTGTGCTGCTCCGATGTTCAGCGCAGGCGGGTCTGGGCTGAGAACTGTGTTGCTCCGGCGTTTAGTGGCCGGGAAAGGGATTGGCTCAGACACTGTGCAGTCGATGGCAAGGGGGAGTCGGCTCCGGTCGACGAGGTCGCGTGCTCAGTGCAGGCGAAGGTGGCGGGTCGAGATTCAGCGGTCGAGCGACGTGTGGGGTGCGGTAGGTCTCCAGCGTTCAGTCGTTCGTTCTGGTAGGGTTGGGCGAGACGCGCGGAGGCTGGAAGTGTGTTCGACGGAGGAGAACGATGAGGCAGTTTCGTCGAGGATGTCCGGCGTCAGGTTGGAATTTCGGTCGAGGTCGAGGGTGGCGGGAAGAAGAAGGTGGTGAAGAACAGAAGATGGGAAGGAGAGATGTCGGCTGGGGTTAGGTGTTAGGGAATAAGGAAAAGAAAGAAAAAGAAAAGAGATATTATATATATTATATATATATATATATATGTTATAGACTTTGGGTGACCTAGAATTAGGTCTTGGTCAAACCCACTTTGGGATAGGGCCTTGCCATGGATATTTCAATGGTTAGGATTTAAATGAAACTAAAAATGGAAGGCTAGGATTCATTGGTTCAAGGTTTTGAGGCCAAGATTCAAGGAGGTTGATGTTGCATTGTACACTCCCAAAAATTATGGAAAAATACTCATGAAGGAGAAATGAGTTTCTTCGCGTGTCGTATCCAACGGAGTGGACACCTTAATGCACTTTTGCATAAAAGTGCCCAACAATTGGAAAATTTCACGAAGTTGGATTTATTGTTTATTTAATTAAAAATAGATGTACTTGGTGTTCTAAAATTAATTAGAAGTACAAGGGACTAATTTAAAGTGGGACACAAGGGTCATAAATGAAATAAACTTAGAATAGAATATTACCCTAATTTGGGTTGCTCAAAATAGGTCGAGATTGTGTCTCCAATTTTGATTGGAACACACATGGATACAAGGTTTGGTTTATACAGAATTAAATGTAGTCGGTTGCGACGAATGTTGTACGACTAAAATAAAGCACAACAAGATATAATTATGGGTCACACAAAGATCAAAATAAAAGTCTGGCACGTCTAGGACAAGGTTGTGAAATTGGTTGAAAGACAATGGCTAGTGTAGTGCTCTTATTATCGAAGCAACGATAAAGTACAACAATCAAATAAAATCACAATTATTTAAATATAATTAATTATCATGAAATTATTTACATATAAAATTATGAAAAGACAAAAATACCCCTAATCTGAAATATGGGGGTGACACTTAACAGCCCTTCTATAGTTCTAATCCACTGCCCGGCTTCGATTGGGCTCTCCGTTCCCTTAAACTTGGGAGGATTTAGGTTCCTAAAATCCTTCAGTGAACCATCCCTAGAGTTGGCAGATGTTTGCAAGTGTTCCAACATTGTGGCAGTTGTGGCCAAAGCCGTATCTGCACGCCGATTGTTGGATCCAGAATTTATTAGAATAACTTATACATATCTCCGATAGAGGGTTCCGTCTGAGTTTGCGAGGACGAAGCGTGGGATTGATCATGGTTAGACATTATCCTGAAAAAATCCAAATGCAATTTCTCAGGAATAATCCTGAGATTAAAGGATATAAAAAGTTGTTGAAATGTCTTAAGAATTCATTGGAAAGTAGAAGGATATATAGGTACATAAAAAGCATATTTCATTCACTTAGTGTCAAAATGTGATACAAATATGCTGCTAGAGTCACTTGCACTTAGGCATACATTCATACTTAGACTAATTACATTCCCATATTTCCTTCCTTCCTAATTTCTGTACATATACACATACACCTTGTTGTTCACAAAAGACACCTGATGGATAGGAGATCCTTATACATAGTTGTATCTTCTCAAGATACGGTGAGTCGGGTACGTAACTGCATCCCCAGGCTACGCCCCATACGAATACTATTATATTCGTATCAACGATTATCGCTTATAAGTCTTTTAGAATAAAATGCAAGTCATGCTAAAGCAATCAGGTAAATACATCTAAACCATACCATTCTGATTTATACACAACTAGATAAGTCTTTACAATGACTCCTTGTTAAAGTTATATAATTACAGTTACAACTACTAGGTACTATGCTTCCTGAAATCACTTTCTGATTACCTCTCGATCTCGTCTACGTTGTAGAGTGGTAGCATTTCTTCATTCCCTTCTTTAATCTCTAGTGAACAATACTAGGTCGTCAGAACGACAAGCAAGTCCTCGGCCAAGAACGGTAAACAAATGAAAGATATGATATTAAAGTAAAAGAATAATAGTTAAAAGAAGTAAGAGGGTAAACATAATATGGTGTTCATGACTTGAATAACTCCTAATTTAATACTCCTATAGTGTCTACTAATTCAATCATCACAAATCCTATGTCACTATCACAATACACAAACAAA
This sequence comes from Iris macrosiphon, assembly GCA_036927795.1. Lineage (NCBI taxonomy): Eukaryota > Viridiplantae > Streptophyta > Magnoliopsida > Asparagales > Iridaceae > Iris > Iris macrosiphon. Next base: position 141,948,930 of record JAYESA010000015.1, read on the forward strand.
TTCCTAAATGATGATGCAATTTGGAGAACAAACCTTAAATAACCACTTCACCTAGTTTTCCGCCAACAAATCTCGTTGTGAAGGATTATGTGGTGACTTGAATGGCATGGTGCTTAGAATCTGACCCTATCCTCATGGCTTAATCTTGAATTCACCTATTCGATGATTTTAATTCTAGATAGGTGTGTTTTTAGTCAGGTGACTTGAATAGAAGGGCACGGGATTATAAATCCGGCCTAGCCCCTTTTGGGCTAATCTTGAATTCACCCATTCGATGGTTTTTCCTTTTGGATTGAAGTGGGTGTATTTTATAATTCAGGTGACTTGAATAGGATGGCACGGGTTTATGATCCGGTCCAGCCCCTTTTGGGCATAATAAAGTGAGCTAAGCCTCACCCGCTCACTTCGCAAGGCCTTGCGAGAGAGCCTAAACCGCTGAATTCAGCCAGACTTAAAATTATGTGGCAGAATTTCGTAGATGGTTATTTATGCTGTTCTCCCCCGCCCAATGCTTCTAGCCTAGATTTACAATCATTCCTTATTCTATTTTCTTATTGTTCGAGTCTCTACTCTGGTATTGTCTTAACCATTGTTCAAAATGAATGCATGTCCAGGATGATGCAAGATACATATATAACCCAGAGTACAAGTAATTAGTCATCCACACAATTTCAAGGATATCGACTTACACAGAGCAGATTATCAGATAGTTTGGGTTAAGTACCTCACGTCCGTATCCTATGTATCCTAGACTTTCACTAGTTGCTCCCTAATAAATATAATCGTTGGTGGTCCGTTGTGTGTGAATCTAGGGTTTTAGAATATTGGAATGCCGGCGATATTTCGGAATATCGAAATATTGGTTAACTCCCAGAATTCTTAAAAATTTCGGCAGAGTTCCTTTTGTATTTCGGCTCCCGGAATTTTAACAGTTTATAATTTCCACCTTGAGCAACCCTCCGTAGCATTCCCGGGATCGCCGACCCCTTCGGTGGAGCAACTCTCAACACCGGAATACACGCAATTAATATAACTCAATAAAACAGGAGCCTTATTTCTTAATTTTGGAAAATCATACCTTAGTGCTAGCAATCTATGCTTCATGTAGTATAAACTACAAAATTTCAAACTTACAACAATGTTAGTGTTATGAATTATAATAAAATGCAATAAATAAGAACAATCAATCGGATATATATACATATATATTACTTACAAGTTATTTCATTAACTTATTTGTAAAGTATTGATTTCTCAATAATTCTAGGCATTTATTTAACATACTTGTCAAGGAACATAACATATTACAAGAACATCCAAGTCAAAGTAAAAACAAGCTACATGATACTCATGGCTACCTAAGGTCAAAGTTTAAATTAACATTTATGTTCAAATATCCACAACCCCTTAATTTAGCTAACCCTAATATAGTTTTCTACCCATCAAGCTAAATTAAATTTTGGACCAAATTAATTATATATATATAATTAATATGAAAATCTAGTCTTACATAAACAAGACTAAGCTAGATACAATCTATAATATATATATCATGCTAAGGTTTTTATCAACCCAGTGATACCTAAATTAAACCTATAGTATTTAGCATATGAACTTCATTTTTTTTCCACTAGGGATGACACACATCAAGTGGTATAACTATGAATAGCCTTTCCTAAAGTTCATAATTTACAAACAATTACTTGTATCCGTTGTTTGATGATAAACGAAAGAAAATGGAATTACGTTTATACGAAACCCTTTCTTTGTTTACAAACAAGAAAAAAGAGTACAATTAATCTTATACGAGGATGTTAAGTACAATAAAAATAATTCTGGAGAAATATTGCTATAGGAGTCTGATCTGCGGTCGATCACTTTGTCCCTTGGACCACACGATGATGAAGAAGTGCTGTAGAAGAAGAAGAAGAAGCTTCAAAGATTGCAGAAGGGATTGGATTTTTGTTGCCAAAGTCGTCAATCACTACTCTTTGTCTGTGCTCTCTCTCTTTTTTTTGTCTGATTCTTCTCTCTCTTTTTTCTCCTCCTCTGTCCTGTGACTAGGGGTCTCTACTTGTAGAACTCAGTCACAGTAACTGTTCAGTCGGCGTAGAAGTCAAACTGTGAAGAGAGTTACGCTCTTTACGTGCCGGTTATAATAACTGCTACCCACGTCTGAATGATCTCCTAAATCCGCGTATGACGCGTGTCCCATTATAAGGTAATGCGTATAACTGCTTCTCGAAGATCACGGTATGCAAGCCACATAGGTAACTGCCCCTCGTGTAAGGATGGTTGGCATAAAAGCCAAATAATTGTCTTGTTGGCATAAAAGCCAAGTAGCTGTCTTGTTGGCGTAAAAGCCAAGTAGCTGTCTTATTGGGGTAAAAGCCAAGCTCTGTATAAGACTTAAGGATGCATGAATAATAGACAACCAGCGTAAAATAGCCAATTATCTGTCACGATTGAGGTCTTGAGCGTGTTCTGGGCTAAATAGCCTTATCATGTACCTTTGCAAATATAGCCTGAGTTGGCGTATTTCGAGGAGATAGCATACGACGTACGCCTATAGTTGAAAATAGCCTGGTTGGCGTAAAATGCAAGGATGGTGATGTGAGCATATTAGTCACAGTTTTAGCTCTTCCAGTCGTGACAAAATTATAAAGAATAGAACCAAATCTCGTGCATTTAATGCAGAGATATGCCTCGAGCTCTGTACGAGAGACAGCTTTTGACGTGGCATCTGATATCGTCTCATCTTTAGCATAAAAACACATCTCTGCATATATAAAATAGGCAGCGTATTCCTTGAATGTGTAAGAATGACTTGTATCAAGAATATGTCACTAAATAACAGCCTGGATCTCTGTGCAGAATCATCATCACAGCCGTCCTCTCGATCGTCGTGCAGTACTTTTGTCAGGAGTCAGGTTCACTGTTTTGTCTGACAGATTCATTCGAGGAATACGAAGAGTTTCTTGTACAAGTTCACGCTGCATTAAAAGCAAACATATTTTATGCCGGAGGGTATAGTAACCTCTTTAAGCCAAACCAGCCTTGAAGTGCTGTTTTACGCGGGCATCTCTGAAGTCATATTTTATGTCATACCGCACTGAAGCTCTGTTTTAATCGCGGGCTTCATGTATGTTGGGAATTTTATGCGTATAATTCCTCAGCATATTTTTTTTCATGCTTCTACAAGACCCCCTTCAAAGTTTTCAAATTCCTCATAATTTAAAATACTTTGAATGAAGTATGAAACGGTCAAACTTGACTCGTTCTGCGAGGCTGATTTCTCGGCCAATTTTAGGAATTTGTTGGGATTTGGTACGTTCTCTTCTGCATATATAAAGGCAAGCGAGTGACCCTGTTTTTCCCATACTTTCTTCACCACAAAGATGGCTGCTGAGATTCATTGGGCTGACATGAGGAAGAAGAAGATTATGCTCTTCCAGCATATAAGAAGCCATAAAAGAGGCATCTTCGAGCAAATATCCTCGGCAATGATGGATCATGGAAGAATATCATAGCTTCCTTTGCTCGGGATAATCAGCATTTTTATATGGCGATGCGTCCAGGAGAGAGGAGGGGTCTCATTGGACCACACAGCTTGCTAGCTGTATTTTTCCCTACTATGAAGCTGGACGCAGGTTGACAACTTGGCCGTATCTTCCAGTATTGTATTGGGTCTGAATCCCTAACACAATTCTAGGGCATGCCCACCATGGCATATGGAGGGAGGCTTGAATAATACAGGCCCAGTTCTGTATCCTCCCGCCATTAACCATTTTCTTGTTCATCGGCCGAAGAAGTCGATGAAGTGCCGTAGAAGAAGAAAAAGATCTCCATCAATTGAGAAACTGGCGCAATAGATTCCCATCATGATCTTGAATGTTAATGAATAATCCTTTGTAAAAAAAGAATTTCCATCATATGTAATCATGAAAATGAAAAATTCTTTGTAAACTGGATTTTCATCATATGTAATCATGATTAATCAACTTGTCTTCTTTTACGCATTGCTGATTTGCCATATTTGCTGATAATGTGCAGCTTTGACACGTCTGAGTAATTTTATGCTGACTCTGATAAACGTTTATCCGGTCACATCCCGACTTTTACGCGTAACGGAAGATGCATAAAAAGCTCTTAGCATTAAGTTGTCTTGAAGATCCAACTGTCATGCTATTTTTAGACGAGGAGTCGTATAGAATTCTGAACTGTCACTTCTCTGATACGAAAATTTTTTGTTCAGAATATCATTTTCAAGAATGGTTTCCCAAAAATTCCACGAAACAGGGCACGGAATATCCACCGAACAGGCCATACTTGGACTTAGATGTAAAGGATTCTGGCTAAACTTTGAATGAAATTTTAATGGCCCAAGAAGAAGAGTCATCTTCAATGCTGACATCTATGTGTTTCAGGCACTTGGAATATTTTATAGCCAAAAAGGAGCATTTTTTGCGTAAACCCTTGTAATTGGCCATCTGTAGCTTATGAGCATAGGATCGTAGATCTGTAGCTTCTGAGCGTGAGACCGTCGATTTGTAACTTCTGAGAGTAAAAGTTTCTGAGTGTAAAATCATAGACCTATAGCTTCTGAGCGTAAAACTGTAGATTTATAGCTTCTGAGCGTAAAACCGTAGATTTGTAGCTTCTGAGCGTAAAAGTTTTTGAGTGTAAAATCATAGATCTGTAGCTTCTGAGCGTAAAACCGTAGATTTGTAGCTTCTGAGCGTGAGACCGTAGATTTATAACTTTTGAGCGTAAAAGCTTCTGAGTGTAAAATTATGGATCCTTGCTCTGCGCGTAAAATTTGGATTCGTTACGCAGCATGATTGTTCGCCTTCTTTTTCAAATGATAGGTTGACGTGGTCCCAAATCATAACTGATCAGATAAGATCGGATTCGATTAAGAATTCGAAGTGTTATCTGAACTCTATAAATAGCCCAAGGTCTTGAGAGAGAAAAACCCTTCATCTGTCTTTGTAAAACCCTTTGTCTTTCTGAGAACTCCTCTTCTTCATCTATTTTATGAGAACTCAGATTCGCCATGGCACCGAAACATGCCTCCACTGCTAAGGGAAAGAAAGCTGCTTCCTCATCTCGCTCCTCTGCTCAAGCACGAGCAACTCCCATTAGGCTGAGCGAGCCCCATTCTGAACGAAGTGCTCCGCCATCGAGCTGTGCTCCGGGCATCACAGGTAAAGACTTCGGATGAATAGAGAACCCTCTGCATACGTTGTACGTATATGCGCAATAATACGTCCACATTCCTAATGTGTCAGCGTAAAACTCCATATTTTTGCAGTCTGGCGTAAAAACTCAGACTGTCAAAATTTGGCGTATACCGCAAAATTTGAGTTTTACGCACTGGATGTAAATTCCAGCATAAAACTTAAATTTTGGCAGTCTGGCATAAAAACTCAGACTGTCAAGTTTCAGCGTATACTGCAAGAGTATAGCTTCTAGCGTAAAAACTGACTTATTTTCTTGCTTTTTGCAGTGGACTTACAGATCCCTCCTCTGGCTGAAGTGATGGGCTCTGCTGCTGGAATGCTGAATTCCAACTATTTGGAGGATTTATCTCATGTGACTTTTCCCATCTCTGGGAGCGAGTATCCTCAGAAAAGGGGAACACTGATCTCTGCCCAAGGTAAAGGATATTACTGAGTATGATCAGTGGGGAACCCCTGACGTACATAGACGGCACTGAATATAAGAAACTAGATTTCTTATTTGGGGATGCTATCCATAAACAATCCCAGAAAAAGCCCAAGAAGGAAGATTAGGTGTTTTCTGCTTAGGGCACGGTCATGTATCTGCCAAGGATGTCTAGAGATTACCCTATCTAGGCGTTCTTCCATGCCACTCATCCCAGAAAGATGGTATGGACTTTGACTCCTGATCTTCATGGGTGACCAGGGAAGATCTTTTATAAGAAGAGATTGGACCGAGGGTCCTTCATAAGCAGTCCTTCAGGCCCTGTCATGCCTTTCAGAGAATTACTGCCGGGCAGCGTACCGAGTGAAGACTCTTCCCTGATTCAGCCATTTCAAATGGCTAACTTCTGCAATGAGTTCATGGGACAAGGGGGAGTATACCCTAAGGTTAACCCTCGCACTAGTGGGTGGCTTAGCCCCCAAAACCTTCGATGGGCAAGTTTAACTGCCTGGGCCCTGAAGCACTTCCAAATAGAGCTGGAGAGTATTGGCTTGTTCGCGGCTGTGAGTGCTACTAGTGTTGGGCTGCCTCTAAACCCCAACTTTTTCTTAGCCTTGATGGAGCGATATAACTTGCTCACTGGGACTTTTGCTACTCCACTAAGTGAGTTGGGCTTAGCCCTTCATGAGATGACAGAGATTTCAAAGCTGCCAATGGAAGACACTCCTTATGAAGAGTACGTTCCCAGAAACAGGGAGCTGAGGGATACAAACCATTGGGCAGTGGCAGTGTACCATGAGCTGATGAGCCACTAACTTGCCTGCACCACCTTCTACAAAGAGCCCTCTGATTTGGCCCATATCAACAAATGGGTATCCTACCTCTTCTTCAATCCGGCCAGAAATGCCAAGCCGGACAAGGTTGTAGATAGCAGAGATAAGCCTTTGAATCTTCTGAGTATGCTTAATGCTAATACGGTCGATGATCTCATTGAAGACGCAGGGGCTTCAGATTATGTTCTCGATGAGGAGATAGGGGGTTATCCTGCAGGCACTAAAGCCTTCAGTTATATGAGGCATTGTCGCAAGCCTCTGTCAAGGGAAGCTCAACTGGCTGGCTTCCTCTCTGTCTGGCTACGCAGATGGGTGGTTCCCGGCATTGCGTCTGTGGATCGCATTCATCGCAACACCTTATGGCCCATGGTACATTTTATGTTTAGAGCAAGATTGGGCCAGCTCCCTGCCATGGTATGCAGGATACAAGCTAGCCTGAGGACTATTACTGATGGGCTGCTGGCCGATACTACGCAGCATGAAGGATTTTCCAGAGTGGAATTACCGTTCTTATATCTGATGGGATGGTTAATCCTTTACAACACCAGAGTGATGTCTCCCGGATCTGCCAGCGTTTCGGGGAATAACTTCCTGTTGAATTACAAGAATTCTTCTTGGAATGTGACTAGCGTCATAGATTGTCGGCTAGCACTAAATTATGCCCATGGTTGGAAGTTCTTCTGCACCGTCCCCCCTGTACATATCAATCAACAGGGGACCAAACTTCAAGATGCTGGTCAGGGAAAGACTATTCTTTCCCTCGAAGCCTTTTATTGGTTGGTCTGCATTAGATCATCCCACCTACTGTATAGAAGTGAGGACTAGTGCTACTTGGAACCTTACCTGCCTAGCCGTTTCGCTAGGAAGTTTGGGTATGATCAGTTGCACGTGGGGAATCCTATCACCAGCTTCAAGTCCAAAGGTGGACTTATCGACGGAGCCAGAGGATGGCGGTATTTTATCATGGGTTGTACTAGTGCAACCTTTGTTGTGCCTACGACTTCTCTCTCCACGAAGCTGCGCATTCTTCACTCATACGCGCAGTTTTATGTTTCCACCAATACCTTCCATCGTGACTTTGACGTGTATGGAAGTTTCAGGATGCCCTCCCATAAGTCTACTGGGAGAGAGGAGATACCATCCGTCTCCTCTGATGAAGGTGATAAAACTACCGGTGCAGACGATTTCTTGTTGATAATACCGAGAGGCGTAATAGCTCCGCCAGCAGAGCCTCTCGTTATCTCTAATAAGCGAAAGGCTTCCACTCTGAAAGAGCCTTCCTCCCGCAAGAAGAAGACGGTCAGAGGTCCTAAAAGGACTTCCACCAAGGGGGCCTCTAGGAGTGAGCCTATTGTTTCCCCTGCTAGGGATGATTGTTTGGTTATGGGCTCTTCGCCTTTTAGAGAAGGGACCTCCGCAGTTCCAGCTAGCAGTGCTGGAGATTCTTTGCCCGCGATTGCTGCCGCTACCATCGTTACTGGTAGTGCTTCTAGATCACCTTCGAGGCTGAGCATGATAAGAATCAACATACCTTTATCAAGACAAATAATGGGGCTAGCCTCTTCTTCGTCTGTAAGTATCTCAGGCGAGATTCTACCCTATGAACCTCGAGTGGATCTGGGTGATGACTGGGATGACTACCTTCAAGTGTCAGTTGGTGCACCCTCATCTCCAGGTATGGCAGCTTGTCTAGCATCATTAATGAATGATTTAGCTATACAGGCTGCAGACGCAACATACATACCATCGGCCATGGGTAAATATTGTCTTCACGTTTTCTTTAGAAAAATTAACATCAAATTGATATTAACTTTCTCTTATCTTATTTTCAGGCGAAGACATCTCTGGGGAGGGCGGAGTTGACACAACTTCTGAATTTGTTGCGGATCCATCTAATGAAACGGCGGTGCTCGACGTCGAGGAAGCATGCTTTGAAGCTGCCGATCTTTCATCCGCAATATTCTTGGGTGTCATCCCGCCAGTGGCAGTTCAAATAACATCAGAGGAGGATGAACCCACCATCTCGTCCGTGCCTCCTTCGTCGAGTATACCAGCAACTTCAACTATTGTTGGTGTCTCTTCCTTTGTCGCGCCATCTGTTGACGCGACGACTGTGGCAACATCCTCTACAGTCATTCCAGAAGGGAGATTTATCGGAATTGCAGCCACTCCCAGCGTACATTCGATCTTTGCTATGCTAGTTGAATAATACACTAGCATATTCTACCGCACTTTGAAAGAATTGATATCCATGGTGCTGGAGAAGAACCTAGGCTTTGATGCTCTGAAGACGTCCTCCCAGTTTACGATAGCGCCGATTAGAAATTTTAATAACGCTGAAAGAGCTGATGTGCTAGAGCAAATAGTTAATGGTTTAGAACAACCCATTAACGAGTATTTACAACTATCCCGAGGCAGCATCGACGATCTGGTTCAGGCTGAGTATGACTCCTTAACTGTAAAACTTGCTGAGCAAATAGAATCTCTAAACAAATCCATCCAGGAACAGCAGCAAGAGATGGATAAAGAGCAGGCTGTCTTGATGGAGGTTATTCCTCAGCTAGCTAAGTACCAGGACGAATATGAGGGAAATGAAGCGCGGGTTCAAGAATTGGAAGCTGAACTCGCTCAGGCAAGGGAAAGGCTTCTCACGACATCGGCAGTCCATAATGTGCTGAAGGGCCAAGTGGATACAGCTAAACAGAACTTGGCACATGTGGGTATCATCCACGCAAGCTTTGTTGATAATCTGTCCGAACTATCTCGCTTAAACAATGACAAAGCAAGGCTGGAGCGGGCTCGCAACAATATTTTAAACTCCAGGAATGAGAGGATGGCTGCTTTGGCGCGACAGATCAGAGATTTAACTGCTCCTCCCCAATGATGTACTTTTTTATTTCTCCTGTAATTTCTCAGAGATAATAAAGATATATTTTTTGACTTTGTGGACCCATTACTTTAGAATATAAATGATAGGCTAAGATGAAAGTGATATCAGAGGTATCATAAACATGACATACTTTCGTTAAGGTTTTGCTGAATGTAAATCTATTCAGAGGTAATATGAACCTGATAGAATATAATCCAACTAAATTTGTATACCAAACACTATCAGAGGTAATATAAACATGATTTACAAATTAGTCAAGCATATCCATTAAGAGGTCATATGAATCTGATAGAATATGATCCAGCTAACCTTTGTGCATGGTATCGTCAGAATAAGATCTTCATCATACTCCGTTAGGCAAATGAGATCAAGTATAGTACTTCTTCAGGAATTTGCCGTTGATAGGAGCTATTACCAAATTTCCATTAGGTTTGGCTAATTTGTGAGCGCCATTTGCAATCATATAAGGGCCCTCCATTTCTTTATGATTATTTGTGCAAACTTTGGACATCGTACCAGAGGTAATATGGACGTAGTACAATACTGTGTTTGTTGAGGACATTCCACTGGGGGATTTTTGGTGGACTTATTATTTGTTGCGCACGTTGAGTGCAAATAATAAGTTCGAAACAAGCCATATCAAAGGTAATATAGACGTGATAGGTTTTGTGGGTAGTAAAGACATCCCGCTGGGGGAATTTTTGTGGACCTATTATTTCTTGCACACGTTAGTGCAAGTAATAGGTTTGAGACAAGTCTTGCCAGAGGTAATATGGACGTGGCAAAATATGACCCTGTGGGGGTAGTGGAGAGACATAGTCCAGAGGTAATATGAACATGAACTGACTTTTTTTCCGCTGGGGAAAATGATGGTAGTTCAGAGGTAATATGAACATGAACAATTCGTTTCCATTACGGATATTTCACAGAGGAATTTTTTGTGGACCTCCTACTTCTTCTGCATGATAGTGCAAGTAATAAGTTTAGGATAAGCCCTGCCAGAGGTAATATGGATATGGCAGTTTTTGTGGACCTAACACCACTGGCGTACTTAGAGTTAAGTACGGGTGTTAAGTTAAGACGACAACCGATATCAGAGGTAATATGGACATGATAATCGATAGCCGGACCAGGAAGGTTTGTTCAGAGGTAATATGAACATGACAAACTCAGCCTGAGAGAAATTTTATGACAGCAGTTCGAAGGTAATATGGACGTGAACTAGTGTCCGAAAAAAACTCTTTGAGGAGTGATTCGTTGAGTGTGGTCTATCCAAACATGAAGATAGACCAAAGGATTATTCCGCTGGGGAAAATGATGGGACGATAGCTCAGAGGTAATATGAATATGGCTAGCGTCTAATGAGACTGGTTTGAATAGTCATTGCGGGAGTATGCAAGTAGACTTAAGGATTGCTTCGCTAGGATTTTGAGGATCCAACATCCATTGCATACCCAGGACTTTTGGATACGGATGATGGCTCTTTACAAGAATTTGTAATGAAGAAGAAAATATTGCACATAGGCACTTGCTGGGGATGCAAAATTGCTGAACATATCTATTCAGAGGTCATCTCAACATAATAGAATATGATTCTCGATCTTCGACGATCGAGAGAATATTGTACATAGGCACTTGCTAGAGATAAAGAACCAAGAGTTGATTTGTTCATCTGGTTTGTGGACTTATTACCTATGGCTTACTTTAAGTACAGATAATAAGCTGAAACGACTAGCACTATCAGGGGTTATGCGAACGTGATAGTAGGAAGTCGAAGAGAATAACTTCACTCAGAGGTAATGTGAACGTGGTAAGTTCTGAAAATATCTTACTCAGAGGTAATGTGGACGTGGTAAGTTCTAAAAATATCTTACTCAGAGGTAATGTGGACGTGGTAAGATATGACTCTCCGAGGGTAAAGAAAAACAAGGCAGAGGTAATATGGAAATGACCATTTTTGTGGTGATAGATTTACTCTGCCGGAGAAAGTGGAGAGACGTAGTTCAGAGGTAGTATGGACGTGAACTGATAGCAACAACCTGGGAGGTTTGCTCAGAGGTCACTTGGACATGGCAAACTCAGTTGGGGGAAAGACAGTTTGGATGTGAACCCATATCCGAAAAATTCATTGGGGAGTTATTTTCTGAGTGGGGATAGTCCTGAAGGTTCCGCTGGGGAGACTTTAGGGACTCATCATCCGGTACTTCTTGAGGGAGCAAATTGTCACGTTAGAGTGAAATCAATTTGCAGTGACCGTCTTCTCGTTTATACGTGCAAAGTGATGACTTTGGCTTCAATCAACTCCTGAATTCTCCTTTTCAGCACATAGCATGCCTTCGTGGGATGATGAATGTACCGATGAAAGAGACAATAATCTGGGTCATCGACCTTGCCAACCCTTTCAGGGTATCTGATGTTGGGTAGCCTAAGTTTATTTTCCTTCATCAATATATTGAAGATTTCAATGATATCATCATTGAAGGAGAAAATCCCCTTTGGCTTTCGGGCTCCCGATACCCGAGTCGTACGATCCTCAGGGAAGATGGTTGTAGTTGCATCATCTTCAGACTCAAAAAGAATTCTACCCCCAGCTTTGGATGCTGCTCTGTTTAGTCGAGGGAGACTACCCCCAGACATGTCGTTGTTTGGTTGTTCTTCTTCTTTTTGTTTGCCCTTGTCCACATAAGTTGATTTAGAAGGACCTGTCTCTGGTATTACAGGATCAGACTCTGGAGGTTTGGAGTTTGCAACAGATGTGGTAAACCCTAACCCAAAATGAGTTCGTTGACAGTAAGGATCACCATGCAATGGTATTCGTCTGCCTTTTCCATAATTGAGGCCTTGCTTCAACTTCAGATCATAACCCATGTTTTGCATAATCCTTAAAGCTTGTGGGCTATATCTGTGGATTTGCATTTTCCCAACATCAGACTCGCGAGATTCTTCTTGTACCATCGGTCTATTCTGTATTCGACCGAAGGTTATTTGATGCTGATCGTTGCGAGTCGGTGGAACAATAAAGACATATTCTTTATGTGGCCCATATGTCATGGCGACGTTAAGTGTTGACGCTACTTCCCACATGATCTCCCCACGCTTGGTAGTTAAGGGAACTAAATCCTGGTTTTGACCCCTGTCTTTGCATTTATCAGTAGGCCTGTGGAGATTAAGAATCAGAACCCTTTCTCTGCCATATGAGTAGAGCAGTTCGGCCATGTGAGTAGCATACGATCCATCATCTGTTTGAGGAGCGCATCTTCCCGTAAAACGAGTCTCCCTTACGCGAGTAGACCTATCCTGGCATAATTTGGATTTTTGCATAGGTTCGCGTAAAATAGGAAAAGTCCTCGTAATCTGAAGAGTGGGAACTTTCTTCTCTGGTGGACGTAAAAGCCTAGAGGTTGGGAGGTCTGCCACTCGTTTTCCCTTGATGTGATCCAAGGGTCCATCGGTCATGTCACAAACGGGAGATGAATTTTTACGCGCAGGGCGCGTTCTAGACTTCTGGATTGACACTGGGGCATTGCAAGAAGCTTTGTCTGCCACGGCACAGACGGAAGATGATTTTTTACGCGTAAGGCGTATAGGTTGTGTTGTTACAACCTTGTTGATCAGAGGAGGAGAGCTTGCAGGAAGGGTAGAGGATGTCTGGGGCATCCATACTTTACGCAGCTTTCTGTTGTCCTAGACAGAGAGGGGGTGAGAGCTAACCCCTGCGCGAAGCATGTCTTCATAAGCAGATTGGTCGAATTGGACGACCAACATCTTCTTCGTTGATCCGACGGATACAGCATCGTGTTGAGCAATAGTTTTTTTGTCAGAAGAGAAAGTAGTCCCCAGCAGAGTCGTCATCTTGTGTTTGATGATAAATGAAAGAAAATAGAATTAGGTTTATACGAAACCCTTTCTTTGTTTACAAACAAGAAAATATAGTACAATTAATCCTATACGAGGATGTTAAGTACAATAAAAATAATTTTGGGGAAATATTATGATAGGAGTCTGATCTGCGGTCGATCACTTTGTCCCTTGGACCATACGATAATGAAGAAGTGTTGTAGAAGAAGAAGAAGAAGAAGAAGAAGAAGAAGCTTCAAAGATTGCAGAAGGGATTGGATTTCCGTTGCCAAAGTCGTCAATCACTACTCTCTGTCTGTGCTCTCTCTTCTTTTTTGTCTGATTCTCCTCTCTCTCTTTTCTCCTCCTTTGTCCTGTGACTAGGGGTCTCTATTTATAAAACTCAGTCACAGTAATTTTTCAGTCGGCGTAGAAGCCAAACTGTGAAGAGAGTTGTGCTCTTTACATGGCGGTTATAATAACTGCTACCCACGTCTGAATGATCTTCTGAATTCGCGTATGACGCGTGTCCCATTATAAGGTAATGCGTATAACTGCTTCTCGAAGATCACGGCATGCAAGCCACATAGGTAACTGCCCCTCGCGTAAGGATAGTTGGCATAAAAGCCAAGTAGCTGTCTTGTTGGCGTAAAAGCCAAGTAGCTGTCTTGTTGGCATAAAAGCCAAGCTCTGTGTAAGACTTGAGGATGCATGAATAATAGACAACCAGCATAAAATAGCCAATTATCTGTCACGATTGAGGTCTTGAGCGTGTTCTGGGCTAAATAGCCTTATCATGTACCTTTGCAAATATAGCCTGAGTTGGCGTATTTCGAGGAGAAAGCATACGGCATACTCCTATAGTTAAAAATAGCCTGGTTGGTGTAAAACGCAAGGATGGTGATGTGAGCGTATTAGTCAAAGTTTTAGCTCTTCCACTCGTGACAAAATTATAAAGAATAGAACCAAATCTCGTGCATTTAATGCAGAGATATGCCTCAATCTCGTGCATTAAATGCCGAGATATGCCTCAAGCTCTGTACGAAAGACAGCTTTTGACGTGGCATCTGATTTTGTCTCATCTTGAGCGTAAAAACTCATCTCTGCATATATAGAATAGGCAACGTATACCTTGAATGCGTAAGAATGACTTGTATCAAGAATATGTCACTAAATGACAGCCTGGGTCTCTGTGCAGAATCATCATCACAGCCGTCCTCTCGGTCGTCGTGCAGTACTTTTGTCAGGAGTCAGGTTTACTATTTTGTCTGACAGATTCATTCGAAGAATACGAAGAGTTTCTTGTACAACTTCATGCTGCATTAAAAGCAAACGTATTTTACGCCAGAGGGTATAGTAACATCTTTACGCCAAACCAGCCTTGAAGTGCTGTTTTACGCGGGCATCTCTGAAGTCATATTTTATGCCATACCGGGCTGAAGCTCTGTTTTACGCGGGCTTCATGTATGTTGGGGGTTTTACGCGTATAATTCTCCAGCATATTTTTTTTCATGCTTCTACATTACGCGTATAATTCCCCACCATGGGGTGGGGAGAACAACAAGTAAGGCGTTTGGGCTCCTTTACACTTTCTCTAGTTTGTACGGATTCTCCGCTGGAGAAACGGGTGGTTGTGACCATATATTTTGCAGGCGGCCTCTGCAGTTCAAAGGATGGTACGCTTGTAGGCCCCTGATTCTCCGAGAGAATCATGCCAATCCCATTATGGCCAGATAGCCCACGCGTTGGGAAAGTTGTTCTCAAATTGCATTTACTTAGACGGTTAGGCGACCCATTGGATGTTTATATTTCAGCACTTATTGGCATGTTATTATGTATCTTATTACGTCCCTCTGAGGACCTGGTCCCTTTCCAGATATGGACGAGTCGGAGTATCCGTAGGAGTACGGACCTGGGCCTGACTCTACGTACCTGACTGAGGAGGTCTTACCCTCAGAGTAGCTATGATTATTTCCACTGTTTAGAGATTTTGTTACTACTTCAGTATAGTCGTTTTGTAGTGGATTTGTTTCCACCTGACTATTAGACTTGATACTTATCTTTGATATTCCGTTATTATTCAGCTCTTTATTCCTACTTATTATTTGTGCTGTGGATGAGATATAGATTATGTGTAACTTGTTGTGACAGTATATTACCACTGGTGGATTGGATATTCATGTACAACATACGTGTGTATATGATTTTCATATATTGGAGTTCATATACATACAGCTGGGTGTGTTAAGTATTCCTAGTCCTACGTATTTTGGGACTGGGGCGTGACATATTTTTGGTGGTGACCCATGCAGGTCTAGAATATATTGTCTTAGTTACGTAACTGTACCAAACAAGCCTGCGTATAGGAATATAGTATAAGGATCTCATCCATGCTTGACTGAAACCTCATTCTTCCTTTCAACCATCCTATGTTTGGATAGACAAGTTTTACGCCAAAAACCCTTTATGCTGTGACCAGGGACCTCTATTTATGAAGATCAACCAAATGACTGTTGTTAGCGTAAAAGCCAAATGACCAGCTTGGTGGCGTCAAAGCCAAACTATGGAGAAGATTGCCTACTTTATGTTGCGGTTATGACAACTGCTACCATGCGTGTGACACGTATTCCTTTATAAGATCATGACATACAAGCCACGTAGGTGACTGCCCCTGCGTAAACTTGATGATTCCTAAATAATAGATAACCAGCGTAGAGTAGCCTAATTAGGCATAAAATGTAAGGCAGCATAGAGTAGCCTGATTAGGCATAAAATATAAGGATGGTGACGTGAGCGTATTTGTCACAGCCTTAGCTTTCCCCAGCCATGACAAAATCTCGTGCATTAAATGTAGAGATATGCCTCGAGCCCTGTGCAAGAAATATCTTTTGACGTAGCATCTGATTTTGTCTTTTCTTTAGCGTAAAACTCATCTCTGTTGATTTTGTCTTCTCTTGAGCGTAAAAACTTGTTTTTGAAGGCAACGTATTCAGAAGACTCCACTTTCTTCCTTTTGGATGCATAAAAATGACTTGTATCCAATATGCCACTAAACGACAACCTGGGTCTCTGTGCAAAATCATCATCACAGTCGTCCTCTCGATCATCGTGCGGTACTTTTGTCAGATGTCAGGATTCACTGATTAGTCTGACAAATACATTCGAGGAATACGAAGAAGTTCATCGTACAAACTTTTACGCAGACTTTTACGCGGGCAGATTTTACGCAGGCAAATTTTACACGCAGAATTTTTACGCGCAAATTTTACGCAGGCAGACTTTACGCAGCAAATCTTTTACGCACATATTTTATGCTGACAGATTTTATACGGACAACTCTGAAGTCTTACTTTATGCCAAAACTTCTTTGAATCTCTGTTTTTACGCTGATTACTGTGAATCTCTATTTTACGCGGACAGTTCTGAAGCTCTACTTTACGCCAGATAGTTGAACCTTTACTTTACGCCAGACAGCTTGAAACTGTGTTTTATGCCGACAATTTTTGATTCTCTACTTTACGCTTCTCTATTTTACGCCAAACTATCTTGAAGCTCTGCTTTACGCAGGAAGCTTATCAACCTGTTTTACACCAACTACCTAGAAGCCCTATTTACGCAGGGAAAGGACTTCATGTATGTTGGAGGCTTTTGACTGTAATATACGCGAACAATTCCCTAGCATATTACATGCTTCTACATTCTACTTGTATCCTGTTTGATTCCTGTAATTCTTCTAAACATTGTGTACATCACCTGCAGAGAGATGGATATGCAGAAGGGATGTACTGATGGTGACACAACTCCTGGAGTCAATGGTCAGACTCAAGGAGAGACCTCAACAACTCCTAGACTTTCAGGACCAGATGGACAGATTCATAATCCAGTTCCATCTGATCTTTCCGTTCCACCTAATGGGAACCTTCCAGTCTCATCAACACCGCAGGATGGCCAGGCTCAACTGTTCCAATTCTTCCAGATGATAATACAGGAACAGCGACAATAAGCTGCCACACTAGCTGCAGAGTAGAGGCAGCAAGCAGCAGAACAAAGACAGGAGTTCCTAGCAGCACTTGAAAGGATGGTTGCAAAGACTACTGTACCAGCTCAAGCACTAGCTCCAGTACCTCGAGCTAAAGTTGGTTCAGTAAAAGATTTTATACAGATGGGTCCGAGGCCGTACAAAGGCATAGAGAGCCCAGAGGAAACTACCAACTGGATCACGCACACTCAAAAATTATTAGAGGCATCACAGTTACCTGCAAACCTGTGGATGACGGGTGTAAGGACACTTCTAGATGGTAATGCTCACCACTGGTGGGAATCCATGGAGCGCCAGTTGGGTACATACCAAACTTGGGAGCAGTTCCTGGAGTGCTTTGAAAGGAAGTACTTCTCGGATACCGTCAGAGATGCATTGTACGATCAGTTTCTCCACCTAGAGCAGGAGAACAGAACGGTGGACAAGTATGATGCTGAGTTTAGTCGCCTCAGTAAATATGGTGCTGCATTGATACCAGATGACTTGGCCAAGGCTAAGAGGTTTCATCGTGGACTAACTCAGGAGCTACAACACTACACTAGCTCCCAGTCCCGAATCTCTTATGTCGAGTTACTGACAGAAGCCAGATTGCAAGAAACCATCAGCAGAGGAAAAAGAAGCTCAGCTGAGGACACAACAAGGACCAGTAAGAACACAACAAGGAGGACCTATCAGACGTCCTTTAGCTCAGCAGCAACAGTATCAGCACAGAGCAGGACCATACCAGGTTCTAGATAAGCTCCAATGTAATTATTGTGGACGACGCGAGCATATCTCAAGAGACTGTCGGGCCCGTTTAGAATAGTGTCTAAAAAGAGCAATTATATGCAAAGCTCAGTAAATGTGAGTTCTTCTTGGACAGAGTATCATTTCTTGGACATGTTATTACAGGAGATGGAATTTTTGTTGATCCAGAAAAGATCTCGGCAGTCGAGACATGGCCTGTTCCTAAATCAGCAGTAGAGGTGAGAAGTTTCCTTGGACTTACGGGATATTACCGACAGTTCGTGGAGAACTTCTCAAGGATAGCAACACCTATGACTCGGAGGACTTGCAAAGATCAAGAGTTCTTATGGACCAACGAATATCAAACCGATTTTGAGGAGTTGAAGAAGCGACTAACCACATCACCAATTTTGACTATTCTATCAGGATCATGAGGCTATGTGATCTACAGTGACGCATCAGGAAAAGGCTTGGGATGCGTATTAATGCAGCATGGCAAAGTAATTGCATACGCATCTAGACAGTTACGAGTACAAGAGAAGAATTATCCAACTCATGACTTAGAACTTGCAGGCGTTGTATTTGCTCTGAAGCTATGGAGACATTACTTATATGGGGAACGAGTAGAAATCTATACAGACCACAAAAGCCTCAAGTACGTCTTCACGCATAAGGAGTTAAATATGAGGCAGCGTCGATGGCTTGAATTGATGAAAGATTTCGAGATAGAGCTACATTATCACCCAGGAAAGGCTAACGTTATAGCAGACGCGTTAAGCCGGAAACCATCAGATTATTTCTTGACAGCACAAAGGGAATTATTGAAGGACTTGCAAGGTCTTGGCATCGAAGTAATATTACCCGGAACAGATGGGACACTAGCCAACTTACAAGTACAATCATAATTAGTAAAAAGAATTAAGGCAACTTTGCCTACAGACGCCAGATTCAGGAGACTGAAGGAAAGGACGGAGGTCGAAGAGCAGACATGATTGCGCATTCATGATGATGGGACATTACAGTATGGTAATTGTCTTTATGTTCCCAATAGAGAAATTCGACAGGAGCTGATGATAGAAGCTCATAGTTCGATATATTCTATTCATCTTGGAGGCACCAAGATGTATCGTGACTTGCGACAGTACATTTGGTGGCAGGGAATGAAAAGAGAGATAGCTTGCTTTGTAACTAAATGTCTGGTATGTCAACAAGTAAAGGCGGAGCACCAGAGATTATTGCAACCACTCCCAATTCCAGAATGAAAGTGGGAGCACATCACTATGGACTTCGTCACGGGTTTTTCCAAGAGTCCCAATGGGAGAGACGCAGTATGGGTAATAGTAGATAGACTCACCAAATCAGCCCATTTCTTGCCTTTTAGAGTTGGCCAATCTATAAAAGCTTTGGCTAACTTATATATGAGGCAGATCATGAGATTGCACGGCGTACCAGTCAGCATTGTATCAGACAGGGATTCATGCTTTATATCGCACTTTTGGAAAAGCATGCAAGAGAGTCTTGGAACTCGCCTGAAGTTTAGAACATATTATCACCCGCAGACATATGGGCAGTCAGAACGTACTATTCAGATATTGGAGGATATGTTAAGGGCTTGTATATTAGACTTTGGAGGATCATGGGAGGACCACCTACATCTTGTAGAGTTTTCTTACAACAATAACTATCAGGCAAGCATCCAGATGGCTCCGTTTGAAGTATTGTATGGAAGGAAGTGTAGGTCTCCTGTGTGTTGGAGTGACGTGGGAGAACGTCATATTCTGGGACCAGAGTTAGTGGTTAACACCGTTGAGACAGTTAAGAAGATACAAGGACACTTGCGAGCAGCGCAAGACAGGCAGAAACAATGGACATACCTTCATCGTTGTTCCCTGGAGTTTAAAGAGGGCGATCATGTCTTCTTAAGGATATCACCTACCAGAGGCACCATTCGATTTGGAGGATGCGGCAAGTTGAGTCCAAGATATATTGGACTATTTGACGTGCTAGAGAGAGTGGGAGAAGTGGCATATCGACTTGCACTACCACCTTCACTTGAGGGAGTACATGACGTATTCCATGTGTCGCAGCTCAGGCAATATATGGTAGACAGCAGTCATATTCTCGACCATTCGGAGATCACCATTGGATCGAGCTTGTCATATCAAGAGCAACCCGTGGGAATCCTTGATCGTCGAGAGAAAGTATTGAGGAACCAGTCTATTCCTTTGGTCCGCGTGGCATGGAAACATGGCGCGCCAGGAGAATTTACTTGGGAGCACGAGGATGACATACGCCAACATTTTCTGAACCTATTCATTGACCAAGGTATAAAATTATTTTGTTAATTTATACCTTATACCATCCTTGACTTTCTACCGTGACTTAGTTTTAATTTCGAGGACAAAATTTTTATAAGTTGGGTAGAATATAAAATCCCTAATTCTGAAAATTGTATTTCTCTATTATTAATTATTTAATTTATTATTTATAGTAGTTATGAGCTAGCAGCCCGTGGGAATCCTTGATCGTCGAGAGAAAGTATTGAGGAACCAGTCTATTCCTTTGGTCCGCGTGGCATGGAAACATGGCGCGCCAGGAGAATTTACTTGGGAGCGCGAGGATGACATACGCCAACATTTTCTGAACCTATTCATTGACCAAGGTATGAAATTATTTTGTTAATTTATACCTTATACCATCCTTGACTTTCTACCGTGACTTAGTTTTAATTTCGAGGACAAAATTTTTATAAGTTGGGTAGAATATAAAATCCCTAATTCTGAAAATTGTATTTCTCTATTATTAATTATTTAATTTATTATTTATAGTAGTTATGAGCTAAATAGAGAGAATAGATTTATTTTGAGGTATTTGAGCATTTAGAGGACTTATGGAGCCATTATAAATTTTTTCTAATTTATTCCATGTAGGAGACCCTTTGGACAGCTGCTAGCTTAATGGAATGCACCATTATAATTTTTAAAATTTTTCATGTGTAAATATGAATATATATCTACATATAAATACATTCCTATTGGATATCAAATCAAAATCCAAACCCACTACCCGCTTGAATCTGGACCCATTAGGAAAAGGAAATATCAACAGCAGCAGTAGAAATATCAGCATCAGCGGTAGCAAAAACCAACTTTGCTTACCCCTTCCCCGCGCATGTGAGCCATCCTATTCCACCGCATCTAAACCCTATTATTACTAAACACCCCTCAACCAAAACCAAAAACCAAAGAAAGAAGGAAAGAAAGAAACAGCAGCAGCAGTGGCTTTTAAGACCACTAAATTATTTCCACCGCCTTCTCCTTCTATATATATTCAAACTCTCCCAAACACTAACCCCACTACTTCTTTCACTAATCTTAACAACAGTTTGGACGTGCACTTTACAGAACCTTTGCTCGGCAAGTATACCTTGCCATTGTACTATTTACATTCCAGCTGATACATGCATGTTTAATTCTGCTTATATAGATGTTTATTTATGTAGATTTTTAGACCTACTTTATGAGACCACCCCAGTATTATGGAGCATCATTAGATTCATTGGCCGTGTCACAGTTGTTACACGAGTTGTGAGTCTCATATAGATCATGGACTGCGTGACAGGTCTGGCCTCCTGTACGTATTGGCCGTGCGTTAGGGATGACTGCTGATAGAAACTTTGTATGCTAGTAGACCTGGCAGTTATTTAGAGATTTTATCGTGTCATGGATGTGGCATGCTTAGAGCATGGGGTAGAAAAAACAACAAGTAAGGCATTTGGGCTCCTTTACACTTTCTCTAGTTCGCACAGATTCTCCGCTGGAGAAACGGGTGGTTGTGACCCTATATTTTGCAGGCGGCCTCTGCAGTTCAAAGGATGGTATGCTTGTAGGCCCCTGATTCTCCGAGAGAATTATGCCAATCCCATTATGGCCAGATAGCCCACGCGTTGGGAAAGTTGTTCTCAAATTGCATTCACTTAGACGGTTAGGCGACCCATTGGATGTTTATATTTCAGCACTTATTGGCATATTATTATGTATCTTGTTACGTCCCTCTGAGGACCTGGTCCCTTTCCAGATATGGACGAGCCGGAGTATCCGCAGGAGTACGGACCTGGGCCTGACTCTACGTACCAGACTGAGGAGGTCTTACCCTCAGAGTACTTGTTATTATTTCCACTGTTTAGAGATTTTGTTACTACTTCAGTATAGTCATTTTGTAATGGATTTGTTTCCACCTGACTATCGGACTTGATACTCATCTTTGATATTCCGTTATTATTCAGCTCTTTATTCCTACTTATTATTTGTGCTATGGATGAGATATAGATTATGTGTGACTTGTTGTGACAGTATATTACCACTGGTAGATTAGATATTCATGTACAGCATACGTATGCATATGGTTTCCATATATTGGAGTTCATATACATATGGCTGGGCGTATTACGTATTCCTAGTCCTACGTATTTTGGGACTGGGCATGACAGGTTCCGAAATTCTAGGGTTCTCCAAGTGTTGATGTTTGATCTCCCCCTTGTATTCCTAATCCAGGAGGTTTGATAATAGTTATGACCTAAATTGAATTATGGAAAGAGAATTTAGGGGAAATAGAAATACCTAGGTTTTCCTTGGAAAAAGGAGAAGGAAAGATACTGTGGTGGTGGTGTCCGGCGAGGAGGCGACGACGTTCGCCTGCGGGGGTGGTGGCGTCCGGCGAGGGGCGTCCACGTCGGCGTCGGCGTTGATAACAGCGGCAGCAGCAGCAACAGCTGTAGCAGTAACAGCAGTAATAGCAGCAGTAATAGCAGCGGCAATGGCAGCAGCGGCAGTAGCGGCGGTGGTAGCGGCGGCTTGCGGTGGCAGCGGCGGCCTGCGGCGGTGGCAGCGATGGCTTACAGTGGTAGTAGCAACAGTAACAGTAATAGTAGTGGCAGTAAGCAAGGATGGGAAGAGGAGAAAGGTTTCTTTAAGGAATAAGTAGGGAAAGTTAGGTATATTAGAAATGTAAGGGAGGAGGAGAGCTTGCCATCTCCTCCTTTGGAAATGGAGATGAAGGAAGGAGAAGCCAGGTGGTTCATGACTCATGATCTGCTGCTGGTTTCCTCCTTCTTCCCAAAGGTTTGGGAAAATTTGCACAAGATCCCTCCCAAGTTCAGAAATTTATATATAACTAGTCCTTTTTGCAATTGGGTATTTACACAAACCTAAGTTATTAAATCCATATATATATATATATATACATATATATATTGGAGAGACAAAAATATAAAATAAAATAAAATAAAATAAAATAAAATAAAATAAAATAAATAGGTAGTAGCTATGACAATTCGAGTGATTTTGCTAATTAATTTTAAAATCTTTAGTCTATCAAGTGTAGATTAACTTGGGTTAGCTGTAGGGGCCGGTTCCCAGCTAGCGGTGGTCCGAAGACACTTAAATACCGTGTCTCTTATGGCTATTTACACCCGGTTGACAGAAGGACCCTTTCGGTTTGTTCCCAAATTTATCTCTACTTTTAGAATTTAGACTTAAAGAGATTTGCAATTATACTAAACTATTATTTGTTCAATACTAGAGACGCAGTTGAGATTGTCTTGAGGTCGTTACAAATAAACAATATTGTAGTTAACAATATGTAAATGTAGAGCCAATAATAACAATGAATACCAATGATGGTATATATATTAAGCAATATTTTATGTGCTACAAATACTAAATTACAGTAGCTAAATTGAATCACAAGATTATATGTGCTAACAAATATTCAACCAAAAAATTAGAAACTTTCTATTAACAGAATATAAGGCTGTTAATAGTCCTTAGTAACAATAATTTTCTAATACCAATTCTTAATTAATATATGATTCAAAACAATTAAAACTTATGTTGCACTTTGGTATGTAGGCAAAATTGGTATGCAAAAAAGACTTTAGCAAATGAACAGTGAACTACAAATTTGCTATAAGAAGTATTCGTTACCAAAATAAAACCTTTGTTTGGTAAGCAATAATACTACAATAACTTATTTTAATATAAAATCCGGTAGCAAATAAAAAAATTGCTACAGTAAAATTTGGACAAAAAATATATATTCAGCAGTGTTAGCAAATGGTATGTGTTTAACAATAAACAACAGAATTTGTGTTTGCTGTTTTGAATAAAATATTTTGGACAATATGCGTGGTCACAATAGGCAAATATATGAATACCCTTGGAAACTGGTGTGTTCACAAGCTTACAAAACTAATAGTAACGATAGCAAACAAGTTTTGTGTGTTCTGTGCACGAAAAAGTGATCCCAGAAAAATTAAAGCAGTTATTTGATTACGACGGAGTCAACTCTTAGATTGTTGTTAATATATATATATATATATATATATATATATATATATATATATATATGTATATATATATATATATAATATTTTTCAGAAATTTGATAAGAGAACAAAGGAAAAAGAAAATGTTACCAGCCTCCGGGGAAGTCGTGCACGAAGCACTGCCCTAAGAGTTGATCCGAGGTCTATGTGCAGACGTTTCTCGGAAGCTCCTAGTGGTAAAACCCCCTGACTACCGGGTTCTCTTCGTTGCACACAACTCGGAGAAAGAGACCGAACTTAGCTCTGCTCAGAGCAAAGATTTAGAGAACATAATCTGGTTCGAGAGAAGAATGAGAGAGAGAGATTTTACGTAGGAGAATTTTCTGTAGAAAAGCCATTGGGATGAGAAACTCAACAAATATATAGGGAGAGAACCAAGCCTTCACTACAGACAAAAAAATAAATGCTATTAATCCAGACGTTTAATGAGTAATGAAAAAGAAAATTTGTGGGAGAGAAGCTGTCACATGTTTAAAATGTGGAAATGAACCTGGACATAGGGAGTAATAAATGTCCAAAATTTGAATAAGTCAAATCGGTTCAAAAAATAAAAGGGGGCAAAATGATTTTTTTGATCCCAGCCTAAACTCGAAGAGTAAATTGAATCGACATTCGGCGCCCGCAGGTGTGGGCACGTACCCGCACCCGTACCGCGCATCGAACCGAGCCGAGCCGGACGGCGGCGGCAGCACGCGTGTGTGGCCCAAGAGGTTCCCCACACAACATCTTAAGATAGCAATAAAGAAGAAATAATATATACATACAAAAGGAAAGAGGTCCAACTGATGTGGGACTAAAGTAAAAGGAGGAAGTTAAGCTTTTGCTCATAAATGCATGGAAATATACACAGCCAACAGATGCTGTATCAAAAAATTAATACAGCTACTGTATGACGGACCCTTCTTTCTTTTCGTAAAACATGCAAAATATATATATATAGGGGCCCACCTGGCTGTTTCATGATACAGCCATATGTATCAAAAGTTTTACTCCCTTTTCTTGACGCCCGGGCTTCAGAGATAGGTCACAAGCCTCTAGACCTAAACTGGTCCGAAATCGTCCCCGGCCCCGGCGACGACTCTCCTCCTCATCCGGCGCCGGCGGACGCAGACGTGGCTCTCGTCCCGCTGTCCGATCTCTCCGCGCTCTCCGACCACGAGATCGAGGAACCTCGCCCGGATCCAGAAGGTCTTTTACGAACCTGCCGTCAATTTCTTTAATTTCTGTTACTTGCTTTCGTCTATGTTGCTTGGACACGAACACGGCTCGGACACAGTATCATGGATACGGCATTGAACAATGAAGTGTGATATATGCTTATTTTCAATGAAGGTTAGCTATTCTGATGCAAACCCAAATGAAAAGAATTGACTACCCTATTTGGATTAGGGATTGTGGGGTTTTGAAAGAATTAGAAAAGTTAGTTGCGGAACCTTTTGGCTTGTGAATAATTATTAATATATATATATTTTAATCATGGATAGTTATAATGGTCGCAAAACTTAACAATTGAAAGAAAATTGGAGTGAAGCTACGGACAAAGATGAGGGCGAAAGATGAGGCGGCTACACACGATGATGGTGAAAGGCGAGGCGGAGGAGGCGAACTCGGCAAGAACACGGGAATACTCAATTTTGTAGCACATAATTGTTTGGAGAGAAAGATAGAAAAAAAAAACTAGGGTTTGGATTTTCTAAAACTCAAAATTTTTATTCTCAATCAAATTTTCTCAATGTTTCTACAAAGATACAAAAAGGAACTAAAAGGTAACATCAAATGAAAGCAATCCTATATAACATAAATTTAAACAATAAAAAATCTAATTATTGTAGGGTTTGGATGGACCAAATTCATTGTCCCATTCTTCCAGGCTTTGAAAACTTCAATAATTGGTGAATCGTGTGAACGGGAAGTTCAAAGAGAAATGCTCTTGTTGACGTTTTCCAAGATGGCCGTGATGGTGGTGGTTGCTGGTTGTTGCAACGGTGTAAACGTCAAGACAAAGGCTCATAAAATAATGGGGGAATCCTATGGTGGCACTAACGGTCATGGAGGTGGAAGAAGTATGATGTGCTTTGCAGATGTGTTATCAATCATCCAAATTTACGAAGGTTGTGTCAATATGCCCTTATAATTGACACCATATAAGGGGAAGCTCGACAAAAATATCATGACCGTCAAATTATTGTTCCTACAATCAATTGTTATATCCTGCAATCCTTTATAATAATTTGTAATAAAGATATAATCACAATTGTTCGCAAATTGAATAGTTGGAAGAAATTTAAAAGACTAAGAAGGTTAACATGTTATGTAATTTCATTAAATTTATTACGGCCATCTGACTCATTTAATTCTTCCGATGGTGAAATACATCATTTAAAATTTATTTTCGGTTTAAGTCTGAACCTTTTTTCAAATACGAACATAACATGTGATTCAATTATGATAGGTTCATCATGTTCAACTAATAGATACTGCATGATTCCAAAAATCAATAAGTTGCTACTAGACGTGATGTCGTACAAGTCTATAGTTGTACTTGTTTAAGACATTAATGCAATCATTTAATAATGTAGTTCAATTTAAGATTGATGCAGCGTAAATAAGCAAAGATTGAATGACAACAAATATACAAAAGTGACCCTTTTATTAATCAACTCGCAGCGGAAAACATAGGTTGTTCTTAGCAAATTGAAAGTACCTAAATCCGACTTACAACTTATGAAACCAAATGAAAAAATGTCCTTTATTAAAAGAATAACGCATTCGATAACTAAATCTTCAATTGAATGAAAGAGCTTCTGACGCCATTGCACGTCCAAGGTATTCCCATCACCTATGTTTGGCTATGGTCAACACATTTGGGAATGTACTGGTCAGTTGTATCAAACAAACCCACCTAAACCAGCACGATAATTATGTGAAGCATACAATCTTAATTAAAGTGAATTTCCTATTATTCCTAAGTTCAATTACATTATCATAATGAAAGTAGAGCAATCTATGAATACCCCTTATTTGGGCCCTTACCCATGACAAACTTTTATTCTCTACAAAACAATGATTATAATGCACTACCTTGCAAAATAAGCATTAGCAATGCAATCTGACTACATGACGGTCAATGGTGGAGTGCACTATCCATGCTATTACGATGCCACTTTTAGTGCAGGTAGCTAGCTTCATAAAAAGGTCTCGTAATATCCGTGCATAACATCCAACACGAACCACGTATTCCTCTTAGCTCGATACAGTACCGATGCCCTAGGTGCCCCAAATACTATTCGAGTAATCAAACCTTGTGTACAAATTGTCCATGACCTATGCAACTAGCTATGAAATATAAAATGCATCATAATGAAAACTTGCAAATATTTATACAACACAATCTCCATTCATAATGCACATTTCTCGAGCCGCCGCTCGTATAACACATTTTCATTCGAGGGTTATTTCATTGGCGACCTAACGGTCCCACACCAAATTCACAATAGTTTCCAACATTAGGCTCAAAACATTACTCTACTTTAATCATAACATTATAGTCTCTACTATTTCTTTCCGTCAATTAAAAAGTGAAGTATCTGTTCATTATTACACTATAATTCTCTTATTTAACATATAGTTCATTGTAGCTTTGTTATATACACCAATATTCGAGCACAATGGATTCAAAGTACGAGTGTAACAGTTCAAACCAGTACTAATAGTCTATAATTCCAGTATTCCAAAATTAAAAAGAATAGAGGCTACAAGTAATCTCTTTTATCTTGGTTCATTTTATTATGGTATCATCGATTATAGGAACATAGCAAAGGGACGAACGATAGTTCTTTATTAAGAAATGAAGATGATGGAAGGAAGGGTTAAAGTCATTCACTTTTCAAAGAAATGCTGAGAGAAACGAGAACATGAATTCCTTCGCAAACTCGAGCCTCATTTTAGCTTTCTTCCACATTCCACAGACAGAGCTTCTACAACGACTTCTTTCTTTCTTCCTCTCTTTTTCTCTCAGAAGTGATTATGAATGTATCAAAGTGAAATAAAGGAGGGTTGGACCTTTATATAGCCTTCAAAAGTTACTAAGAGATAGAGCTCTTATTTCCATGTAACCAACTAGATTCTCCAATATACCATTTAATGTATCTGGACTCAATTCCGACCAAAGTCAATTTAAAAGATGGAGGAGGACCTTAATTGATTTGTTATGAGATTACTGAAGATATCACTCCAACATAATTGTCCCGATCATAAAGATATCGAACGATTTTGAAGGATACAAGAGATCTTAGAAGATCTACCCGAGATCTTGAATATCTACAAAGATATCAAAAGATCTTAAAAGATACCGAAAAGATTTCTAAATATATGATTTGATTTTATACGGGATTTTCTTAATGTGTATTGTAGGATGGAATAATATGATAACTTTATTGATAGAGAGATTATACATATATATAAGTAAAGTCAGCCTCTCACTTATGTGTCTACCTGTGGGACTAAAGCATACTTAACACCTTTCTCAAGCTGGAGCATAGATGTCAATCATGTTCAGTTTGTTATATAGAAAATGAATTCGAGGGCCTAAAGGAGACTTTGTAAACATATCAGCTATTTGATCTCCGGTTCTCACATGGTAAAATGTTATCACCCCCTTCTGATATTCATCACGGACAAAGTGTATGTCAATCTCAATGTGCTTCGTTCGTTCATGGAATACATGATTGGTAGCAATATGGATAGCTGACTGATTATCACGTCACATATCTGTTGCTTTCGATCCTGTTTCGTCTTCCAGCTCTTTTAGAAGATGTTGCAGATATAACACTTCTACGGTGCCATAAGCGATGACTCGGTATTCCACTTCCGAACTCGATCGAATGACCACTGCTTCTTGCTCTTCCACGATACTAAGTGTTCATTAATAAATATTGAGTAGCCGGATGTAGAACGTTGATATGTAAGACTCGCACCCCAGTCAGTATTTGTCAAACACTTAAGACGAGTATGTTCTTGATTCTCCATCCGAATTTCTTTTTCAGGATTCTGAGTTAGATAACGCAAGATCCTGAGAACTGCCTGCCAATACAGAACTCGTGGGAAAGACATAAATCTACCGACTACATTTACAATAAAAGAATGTCCGGACGAGTTATAACTGCCAAGTAATTAAGTTTTTCAACCAGTCGACGATACTGATCAGGATTGGTTATTAGTATCCCTTCATCTGGAAGTAACTTTACCTATGGATCCATGGGTGAGGTTGTTCCCTTAGTTTGCATCATCTTTGGTTAATGTCATGAACATATTTTCTCTGACACATTACGATGTCTCGCTAACCCCGTGTGACTTCTTCGACTCCCAAGATTTACTTCAATGCTCCCATATGTTGGTAACTTGGTATATTCAAATATTCTTGGTATATTTGTTGGTATATTAGAATATTCTTGGTATATTTGTTGGGATATTAGAATATTCTACAGGTTTATTTAATGGGGTATTAATTTAAGATGAAGGGTTGTAAGGCTATAAATAGCCAAGAGATTATCAATAAAAAAATATAACAATTACTCCAAAATATTCTACATGGTATATGAGCCCAAACCATCGCCACCACCTCCCAAATCCTAGCCGCCACCACCGCCACCATTGCCATACCGTCCGCCACCACCGCTGCCGTGCCGCCACCACCACTGCCGCGCCGTTCGCCACCATCGCTGTCGCATCGCTCGTCCGCCACTACCGTCGCCGCTCGCCCGCCACCATCACTGCGAAGCCGCGACTCCCGCGAAACCTTCTGTCGCGGTTCCTGGTGTCTCCCGTGGGTCGTTCCAGACGTTGACATCGAAGGTCTAGATCTGATGGGGGAGAGACATGATCGGGTCTAGGAGAGGACGAAGAGGGCGAACGTGAATCGTGGGACTGGTGTGAGGTGATCGGAGAAGAGGATGATCGATGGAGGAGATCATCAAGAAGTTGGACTCTGCGGAGGTCGCAACGTTGATGAAGTTGATAAAACTGTCGGCTGGTGAGAGCGCGACACGAAATTGGCGAAGTTGGAGCTTCCATCCATCGATCTGAAGCTTGATGGACCGGCCACCTACTTGAGTTGGTCACGACAGGTGAGAAGAACCCTCGCAGGGAAGAACCGGAAGGGTTTCTTGTCAGGAGAGAAGACAGAGCCGGATGAGGGCTCGGCAGGACGCGACGAGTGGAAGTCCACTCATATAGTGGTATACATTTGGCTCCTCAATTCTTTACTCCAGTCGATCGCCGCCACAGTGGATGGCCTTGAGATGGTAAAAGACGTGTGGGAGAAGTTGAGGAGAACCTACGATGGTGTGGAGAATAACTTGAGGGTTTTCTAGATCAAGGGGAAGATCGACGACACTGTACAGGGAGAGAAGATGGTACATGAGTATGCCACGAAGTTGGAGCGTTTGTGGTTGGATTTTTATCACTTCTCAGATCGGGCGAGCTGCGAGGACCCGAAGTGTAAGGAGAGACATGTATGTCTGCAGGAGAGGACGATGAAGTTTCTTAAGGGGCTGGCCGCAGTGTTTGCTCAGAGGACAACGCTACTTCTAGCCCAGCCGAAGATTCCTACACTTGAGGAGGCTATCTCGACCATGATCCAGGAGGAGACTCGTATCAAGCTACAGGCAGGGACGTGGTCCTCCTGAAGTGAAGACAACACTGGCGGTTACAAATTCAGGCTGCACATGACCTAAGGGAGACCTCCGGCAGTGTTACAATTGCGGGAATGTGGGCCATCTGAGGTATGCTTGCACCAAACCACCCAAGGAGGAAGATTCAGGTGGCGGACGTGGACAATTTGGAGGACGTGGCCATGGTCGTGGGGGTCGACGGGGTGGTCGAGGAGGTTATCGGGCGAACCTGTTGGTAGCAGAAGGCGAGGAGGGAGCTAATGATGCCTATACTGAGGAGGATCGGGCACTATTGGGCATGCTGGAAGTACTCAGGAGAAAGAAGAGAGCGTCAAGCGATGGAGACAGGAGGAGTAGGACTGAGGAGGCGTCCACCTCAGTTTTCGCCAGAGGCAACGCTGCCATATATGTCCATCCATCGGAAGGTACTGATGATTCACTCGCCCTTGCATTTATGTATTTCCTTAGATCGTCGGACTGGATTGTCGATTCGGGTACATTTCGACACGTGACATGGAATGCTAGTGAGTTCTCTTCCTACACTCACCTAGCATCTGCAGACATCATTCAAACAACCGATAGTACTTTCCAGCCAGTGGCGGGTAAGGGTACTGTCGATTGTACAGGTTCAGTAAGATTATCCAATATTTTACATGTTCCTTCTTTTCCGGTCAGTCTTTTGTCCATTAGTTCTATAATCCTTCAACTAAAATGCATCGTCTCTTTTGATATTCCTAAGGTAATCTTCCAGGAGAAGGAGACGGGACGAAGACTTGGGATTGGCAATTGGCATGATGGACTGTGGTACCTGGATCGGGAAGGACTTGATTCGGCATTGATGTCTGTGGCAGAAAGGGCAGGAATGGGAGGACCAAAGATGAGTGCTGAGGATACACTGATACTCTATCACAGGCGGTTGGGGCACTCCTCTTTTGGTATTTTGAGTAGGTTGTATCCATCTATTTATGAGAAGGCAAATAAAGAGAAACTGGTATGTGATGCATGTGATTTAGACAAACTTACTAGGAGCTCATATGCTGGTGCGGACCATAGGAGCTCTTTTGTTTTTGATATTATACATTCTGATGTCTGGGGGCCGTGCGCCACAACTACTATGAATGATTACAAGTATTTTGTCTCTTTTATTGATTGTTCCTCTCGTGTCACCTGGCTGTATTTGATGAAGAATAAGAGTGAGGTCTTTGCCTGTTTTCGAAACTTTTATAAACATGTCCAGACTCAGTACAGAGCAGTGGTAAAGGTACTAAGGTCTGACAATGGAACATAGTATACCAACAAAGCACTTGAGAAATACCTGTCAGCCCAAGGGATACAACATCAGACCAACTGTGCATACACACCATCACAGAATAGAGTGGCAGAAAGGAAGAACATACACCTTCTAGAGGTGGCAAGGAGCATGATGATCGCCATAAATGTCCCACAGAGTCTGTGGGGGCCTGCAGTGTTGACAGCAACTCGATTGATCAACATGATGTCCTCGAAGGTACTGGGATGGAAGTCTCCATGTGAGATATTGCAAGAAAATAATAGTGGGATACTCCTACTAAAGGTGTTTGGCTGCGTATGTTTTGTGAAGGACAACAGACCGTCTGTTGGGAAACTTGATTCCAGAGCAGTCAACTGTGTATTCGTGGGCTATTCGGCGACTCAGAAGGGATACGTGTGCTGGAGCCCAGTAGAGAAGAAGTTTTTGAGCATGTATGTTAACTTCAGGAAGTTTGAGCCATACTACTGTCAGGAGGGAACCTCATCTATGAGCAACTCACCTGATACTGAGAATATGAGGCGAGAGGGAGATTTGTGAGAGTGTGGTGACCGATTTAGGAGTATGGCATGGAGGAACGTTTGAGGAGCAGGAGAGTGAAGAGGAACAGGGGGAGGCGATGAGAGGTGTTAGTAAAGAGGAACATGGGTTCAAGCTATGTGTTGTGGCTGGACCTTCTCACAGAGACAGGGATGTTGGGTTGTAGACCTGCAGCGACACCGATCAACAGGGGTTCAAGCTATGTGCTGTGGCTGGAGAACAGTTGATCGAGACAGATACCGGAGACTGGTGGGCAAGTTGATCTATTTGAGCCACACATGTCCTGATATCTGCTTTGCAGTAAGTGTGGTGAGCCGTTACATGCATAATCCAAGGAAGGGTCATATGGACGCAGTGTACCAGATTCTGAGATACTTGAAGAGTGCCCCCAGAAAGGGGCTGATATTCAGGAAGAATGATCACGTGAGCATCGAGGGCTACTGTGACTCTGACTGGGCTAGATGTGCTGATGACAGGAGGTCTACCTTTGGCTATTGCATATTTTTAGGTGGTAACTTGGTCTCTTGGAGGAGTAAGAAGCAGTCAGTGGTGGCCAGATCGACAGCTGAAGCGGAGTACAGAGTTATGGCCTTGTGAGTTGCAGAGCTGCTATGGCTGAATAGTATGCTGGTGGAGCTGAAGCTGGATCAAGGAGCCAAGATAAAGCTGTGGTGTGACAACCAGTCAGCCATCAGTATCGCCAACAATCCAATGCAGCATGACAGGGCCAAACACATCGAGATTGATAGGTTCTTCATCAAGGAGAAGTTGGACCGTGGACTACTGGAGCTAGGTCATGTTCTAACCAAGGAGCAGGTAGCAGACATTATGACCAAGGGACTTAGCTCTGCAGATATGATTAGAGGATGTGACAAGATGAGCTTAGTGTATATCTTTCGCCCATCTTAAGGAGGAGTGTTGGTATATTAGAATATTCTTGGTATATTTGTTGGGATATTAGAATATTCTACAGGGGATTTTAATAGGGTATTAATGTAAGATGAAGGATTTTAAGGTTATAAATAGCCAAGAGATTATCAATAAAAAATATAACAATTACTCCAAAGTATTCTATACCATATCTTTAGTCTGAAATTGTTTGTCCAGAAACTTTCAGTTCTGCAATACCTTGGCTGTCATCCCCCGTAATCACGATATCATCAACATAGACACCAAGTAGAATTCGTCCGACTGATGTTTGTCGGTAGAATACTGAATGATCATTCTTTTATTGACACATTCCAAACTGTGAAACAACATGGGTAAATCGACCAAACCAAGCACGAGTTGATTGTTTAAGGCCGTATAATGCTTTACGTAGATAACACACTTTACCCTCCCTTGCAACGAATCCAGGAGGTTACAACACATACTCTTCTTATGGAGAAAGACATTCTTTACGTCCAATTGAAATAAGTGCCAATCTTAATGGACAACCAATGATAGTAGCAATCGCACATAGGTCATCATGGCAACTGGAGAGAGTCAAAATAATCCTCACCATAAGTCTGAGAATATCAATTTCCCACAAGACGAGCTTTCAGACAATCAAGGGTGCCATTTGGTTTCATCTTGATTGTGAACACCTATTTGCAACCTACCGTCTTCTTACCAGTAGGCAAATATACCAAGTTTCATGTATGGTTCTCCCGAAGCGCTCGTATTTTTTCTTCCATAGCGGTGTGCCAACCAGGTTTTTTGAGTCCCTTCTTTGCAGAATTGGGAATTTGAATCCCATCAATAGTAGTCACCAAGGACTGAGTGTGACTCGCGAGCCCTTTGTACAACATACAAAGTATGGTCGCGGCATGCACGTCGGGGGCGAGCGGGTTTATAAGGTAGTGGTGAATTGGTGGACCTGGTGGAAGATTTTGATGACGATGCTGGCTCTACGGCTGTGGGCACCATTGGTGATGCCTGTTTTGACGGAGCTAGTGTTCGCGGACTGTGGGACGGTGACCTTGGCGATGCTGGTTCTGACTGAGCTGGTGTTTGCAAACCATTGGACGATAAGACTGACTCGGTAGTGGAGAGAGCCCTTATGGGGGGCTGTTGTGTTTGAACTGGATACAAAATAAAGTTATCATCTGGGTAAACTTTTGGAACAAACTCTATAGTTGGAGGGGGTGGAGGAAATTCGATTTCAACAAAAGTAACATACTGAGACATAATATACCTCTTCAAAGTTGGAGAAAAACAACGATACCCTTTCTGATCCTTAGGATATCCAAGAAAATGCACTTGATTATTTTTGGATCCAATTTAGAAGTGTAGGTCGAGTATCTCGAACGTAACATAAACAGCCAAAAAAATTGAGAAGTAGAGGAAACGATATACGATTGTGATATAACCGAGAAAAGAGAGTATTGTCATTGAAAATAGTAGATGACATGCGATTGATTAGATAGTCAGCTGTAAGGACAATATTCGACCAAAATTTTCTGGAAGTGCGGACATGAAACATAAGAGAACACATTGTTTCCAAAAGATGACGATTTTTACGTTCGACCACACCATTTTGTTGTAGTGTGTAAGGACAAGAAGTTTGGTGGATGATGCCATGTCTAGCCAGATGAGAAGCAAACTCACGAGACACATACTTACGACCATTGTCAATCCGAAGATACTTAGGAACCCCAAATTGGATTTTAATTTCCGTATAAAAATTGCACCAAATATCAAATAATTCAGAGCGAGTTTTTATTACGTAGACTGAAGTGACTCGTTAGTTGAACAAAGGAAAAAACGTACTTGAAACTCATCACAGATTCAATATGGTATGGATCTCATACATCATAATGCACTAATTCAAAAGGAGCCGAGACAACTTTATTTAGACTCACCGGATAGGATACCCGATGATGTTTAACCAGACTACATGACTCACAATGAGAAGGAACTCGAAAATCTATAGATGGACACATTTTCTGGAGAGCGTAGATAGATGAGTGACCTAACCGACTGTGCAACTCAAACGGGTCGAGAGACACACCAGCACAAGTAACCGGAGAATTCATTTCAAACAGGTACAAGTCTCCAGCTACATGCCCCCTACCGATAGTCTTCCCAGTCTTCAGGTCCTGAAAAACACAACTATCAGGAAAGTCTGTTACCGAGCATTGCAAGTCACGCGTAATGTAGCTAATTGATAATAAACTGAATGGATTTGTAAGTGTATGTAAAACTGAATTGAGTGACAGATCGAAAGAAAGACGGGTGCTCCATTTTCCACGAACTTTCAGGGAACTGCTATTCGCAACAATAATATCTATCACACGACCCACACATATATAATCACGCAATATACCTGCCTCACCTGTCATGTGATCAGACTCACCCGAGTCGATCACCACTGCTTTGACCTTACTACACACGCTGTTGAGTATCCGGCTGTAGATCTAAATGTAGAGGCTTCGCTATGACGTTGAGCTTGGAATTCACGAATTCTGCATGTCTCTGCAGTCATTTGCACGGATCGCTTTTTATCATTATGAGCATCCGTTACAACATTAGCAGTAGGAGCTTTGGGACACTGCCATTGAAAATGGCCAGGTTGACCACAAGCATGTCCATGGTCGTCCTCCACGTTCATTATTGCCTCGTCCACCATCACCACTAGCATTCCGACCACCACGGTCCCTACGGAATCCACCACGAACAGCACCCAAGGTAGATCGATTAACAGGTGCATCACTCGTATCATTGCCAACTACTTTCGCTGTTCGTAGGACACAAAAGTGAGCTTCCATCAGAGATGGAACCTCGGTCCCGGTAATAATCGGAGACCGTGCAGTCTGCATCAGATCGAAGTAAGGCAAGATACGCCATGACATAGAGCTGCTAACGTGGAGTCCTCGTCTTATTGTTATCCGTCGTTAGGGGTAATACACGATCCACCTAATCAGTTAGGACCTTAAAAGCACGGAAGTGATCCTTATGTGACTTGTTTCCTTAATGAGCCCGGTAGACGCCAACAACCGAGTCATAGATGCGAGACAAACGTTTTCCATCAAACGCAGTCGCTAGGATCTCGCACAACTCTTTTACCAAATCCGTGTTCTGAACCATGTCCTCAACTGATGGTCCATCGAGTTCATTAACTGTGTAAACAGTCTACTGTCGTCCGTCTTCCACTGTTCGTATGTGAGATCATTCACTGTTGGGGGATTGTTAGTCAGGTGCTTGGACAACCACATACTCCAAGTGTCTTCTCAACCTTCTTGTGCCATGTTGAGTAACCATCCGGACCCTCCAGTCAATTGAAAAGTCGAATCGATGAAATCGTCGTACCAATGCCTAATAGTGTTTAATGGGCCGGGCCGCACTGATCGGTTTTGACCGGGTTCGGGCCGGGCTTAACCCAGGAGACAAAGCGGGCCGGCCCGGAAGCAAATTTTTTGGATCCAGCCCGGATCTATGACCCGGTCAGGGGTGGACTAGGCCGGTTCACGGTTGGGCCGGGCCGGCCCGTAATTTTTTTAGGCATTATATATATATATATATATATATATATATATATATATATATATAAGTTAATAAATTTAAATAGAAAATATAAAATTTCAGGTTATATATATATGTTAATATATGTCATTTGTTAGTAAATTTTTGTTAACATTTGTATATATAAGTCATTTGTTAATAAATTTAAATAGAAAATTATATATATTAGTTAATATATATAATTAGTAAATAGATGATAGAATTTAATTTAATTAATAGATTTGTATATATAAGTCATTTGTTAATAAATTTAAATAGAAAATTATATATATTAGTTAATATATATAATTAATAAATAGATGATAGAATTTAATTTAATTAATGAGATAATAGAAAGATAATAGAATAAAGATTTGATTTAATTAATGAGATCCTTTCCATAACCAAAAACATTAAATGTAAACAACCCTTATCCTAATATAAATAAACACTTAATTGAGGCATAATTTTATTAATGACTCGTACTAATATTACTTAATACATAAGAATATCATAAATAAGATAATTTTTTAATAATATTATTTTTGATACATAAGCATGCAACCTATATTTGTGTTTCAGCTTTTCAACCTCTCTTCAAAATTTATTTGTAATACTACGAATAAAGTTTGTATAGAGATTGAAAGCTGAAACTCAAACATATGTTGCATGATTCATCCAACAATAATAAAATATATTAAAAATGATACATGGAGAGTCTAACTCAAACATGCTTATTTTCAAATACAGTTACCTATTTCCTGTGGCTAATTTGGAATGTTGTTTTGCAGGGTATTGGAGAATGCCAGAGACCAATGGAGAGTCTAACCAATGAACCATATGGTGAGTTCAACTATTTTTAAGGTAACCATGATTTGATTTAATGGAGCAGTTAGAATACTTTACTTAGTTGTGGTTAGTATTTGATGGACCAAGCTTGTGATGTTATTTTTTTGTTTTACCTTTTGGTGTGATTGTAATGCTTGGTGCTTACATAGTGGAGGATGTGTTTAAGTCGTGCATAAACCTCTCCATATATTAGGAGTAAGGTTGCAAATATTTTTGGCCCTCCCCACACTCTGCATTCTGCATTCGGCAGAGAGTCCGCTGTTGGATGCTCTATTTTATTTTCTTTATTATGCCTTCACTTTTTTGGTGAGCATCTGTGTGTGAAACACCTAAGAAGAAGAAAAAACTTGGTTCTAGGTTTCTGATATGGCCAGGCGACCAGGATCTTTATCCTTTCTCATGAGTATTTTGAGTCACAGAGGATCATGTATATGAAGGTTGTATGTATATATTTTGACAGATAAATATCTAAGCCGAATTTTCTTATTGTCCTGGAACTTCTGACATCTTTCGACCGTGATTTACAGAAGCGTAACGTTTTTGATGGTGGAACATCTTTAGGGGTAAAAGGATACTCTAGCCAATTAGAGCACAGAGAATAGTGAATTAACATATATCATGCTCATAACTCTCAAGATATGGAAGAGTCCTCACTTGTCTAATGAGCTTATTATGCTTTGCTGACATGAGGGACTTGATCTTGTTTGTAGCGTGGTACCAACGAAGAACATCAAACACAAACACAAGATTTAACGTGGTTCATAGATTTTCTCCTACATCTACGACCTCGCAAGTTATTTTATTATTTTTGAGAGTTACAATTAAAATAAATGAAACCTATTATAAACAAGGTTGTAAAAGCGCCAGGCGGACGGGAACTCGCCACCTAGCGCCTAGCTAGTCTAGATCTAGGCGGTCGGCCCGCTTAAAAAATGCACACACCTGGTCGTTGACTCGTCGCTGCTCGCTTGTCGACCGTCGATGCTGTCGCTACTCTTCGGCAGAGGTAATTTTTTTAGGGCAGCTCCCCTCTTTGTGGATATGCCCCTCTCTCTCTCTCTCTCTCTCTCTCTCTCTCGATTTGGGTCAGAGCATTTGAATTTTTAAGTTTCGAGTTAGGTTTCGGGCCTGGAATCAAATCTATACAAATAAATAAATAAATTGCAACCCATGCCTAGGTGGTCGCCTAGACAACTCGGTGACTGCTACTAGGCGGTCGCCTACCTGCCCAACACCGCCCAACACCGACTAGTTGCCCGAATTTTTACCCTACCGCCGAGTAGGTAGATTCCGGTGGAAGTCGGGGGGGGGGGGGGGGGGGGGGACTAGCGCCTAGGCGGCCGCCTATGCCATTTTTTATAACAC
This sequence comes from Iris macrosiphon, assembly GCA_036927795.1. Taxonomy (NCBI): domain Eukaryota; kingdom Viridiplantae; phylum Streptophyta; class Magnoliopsida; order Asparagales; family Iridaceae; genus Iris; species Iris macrosiphon. The sequence goes on from JAYESA010000015.1 coordinate 141,988,502, forward strand.
TATGTTGAGAAACTAAATTCATAAGGAAATCAAATAAAGACTTCATGCTATACTTTTCTAATCGTTTTGTTCTCCAGTTCCAACAATTATTCCAATAATTACATATCCGATTTGACCGATGGACGATTATGCAAGCATACGTTTCATGCTTGTTTGAGTAATAGCAATGAGATTCCCCAATATCATGCTAAGAATAGCTAGGATTTCCAAAAGAAGATGCCATTCGTTTGATGAGAAATAAAAAGGAATATCAAAAATTCTGACTTGACGAGGAATCCATTCTCGCGAACACACACACCCCCTACACACACCTAGGAGCACCCCTTCCTGCATATCCATACAAGACCCGAGTAGGCGGGTCGAGGTCCTACGAGGTACCCACTACTCGGAGTACCCTCCCACCAAAAAAAGATGTGTGGTTCGGTAGGACCCCAAACGAATCCAATCCATGAACGAGCTAGCAGCATGGCCCAACTCACTTTCCTTGGAATACCGAATAATGGAAGAAAGGCAGAGCCAGTAGAAAGTGCCTAAAAAGTTGATAACTCAGATAGAGAGAATTTTCTCTACATTTCTCTGGAGCGGAACGGAATAGCGTCTTCAATCCCGGGCTGGACCGGAGGAGAACTGCTAATGCTTCATGCCTGAAAGTTTGACAAGTCCTCGCATTCCAAATGACCATGCCAGACAGGGACACCACCAGGCATATAAAAGGTTTTTATGAGAAATGGATACACCTGGGAGCATTAGCCGATCTGGTACATCAATACATGTTCCTATGCCCATTTCAATCTTGTCCAACTTTGCTATTACCTATACTATGGTTCTGATTCGGGACGAGATCAATCAGGGTCGAGGGCGGAGCTTGGAAACAGCAGCCCCAAATCTTTGGAACCTAGAAATCGATCACTGATCCAATTTGAGTACCTCTACGGGATAGACCTCAACAGAAAACTGTTGAGTAACGGCAGCAAGTGATTGAATTCAGTAGTTCCTCAAAGATCTTTCACCCGATAAGGGAAGAACTCCTTAATGAGAAGTGTGACCGGTCTCTTTCTTTTAAGGGTAGAATTTGTGATTCACGTTTGATGTAATAACGAAAGGGACATCTGAGAATTATAAGCCTCTCATTATTCCTTATTTCCGGGTCTTTTTGTTGCATTCATTTACAACAAGAAACAATCACCAGCGTTTGGTGCAGCACCTGCATTTTGGTGACATTTTGAAGTCAATGTGCCGAGCTTGAAATCCCTAAGCACAGTTGTGATTCCGCTTTCACTAAAAAATAGTAAGAGCAAAGAGTTCCACAAAAGAAAAGAATTCGTCTTAGGTCGATCTCTCTCTTTTTCTTACGGTACAAATGGTAAAAGAACTCAAGAAAGCGCCTTATTTCGACTTGATGATCGAGTCAATGGCCTCACTTTCAAAGAGGGAAAGTGGCTACCCAAACCCTAAGCCTATTGAGAGACGAAGCTAGTGAGCCTTGTGGTTCGGAGAGCACTGAAGACGAATGAGAGGTTCACCACCATATCATTGCAAGGGGAGCTCGCTCGATGATTGTTCCGACTCGTAATTCACTTTTGACTCCATGGTTTTGTTCGTTCACCGCGGCACGAAAGAATGAAGAAGCTAGAATAACTCAGAAAGAGAGTGATTCAGCAGCAGTTCGAAAGATTGACCTATTCGGGAATATCCGGATCTATGCTTATTTTCAATTTATAACAAGAGAGAGATTAGGACGACTACACACTTCAGTATAATTATAAACTACTACTGTACGGTATAATTACCTAGATTAGCAGTATGAAATATGATGAAAGCTCCACAATATCTAACAAAATCTACCCTTCATTAAGCTGGATCCAAAAGGCCTTCAACCTCCTTGATAGGATTGCGTCCTTCAAGCCAGGAGGCTTCAGTTCTTGATGGATCGGTTGGATCCATTCATTCCTTCAATCCAGCACCAACTATATCTCCCTCAACAACCAGCTTGACAACCACATCTGCTACTGTCGTAGCCTCCACCAAGGTGACCCCCTATTGCTGTATCTCTTCATCCTTGTTACTGATGTTCTCTCATGTATCCTCCACGAGGATGGTCTCAGAGGCTTGATCCACAGTGTTGGGACCTTCCTATGACGCTCTACCATTGCAAGTCCTCCATTTGTCAGATGATTTCTCATCCTTGTTCTGCATCATGAGTTCCTTTGCAATTAGTTTCAGCAAATCGTCAGTCTAATATCTCATAACTGCCAATCTGGATAACGTATGAACAAGACAATTTTCACTGTATCTTCCTTTATGCAAATTGAAGAAATCCAGATACAAGTGGTAAATACGGGCATCTTGGTTGTGGTATACTTTCTCATCCTTAGCGTAGATTTTAGAATTAGTACAGCCTTGCTACAGGCATTTTCTCCATGCTATTCCTTCCCAAAATTGAGCTAAAATCTGTGCATGCTCTTCAATCTTGATTCTTTAAATCTTTCATCTATGGATAATCATTTGTCAAATAGTCAATGCTAGAGGATAATATGTCAAATTAGTGATTCCGTTGCTCTCCTAATAAAGACTTCTTAAGGAACACAGCCCATTGTTTATAGTTTCACAATTGAGTTTGGTGAAAACCATGGGGATAAATCTGGCGAATACAAATAGACTCCCTTTAAGGTCCTCAAATCTAATCGACACATTATAACATGTTGATCTTCACCATGACCAAATCATTGTTTCGACACCATCTTTTCCCATACTTCTCCCTTATTCTTCTATTTTGTATTTACTGAATTGATCAGGAAAGGGACCCAATCTCAGTGTCGAACGATATCGATAGGGTTAATACTGGGTTAGGACATGCCAATACCGATACGCTAAGGCTGATACGTAGCTGTACTGCAAACTATGCTACCAAACTTGATAAACCACGCATCTTGTGGATTATGAGATGTATGGACAACAACGATAGTATCTATGGGAAGTTCTCACACAAACTGATGATAAATATAGATGTGTTAATAGAGAAGAGGGTGAGAAATGAGAATACGATTTTCACAAATCTAGCTGAGAATGTCTCCAATATTACCCTGTAGTGAGAAACTGATTTGTGGAAATTTGTCGATCTGCTGGAGTAAGGATGAATCCAATTGATATGTGGATTTGAGAGTTGAATCCTGTGTTGTTGAGTGATATGTTGTTATTCTAAATTGCTTGTAATCATGCTTACTTCACATCACTATCATCAATAGGATCCAAATATTGACGTGTTAGGATAGGGCTGGCTTGAAAGCACTAGTTAACATCATGCAAGTCTCAACCGGTCAGTATTAGGGTAGTCTTCAAAGCACCACTCAGCGTCAATAAAGTTCCACAAAACAAATTGAGAAATATTACAAGTTCTTGTTCCTTTTCATCAATTTTTTATGAGTTACATGACTGAACATCGAGAAAAAAGTCCACAAATGAAATAACCAAATAGTAGACTGGTTGACAGCTTTGACTCTGTCCCTTGTGAGTCCCTTATGGGCTGGTGTAAATATCCTGGTTAAGGCAGCTATCAGTCAGAGAGGGTCTTCCTAGTTTTTCTGGAAAATGTCCTGTAGCCTTACAATTAGGCAGGAGTAGGTGGGAGGTAGACTACATAGGGAAGGGTTACCCCAACAGGAGAAAGAAAACCACAAAAGGGTGAAGGGAACTTCCCAAAATACAAGAAAAATACCTCATGGAGGTGACTTGGTTATTAATACTCCTGTTGGGCATATGAATCACAGCCTTTCACAAGCTTCATACACCTAAAATCAATGTCTTGTGCAGTGAGCTTCAGTTAATTTGTCCGGAGATTGAACCTAAGACACTACTGGTTTTGTGCCTTCATGCAAAAACTGCTTGAGTTGGTGCACTTTGGCCGGAGAGGGCTTATCACATTACCTCGAATGATCATCAATTCTGTAGGTAGATCTATTAATACTTTTGCCATGCTAGTTAGGCTCATGAACCTAGAAAGGGGAGTTGTCTAAAAGAAGAAGCAAGGTTCTGAAATTGTGGCATTCATATCTTCATTTTGGCATGGTAAGCCAATTAGGAAATGAAATAACTTTCCCATTAAGAAGAAGGGAAACCCTTTAAGATCAGTAGGAAGCTAAGGTAATCTTTGTCGTCTATAACTTAACAACTGATAATATTAGATATAAACAGGAAATAATAGACCTTCTAGCCGACAACATGACAGGTCATGACATGCTCTCTGTTATGTATGGTTTGGCTACACTAGATCAAGTTTGCTATCAGTTCAGCCATCTTACTTAAATGGTTCATTGGTATCGGAGTGTAACATAGCGGAAGTAAATGAGGTGTAAATGCTGCCACCTCAACCTCAATGATGATCATTGGGATAACTACATGAGCAACGCGTGAACCAACAGCGGCAATCGAATCCACTAAAAAGACTATAATTCAACATGGTTTAGAAAATTCATTAAGTTTATTTATATAAAAGTGTTCTGTTACAATTCCAAAATAATCCCTATTATGCGCTTATAAAAGGTTCAATCCTAAAAGGGTATGGATTTGTATAAAAAAGTAAATCTATCCTAATACAACTAAAACACTCAAACTCAATTTAAGATTCTAAAACATTTTACTTAAATCTAGCTAAAGCCAACTATTTGAGAATCTTCCCAAAATTCATTTTTTGATGTTCACTGCAAGTTGGAAGCCAACAATTGCTGAATTAGAGAATGCTTTGAACATGAGAGTCGTAGGGCTCGAAGTTAGTTTTCCGAGACATCTTAGTTTGTGCAATTCCAAGCCCGATGAGGACGTTAAAGCCAAATATTGCTGCTGTGCGGCACAGACCCGAACCTGAACTTCTTAATATAAAACCATCTTACATCTGAATGCATGCAGCATTGCTCTGGTGTTAGTTGTTACACATGTACCCTTCCAGTTCTGTGAAGTTATCTTTTCACTGCCACACACAAGAATGCACACTTGTATAATCCTGACATAAATGGTTAGTTACTTGAAGTCTATTACCTTAGCAATTACTCTTAGCTGGCCATAAATGAAATTGGGAAAGCATTAGCAATATAAAAGGAAAGGCAATTGCTTCATTCTGAAATCCAGGTTTGTGAACATTGTTTTTCTTTGGTTTGCTAGATGGATTTGGCCGAAGTATTTCATCAACTATGTCTGAATGGCAAGAAACACTAGTTGAGAAGGTAAGTTTTATATTTCATTGATATGCACTTAGCTATGTATATCATGTTTTAAATTATTTTACAAATTTTATGTCTTCTTTCTTTCATCAGACAGATGCAGCATTCAGCGAGGAATTGTGGCTTGTAATCTCCGATAAGTACAGAAGCTCAAGGAAAAGCAGATTGCAAATGTCAGAGGAAAATCAAGAAAATCAAAATTCATTACAGCTGGACAGAATCTCTTCCACAGAATTACCTGCTTCAAGCCATTCCAAGAAAGGCAAACAACAATTTTCAAATAATAGTTGGAAGCATATTCTATATTCCAGCATTTCAAATGCTAGTAGAAAGCTATCAAGGCGTTTATCTAAGAGGTATTTTGCTAGGTTCATCCCGATACTTTTGTATGTTTCATGAGCTGTTTAAGATCATAGTTTAAAGTATCGGCCGATACCGATCCGATACGGCCGATACCGATACAGTTTGGCATGTCCCGATCCGATACCGACCGATACTCGATACTGACCGATACCGACATTAGAGATCTCTTTTCCAGTCAATTCGGCAAAAAAATTTGAATTAAAAAGACCAATTAGAAAGGATGTAAAAGCATAATAAGGTTGTAAAAATATATAAAAGAGGAAAACTTATCTATCGCATATAAATTAATCGACAAGGATGACTACTATTTCATTCAATATCAAAAATACTAAGAAACAATACTGAAAATACTTTAAATTAAGCATAATTGTATAAAATATATTATCTAAAATGTTAATAATTTACTAATAGTTGTTTGCTTTCCGATACCAAAAAATCCGATACTCCGATCCGAAACCGCCGATACTACCGATACCGCCGATCCCAATACTCATAGGAATAGTCCGATACCGATTCCGATACCGATACTTTGAACCTTGTTTAAGATGCACAAATTTTCTACCATGTTTCTAGGTTACTTTAGTTTCTGAAATTCCTTAATATCAGACTTCAGTCACATATACTAATTGTGCAGCTTGGTTTCTTCAAACTCAATATGTAGGAGCTTTATAGTTATCAACTTCACATATTTAAGGGTTTTAGAAATAAGTTTCTTATTCTAAACTAATTGGCACAGTAACAAACTCTCCATCCACCAGTGCATTGGGCCAATGGATAAGAGAATTGAGCTGGCGCAAAAAGTGCTTGGGTGCTCTACATATTATGTAGATTCTGTCAGATATCAAATGTATCGAGGATGTAGATGCCAACAACCTATTTGTAGGGTATACATCAAAAAAGAAAAAGAAGAGAAACATGAATATTATGCATCCACACTTCTTGGGGTTTTGGAACAGTAAACTGTTGTCACATAAGTATGTTTAATTAGTATAGATATATTAACATGCATAAACATGACATAGTAGAACTATATAATAGGGCTTAAAAATGCTAGGATCTACTTATTTTCCTGGCCTTGCTTCTAGATGTTCCGTGGGCTGGGTCTGGCTGACTCGGACACAGGTTTGGGCCAGGCCGGGTCAACCCTGTTAAAAGACTCCTAACTAGGCCGAGCTTTGACCCAAGTGTTGAAACCCAATCTGGACCCATGACCCAGGTAGAACGAGTCCGTGCTTGGTCTAGGCTAGCCCGCGAGCCTACTCATCTTTAAAATTAATAATAATATGGATATTATGGATATATACCATTTAAATACATATGTTGCATAAGTTTGGTTTCTGTGTTATGGCTAGTTGATAAGAAGTTAAGGTTTGTTAGTAATAATAGAGGTTCCTTTGGCATGAGCTGTGTTGCAAGGCATTGAGGGATGTGGAGATGCTACGGACATTGGAGGCATCATTATGAGGATCCGAGACAGGAGAAGCAGAGGGAAGTTATAGTTTAACAGACGAGTCTTTGAGGGCCTCACTACCTCCCCTATGGGGATTTTACACAATACAAAGTTTGATGTGGATGCTATGAAACCTCCTTTGGGGGTTTGACACCTGTACGATGTAATATGATTTGATGAATGAATAAATTTTACCTTGGTTATATATATATATATATATATATATATATATATATATATATATATATATATATATATATATATAGACCGGCCTTTTAACGAACATCTATCAGGCCGTGTCGGACCTTCGGCCCTGGGAGGGTTAAACCCGTCCGACCCTATTGGGATAGCGGTCCATGCCGGGCTTGGGTCTGGGAACCAAAAAATAGCCCAACCCGGAGTGGTGCTCGAGCCTTTTAACGGACCTCTGACCCTGGGGAGGGTTAAACCCATCCCGACCCGATTGGGATAGCAGTCCATGCCGGGTCTGAAAATCGAAAAACAGTCCATCTCGAAGTGGTGCTTGGACCGGGCTTTGACTGGGCTCGGGCTAACCCAGCTTGGTGTTGACCGGGCTGGTCCCAATCCGGTTTGCAGGCCGCCCAACAGTGTTCTAAATTTCTGTCTAGACGGCCGCTGGCCGCACCGGAAATCCCCTAGGCGGCGGTCCTAGGTGGGGCTATTTGGCAAATTTTTTTTGAAATTTTCAAACAAATTCATTTCTTTCAAAAAAATTCAAAAATTTAAATTTTAAATTTCAAAAATAAATACGTACTTGGTGGCGGCTGCTTCTGTTGCTGCTTCGAAGAGGGAGGAGAGGAGAGGAGATCGATTTAGGGTTACGGTTTGAAAACCCAAAAGAAATAGTGATATCTTAAAAAAAAGGTGTAAGTCTTCTGTGGTCAAAGAAAAAAGGAGAGGCTAGGAGGACTCAAACCAGTGCCCATCCTTCCGGCTGAAACTCTATTATACCACTTTTAGCCAAGTGGGAAAAGTGTTTTTTGTGTTTTCATCGACATAAACATAATATATATGGAAGTAACACAAACATAAATAAATAAAAAAGTTCAGTTCGTCGCCTAGGCGCCCCTTTGGCACACCGAACCCGTCTAGCGAAATTTATAACATTGCTGTCCGACCCACATTACACCTCTAGCCATGCTACAAGTATATATTTCTGGATGGCATGCATGTGTTATATGGCATGATCAATGTTCTAAATTGTGCTAGGCGGATTCGGTGCGCTAAAGGGGCACCTAGCGCCTAGGCGCCTTACTGATTTTTTTAATTTTAACTATGTATATGTTATTTACATATATATTATGTATATGGTTACGAAAACAAGTTTCATGTTTGACCATTTGGCTAGTGGAGGGTGTGATAAGTGTCTGCTCTCTTGGAGGGGTCTATGGTTCGAATCTTGTGGGGGAATACATTTTTCTTCTTCTTTTAAAGCTATTTTTTTTACATGGGAGGAGAGAGAGGAGGAAGCAGCAGCACCACCATCTCCTCTCCTCCTCTCCTCTCCTCCCTCTTTAGTAGCAGCAGCAACACCACCACCACACGGCACCACCACCACCTCCACCACCACTAGCAGCAACAACAACACCACCACCACTAGCTCCACCACCACCCGCCGCCGCCGCCGACAAGGTAAGTTTAAAATTTTTTTTTTTTGAAATTTCAGAACCGAACATGCCGCCTAGCCCCGGCTAGCGCCTAGGCCGGCCGCCTAGGCCGCAATTTAGAACACTGGACATGATAGATGACTTTAGATATGTTATCTCATACTACCGGTGAATTAATATAAACTATATATGCCTAGTCAATGGAAATTAAGCAAGGTTCAAAGTATCGGTATCGGAAATATTTTATACATTGATGCATAATTTAAAGTATTTCTAGTGTTGTTTTTTAGTATTTTTGAAATTGAATAAAATAGTAGTCACCCTTGTCGATTGATTTATATGCGATGGATAAGTTTTCCTCTTTTATATGCATTTACAACCTTACTATGCTTTTACACCCTTGCTAATTGATCTTTTTAATTAAATTTTCTTTGCCGAATTAACCGGAAAAGAGACTTCTAATGTCGGTATCGGTCAATATCGGTTATCGGTCAGTATCGGATCGGGACATGCCAAACTGTATCGGTATCGGCCGTATCGGATCGGTATCGGCCGATACTTCAAACTATGAAATTAAGTTGAAAGTACTCCCTCTACGACGGTGCTGTATACATCTAATTTTCAGGACAGTTTTCTTTAACTGCTAAGGTAGCTTCCATTTATATATTAAAGCAAGTAGTATCACATGCATGCTTCTTGTTATTACAGAACAAGCTTGGTTGCGTGAGATGCATGATTGTTAAAACTGTAAACTAAAGTGTCACTGTCAACTAGAAATGGTTGCTCGTTTTTGGTCTGTATGATCGAATTGTTCCAATTGTAGGTCAGCAGTTCAATTGCCCTGTATCGATTACAACTGTGAAAGACAGAGACCTAAAGGATTCTAGACACGCACGCACGGCTAGCGCGCTAGGCGCGCCTGTTCTTAAACCGCGGGCGCATGTGCACATGCACACCCATCCTTAGGGGGGACCTTACGGCTATTAGTTGTATAATGATATTATGACAATCTTTTTAAGGAGAAAATAGTCGAGTCTGGCCTGAGATTTTTCCCGAATGAAGTGCATTAAAGATAGGGCCAGTAAGAAACTAAAAGTAAAAGAGAATGCAATTAGACAAATGGATAAATTCATTATTCATTGATTATAGGTGGAAGTAGGGTTGCAAATTTACTTATTCATGACTGTAAGGCCTGCGCAGGGTTGAACGTGTTTTGTGGGTGGTTTTTTTTTTGGGGTGTGTGTGTGTGGGGGGGGGGGGGGAGTGGAGTAGGTGGAAGTAGGGTTGCAAATGAGCCAAGCCGAGCCAAGCTTTTTATAAGCTTGAGCTTGGCTTAATTAGAATTAATCGAGCTTGAGCTTGATAAGTTTTCTTATTTTAGAGCTTGAGCTTGGCTCGAGTTTGTTTATATTAAGCTTGAGCTTGGCTTGGTTTGAGCTCGAGCTTGGCTTGATAAGCAAGCTTGATAAACAAGCTTGATAAGCTCAAAATCAAGCTCGTTAAGCTTAATTTCAAGTTCGTTCAGCTTTATTTCAAGCTCATTATGCTTGATTTCAAGCTTAACAAGCTCGATTTAACCTAGTTAGGCTTGAATTCAAGTACATGTAATATTAACAATTTATTTATAAAAATTCAATTAAAAAAGTTCCTTAATATCAATTATTAAGGACATATAAATATATAATTCCCACAACCATATTGTCAACAAACATACATAAAATTAGAATTCAACAAAGAACAAATTAAAATTAAAATAACAAAGCAAATTGGTAGACTGCCAGCAACGAGCTTCTAAACAAACCAGCTTACGAGTTAGCTCGCAAGCTCATAAACGAGCTAGCTCGCGAGCTCAAACGAGCCGAGTACTTCTAAGCTTGAGCTTGGCTCGTTTATTAAACGAGCTCGAAAATGAAGCATGAGCTCAGCTTGTTTACTAAACGAACCGAGCTCAAACGAGCTTTTATCGAGCTGAGCTTCGACAGCTCATGAACGGCTTGGCTCATTTGCAGCCCTAGGCGGAAGTCCACTTTTTGACAAATTGGTTAGAAATTTTTGGAACATCGATTGCATCAGAGAGAATACATGCATGGTGCTTCATCTTAAGTAATGTAGAGTATGAATTGAACCACCTGTTCTGCCCCAGTTTGAACCTATTGAAACTAGATATAACATTTCTCCAATATTCTAATCAAAACTATCAGAACTAAGAAGTTTAATCCCCTAAAAAGCCTCATAAAAATTGGAAAAATATAAATAACTTCATTGAAGAAGTCCAAAACCAAAGATGTTGATCATAAATAAGAAGATAGTTTACAAAGAAAAAGTACTAAAATTCTCGTTCAACTACATAAGTATTGTATAGGAACCAAAATAGAGTTATTTCTTTTGAAAAACATAAATAAATTTCTTTCATGTAATGTGAAAACTATTCCAATTATGATATTTGTGAAGAAAGAATCACAAGAAATGCAAAGGGAGACATCTTGGTCCAACATTGAAGGATTTGAACCAAGATTTCTGTTGGATGGGACAAGGTATTAGTATATGTGATACATAGTTTAAATGCAATATTTTACCCTCTAAAAAGGAAAAATAGAATAAATAGATCGTAAATTATGAGATGTTGGTATAAGTACTTTTTTTCCCGTTTAAGTACCATCTTTGGTAAAAAGATAGATTTAATATTATTCAAGATTGGAAATTTAATATAAAAGCCAAGCAGTATAAATACCTTGAATATCCTAAAGAAACCGTGGAAGATTCCTTATCAACTCCATCTAGTCCTTGAGAGTCTTGTTCAACACCAATCCATAGCCTGGATCACTTTATAATGGTGTTGCTTTGTGACACTTACTATCATTGGAAGATAGTTGCATCAAAGTCCATTATATCGAACACTTTGCCTGTTGAGCTGAGCCTTTCTCTGTGGCCAGGAATGCCTCTTCCACAAGGTTGTGACCGTTATTATTTTGATGAAACGGGACAGGATGGTGTTGGAAAATTTGGATGTCGGTAGGAAATTAAGGTTAGGGGCTTTTTGGAGAATGATGCCAGCGGGTTTTGTTCTTGTCTTTTGTGAAGAATTACAGATTCAGAGAATTGAATGATGGGTAATTTCGGGGGATAATATATGGGTTTGGTCATGTTTTCTTTTTCCTTCTCCCAGTTCCCTAGTGGACTTCAGAGTTCAGATCTACACTTGGAAGGTAAAACAAAACTTAATTTCTGATGCTCACTGGATTATGCATGAGATTGACGACTTATGTAGATTAGTAAACTTTTGGGATGCAGTTGTGGTTCTTTTCTATTTTTTCTTCATATCTTTGCCATGATCATACTACCAATAATCCAAGATATTATGTCCAAAGGTCATAATATGAAGAGAAAATGGAAAAACCCACAAATGTAATGGATATACTAATCTGGACTAGTTTCATCGTGAAGGAAAACTACTTCAATGAGCCATGCAACAGAATTATTGGCTTGAAGATGTGTTTCATTTTACTTTTTGAAGGATAAACGTCAGAAATCTAGGTTGGCTCTCTTTCCAATTGACACCAAGTTCTAATGCAAGTAATTATTGCTGTTGGTAGAAAAAAGACCTTGGTTTACTAAAAAATATGTTTTCTTCTCTACTTGTAATTATGTTTTTACAAAGTGTTAATTTTTATTAGTTTTTCTTTGTAAACAATCTTCTTATTTACGATTATCATCTTTTGGACTTTTTCTTGAGCGAAGACACTTCTATGTAAATATGAAACATCTTCAAATACAACATCTTATACTTATTATGTCGTATGTTGTGATTATGTTCATGGAACCGAGCTTTGTGTAAAGAAATATTATATGCCATTGCTTTATTTTTTGCGGACATCTGTAAATCATGCTTGGCTCTCAACTTTAACATATGCATTAAGATGCACATAGTATTTGTATTTCAACACTGATAAATTTGACTGAACTTGGAAATTATAACATATGCTCAAGGCTTACTTGTTTCTAAACTATTCTTCAGATTTAATTTTAAACCTGTATATTGTGTGTGAAAGCTACTCGACTGCATACTAGATATTACATCATCTTTTCCATCTAATATTTCATGGTTGTGCTTGCTTGGTCTTACTTACATGGCTTAAGAATGTTTTTCTTTTGTGCTCTCCTTTTCCTAGGAAAAAAGGTCATACAAATCAAGATTCCATATATTCGAAGTTTGAGAAGGTGGGTATGCTTCTTCAGGATAATTTACATACAGCAAATTTTCATCTTGTGTGAAGCTTCTTGGTTTTAAACAATAATTTTCCTTTAGTTTTGTTAATAAATCTATTAATTGGACGTTTAAGTAAAAAGCTACATAAAATGTTTTAGTATTGTTTGTTCTATTGTGATGTATAGTAATATCAAATTATCAATATTATAAAATAGCTGGACTCATGATTCCCTTTTTGCTGACATGTTTCTCGCAATCAGAAGAAAGTTCAGCATGTGGTTCTTTTGGATGATGAAGATGTACCTATGCAATCGTTAGAGGGTGATGATATACCTGATGAAAGGTGAATTGAAATTTTTAATCAGAGGACTATGGCTTCTTGACTTGTCGTTTTATTTTCTTTTGTCAGCAGACAAGTGTCTTACTAATTATCTTCTTGTTATACTGACCAATATTTGCCCACTTTTGTAGGAAGTTCAAGATCTATTATCCTTCAAGGTGATTTTATGGATATCGATTCAGTATTACAGTTCATGGCACAATACAAAACATAATTAAGTATAAATATGTCCATGGACAGTGATGATCCGGAATGCGTTGAGTTGTATCAATCGGACATAGAATGCCTAGGTCCTGGAATGTATTTGTCATCACCAATAATGAATTTCTACATCCAGTGAGTCTCTCTCTCTCTGTTAGTACTTTTGCGTCAATTATGTGATCAGTAAAATTGAAACACTGTACTTTTATCATGTGATATAACCTGTTCGGACATACATTATTATGTTGATAGGACTTAAAACATGTGAGTTTGCTAAATGTTCTTTGGAGAGGTATCCTTAGGTACAATATTCACCATCCCTTTTTTCATTTCTGTTTTATCTGTGTTACCACAATGGATCATTGGATCATGCCGAAGTTAAAAAGCGTAGGCTCTTTGCATGCGCGAGTCAAAAGGTTGAAACATGTACGGGTTCGGATATAGAAATTCTGAAATTGTGAGATAACTTAATTCTTTGCATTACATCATTTGGTAATAAAAAACAATCAAAGAAAATAAAGATGCATATGTGACTCGTATCACTCAAGCATCATCTCAACTACTCACAAGGATTATTTCATCTTCGTACTCCTTTACATGGCAATGACAATAGTCTAATAAGCATCTGACTCGTCTTGGATGCATCAAGTAGTGTTTTATTTATAGGATATGTAAAAAGGTGGCTTCGGCACATATCTACTGAGAGTTAGGTCACTAACTCTTACTGCATGTCCTATGTAGCTTCTCTTATTAACATCTTTGCATTCTACACTTAAAAGCATCTGTAACTTTGCCAACACAAATGATAGAAGTGACCCCATATAAAATCATTCCTATCTTTAATATTTGGAATCCATTGTAGGCAGTCTTCCCATCTGCTTGTAAGGAGAAAGATATATTAGATACGGTAGTACCTTCCGTTCGTGATGACGTGTTACCATGGAAATCCTAAATTTCAATTTCTCTCTGGATATTGAGAAGAATAGAGGACTAGTCAAAGAGTGCAATGGAAATCCCTTCCCCATTAAGAGAAAAATTAGTTACTTAATTGCTTAGTCCTCCGAGGAAGGAGCTGCAGACCTTCCTGATAAGCAAATATTATCCATTTGCAACGAACAAATATTTATAGGTTCCAATGTCAATGATTCATGTTCTTATTCAAGGCTCGTCTGCATTCTTGCATCTTCCTAGGTCACGTATTAGAAACCATTGTTAGTATGTTATGTCTAACCAAGCATCCTTCTATGATTTGTTGATCAGTCTATGGTGCCTAAACTTAACAGTATATTTGAACAGTTAACCATCTGCAGAGTCTAGCGAACTTATACTTATTAAGCTTCATTATCATATTCCTTTATTTTCAGCCCAAGAACCTTGTCATATGTTTACATTATCATCTGGCTTTATTTTGAGCCCGAAACCTCTTTCTCATATTTTACATTTTTCAATAGGGGGTGGCCCAGCAGTTGGGGCTGGTGAGGGTTATTGGGGAGGTCCGGGGTTTGAGCCCAGGCCTGAAGGAATTTTTTTTGGGTACCGATGTTGTTGGTTCATAATATTTTCTGAAGACACCCATCCAAGCAGATGCCTATGCACTAAATCTTTAATTGACTGGTTAATGAGTGGGCATTGGATCTGAACAAGAAAGGAATGTTTTGGATCCTTAAGATCATAAACCATAACTTCATGTATGGGTTATAGATCTTGAAACTTGAAAGTAGATCCAATTTGTTAGTTTAGTCCTATTGCCAACCCTTTGGGGGTGGGGGGTGGATGAATAGTGTTGATAGCAAAAAATTGATGAATAAAAGTAATATAAAAATTAAACTATGCTATCAAAAAGGGAGCAACAAATACATATTGGTTTCGCTCAACTCGAACCTAGTAGCAAAAACTTGATGAATAAAAGGAATATAAAATAAACCTATGCTATCAAAAGAAAGGACAACAATTAGATGACAATTATATACTGGTTTCACTCAACCGAGCCTAGTCCAGTGACGGTGCCAACTGTCACGTCCCGCCTCTGTAGAATCGATATTCGTCCCCCAGGTGTAATGTTGTGCATGCCTAAGTTGCGCACCTCGCAAGGCAAGAATGTGTATTTTTGATAATTCATTTGTACATATATTTAAATCAAATTCACAACAGAGAGTTGAACACACAATGTATAGGAAGGAAATAATTTTTCATTGATAATTTGAAATATAATTTACGTCTTTGAATACATTGATATGCCGAGTCGGCTATATTCATCGAAATAACGAAAAGACTGACAAGGTGCCATAAAATGATACTTGTCGTCCCATACATTACACCCTTGTATAGCTTGAAACCCAAACACATTCAAAAATAAACTGGCTTCAATATACTTTAAAATTGGAAGAGCTTTAAATCGCCTCTCCAACTTCAGCTAGCACCGTGTGCACTCTCGAGGTTCTCGACACCTGAGGAGTTGGGGATCAGTACACTTGGGAATGCACTGGTGAGCAGAACAAACCCACTCGCCTAAATCGACACTACTTATTAAGGAAAATCATGCATTCAAAGTTATCTTGCTATTAGAACTATAGTGAATTGTAGTTCATATTGACAAAATATTGGAAGCAGTAAACATTTGAATCATATTCAATTAACGTGATAACTTACTCAACCGATTTGCACGTCCCTGCATAGAAACAAAGATAATACTTACCGTCCCTGCATAAAATAATATGTTAGCATGTGTCCTATCTATATGCGGTCATTGGTGATATCGACACCATAAAGGACTATTACATGGCATTACGACACGACCTATCAATCTGGGTTGCAAGTCCAATTGGAGGTCCCGTAATGTTTCGTGCCGAAGCACGTTCCACATAATTTTTCTCCAGGTCGATTCATTTCCGGTGCTTCGGATACCGTTTCGAAGAAATGTCAAACCTTGTGTACAAGTTGTCCATGACCATGCGGATGCGTGAACAATTTAACTGTCAAAATATATAAATGGCACGAAACATAAGTAAGCAACAATATGTAAGTACTCATGCAACAATTCATATTTTCTCAAAGCCGTATGTTCGATTTGGCAACCCGTAGGCACCAAATAGTTTCGAGGCACCATGCCACCAATGTTTTGGATATTGCATCCCTTCCGACAGTTTCGTGGTTTCGAACCACAACTGCTCGCTTCGCATGCGAAGCTTGTGTTATAGGTCTCGTGCATAAATACACTAGACAATTACAGTTATCCTATATTCTATTCTGAGTGGTACAATATGCATTATGGTTATCTAATACTTGGTATTACATTCAACCAGGCATCGTCAATTGAACATGCAGTAAGAATTTGTTGACGTGAAGGAGTAGGAAAGAAGGGTCCGAACCACCCACCGATTAGAGAATATGCCGAGAGTAGGAGACCCGCTTCGCAACGATCAAACGTCAGTTACACACGTTCCTGCAGTGGCACCAACATCGTGTTAGAATCCTTCTTCTATCCTCGCTTTCGAAATTCTCAGAAATGAATGCTTTCAAAGACGTGAAAGCACATTCCTTAAAACCAAGAAGCAAAAACGTTCAAGAAAAACATACAACGAATCGGTCCGTTGAAGGGACTCTTATATAGAGCTCACTCACCGAGACGCTGCATCTAGAACTTATTCCAACAGAAGCCAATCCATGAGTTGGAATGGTTCTCGTATTATTTGTCACGCCCCGATTTCGGCTAATCGATAATCGTCCCCCGGGCGTGATGCCGTGCACGCGTAGGGCGCGCGTGCACAAGGCCTTAGGCATAAGGATATTCTTTAGAACAATGCAACAGAGTGGACATATAAGATAACACAAGGTTGAGGCATAGAAAAGTTTCTCTTTTATTCATAATGAACATCTTTTTACATCGCTTGACTCAAAAGTATAAAATGCCCCACGGGCTTACAAACTTGGACGCAAAATGAGATAGCCGATCCATACATTATGTCCCTTTACATAGATTTAATAAAGCACAAAACACCTTGGGTGCGAGTAAGCACCATCGCCTTAGCGATATTCAGCAACGGAGAGAGTGAAAGGCTTCTAGCTTGAGCCTCCAAAAGTCTTGGCCACGAACCGCCAAGGATCCCAAAAGTCCGGAGAGAACTTCAGCTCCTCGCCGCGTTGCCTTGCGCCGGGGAACCTGCTACAACGAGGGTCAGTACTTCGAAAAGTACTGGTGAAGGCTAGCTGCTCAACTTTACCAAGCTCATGAGATGAGATCTAATGAGTATGCTACAATTATGTTCTTAGGTGGGTTTCTATTCTTGCCTAGATCAGATTTCATTTAGCAGGTATGCAAGAACAAAATAACATAACTCCACATGCCACCGTTCGGTGACTTTACCTGTACCGTCTGAACCACCTGTACAACTTACCATAGCCTTCCCTGTCACGAAGACATAGTTAGTCTGCACAGTTTAAATATACACAATATCTTTCTTTGTTGTTTAGGAGCCATCATGGGTTTAGTCTGGGCTGGCGGCGACGCTTGCAGCGCGGGTAGCTAGCCCCGCTACAATTCCCCGCTCCCTGTGCTAACTCATTAAAGCACGACTAAGAAAGTAGATTCCGCCCGGGTCGAAACGGCCCGGTGCCCCGGTAACCGTTCGCAGGAACCTGGATCCCTTGTGCACAAGAATTTCCATGACCATTTCTATGAACCGAACTTCATAGATTTACTTACTAGCGATTTAAAGAACATCATGTACGAAACTGCTTTACTGTACTATCACAATCAACCAACAGTTATATGAAATAACATGCAGCAGTTTATAGAAGAACACTTTGAACTATCAATAAATACCAACCCATTAAACACCCAACGAACATGCATGCATCAATGAATTTATGCAAGGTTTTGTATGACAAGCAATGGGTGTTCCAAGCCTACTTCTTATCTTTATCTTGTTATCCAACTTGTTACTTAATTGGTATCGTTTGATTGAATGCACCACTGAGTCAATGTTATTATGAACGGAGCCCTTGGAAAGAAGGTGCTTATCGAAATAGAGCCACTCACAAGTTTGGTTGAATAGGAAGAAGAAGGAGAGACCCCTAAGACTCCGCTCGCGCGTCGTCTACACGATCACCTGCACGCACCAACGGATGATCAATACCTCCTGCTTCGGTCTCCAAGGCTCGATACGAAATGCGAAATCCTAAGAACGAAAGCAATAAAATCCATTGAAACCGTTCAAGAAAACGCAAGTCATAAAACCAACAAGAAGGCAACCAAGCGGCACAAAAACGGACAAGAAACCAACGCAACGGAAAGGCCCCTCTCGACTCTGCCGTCGAGTCCATCCTTGAGGCACAATCCATTGTATATGGGACCTGATTCCGAAGAAACCAATCCATAACGAGGAAAGGATCTTAATTCAATCTGTCCCGTTCGGACGGTCGTAAGTATTTCTTGGCCGCGCTCCCCGAATAGGGGGAACGGGGCATTACATCATAACCATCCAAAAGAAAGTTTCGTCCCGAAACTTAGAAATAGAACCTACCACTAAGGAATAATGAGGGGAACCTTTCCCTCATATCAGCTTCAAGTTCCCAGGTCGACTCCTCGACCGAGTGGTTCCGCCACAGGACGCGCACTAGCGAGACGGTTCGGTTCCGCAACTGCTTCTCTTTACGATCCAAAACTTGGACAGGCTCCACCGCGTACGACAAGTCCGCTTGCAGATTCAACTGCCCCAAGTCGACTATGTGGTTCGGGTCGTGTACAAACTTTCTCAGCTGAGAAACGTGAAAAATATCGTGTACTTCTGATAGGGCATGCGGCAAAGCAACTTGATAGGCGACCGGAGTAACCCGTTTGAGAACTTCAAACGGTCCAACAAATCTCGGACTTAGCTTTCCTTTTACTCCGAACCGCATGACTCCGCGCATAGGCGAGACTTTCAAGAACACATGGTCCCCTTCAAAGAATTCAAGGGGGCGACGTCGAGCATCGGCATAACTCTTTTGTCGGCTTTGTGCTGTCTTCAACCGTTCACGAATCAACCGAACCTTTCGGACGGTTTGTTCAACCAGCTCCGGCCCAAGGATTTGCCGTTCTCCGACTTCGTCCCAGCAGATTGGTGACCTACACTTCCGCCCATACAAAGCCTCGTACGGAGCCATCTCGATGCTGGACTGATAACTGTTGTTGTATGCAAATTCGGCCAGCGGCAGGTAGACGTCCCAACTTGACTTCGAATCGATCACGCAGAGGCGCAACATGTCTTCTAGTATCTGATTCACTCGTTCCGTCTGACCATCGGTTTGTGGATGATAGGCTGAGCTGAACTTCAACTTGGTCCCCATCGCCAACTGAAGGCTCTCCCAGAAACGCGAGATGAATCGCCCGTCCCGATCTGATACTATAGAAACTGGCACTCCGTGCAGCCGGACTATCTCGTCAAGGTAGGTCTGGGCGAGGCGATCGGCGCTCCAAGTACTTTTGATGGCAATGAAGTGTGCAGACTTGGTTAACCGGTCGACGATAACCCAGATTGCGTCGTTCCCCCGTTGCGTCCTTGGCAGGCCAACAATAAAATCCATGCAGATGTGCTCCCACTTCCATTCCGGGATAGCAAGATTTTGCATCTCCCCGTCCGGCCTCTGATGCTCTGCTTTCACCCTTTGACAAGTTATGCATTGGGACACAAAGAGTGCAACATCTTTCTTCATGCCGTGCCACCAGAAGGTCGTTCGGAGGTTCTTATACATCTTCGTGCTCCCGGGATGGATCATATAGGCTGCGTAATGAGCTTCCGCAAGGATCTCCTTTCTAAGTTCTGAATCATCGGAGACGCATAGCCTTCCTTTCACCCGCAACGCTCCATTTTCATCTACTGCAAAGTCCTTCGCCTTCCCCGCTAGAATCTGCTCGTGCATCTTCCTTAGGAAAGGGTCGTCTTTCTGAGTAGATGTGACCCGCTCTATTAGGTTGGGTACGAATCGCATTTGAGCGACCCGTGCGCCACGATATCGAATTCGGAGTTCGATGCCCATCTCTTCTAAGTCCCTTCGTAACCTGCGATCGACTGACAGAGATCCAACGAAGATCCGACTCAAAGCATCCGCTACAACGTTCCCTTTTCCAGGCGTGTAGTCTATCGTCAAGTCGTAATCTTTTATCAATTCTAGCCAACGGCGCTGACGAAGGTTGAGGTCCGTCTGGGTGAATAGGTACTTTAAGCTCTTGTGATCAGTATAAATTCGACAAGGCACTCCATAAAGGTAGTGTCGCCACAATTTCAGGTCAAAGACAATTGCCGCTAATTCCAGGTCGTGTGTAGGATAATTTTTCTCGTGCTTCTTTAGTTGCCTGGAGGCATAGGCTATCACTCGATCTCGCTGCATAAGTACACACCCCAAGCCTTGCCCGGACGCGTCGCTAAATATTTGGAATCCCGAGATCTCGTCTGGTAGTGCAAGTAACGGGGCAGAGGTGAGGCGATGCTTTAACTCTTTAAACGAAGCTTCGCAGTCGGCGGACCACTCAAACGCGACTCCCTTTTGTGTGAGGCGAGTCAGAGGTAGTGCAAGTTTGAAAAAATCCTTCACGAACCGTCTGTAGTAGCCCGCTAGCCCGAGGAAGCTTCGAATCTCGCTAACGGATGCAGGTCGCTTCCACTCGACAATGGCCTCCACCTTCTTCGGATCGACTGAGATGCCTCCCGCAGAAATGATGTGCCCGAGGAAAGATACACTACTTAGCCAGAATTCACACTTACTCAGTTTAGCATATAGCTGGTTGTCCCGAAGAGTTTGTAGCACGGTCCGCAAGTGCTCTGCATGTTCTTCCTCACTCTTCGAATACACCAAGATATCATCGATGAATACTACTACAAACTTATCGAGATAGGGCCGGAATACAAGGTTCATTAAACTCATAAAGGCAGCGGGTGCATTGGTTAGTCCGAACGGCATCACCAGGAACTCATAATGGCCATAGCGAGTTCGAAAAGCTGACTTTGGCACATCGTCTGGCTTGATCTTTAATTGGTGATAGCCCGAACGGAGGTCGATTTTAGAGAATACCGTGGCAGCTTGCAACTGATCGAAAAGATCGTCTATTCTTGGAAGAGGATACTGGTTACGAATGGTTGCTTTATTCAATTCTCGATAGTCGATGCAGAGCCGCAACGAGCCATCCATTTTCTTTACGAATAGTACTGGCGCACCCCACGGAGATACACTAGGCCGAATGTATCCTCGATCTAGCAAGTCTTGCAACTGTACTTTAAGCTCCTTCAATTCTGCCGGGGCCATTCGATACGGCGTCTTGGAAATTGGTCGAGTTTCTTGGAAAGTGTCTATAGTGAACTCTGTCTCTCGATCGGGCGGCATGCCTGGCAACTCGTCGGGAAACAAATCAGGAAAATCCGCCACAACGGGAATAGACTCAACGTTTGCGCAATCTTGCCGAGTGTCTCGAACGGACGCTAAGTACCCTTCGCAGCCGGAGTGAATCATCCGTCGAGCAGACATTGCTGAGATCACCATGCAGGCATTCGACGCTTTCGACTCAGGACTGCACGTGAAGCAAAACTCGATCTCGCCGGGCAAACGAAATACGACTTCCTTTTTCGCACAGTCGATTGTAGCTGAACAAGCGCCGAGCCAATCCATTCCCAGAATAAGATCGTAGTCCCTTATGTCTAGAACTATCGCATCTAATGACAATCTCCGTCCCCCGATGCAAATGTTACCTTCACGACAGACTAAGCGAGCCGATAAATCTACGCCCGAAGGAGTGCTAACACTTAGGTTTAAGCCTAGCGGTGTCATAGGGAATGTGTGTTCGGCGGCAAAATCCGCCGAAATGAAGCTATGTGTTGCACCAGAATCAAACAATACTCGAGCAGGTACATTATTAAAAAGTAATATACCTGACACCGTCGTGTTCGATGCAAGTGCCTCATCCCGAGTCAAAGCATAGACTCGGCCCTGAGCGTTTTGCGGTGTCTGGTTCGCTCGTTGAGTTTGCCCCTGACCCTGAGCTGAGTCATTATTCTGCTGCGGACGGTGTGAAGATGGATCGTTGGAGCGGGTTGGACAATTACGAGCAATGTGGCCCATCTTGCCACAATTGAAACATCCTCCTTTGCTCGCGCGACATTCGCTGACGTGGTGTCCTGGCTTGCGGCAGTAGGCACAATTTTGTCCTTGCCTCTTTCCTTGATTCGAGTCTTGGGAGCCGCCGTTGTTGTTGTGGCGCTTATGCGCGTTGTTTCCTCCTGTGTTGGCAGGACGCTTGTGATTGTAATTTTGCACAGCGCCGGTGCGAACTGGAGGATACTGCGACTCTAGGGACAGTGCATGATTCAAGGACTCCCGCATGGTACGATATTGAGTCACTACGACGTGAGCACGGATAGAAGGTCGTAGTCCGAGCTCGAACTTTCGTGCACGACTTTCGGCATCGGCGAGCTGAGACTTGGCAAATTTTGCAAGTCGGTTGAACTCTGAAGCGTACTGACGCACCGTCATGTCTCCCTGCTTCAGTAGCGCAAACTCGTCTTCCTTTTCGCGACGGACGGCGGGTGGAAGGTATTCCTCCACGAAGGCCTTGCGAAACACGGACCAGGAGATAGCCGTTGTGCCACCTTCACTCAAAATAGCTTGCTTGTGCACATCCCACCAGTCATGTGCATTTTGTCGGAGCTGAAGCTGGGCACACGCCACTTTCTTGGTCTCGTCTAGGCACAGCGCTTCAAAGTGGTCCTCCAACTCGACCAGCCAGTCCATCGCTAAGGAAGGGTCCTCGGTGCCTTTAAACGTAGCACGGCACATCTTCTTAAATTCTGATATCGACACGATTGACCCATTCTCGCCTGAGGGTAAGGTACCCTGGGAATTCTGCGGTCCGGTGGCTTCAGCAACTATAGGCACGGTTGCGGGGGCGGATGCAGAATGATTGTTGGCGACCATATTCGTCACCATTGTTTGCAGACTATTCATCTGCTTCTGTTGTGTATCCGCCTGAAATCGCTGCGCCACGAATTGAGCCTCAATCCGTGACTCGAACTGACTCTGCCGTAGTTCAGCTTGTTTCTGCTGCGTCTCCATCAAACGCATCATTCGCTCGAACGGATCGGCAGAGGGTGCGGCAGCTGGACTCCCAGAGCTGCCCGAGGTGCCTGAACTACTCGCTTGCACTTGCGCCACCATCTGCGCTTGTGCACCCGGCTCGGAAGTCGTTCCTTGAAAGGAAGGTAACTTGTATTAGTCTCAAGGTATATTATGGACTCACTGTATGGAACGTATCTCATTTTGGCCAAGCGAATTCAAGGGTCTACTCGGAAGGAACAAGGTCCTCTTTAGAAACTTTCTTTGTGAGATCAAAGGATCTGAAGCATGCTCTGATACCAATATGTCACGCCCCGATTTCGGCTAATCGATAATCGTCCCCCGGGCGTGATGCCGTGCACGCGTAGGGCGCGCGTGCACAAGGCCTTAGGCATAAGGATATTCTTTAGAACAATGCAACAGAGTGGACATATAAGATAACACAAGGTTGAGGCATAGAAAAGTTTCTCTTTTATTCATAATGAACATCTTTTTACATCGCTTGACTCAAAAGTATAAAATGCCCCACGGGCTTACAAACTTGGACGCAAAATGAGATAGCCGATCCATACATTATGTCCCTTTACATAGATTTAATAAAGCACAAAACACCTTGGGTGCGAGTAAGCACCATCGCCTTAGCGATATTCAGCAACGGAGAGAGTGAAAGGCTTCTAGCTTGAGCCTCCAAAAGTCTTGGCCACGAACCGCCAAGGATCCCAAAAGTCCGGAGAGAACTTCAGCTCCTCGCCGCGTTGCCTTGCGCCGGGGAACCTGCTACAACGAGGGTCAGTACTTCGAAAAGTACTGGTGAAGGCTAGCTGCTCAACTTTACCAAGCTCATGAGATGAGATCTAATGAGTATGCTACAATTATGTTCTTAGGTGGGTTTCTATTCTTGCCTAGATCAGATTTCATTTAGCAGGTATGCAAGAACAAAATAACATAACTCCACATGCCACCGTTCGGTGACTTTACCTGTACCGTCTGAACCACCTGTACAACTTACCATAGCCTTCCCTGTCACGAAGACATAGTTAGTCTGCACAGTTTAAATATACACAATATCTTTCTTTGTTGTTTAGGAGCCATCATGGGTTTAGTCTAGGCTGGCGGCGACGCTTGCAGCGCGGGTAGCTAGCCCCGCTACAATTTCCCGCTCCCTGTGCTAACTCATTAAAGCACGACTAAGAAAGTAGATTCCGCCCGGGTCGAAACGGCCCGGTGCCCCGGTAACCATTCGCAGGAACCTGGATCCCTTGTGCACAAGAATTCCCATGACCATTTCTATGAACCGAACTTCATAGATTTACTTACTAGCGATTTAAAGAACATCATGTACGAAATTGCTTTACTGTACTATCACAATCAACCAACAGTTATATGAAATAACATGCAGCAGTTTATAGAAGAACACTTTGAACTATCAATAAATACCAACCCATTAAACACCCAACGAACATGCATGCATCAATGAATTTATGCAAGGTTTTGTATGACAAGCAATGGGTGTTCCAAGCCTACTTCTTATCTTTATCTTGTTATCCAACTTGTTACTTAATTGGTATCGTTTGATTGAATGCACCACTGAGTCAATGTTATTATGAACGGAGCCCTTGGAAAGAAGGTGCTTATCGAAATAGAGCCACTCACAAGTTTGGTTGAATAGGAAGAAGAAGGAGAGACCCCTAAGACTCCGCTCGCGCGTCGTCTACACGATCACCTGCACGCACCAACGGATGATCAATACCTCCTGCTTCGGTCTCCAAGGCTCGATACGAAATGCGAAATCCTAAGAACGAAAGCAATGAAATCCATTGAAACCGTTCAAGAAAACGCAAGTCATAAAACCAACAAGAAGGCAACCAAGCGGCACGAAAACGGACAAGAAACCAACGCAACGGAAAGGCCCCTCTCGACTCTGCCGCCGAGTCCATCCTTGAGGCACAATCCATTGTATATGGGACCTGATTCCGAAGAAACCAATCCATAACGAGGAAAGGATCTTAATTCAATCTGTCCCGTTCGGACGGTCGTAAGTATTTCTTGGCCGCGCTCCCCGAATAGGGGGAACGGGGCATTACATTATTCGTCCGAATCAAAGTGATGCCGAAGGATTATTCGACCCGAAGCTCAGACTGAGTCGTGCTAGCTACAAGCCCATTACGTCGTGCATTTTCCGGTCGGAACGAGACACTTATCGGATCCGCGGAAGGAAATGGTCAGTTGCTTGGTCCGCGAAAGGAGCTGGTACTTATCGGATCACCCGATAGGGAGGCATTTTGTTGCTCTTATAGAGCAAATGCAACCCAATCAGGAGCAGGGAGCGAACAATTGGGTGTGGAATAACGCTTCGACGGGAAAATTTAATTTCCGTGCAGCCTATAAACATGTCTGAGAAGCTTATCTGCTGATTACCAATGCTAAGGTGAAGGGGTTGTCTAATAAAATGCAATTGAACATGTATAAAGCTCTGGAAGGGAGGTTGGTGACATTGGAAAGACTGGCCAGATTGGGGATTAATACCCAGGGGCAAGGATGCGTGACGTGTCAATAAGCAACATAAAATTTCTTGCATATATATTTTTAGTTGAATTTATGTAGTGTATATGGAACAACCAATGTAGTAAAATGAATCAAGCTCCTGCGACTACTAGGGACTTGATGACACAGATAGAGAAGATATCTAGCGACCGAGGCAGAGGAGGCCGATGGTATAAGACTGGCACGCATACGTCTGGCGGCAAGCGTATGACATATATGGCAGGAGTGGAATAGATACATCTATGGAGGGCTGTGCACATCCCAAACGGGTATCCTGCAGAGGATGCCAATAACATGATATGAATGATGTGATGTATATGTAAATTTTAATCTCAATAAAATTACCTTCTGCATCACCGGGGCCATGGCTCAATCTTGAGACCGCCCGCAACCCAGTCGCCCCTCAGCCTTATGCCTCTCCTCATTGACCACTAGGGTCTCTTGTTCGGCATATATATATATATATATATATATATATATATATATATATCGAAAAAAAATATCGGGATCAGGTGACACATACAATTTGACATCTAAAAAAATACGCAATCTCAGCCGCACGTCATTTGAAATAAATGGTTCAGATTTGATAGAGTAATTTGTATTAATTAGCATGCATGTCAAATTGTATATCCCACTAATTAATACAACCTACTATTAATTAGCATGAATGTCAAATTTGGCATCCATGTATGTAAATTGGATATGCATTTAAATCTGAACCATTCATCTCAAATGACGTGCGGCTGAGATTGCGTGTTGTTTTAGATGTCAAATTGTATGTGTTACATGATCACGATCCTATATATATATATATATATATATATATATATATATATATATATATATAAGAAGAGCTATTTCCTCTCTTATATTAGCAAATACCATATACTTTTCAACAGCCTCACTACAAGACAAGTTTTGTTAGGCCTACCTCTATAGAAGGTCCTTTAACTAACATCCTTTAACTCCTAACTCTATTGGTCTATGTGCTATGTTGCACATTTCCAAAACATATCAAACCAATTTGTCTCATCTTAATCTTCAATTGACATCACCTCCAAGTATCCATGATAGATTCATTTTTTATATTATCTTTCAATCTATTGTCACTTATCCATCTTAGTGTTGTCATTTTAGCTACACCACCTCAAACCAATTTATCTCATCTTATCTTCAATTGGCACCACGCCCTATTTACCGTGATAGTTGTATTATATTTCAGTATATTGCCACTCATCCATCTTTTTGTTCTCATTTTGGCTGTGGTCATGTTTCAAATATGTTCATTCTTAACTGGCCAACATTCTGATCCATATAGCATGGTTGGTCTTATAGCAAGTCTTACGTAATTCCTTTCAGATTCAAGGGTATTCTAAGATCACAAAAAATATCCGGATGCAGTCCTTCACTTCAACATCTTGCTTTAGTTATATGAATGAACAACATCCTCTTCAAACTCTCGATCATGGTCAATGATGGATTCTATATAGCAAAGTGTGGATTCATGTTCTCGGAACACCTATTTAGTGAATTGGGTCTATAGTTGCTTTAAGCGTGCGTGTGCATAAGTTCTGATTCTATATTTGTAGAACTGTTGCTATATTTGCAACTAATTATCGTGTGTTTAAGAAACACCTCCATGAACTGTTAATGATTGCATAAGCTTGATATCTTAGAAGGTATTTACTGATAGTTTGGCCTTCTGGTGATGTCTTAGATGTGTTTGGTTTCGAGTACATTGGAATTGTTGATAAATTTTTTGTACCATACGTACACAATATTTTTTAGTAAATTCTATTGTAGTATTTGCTAATTGGCCTTCTTGTTTTGCAGATTCTTTCAAAGATCTTTATCTGTTGATAATATTGCTGCATCATACATATGTAGAGTTTTTTTATAAAGTAAATTATGTTGTATTTGACCTTTTTTTGTGTTGCAGATACCTTCAAAGATCTCTTTCTTCTATTGATAAGAGAAGAGAGGAGTATTACATATTCAACACATTTTTTTACAGTAAACTTGAAGAAGCTGTGACTTCCAAGGTATTCTACTTGAGACAGGGTGATGTTTCATTTATATGCTTCCCGGGAAACATGCATGCCACAATTAAAGTATGATTTGTTCTTTAATTTGGTATAAATGTGTTATAGAAGATCTATGTATGGTATGTAGTTATTGTGATAGTTACCATGTATGCCATGTACTTATCATGATACATATGGTTATCTGATCTTGACCTTCTTCAATGAATGCTCATTGAACTTCACTAGTTTGCATTTAGTTTCTACCATAATTTTTTTTCTGCTTAGGCAAATTCTTTACTAATATAATATCATCATCCAAGCCTTTATCAGAATGGTCAGGTAAGAATCACAAGAAAGATCCGCAAAAGAATTGACAAAATTTTGGTGGCCCGGCTGTCAATTTGACGTCAAACCTCTATCTTCGTGCCAAGTTCCTAGCCAATGTAGCTATGAGCAAGAGGGCCTCACCATACTTACCAATTTGAACACTATTAGTCTATATAACTTCTTTATGGCTGATCTTAGATTAGATGCTTGCATGACTGCAATTAGTTGTATGATATAGTTGTGTGATTGAATTTTATTTTTGAAGATAAATGATGTTGAGGTATGGTTATATTGTTCTCGTCTTGGAGTTATTTTCATGTTTAAGAGTATATTTTATATCACTATCAGCAACATATATTTTCAAAGAGAACTCGATTATATGAATGCATCCTACAACAAATCTAATTACAATACCTTGCGGTAGTACTAGGATCAGTCCCAAACAAGTTACATGCTGCAAGAGCTCAAAATGGTAGGCCTATCTAACTGCAAGGGCCTACTTAGGTTTAATTTCTAGGCCCTCTCTTGCTCACACATACCTTGGCTCGGAATTTGGCAGGAAAATAGAAGGCTGACATTCTATTATGGAGCTTTCTTGTGTACCATAGCCGATCCCTTTTTGATTAGTGGTATTGGTATGGATGATAATGTGATCCTTAGACAACAAACTTACTAGGCTATTACTTTTATTTTGATTCACTTCACCATAGTAGTGATCATCGTGAATAATGAATGGTGGAAAGACATCTTGGCACTCACCATCTTTATCTTTATCCAAACAACTTTAAATCAATCGATTCTTTTTATTGCCGAAACATATGCTGTTTTATCCCATATACATGCAAAGTCAGGGTAGAGGTGTGTGATTCACACAAGGTTCATGGAGAGTTATTAGATTATTCTCTTATTAATTCTAGAAACCTACCACCTAGACATTCTTTGGCTTCTCCATATCGGATATTTCCAACTGTGGCTGCTATTTAACCTTATATTATTGTCTTTTTGCCATAAACTTTTCCACTGATCCGGCATTCTTACATGAGGAAAACTTGGGTGGGGCGAGGTAGTGCCGATTGCATAATGATTTTGAAGATTGCAAGTATGTCATAATAAGGTAGGAAGGGCTCCCAAAGGTCCAGGGTCAGGCTGGCCTGGCAATGATCTGTTTGAAGGACTAGCACGTTTTTAACTTTTTTACTCCCTTTACATAAGATGGAGGTCGAGTCTTGATTAAATTCAGGGTGCACACTGGCACATAAATTTGATTAGCCATAACAAACTTGTCTTCATAATCCTCATATTCATCATAACTTTTCACCATCAGAGTGGGATATGCTGTAGAGCATAGCTCCATGTATATTGCCATAATCATACAGCTTGTTATCAATCCGTTTGGTGTCAATTCTTGGCACAAAGATTATAGACAAGAGAAGGGTTTCAGTTAACCTAGAAGGCCTGTTGGCAACTAGGGAAATTGGTTATGCATTTCAAGATTTTGCATTGGAAGCCCTCCGATATTCTCCTATATAAAAGAGTTCACAAAAAGGGGAATATGATTTGGTTCAGTATATGGAATGGTATTCTGGTTCAGTATACGGAATGGTATTCATCTCTTACAGAAACACATCAAAGAGCCAGATCAGAACACATCTCTAAGGTGTATATTCCATAACAACATTTTTAATACATGATAAAATTTGATGTTTGTTACTTATACCCCACTGGTTGAGGCTTTTGGTAATATAACAGAATAAGGGTTCTAGTTAAGTTTTATATATTAATACACACTTTATTTAATAGAAAGTTATATATATGAAGGCAAGAAGAATAAGGTGGTGGGCCCTTAGAGCAAGAATCACCTAGGAGGCCAATGAATCTTAGTAAGAACCTCGATTTGGTGGTTCTTACTTGGGAGCGTGTTTCCCCTGTGACGGGAGCGCTTCCCATAACATGACCAAATTTTTAAAGAGGACAATTTTTGGGAAGAAAATTGGAGATTTTTTAATACATGTTCATCAAAGTAACAAAAACTAATGATTACTTACCTTAGCATCATAAAAATTACTATGCAAATGATCTCTGTGTAACTTTGAACTGAACATTATAATTTCTAATAAATATTAATATTTTTATAAATTTTGATAACAATAATTAATAAACATACATTTTTTATTAGCGCACTCTTCCATCA
Source organism: Iris macrosiphon (assembly GCA_036927795.1). NCBI lineage: Eukaryota > Viridiplantae > Streptophyta > Magnoliopsida > Asparagales > Iridaceae > Iris > Iris macrosiphon. The sequence continues at coordinate 142,019,073 of JAYESA010000015.1, forward strand.
CGCTCCCAACTTTAGATTCTTGTAAGTAGTTGCGCTCCCCCGCTCCCGCTCCCGCTTCCGACTTCTTAGGGTAGGCGAGCCCATTCTTTCTAGTTTTGGGCCTTATATGTTAAGCTCTAGCCTTAACTAATTTTCTTACACTTGGTAGAGGCCCTTCCAGCACTAAGTTTTTACTATACTACATGCAATGAGGTACCAATGATCTCGCTAATTTGAGCATTATTGTCGTGATGATTTTTGTTGAATACTTTATATAGTCATCTTTTGATCACAGGATGGTTGAAATGTTCTCTCTTTGTGTATACAATTAAATCATGATGGCTGAAATGGAGGCCTTATGGAGTACTTTATGATCACATGATACCGTTGAAGTTTAAGTGAAAATTCTATAAGATCAGCTATACTTTATGCATCATAGTGTTGGATGATTAACAAACATGTCCAAAGAATTAGCATAGTTGAAATGGGAATGCTAAAGTGAACAATCGCGATAAATTAGGAGATATTATAAGAAAATGGTATATTTTTGGAAAGTTAGAGGTGGAGCCAACTGAGGAGAACATGAGAGAAAAATGTTCTTAGGTGGTTTTGATATGTGCAATGGAGATCAATATATACATTGGTAAAGATAAATAAGATAGTAGTTAAAGAAGCCACAAGGATCAGGGGAAGGCCTAAAATGACATAGATTGCAACCATAAGAAAAGGTTATGGTTTTTATTTGTGTTACAGAAGGCATGGCTCTTTTTCTTTGAGATATAACGGTGGGATTCTTCCTTGTTTCATTAAGGGTAACTAACATAACAAATCCCAAGTACAAAAGGATAATCTCAAAGACACAATGAAAGAGAGACAAAATTACATGACCCGAAGATGCTAAAATGGATAGTCTGTCAGCGAATCAAGTTTGTTATAGCTATAAATTATCGTAATCGTGGTATAAGTTTGGACGCATGTCAATGTATGAAATATTTTTTGCGATCAGCTACATATCTTATTCTCTGAAAGTTCGACGTAGGAGAAAATAGACACCTAAAGAGTAAAGAGAGACATTGTTGATATCCGTCCTAACCCGCCGACGCTTCAATGTTTAATGTGGCTCCATATTCGTCAAACTATGGTCCTTTGTCGATCCCTGGCTACTGCTTCAACGTTTGATATGGCCAAATTCCAATCATCAAATCCTTGCATCAATGTTTGATGTGGCCCATCCCTATGCATCAAACCTCGATCACTTGTCGAGATATGCTCTTTGCATCAATATTTGATGTGGCTCATCCCCACTCCTCAAATATCGACTCCTTGCTTTGCATTATACTTATCTCCACTCAAACAAACATCGACCCTTTTTCGAGTCTTTTGCATCATTGGTTGATGTTGCCCATCCCACTCATCGATCCCTTGCTAAGTCAATTAACCACATAAGTGTTTAATGTGGCCAATTCCATTAATTAACACTATTTAGACGAATTAGTCTTATTATAATATCTACCGCAAAGTGATAAGACCCTTCGTCTCTCTGTTACTATAGGTTCTCATGTTCATCAACTACATTTCAACTATCATAACCGTAGATATGTACATCCGAAAGTTACTTTTCAGATTGTTCGCTATGCAAAAGCAATGCTTACTGTTTGATCTCATCGAACAAGAACAATTTACCCTTTGCTTTGAAGTGATCGGAGCAGGAAAGCCCGTGCTAGGGCCAAACTTGTCAGCCCTTCGCTATTGAGGCATCGAAGCTTGAACGCCCCCACCATAGAGCTAAAGCAAACCCGAAGTGATTCGTCATGACCTCCCACACCTGAGCCAAAACAAGCTCGGACTGCTCCAGCATTGCCTTCCCTCTACATAGTTGGAGATTAGTACTCTCAACATTCTGGCTTGAGTACAGCACCTGCCAGTCCAGCCCTCAGATAGGAACAAACAAAGTTAATGTATTAGGCGGTCCGACTCCCAGGCCCACAGATTTTGCATCTTAACTTGAGCTCGTAGCAGCCTGGTCTAACCCAATCAAATCATTATTGTTCCAAAAATTCTATTTATATTTCCCCATATCCAACCTAGATCATTATTTTTGGGAGAATATACGGCCCATGACATACAATGTCTAACACTTGTTCCAAACCCTAATAACCAATGACTCCCAAGTAGGCCTGTCAATGGATAGTCGAAAATTCGAATCCGATTCGATTCCGTATCCGAACTTTTAGATATTATTCGAAATTTCGGATATCGAATTCGGATATCCTAATATTTTCCGGATATTATCTTTTTTCGGATACAAATTCGGATACTAAGGTATTCGAATCCGTTAATATCCTATCCGATTTTAAATTGTAAATTTCGGATATTGGATTCGGATATCTGAAATTTTATATAGACTTTAGTATGATGTATATATAATATATAATATATTAATTATAGGAGAAGAAAGGGTTTTATTCTTAAGTGTATTTTTTATGATTCCATTCCATCTTTCTAGACGTGTGACCTTTCATCTTCTACCTACTGTATATATCTATTTAACTAGTCTTTATTACACTAAATATTCTTCATATTATTTAAGTAGTTTTCATTATTTTTCATTCTATCAATTTAACTAGTCTTTATTACACTCAATTCTTCATATTATTTAAGTAGTCTTTATTATTCTCCATTCTCCAAGTCCAAGCCATCTGACTTCTCATCTTCTTCAACTAACTTCTGAGTATAAAACTAGAAATATGGAATATTCAGATAATATAATTAGTTGAAGAAGATTATAAATTTCGGATATTCAGATAATAGCTAAATTTTGAATATTTCGGATATTCGGATAATAACAAGACACAAGGTAGATTCAGATTTTTAACTTATCGGATCGAATCGAATTTTATCCAATATCCGTTAAACTAGACGGATACGGATTCAAAGTGTCAAAAGAGATATCCGTTCGGATATCGGATCAAATTCGGATATTACAAAAAAAATTCGGATACAGATTCAGATAATGTCCTATCCGTACCGATAAGCATCCGTTGACACCCCTACTCCCAAGTCCTCCAATGCGTGGCTCGGGGAAGTGTCTCCCATGTGGGCTAGCTGCTCAAGCGTGGGGCAACTGTGTTTTTGGGAGAGTATACAACGCCTAACACTTGTTCCAAAGCCCCATAGTCAACAACTCCCAATTCCTCCAACGCGTGGCTCGGAAAAGTGTCCGACTTCAGCCAACTGTTCAGGATGTTGCCTCCCTCGTTCCAAGGCGTTGACGACCATCACTCCTCGACCGTGACATTAAGGACCATGCGGGGTGGCAACGAGAAGTTCATGGGGAGCCTGGATCCACACGATGCGATCCACTAGATGTTGGATTAAAGTCATATTCACATGCTGGCACGCTCACTGGCATCGAGTCCCACTCGCAAGTGCTGCCATTTGGTTGAATAATGGGTCCGGATGGAATGCCATGAAGGGGAAACAAGGTTGTAAAAAGCGCTAGGGGCTAGTCGGGCGGGCATCCGCCGCCTAGCGCCTAGCCCGCCTAGGCGGCCCGCCTAGGCGGCCCGCCTAGGCGGCCCGCCTAGATGTAGGCGGTTCAAAAATATTAAATAAATTAAAAAAAAGATTGCATAAAAAGTCCATAAAATCCCATAACATTCATAGTCGAGCGTCGGAGGGACTATGCTGGTGCCTAGGCGGGTATCGGGCCGACACCAGTCGCCTAGCGCCTAGACGGCCGCCTTTTAGAACAGTGGGGAGGAAGCTAAGGCTTGCTCAGAAGAGAGTTTTTTTTTTTTTTTTGACTGAAATCCAACAATTTCAATCTAAAGGGTGCAAATGCTCTGAAGATGTGGCTCTTAACAAAGCTGAATGGACAAGAAAATGATTCTAACAGTCGACCCCAAAGAATTTGGGATAATGGCTTTGTTGTACTTTATATTGTCTTAGCATGTAGAGTTGACATTCAGCACCATTTGTGTGGTGACACCGTTGTTTGGAGGTTTGGATTATTCTTCAAACTGTGAAAAATTATAGTCACTTCACACTCCTTCCAAGAATAATTGACATATTCACCCTTTTGTTGTGGTTGGACTATGATTCAAAATTCAAATACAGGTTTTTCTTCCCCAGTGTTTCCTTGAAGTTCTTGCAACTATTGGCCTTTCAATTTGAGTGTTTCATACAATAAAGGTTTCCTTTAACCAATTAAATGAGCATAACTAGACCGTTGAGTTGTCCAGCCGAGGTGTTGTATCTACACATGCGTACATGCATTTCCTCTAAGTTGAGATCCCTAATTCTCAGCCAAACATGTAGGTGTCAATTAACGTCTTTGATGGGCCATGCTCATAAGTGATTCAAATGCTTGTTAACCAATGAGCTTGAAGTTTCATTTATTCTATAGGCTATGCTTTATACTATGTGCATGGATGGATATATTTCAAACTCTGGAAGTTTATTTCCATCTACGAGAGATTGGACTTGCTTATTATTGAAGCATTTAAGCATAATAATACATGCTTTCTAGAGTTAGGAAAAAGCATTTGCATAGGAGCATGTTAGAGTTGCTGAAAAACGTTTCCAGATTTGCTTTTCGACTACCTGATTATCATTTCATTACATGTGTTTCCGTGTAATACTCCTCCCTCTGGGATCACTTTCTTTTTGAGAAATTTTAATCCTATATAATTTCTTATGGTACTTCAGCTTTCTTAATCGAGATTTTGACTACTTTTTGTGAACATTACTACCGGAAATTGTTGCAAAATGTTTTCACTCACAGGGGAATTTATGATTGGTTTACATGTTTTGTGATTACTAGGGTGATATGTCTACATCTTTCTTGAAGTTGAGGCGGTGGTGGAAAGGCACAAATATATTTCAAAAGGCCTACATCCTTTTGCCTATATATAGGGTGTAAGTTGCTTCCCCCCTGTTTAACTAGAAAGAATACCTTTCCCTATTGTTCTTTTTTTTTTGCTCAGAAAGTTTATATTTATGGTGTTATTACTTACATGAATCATTTAGTACCCTATAACATAAATTTTTGTGTTATAATGATAACTAGGTGATATTATATGAGAACAAAATACTAGATATATATTGTTAAATCAATCATGTCTCTCAAGCAGTAAGATTCAATAGACATGAGACTCCTTTCTTTACATTTCTTAAACTCTATTCATGTTTTTGAAGACTTTTATCTGACAAACAAATATACCGACAAAGTTAAGTAAGCAAGTTGCTCGCTCCAAAGAAACTCAAGGTCAAGTGGGACGAGCATGTATCTTCGTATGTATGTAATATACATTTGTGTATTAATGTATGTATTCATGTACTACTATATTTGAAAATACTAAAATGGAATTTTGTGAAGATATGGATAGGATTCAAGAAGTACATCGAGGAGAAAAGTTATACGTCGGAGGAGAATTAGTCATGTTGGAAAGTAGAATAATGATTATGATACTATGCATGGAGGTTATAGGTATGGAAGGGGCAAGAATATCGTTGATTTTGTAGTGTCATATGACCTTATTAGTAACAAATACTTGTTTTAGGAAGACAGATGGACATTTAATTAACTTTAAGAGCGGATCCAGTCATAGCATACAAAGATCGAAAGTTATACCAAGAAAGAGCTTAACTACTCAATATAGATTGATGGTTTTAGATATTACTATTAGCAATGAGAAACACAAGGGTAGACACTAGACCATGAAAGAATTTGGGAACTTGAAGGAGAAAGTTAAATATTATTTTAAGGATAAACTGTAAAAGGGAATATACAAGAAGATTATAATGTTATGTGATATAATATGTCAAATTATATATAGAAATTAGCAAAATAGATTCTAGGAGTTTCTAAATTCAATGGTTGGACATCAAAATAAAGTTGATGATGGAACGCGGAAGTCCATAAGGTAATTAAGCCAAAAATAATTTTCTATAATGTTTGGAAAAAGCGTCGGAATAAGGAAACTTTGATGGTTAAAAACAAGTAAAGAAGGAAGCTTAAAAAACAGTTGGTGAAGGCCTATGGTTATTAGTATATGAGGTTAAACTAGGAGGGTGAGAAATATATTTATAAGCTTTCTAAGAGTAGGTAAAAAAGGAGTAGAGATCTAGGCAATATTAAATACTTCAAGAAGAGTGAAGAGCAAAGGTATTAGTAAGGGAGTGATTAAGAAGATGTGGAGTTGTTTTCTAAGTAATTTAACAAGAGAAACCTTGAAGTATTTAGATACAAAGTTCAGAATAGATCATATTGCTATTGGTAAAATTAGAAGTTCTGAAGTTAAGGATGTTTTAAAGAAAATGAAAAATGAAAAAGCGTTAGGGCCTCTAATGATATTTCTATTGAGGTTTGGAAAAGTTTAGCTAAGAAAGGATTGATGTGTTTAATAATTTATTGAACCAATTCCTAATGACTAAAAAGATGCCGACGAATCAACAAGTAATATTATAGTGCCCATATGACATAAGGGAGATATACTGAGATATAATAGCAGTTAAGGAATTAGGCTTATGAGCAATATAATGAAACTATAAGTTAAGAGTAATTAAGCAAAGTTTAAGAAAAGCAACTAGAGAATTATTTTGGTTTATTCCAGGGAGGTCTACCATTTTGAAATAAACTGCGATAAAGCTATAAAAAATTATCAAAAATCATGTACTGAATGATGCTCGGGCATTGAGAAGGACACTTGCTTTCAAAGGTGAAAGACCATGAGGAGAGAAATCAAATTTGTGAAAAAGAATTGATCTACGAACAATATCGTTGTGGTAAACGTCATAATACCAGAGGAATTATTACCGCAAGACATATAGGGGGAGGTCATAAGCATATATACCGTAAAATCGACTTGACATAATGAAAGACATATGGTAGAATTGCAACCATATAATATGGCCCTAATTGAAATCAAATGCAAGCTCATGCTTATCTGGTCTTAGCAACAAATTCTTCCTTAGAAGATTGACAACATCCCTCTTTGACACATTGTATTTGGTAATGGACATGGTCTCTATAGTCAATGGAAGGCATTTATTTATATAGAAGATTAATTAAAAAATTAGAAAGAAATATATAGATTTATATATGTTTTTTATTGGTTTAGAGAAAGGTTATAATAGAGTTCGTAGGAAGATAAGTGGTGGTTTTGGAGAAGAAACAATGTTCTAGTAGCTAGATTGAGAGTGGCATGTATGTTGGAGCCATTGAAGGACATAACAAGTCATTTTCTACCACTGTTGCCTTACATTGAGTTTCATTGTTAAGCCAATACCTTTTTGCATTGGTTTTTGTTGGAATAACTAGGCATATCAGGAGGTACTATGGTTCATGATGTTTGCTGATTATTTTTTGTTGGTCGATAAGAGTAGACAATGATTTGATATTAAAAGAGAAGTATAGAGAGAGTTTTAAAATTAGTAAGACGGATAAAGAATGCATAAAATATAAGGGAGTACATATTGTTGGACAAAAGACACCATTGGGAGCTGGTTTTTGTATTCAGGGTTAGTTATTCATCATTAAAAGATAGTATTTGCGGGAAGTTAGAGGCTTAGAGGCAGCCTCACCAAGGACAAAGATGAGAGTAAGTCGTCTTAGGTGGTTTAGGCATATGCAATACAGACAAATGGATGTTGTAGTAAGGAGCAATAACCTAGTAGTTAAAGGAGCCGCTAGGACTAGAACTAGGCCCAAATGAACATAAGTTTTAAAGAATGATATAATTTTTGTTAGTGTTACAGAGGACTTAACCCTTAAGAGAGCTGAATGAAAAAAAAGATTCAAACAACCAACCCTAAGAAGTTGGGATAAAAGCTTTATTGTGGTTATATATATTTTTTATTCGTGTATGCAGAGCACATTTTTGTGCATAAATGAGTGTCTTTTAAACCTTTCGATTATTTGTTTAATTATCCATAACTTGACACACACGGTGAACAATCCACTAACTATTTTAATTCTTGATCCACATAGGTTTAATGATATTTAGTGATGCAGAGACATGTTACCGTATCATTGATCTGGACGAGAAACACATACATATATATCATATCATGAGCTAAAATTACGTGATTAGGTTTAGCTACATACATGGTATTTAAGGTTTTCGATAAGACCCTTTCTTGCTTGTTGCCATATCTAGAAATCAAGGTTCACAATATCGGTATCGAAATCAGTATCAGATCCTTTCTATGAGTATAGATATCATCATTATCGGCAATATTGACATTTTCGAATTAGAGTATCTGATTTTTTGGTATTGGAAAACAAAAAAATATTAATAGATTATTAAATATTTTTAAAAAAAATACTATATACATTTAGGCATAATTTTAAGTATTTCATTTGTTGTTTCTTTGTAGCTTTGAAATTGAAAGGAATAATAGTCGTACATTGCTGATTGGTTTATCTGCGATAAATAAGTTTTCTTCATTTATATGCTTTTACAACATTACTATTCTTTTAGACTCTTGGTGATTGGTCTTTTTTGTTCAAGTTTCTCTACTGAATTGACTAGGAAAGAGATACACAACGTCGGTATCTGTTGGTATCGGTTATCGATATCGGTCGATCGGGACATGCCAAACTATATCGATATCAGCCATATCGTATCGGTATCATCTGATACTGCAAACTATGCTAGAAATTTGGCACTATCCTCTAAATTGTATGTTGTCGATTGATAACTACTGCAAAAAGTTCTTTATGACAAAATTTTCACTATTGAGCTTACTTTATAGGTACTTTCTATCCTTTTCACTATCTGGCTTATTGTGTCATAGAGATGAATGTAATTCCGTGTAACAAATTAAATCTTATCTCTTTGTATGGACTTTTAGTCTATGAGAACATGGATGGTGCTTCTTGGTTGAATGAGCTTAGAGTGCATATTAAAAGGTTAAGGTGTTGGGTGGGACGGGCTCGGACTGACCCGGTCTGGTTTCGACCGGGTTCTGTCCAAGCTGGGCCAGCCCGGTCAAAGTATCCGGGTAAGGCCGGGCCATGTTTTGACTAAAACAATAAAACCCAGTCCGGGCCTACGACCCCGACAGAACCGGTCCGGACAGGCCCTCAGCCCATTCATTGGGTAAAAACAGTTTAATAAATACATAAATTATGTTAATTTTGACATGGTTAGTGTTTTGGTCTTGTGGCTAACACCTAAAAGAGTTTCTTGCTCGAGAGAATCAATGTTCAAATCCTGCTGCCTCATTAGCTAAAATTAATTTTTTTGATATATATATATATATATATATATATATATATATATATATATATATATATATATATATACCGGAGTTGGACTGTAGGAATGATAACCCAGCCTAACCCGATAGAGGATCGGGCTGGGCAGGTCCCGACTTTGACTTGGCTCGGGCTGGCCTAACTCGGGTTTGATCGGATCGGTTCGCCGGCCGTCCGACCTACCAAACGCCTCTATCAAAAGGTAGGTCTACCTACATGTCAACTAACCTTCTAGGTTTTATGACATAATCTTCTCATGCTTATAACGACCTTAAGTGAAAATTTGACACCAACATAAAGGACTTATGCAAGACTAACAATCGGTCATAAAATTTTGTCCAATCTTTTATGGAGCTTTCTTATGTTTCTAGTCGACAACAATATAATGAGAGAAGGCTTGGATGAATGATGAGCTGACTGCATTCTAATTGAAAAAGGCTTGGATGATAACGAGAATGACAAAAGTACAATTGTTTTATTGTATGTACCTCTATAATTGCATTTGTGCGTAACGTATAGGCCCTTGATCACAATTACCCGTATAGGCAACTTTTTTTTTTAATCCAGGAACACACTTTCTGGAATGTGAAACTCTGGCGAATTGGAATATGGAAATCCACATTGTGAGAAGAAAAGAAAACATACTTGGGTTTCCAACCAAGCTTTTAAGGGGAGAATATGTAGTTTTGTAGCTATTTCTCATTAAAAGTTTTAAGAGTCTAATACCTGCTACTTCTTTTTGAAAAGACATTGTAGCTAAGATTGTTTTGAACTTATGAATTTTTTAGTTTTGAAATTATGATGATGCTATATTATGGTACTTGATTAATTTTGTTTCCTAATTATATATTGTATTACATGTTGTGGATATCGGATGTTACATCTATGTCGAATTGGGTTTTTAATATGTCGTGTGTCAGGACGTCGTAGACATTTTAAAATGTCGGATATCAATAGATATGTAATATATTATATATATAATAATGTCCAAAGTATACCTGCAAACAATGTCGAATTCAATAAATCATGTCCCACCTAATGGAAAAAAGGAGAAAGGAGACCTAAGATCTGATTTTGGATAAATCTTTAAAAGAACTAGGATTTTTGGGGGCATATACTGGAGGAGGGAGGACTCCTGAGTGGAGAATTTGGTGGCTAGGATTCGAGGTCAAAGAGAAGCAAAGAGAGAAGTGGTTAGGGCTCATGGTTAAATAAGAAGACAGAGAGAGTTGGGATTTTATTAAGTTATTCGGATAACATGTTGGGTTTTAAAATCCCCACGTGTTAGCATATTAAACCGAGTTTGTGTAAAAAAGTATGCTGGCATTTCACTTTCTAGTGTCTGCTGATATGTCAAATTTAGGCTGATATGTTGGCTGATTTTAACCAAAATCACATGAATGATTTTGTTGCTGATTTGTGTAAGCTTGCTAGTCAAAACCGATATCTTGGCCAACATCTACATCACTGCTCTGAATGTACCACGTACTGAGACCCTGTGTGTACCACAATCCCGTTTTCCTTCCGCGATCCATGTAACCATGCGCTTGATATCCCTGCTTTAGTTGATAGTAAAACACTTTACACACACACACACATAGAATATATACCTGGTTTCTCATACTTAATTTATATGTTTTATCTGTTATATGCCATCTTCCCAGACAAATGCATAGGCAGACTGATGTTTACTTGGTAATTGCTGCACGTAGATTATAACTTTCAAATTTAAGTACTACTACACTTACATAGAATATATACCTGGTTTCTCATACTTAATTTATATGTTTTATCTGTTATATGCCATCTTCCCAGACAAATGCGTAGGCAGACTGATGTTTACTTGCTAATTGCTGCACGTAGATTATAACTTTCAAATTTAAGTACTACTACACTTACACTATTATAATATTATTTACACTACATTACTGTAACAAACCTGCAAAGGCTGCAATTAGGCAAATGACCATTCTTCCCTCGATTTAGGGCCACTTTTGGCACTTAATAATCAAACCCTATGTTGCAGGGCAAAATGGACATTTCATGCTTGTGCTGTTAGCGTCATCAATATATTTGGAGCTCCTTAAAAAAAAAAAAAATCAACGATTTACTCACTATAACCATTTTTTTTGTATTTTTCCCTTCTATATATTTATTTTAAACTTTTACTTCAAACTTACATGTTCGTTATCATTAAATTGCAGCAAAATAAATCACTATTACCATAAGTCAATGAAACCTCCCTTGGATTTAGGCCAAATTTGGCAGAGAAGCTTGTTTTTCGGAATCTGTGTTGAAGATTTTACAGTTTTTTTTTTTCATGTAAACAATTGCCTTTACTGGATTCTTTTACATTGCTATTTGCTTTTAGGGACATCTTTGCTGAAGTTTTAATGCTCTTAAGGTCTTTTGTGATAATGTTTGTAGTTTCTTGTATAAATCATCAACTTATATGTAGTTTTTCATGTAATCAGTAAGCACTGGAGCTTGGTGGTTATCTGTATACCGGAAAAGGAAGATGAATCGGGCCTGATTATTCTTCATTTGGATTCACTGGGACTCCATGCTAGCGGTCATATATTTTCTGTTGTCAGTAGGTGTGATACCAACTATTTGTGAAGTTCCTATTCAATAATTGTGGTGGTTAGTATTATATGCAGTTAGCATTCCAGTAAAAGTATATTACCAAACACTAAATTTACTTGTCATAGTTATTTAGTCTCCAACGTCAATGTGATGTCAATGGGGACCAAATTAAAGATTAATCTCATCAAGGTACAACAACTAATCTGCAGTAGAATATTAGTTATAATATACCAGTTTCTCTATGTTGTATCTGAGTACTTGATACAAAAAGCAAAGCCATCTTGTTTAGTATTATGACGTGGGAGGTAAACCTGAGGAACATATACAGCAGGGAAAACAATATTTTTGGCTTCAGCTATTTGAATCCTTTTTTTTTTTTCCGTTTTGTTCTGGTAAGGGCCATTTCTTACATATTGCTAGAAAATACCATATACTTTATACAACGTAAATCAAGTTTGATTATGTCTACTTCTAATTCAAGCATCCCCTTTAACCAAATATCCTTTTGCTCCTCTGAACCTTGTGCATCTATTTGTCTCCACTGTACATGTCTAAACCACCTTCATTGATTTTCATTCATGTTATACTCAATTGGGACCACCTCCAACTTCATATGATTACACCCATATCTTATGTTACCTTTCGATTGGTTGTCGCCAATCTATCTTAGCCTTCGTTCAAGTCACTATTATTTTTGGACATGTTTCTTAAATCTTAATTGCCTGTCCTTTGGATTCGTAAAGCATGGCTAGACAGATAGCAGCATTAAACAATTTTCTCTTTGTTAGAGTTATTTTATTTTGTTATTTATCATATGAGGGTATAATAGTAATTGTGGGTGTATTACATATCAATATAAATAGACATGAGATGCAACCTAGGGTTTAAGGCCCTTGCAATCTCCTTTCTCATATTCTCTCTTCTCCTACTTTCTCTTCTCCTCTCTATCTCTAAACTTAACTCTCTTCAATTTCATTAGTATGCTATGATCACAAAACACTTCAAAGCCACTGCTCCACTTCAATCATTTCTTTCATCATATGAACGTTCTTTGTCAACGTCACCATCATGATGGATTGATTTAAGTAGCAAAAACTATCACTCACAGGTACCTCTTGCACATTATTATGGACTACTCCCTCGTATCTTCTTGAACATTTATTGAAGCTGCATTTGATATACTCTGCTTTCGTTTTAATAGTATTTAAATCCTGTAGAGTTCAGAACTACTTTACGATTTACTTTTAATAGCTAATAATCTCATCAAATAACACTATCATTTGAAACTCTTCTTGAATTTGCCTAATAAGTTCTTGCATAACTGCAAATGGGTGATGACTTGTTGATTATTGATTTAAGATATCGCGATGAAGAATGTTGCTGTATCTTCTCTAATTGTTTGCAGAATAGTCATAACTCTTATTGTATAAATCCTTATCTCAATATAGGTACTGGAGCCTTGCTTTTTCTCCAAAGCACACTACATTATCTAACTAGAGGTCATTTCATAAGCATTTTTAAGTCAATAAAAACCATATATATATATATATATATATATATATATATATATATATATAGTCTTCTTAGTTAGTAGACAATTCCCATGCTACACCTTCCTGGCACAAGACGGAACTTGATTGAATGCTATTCTTAGTGTTTGCTCCATAACTCTGACAGTTCCATAGCATGGCTCATAAATTTGATTCCTTGATAGTTAATACAACCATCTATTTCTTATTTTTATAGTAGGTACGAAAATACTATTACATTCATCAACCATTATTCTTATCCCTGAAATTGTGTTGAATAAATTAGTAACCATATCAATCATTCATCTCCGAAGCATTTTCTTAGAATTTGGTTGGATAAATTACTTAGGCCATATCAATTCTTTATCTTTCAAACCTTAATAAGGACATTGGTGGGAGTTTAAATTTTATGTTTCCTTTCTATTAGGGCTGTTATTTTGCCCTGGGTACGTGGACCGGAGCATGGTTTTTACCCAAACCAGTCAGGATTCAGCTTTGGGTGGATTTGGTTTGATTCTTAAAACGAGTAGGGTTTGGGTCCACATTAATCTTACATGACCCAAATCTGCTTCCAGTGCAAAAGTGTAATGATAAGGATAGGAATTATAAGGTTTAGTTTATTTTTGTATAGTTAATGAAATACCTGAACAGGTTCAGGTTGTCTCCTTAAATCAAATATTATGCAGTTAATGTTATGTTTGCAACTTTTCATATTTTCGTGATAAAAGTTCAAGTAGTGGTCACTGGAACTCTTATTTATATTCGATATAGGAGTTAATTGACTAAGATCTCGAAGTAGTATTAACTTGTCTATCAAGGCGTCCCAAAGAAGAGAAAATATTGCTGAATTCTTTTGTTTGCACATTTTTTTTATAATTGTTTGATCAACTGCTTCTAATGAAGATAAATGCTTTGTGCATTGTAGCTATCTCAAAGAAGAATGGAACTACCTAAATGAAAATTCTCTTCTCCCAGAGCTTCCCATATCAGAAAGGATATGGAAACATCTTCCTTGTAGGATCGAGGAGGAGAAAATTGTGGTATAGCACTTCTTTGGTATTCTAGATTTGCTTCTTCTTTTTTTCTGTAAAGAATTCAATATTCTTTACCCTGCTTTTGTGACAGAGAGTTATACTGGATCTTAACTGCATTAATACAAATTCGATCACCTCTCTTAACACACTTACAATATGGTACTAGGAAGAGTTCCGTGTTCAATATTGTTATCTTTCATAGTGTTCTTGATCTTTGAAAACTACGCCAGGAAGCGTTGACACTCCAGAAATCGGTGCCGTGTTTGTGTCATGTCAAACTTGAACAAGATATACCAGGACACACCAAAATTTCTGACTTGTGCATGTCATATGTTTTTATTGAGTCATGTCTTAATTGAGAGTGTGCAACATAGTCTCCATTACTGTCAAAATTTGTTTTATGGTAATATCACATACCTATCATTATAAACAAATCAATGTGCATATCTTTAACACATGCTATTACTTACTGAGGAGCCATACCTTGAAGATTATTCCATTTTTCTGTTGATTATGGGCTAGGAAATACCTGGACAATATGTGATATGACACTAAATGGGATACACGATACACAAAATTTGAGATATGTTCTTTATATCACATGTAGAAAGAAAATAAATTGCAGGAGTGAGAACTTACAGAAGCTGGGATGACAATCATCGGAGTTGGATATATGCAGCGGGATGTCACGGACTTAGTGATTTTTCCTTCATTTCGACCCGTGCGGCGCACGAACTTCCTCCTTGAAGACCCGCGCAAGCCTCTCCCAAAAGCTTAGCTAGGTCGCTAAGACAAATATGAGAAAAAAATAGAGCAAAAGAGATTGGAATATTGAAAATTTTATTATACTAGAGAGAGTTTTGGGTGGTGAGGAGCAAATGGGCATACCCCTTATTTATAGTGCCTCTAAGGCTTATAAGAAGCTTCTGGTACGGAGATATTCCAGGAATTATTCTAGAAAATATTCTAGGAAATATTCTATATCCTAAGAATATTCCATGCATAATTCTAGCTACTAAAATATTTACAAATATGCCTATAGGGCATTTAATCTCGGTGGGGCCACAAACGTGACATTCTCCCCCACCTATTGTGTTGACGTCCCCGTCACACACGTCTGCTGAGAAACGCTTGGATCTGGTCGAACTGATGCAACTTGTCAGCGCGTCCCCAGCTGAATTCGTCGTGTGGCATTCCCTTCCACTTGATGAGATACTCTACATATGGAGAAATAACTCGTCGACGAATGGTCCTCGAGTCAAGCACGACGTCCACTTCTTTGTGAAATGATGTAGTCATGGTCGTCGTGGACCGCTTCGAAACTCCTCGCTGAGGGTCCTCCAAGTCTACGTGATAAGGCTTGAGGCAGCTTGCATGGAAGACGAGGTGGATCTTCAGCTTGACGGGGAGCTCGAGCTTGTAGGCAACTTTGCCTACCTTCTTAAGGACTGGGAAGGGACCTTCATACTTGTGAATCAGTCCCTTGTGCACCTTGCCTAACACCTTGAACTGCTGTGGTTGAAGCTTGACCATCACCAAGTCCCCTTGTACTCAATAGGCCTTTGTTTGGCGTCGACCCATTTTTTCATCTTGTGTGCGACTTTCTCCAGAAATGTCTTGGCAATATCCACCTTCTCCCTGAAGTTCGAGGAAAACTAGTGAGCTGATGGACTTTCGCCCGATGTTCCCGTACTCAACTTGTGCGGGGCGGGCGATTGTCGACCCATTACCAACTCGAATGGGCTACTGTCGGACGACTCGTTTCCTTTGGAGATTGTAGCAGAACTGGACGATGTCCAAGTGATGCACCCAATCCCACTGGTTGGCACTCACAAAGTGCCGCAAGTACTCCTCGAGTAGGGAGTTGACCCGCTCCGTCTGTCCGTCCGTCTGCGGGTGGGAACTGGTCGAGAAGTGTAGGTTTGACCCAAGGATCTTGAACACCTCCGTCCAGAACTTTTTCGTGAAGCGGGGGTCTCGGTTGCTAATAATGCTTTTCGGGATGTTCCAAAACTTTACCACATGAAAAATGAACAAGCGCGCGGCCTCCTTTGGTGCAGTTATGAAGGTCCCGTACTTGGAGAATTGGTCTACCACTACAAGGATAGACCCAAGTGTCCCTACCTTAGGCAAGACAGAAATGACGTCCATCGAGATGCTCTCCCATGGTCGACTCGGCATGGGAAGCGGCTGAAGCAGGTTTCCGGGTCACTGATGGTCCACCTTGTCTTGCTGGTACACAAGACAAGTGCGCACGTAGTCCTCCACGTCCTCGCGCATGCGAGGCCAACAGTAGGCGGCCTCCAATAATGCCAATGTCCTCTTCTGACCTGGATGTCCAGCCCACTTGGTGTCGTGGCATTCCTTGAGTACCTGTCTTCGCAAGTCACCCCATTTGGGCACAACTACCTTGTCACCCTTTGTGTAGAGAAGCCCGTCCTTCAAGACATGCTTTCTTAAGAGTCATTTTTACAATACATGCTTTCTTAATCCTACTGGTTCAATAGGAAGTTTATGATATTAATCCTACTGGTTCAACTTTTAGTTTGTACCAGCCTCACCAGATGAATTTGCCATCCTCTTGTTGTTGATGACTAGGAATCTGGTAGAAAAGGAAAAGAGAACATGGGAGGTGAAAGAGAAAAAAGAAAATAAGATAAAGGAAATATGAGAAAACAACAAAAGAACTTGATTGGTTGAAACAACATGACCAGTAGTCCTTTGCCATTGGCTATTTATACTTTCTTACGAGTAATAAATGAGTGACATATCGTCCAGAGTTCAACCCTATTGTTAAACTTAAACATGCTTTAAACTCAGTATGACCTTATATCAAAACCAGTGAGTAAAAGGGTATATGAGTACAGGACTGTGAGGAAAAAGCTGTTGGGGAAGAATACCTATTGAAAGAACCTTTTGCATAAAACAAGTTTTCACAAATTCCCTGGATAGAAATGGTGTAGCCAAATTTGGTTCTTATTGGTGAAGTTAACATGTGAAACATTCCAGGTCTCTTTAAGATGAGGTATAGAGGTAAAAATAGTCATGTTGACAACACACTGATATTGATGATACTGATCTAATAAGGTTGATCTACATATTCGAGTGTCAACAAGATGAAATAGAGGATGTAACTATAAGCAAATAGCACTGTTTTTTCGTTTAGTTGATACTCGAGGCATTTTAAATAAAAGACATTTCCATCGGAGGTTACTACAAGATGATTAATGATATCTACTTGCTTGCTTATGGATGTACTAATTGGAACTAGGTTTATGCCTCTTATGAGGTAAATCTCTCCCAATTTTGATTTTCTAGTGAAGGGTACCAACCCCCACTACACATGGCCTTAAGGCTGAATCAAGAGAAAAGCAAGGCCTATTTTAGCAAGTCCTATACTCGGAAGGATCATTGGAGAGCTCTCTTAAATATGGACCGTGGGGAATTGCCAGTTAGATACCTTGGTCTCCCTTTGTCAATTATTCAAAGGCCACGAATTGTGCAAGTCTGATAGATTATATTCAGAAAAGATTGGAGGGATGGCAAGCCATGATGCTATCATTTGGTGGACGAATGAATTGATTCGTTCAGTCATTACAAAAGTTTTCGTATACTGGTTGCAGGCTATTGTACTTCCAGTGCGTATAGTTAGACGTATTGACCGTCTTTGTGCGGTTTTTGTGTGGTGTGGAGTGCAAGCTGTTGCCTGGAGGGAACTATGTAGACCAAAATCTGAAGGGGGTGTTGGCTTACGTTGCTTGAGTACTCTTCGAGACGTAGCTATGGTGAAATTGGGTTGGCGCTTTCTGCAGGGGGAATCTCTATGGGCCAGCTGGATGACAAATCGGTATGTGGGAGCTAACAATTTTTGGGAACAGAGAGTGGATCCTAACTATTCAGTCACTTATAAGAATATCCTGCTGCAGAGGAGGGGACTGAAACCTGCTATAACTAGTGGTGCAGTCTGGAACTAACACGAGGCTTTGGTTAGATCCGTGGTTAAATCATTCAAGTCTGAAGGAAATCGTTGGGGAACCTGTGTTCAGGATTTATGGTATGCAAGATCGATTATGTCGGATCATCGAACAGGGACAATGGGCGGCCATTATGACTGGAATAAGTGATCAAGTTCAGAGGGAAATAAGGAAAATTCCAATATGTTCGAATGGAGTGGCTGATTATTGGAGATGGTATGCGGCCAAGGGCAAGTTCACAATGTTGGATGTGTACAACCATATACGACCCCAAGGTAGTCAGGATCACTGGACCAGCTACATATGGGTTAAAGGTTCTGCAACAAAAACTCAACTATGTCTATATAAAGTAGTGAAGGGTAGATTATCGACTATGGATTGATTGAGTAGATTTGGTATCCAGCTTCCATTTCATTGTTGTATACTGTGTGGTATGGAAAGGGAGACAATAGATCACTTGTACTTCGGATGTAGGATGTCTAATTATGTTTGGAAAGTACAGAAGCAGAAACTTCAGTTAGCAGGTGATGCAGGGATTGGGATTGGAGTTACTTTGGAAGAGATTCATCGAAATCGAAGGAGAGGGTCTTTATGGTTACGCATGGCGAAGTTGAGACTACACTCAACAGTATGGCATGTCTGGCGGGAGCGCAATAAACGGATATTTGAAGGGGAGTCTAGTTCGATAGTGAGTATTCTATACAAATCGAAGCTGATACTTCCTTACTGATGTTGGGTAGGAAGGAATGTATGTGACTGTAATTGTGATGTTGTAGTGCGGGTGGGCTGTGTTGTTTCGTACATAAGGTGGGTGGGAAGTGAGCTCAATGAGTTGGGCTAGAGTGATGTAAATTATTATTTTATTTTTTGAATATAATTACCATTATATATATATATATATATATATATATATATATATATGGTCCTTAGATTGTTAGATAAATCTTGTTTCTCTTTTCATGTAAATAACATAGACTTAAAATAATAAGGTTAGAGTTACCGGTCTACGGGAAAGTGTACGAAGCACTGCCTTGAGAGAATATTCGAGGTCTGTGTAGACTTCTTCTCGAATCCTCCTAGAGGTAAAATCTCCTTGCTACCGGCTTCCCGTCGCTGCACACACTTTCAGAGAAATGACCCGAACTTAGCTTTTTGCTCATCAGAGAATAAAATGACAATTGGAGGAACGGAAATGAAAGCATTTCTGGAGGCAGTTTTTGAGGGTAAGGAGAAGAGAAAGAGACATGATCTTTTTGATATCTCGTATATTTTTGTTCCTATGAAAAGAGAAGAATGAATGGAATATATATAGAGCCATGACCCAACCTTTTAGTGTATATATATTCGTTACGATTATCGTAGTAGCTTGATTTGATATCAGACAGAAAAATTGTTCAATTGAAAAAATGTACTGCTGGATCTGGTACCTCGCTTTAGCCAACTTAGTAATTTGACAGTTAAACAAGATATTATGTGATAGCGTTGGAACATATTTAACATCAGATAGAGTCGAGAACCAATCATATCACGAAGTAGTAGAATTATGCGCAAGGTGAAACGATATCAGGACGACTGGTATTAATAAGCCAAGGTGGAAGAAGTGGAAGATACCACAGTTACTACTGTAGGACGAGAATATATTACGAGAGAGCAAAATGGTAGAGCTAAGGGAACCATCATCCGTAGGTAATGCTGAACAGGTGCTACAGCCTGTTGGAAGTAAATGTTAATACCTTGTACTTACTGGTGCTGTAATTGCTGGATGAGAAACTTAGAAATCAAAGATGAATAATCAGTTCTTTTCTAAGACGAGAGGCTTTCACATCAGCACTAGCCACAGAAATTGCAGACCTTTGCTAGCCATTTAAATGAGCAAGATCCGCATCAGTGTGATGTCTTTAGCAGATAAGGAAATATGCAATTCCAAGTAGTCTGATCAAGTGGAATGACAATAATTGCAGATCAATCAGGTGCTTACATATGAACACCAAATCTTAATCTGTCATACCCGAAATGAGGCCCACCTAACCTAGGGGTGTCCTCAAAAGTGGATGGTGTATTTACATGTGCTTGAATAAATAAATATATAAATATATAAATATTTAGCACTCAACAACTCTAGTGTTTGGTGCAGTGGTAGGGACTTTAGCACCCCAGACTGCACGAGGGCACAAGGAGGTCTATGCAAACTGGAAAAAAATTACTGGTGCAGCTACTAGATATTATGAATCGGCATCAATTCCCAACTGTTACTGCACTGGCCAACATGTCAGACATGATGGAGTAAAGGAGCTATCCTGGGAAGAGTCACCAAGTGAAAATATCTGTTACACGATGACAGAGTTCCCTAATCCGTCTTTTGGTGGCAGCCAATGTAAGAATGGAGTTGGAGAACGGTAAAAGTAGCATATGCAAGAGGATCTCGATCAATTTTAATGGTTGGATCATGGATGAGGTCAGAAGGATATATGTGACAAAAGCTTTAATAGTTTGTCTGAGGTGCTGCAAATTTTTTTTTCTTCTCAACTAACTATCACTTTGATATGAGGAGCAAAAAGATTCTTGTACCTTCAGCTGCTCTGGGCAGATGGCATTTCACAGTTGCTGATGCAATGCGACCTAAGCAGTCAAAAACGGTTATATATCGGTTATATAACCGATATATAATGGTATCGGTCTTGGACCGATATTTTTTTGCAGAAATATCGGTAAAATATCGGAACCGATATTATCGGCCGATATGGCCGATATTTTTCGAAATATCGGTCTACAAAAAAACCGATTTCTCACGGTTTTGGTTTTGCTACAGAAAAATCGATATTGAATGATATGACATTCTAGTTTTGCTACAGAAAAATCGATATTGAATGATATGACATTCACATCAATGAAGAATGGAGATTACATCTTCTGCCATCAAAATCTCCATGCATCAAACTTATTCAGAGATGTAGTTCCTCAAGTGATCTCCTTTATTTTGGATCTCTTGGATTTTTCGACGATATGTATACTTTATGCATATTTTATAATAGAAAACTATTAAGTTTATTGTTCATATACAAAAATTGTGTTAAAAATACAAACCGATATTTATCGTTATAAAACCGATATATCGGTGATATATTTATAACTCTACTGGACCGTTATCATGAAAAAACCGTTATTAACTGCGTAGAATGCGACAGCTGCAATAGGAATTACAGTAGGTTCTGAGTTTGTCTTGATGTTGAAAGTGGTTCAGGCTAACAGGTTGCATAAGTACTGATGGCGTCCATAGCTACCTTCATCGACTGCTGAGGGGACCTCATTAATGGAAGCAGCCAATGGAGAGATGGAAATTCAATTGGCAGAAAAGTAGCACATAACTTCTCAGTTTTGTTATAGCGATTGGTGTAGCTAAGAGATTACATCTAGAAAAGCAAGCGTTGTAAGCACTTCATTAACGGACAATGAAAGTAAACTGGTGGCGTGGTCCAGTCTATGCAGTTAATAACGGTTTTTTCATGATAACGGTCCAGTAGAGTTATAGATATATCACCGATATATCGGTTTTATAACGGTAAATATCGGTTTGCATTTTTAACACAATTTTTATATATGAACAATACACTTAATAGTTTTTTATTATAAAATATGCAGAAAGTATACATATCGTCGAGAAATCCAAGAGATCCAAGATAAAGGAGATCACTTGAGGAACTACAAAGTTATATCGGCCGATTGTGGATATATCGATTTTTATAGGTTCATATGAAATATACTAGTAGCAGGAAAAGAACCTTATTAACCAACCTTGAAAGCTAAAAGTTACTGTGAGGTTCTTTTATAGGTTTTAGGTTTTAGGTTTTAGGTTTGATATACTAGTAGCTTTCATGAACCTACTACCAATAACCAATCTTGCGCATCAGCGACCCTATTCCCTGTTTAAAAAAAAAAAAAAAAAAAAATTTACTGTGAGATATTGGTTTTTATTAAAACCGATATTTTACAAAATATCGGTAATATCGGCCGATTTTATCGGTTCCGATATTTAACCGATTTTTTCCAAAAAAAATATCGGTTCGTCACCGATACCGTTATATATCGGTGATATATCCGATATATAACGGTTTTTAACTACATAGGGTCCAGTCAAAGTGGGAGTATTTCTAGAGAACATGGAGATGAAGTATACACTTCATAGATTTCAGTTTCATTCTCTCTGTAAGAGAAGCTGTTGTATGTGAGCATGCATTTGATTTTGTCAGAGGCAGCCTGCTTCTGCACCAAAAAAATATGCACTGTTTGCAAGGTTACATATTATCTATTTGCGACTTCATTATCTGCACACGTCACACGAGGAAGCGTTATTTGTTCCTGCTCCGCTTAGTCATAGTCCCATTAGTTAGTTCTCTCTCTTTTTCTCATCAGGCAAATCTTATTTTGTCAGATCAGAACATTACAGGACCATTTAGTCTCCATGTTTATGATTTTCCTTTCTACTGGATTTCTTCTGCTTAACAATACCTGCTTATTTTATATTTCCAGGTTCCTCAGCAGCAGAACGGCTACGACTGTGGCCTCTTTGTGCTTTATTTCATTGAGCGGTTTATTATAGAGGCGCCCAAAAGACTGAGAAAGAGGGATCTGACCATGGTTAGGCAACCAACATATTAGAAATCATCATTAAATTCACATGATCCGTATTTTGATCTCTTTAACTTCTTTTTTTTTCCATGACAGTTTGGTAGAAGGTGGTTCAAACCTGAAGAGGCTTCTGCCTTGAGACAGAAAATAGAAGAGCTGCTTATTGAGGAATTTGTGTGTAGATTGGCTAGTGAAGTTGCGGAATCGCCCACATCCCCTAGGGCACCTCAAAATGATGAATAACAATACCTCCAATCATACATGCAAGTGGTTTGCCACTCAGGCTAGCTAACCGTAGAGTGCAAATCATTTAAAATGACTAGTCTTCCAAGCAGTTTAATTCAACCTAGAGTGTCAGCAAGTAGCTCATGCATACAACATAACAGAAGAGCTCTGTGATCATTCGAGGTTTGTGTAGGTAGCAGGGCTGGTTGGGTCATCGGTATTGTGTATAGAAATCTTGATATGAAATATGTACAAAGGCATATGATATTGAACTTACCGTCAAAAATATATAATGTGAGCTTGTTCGATTGTATGGCTGCGTTCTGACCTTGTTATTGTTTACTCCCTTTGATAGTTCATTAAGCATATTTATACTTTTTGGAGAGCTTTTATTGCTTCAACTCGTATTATCAATTTCATAGGCGTCAATTTTTCTGGAGGAGAATGATGGAGGAGATATTCATCAGTCTGTTTATTGAAGTAAGCGGTAGCTACCGTCTTCTATTTAGATTGGATTATTGAAGGTTATGGATCCACAATGGCTAGGGCTTGTTTAACATTTTGGATTATGATTTATCAGGTGTGGATGGTTTCTGAACAATTACCAGATTACTTATATTTATTATGCGTAAACCTGCAATTGAGGTAAGGCTTCTGTATTGCCAGGAATGGCATTGATATGCAACAATACACTGACTACAACCTTAGAATCGGGCATCATTATCGATGAAAGCATACTGCCTTTAAAACACGTTTTGGGTTTTTGTATGCCAAAAACCGAATTTCTGATCACCTGTGAATTCTCTTTACAATATAAAACAATACATTCTGATATGTGCGTAGGTAAGATAGATAGGAATGCTAAGAATGATTAGTGGCTTGATCGATACAGAAAGAATAACATTCTGTTGCTGCTAGAACGACGTGGTCGTGTGACTCCACGACGATGACCCGACAACATACGGTCAACAATACATGAGCAACGCCTTAGCGACAGTATACTAAACGACGACCAATAGTTGACGGTCCGTTATCATGCAAGTCCACTACATATTGACATATTTTCGACGTGTACACGACGAATCAACTAAGTTCCTAGTTTTTGATACTCTATTTACAGTTTTGATACTTCACTTAACGAGGGATCCTACCATCGCCCTGGTCATCGCCCATGCATCACCGTCAGTCGCTAGGTTGATTAAATTTGATTTTTTTTATATATTTAAGGTTAATGAAACACAATATTTTAAAACAAAATACATAAGATCCAGCGTAATCACCGTAGATTACCGGTTCAGTCGAACCTTTAGCGGAACAAGATTCGTTGGAAACCCATAAATATAAGAAACATCATTCAATCGGGTCTTCAACAGCACAAAACACTCGCTGAAAAACCAAAATTATAAACAACATAATATAATTATACACTAGACAACCCGCCATAGAATTCTGAAATATCTGGCAATATTAGTACAAATATACCCAAAGTTCACTACAACTACTATAGTGGGAGTTTTACAAACGAGACAAAAAGTCCGATGGAAGAAAGTCGAGGAATCTCGAAAACATCACGACCATGTCAAGGTAGGCTCAGCAGAGGCAACAAAAGTGGTCCAACCTATTTATTAGTATCTTGACACGCTCCATATCTAACTAGAGTCCAATAACAACGATAACTACCTGTGCTAAGACCGAATCTTGTGTCTACGGAGTAGAGGAAGGAGGTGGAGTAGGTCTGGAAATCACAGACGCCTGCATCACCAAGGAACCGGTACCATATATGCATTCGCCCTTCCCTCTCCTGCCAACGACCTTTAACCAAAGGCCGTTATCTTCAACGGACTCAGACTGCCGACACTCCCATCGACCTCATCTTGAGTGGCGCAAGAGGATGCCTCAGCCCGTAGAGACTGAAACACAACATGTACACCCACAATTTAGTGTTAAAAGATGTTTAAAATAACCTATGTTTTTTGAACTATCCTAAGTTTTTTCGACAATCCTAAGTTATGTTCAAATTATACAATATACCAAAAGTAAAAACTATATAACAACTATAATACTAACAAATGTCTTGCACGCATTCTCGTCAACGTACGTCCCATCCTTCTTCTTGTGTGTGTGCTCGAAGAACTCGACGAAATCAACTTTCGAGGGATCAATACCTTCCTTCGTTTTCTTATCGGCCTATGTATGAAATAGTTAATTAAAGTATTACTAGAAGTACTAATGTCACTAAAATATATAAATTAGGAATTTAAATACTTTAATTTATCGATCCACACGTATGTAGTCCAATAGAAAAATGAGTCTTCTTAGCTTGCTCGGTCCTCTTCTTGAACTCGGGAGTCTCAAGTTCTTTCTGCTTTTCCACCCAATACTCCTCCTTAACCACGCATTTCTCCTTTTCCACGACTAATCAGCCTTTTTTGATTATGGATCTTCTTGTTGCAAGCATCCATGTAAGTCTTTTTGATTTTGCCCTTTCTATGCGTCGGCCACTAATAGGTCTTCTGCAATTAAACATTTATAATATTAATTTAATAAAAGATAAGGATATAAGATATGGTGATAGTAAAAAGAAAATCCTAATTTGGTCCATCCATATATACCTCTTCTCATCCAGCACCTTGGGAGAAGTTAATGTAGGATACATGATAATTTCTCCTAATAATCGAACCAAGTGATGGGGTAGCAGAAGGAGGATGAGAAAATTCTGATTTACTAGTCAATCATGGTCGAGAAAGTTCTTTATTTACCAGCTATGGCCTCCTTGTTCTTTCTCCAAGGATGTGACGAGGGCAAGAACTAATGATGACAGTCAAAATAAGCTTGCTTTTCCTCTATGCCGAAGACATAATACTTTGCTTTGTCACATGCTATCGAACAAGACTTAGTGCCATAAGTACCCTTATCTCGATAACATTGCATGTTAAAAAATCATTGATAGTTCACATAAGTGCACATCTCATCTGAAAGTTTTACTTTTTTTTCTTCTTCTCATATATCATACATCTGGATGCCGGATCCCACGATATCTTCAACTCATTCACCAACGACAACATGTAGATATCAATATTCTTCTCCGAATTTTTGGATTCAGATATGATAAGTGTCAATAACATGTACGAAATCTTCATTCACATATATGGTTATAAATTAAAAGGCGCCAGAATCACCAGCAAAAATGAGTACTTAGTCCCCAACTATCAAAATATAGTGAATCCATCAGAAGATAGCACCAACTTGACATTCCTAGGCTCCTCAAAAAAATCTGGATAATAGCGATAAAAATGCTTCCATGTCTTTCCATTGAATGGGTGAGATAATTCTATTTCAGCCTCCTTTCATTCATTGCTATATCATGTCATGTCATATGTTGGGCAATATTTGATAACATATACATCCTCTGTAACCTCTTCATGATCGACAAGAACTGCATGTACCTATATGGACATCGATTTACTTTTCTAGTTTGACTTTTCTTTGCCTCGAACTGGCTTGTATCGATCCGTATGGTTGAAAGTGCATATGTTTTTATCCTTGTTCTTCTTATAGTACAATATACAACCATTGTGACAAAAATCTATCTTTCAGCAACAACTCCTTGGTAAATTGTATGATCTGATTATATCATGCTTGAGGTAAGTTAAAATAGACTTGGGGTTCAACAATTGCATAACTATAGATATTACAAAATGAGTATCACAACCTGGGTATATAAGAGTATATGCATCCTTGAACTTATCATAGAACTCATTTGCATTAGGATTCGGGTCATTCAAATTAAAATTAGGCCTTGCCACCAGCGGAGGCATTGTGTTGGTTTCTTAGATTGAACATGCTGGTGGATTTGTGTTGTGAGAGAAATTATAAAATTTGAGCGATGATACAGACTTGCTTAACTTGGTCGAATTAGATGGTTTAAGGAACTTGGCTCACTTTTTAACAATACCGAGTCGGGTTCTTCTCCTACCAGCCATAATAGTGCGAAAAGAAGGCTCGGCTCCAAGTTATTCAGGAATAGTGGCATTTTGCAAAAGAGGGTAAATCAGCCACATTGAGATTACCATCAGGGGAGGTCCGTTTGATATCCAAAAACTGCTTAGCAACAATCGGACAAGTAGGTAATGTTGGGGCGAACCAAAAAAGTAATTGGTGTAAAAAGATGTTCTTTATGGTCAATTAGTTCCTCTGGTCGGGTC
Organism: Iris macrosiphon; assembly: GCA_036927795.1. Lineage (NCBI taxonomy): Eukaryota > Viridiplantae > Streptophyta > Magnoliopsida > Asparagales > Iridaceae > Iris > Iris macrosiphon. Next base: position 142,046,496 of record JAYESA010000015.1, read on the forward strand.
TTAAGGAACTCATAGACAACAAAAGAAATCTGTTGTATGGCTATACAAATTAAGAAGATTGTACATCACAAAAATTTGTATTTGAGAAATCGGTTACTATCTACATGATTGGGACAAAAAAATCTATTCATCATGGTGAGTATTGTTGGTCCTTCTTTTCTTTATCTTCACTCTTAATAATTTTATTTATTTATTTCCTTTGTATGGTATTGTTAAGATTAATTATATTTAGGATCTTTTCCCCTACTCCTATCCATATATGGATACGTTCTCTCTCTATATATATTCGTAGTTGTATGGCCTTTTATATATCAACCAATAATAAAATTAATATTTGTTGATATGTTTCATGGTATCATAGCCTAGGAATTTTATAATCCTAGGACCGTTCAGGAAAATCTATCTGCTTCATTATCTTCTCCAAGCATTACCGTCTCCAGAAAATAGTTGGTTCCGGTCTGAAGGAGTCACCCTATTTTTTTTCATCGTGAGTCATCCAACTTTTTTCCAGCCGTCAAAAGTGAGAAAGAGGAAGTCGTCGCCATTAGCAATGGAGCAGACCCTTCGTTGGTGAGATCATCAAGCGATTCGAAGAACAAAGGCTATTATTTGAAAGGGTTATGTTGTAATAGGTGTGTATGTGGGATTAGTCTTATTGCTTTTCTTTAACCATTAAGTTCTTAGCTTTAAACACACACACACACACACAAAAAACCAAAAAAAAAAAAACCAAAACACACACACACACAAAAGCCTTTATCGGAGCAATTTCGAGATTTTCTTTCGAATTTCACTAATTTTTCGTTATCCTCTTCTCATGGTTGGGCTGAGTGGGCTGCCTCAGTCTGGACCACTCTACGTGTTCGTCGTCTTCTTGGTCATCTTGATGGTTCTATTCCGAGGCCTTCTGAACCCGCTGTTGATGATAAAGCAGAGACTCGAATTACTATTCGTCTCACTCAAGATACTTGGGACGACCATGATGAGCGAATCGTTGCCTTCATCATCTCTTCTGTTGATCAGTTACTTCGTCCTGATCTTGGAGATATCTAGTCTGCTGCTTTATTATGGGATCATTTGACTACTTAGTTTGTTCCATCGAGCGGTGCTCGGGAGTATCAGTTAATCACCCAGGCTTCTGCTGCCAGACAAGGGGATCACACTATTCAGGAGTTTGCCACACTGATGTGAGATTACTGGAATGAGCTACTAAAATTGGAGGGTTCTGGTCCTGATTTCGTACGCGTACACACTTGTCGGGAACGTCAACGGCTTTTTCAGTTTCTCATGGCCCTGCATCTCGAATTTCAGTCAGCAAGTGGTCGAACCATTCAGAATAATACCACTCTAGATGCTGCTATCTCTGAGCTTACAGCTGAGGAGACTCGTCTGCGTTCTCTTTCTACTGACATCTCTACACCGACTTCGAGTTCTGAGATTGTTCTTGTTGCTGCTCCGCGTCCTCTGTCTACCACTTCCAAGAAGACTCGTTCTCTAACTTCTCTTCGTCTTTCATGTACCTATTGCAAGAAGCATGGCCATGCTGCTACCATCTGCTATGCTCGTCAAGGATTTGGTCTAAATTGTGCTCACTGCCAAAACCCTGGACACTTAGTGGATGATTGTTTTTTTGTTTCACCCACACTTAAAAATCCAATTCCTCGAGTACGAATGAAGACAAAGGGTTCCTCCTCGACTCGTTCTCTGATACCTCAGGCTCACATTGTTGATAATACTCAGATATCGACATATATTCAGCACCGTCTTACTCAGTTAGAGCTCTAACTCCAGCGCCAGTCTGTCTTTGCTGGCTCCTTTGCATCTGCCTTTTTTGTCTCAACTAGTATGTCTACCTCTTGAAAATTAGACTCTGATGCTTCTCATCATATGACTTCTGATCTTAGTTTATTATCTAGTATTATACCTTTACCATCTCACTTTTCCTCTTTATACACAGCTGATGGTTCTCAGTTGGTTATCACTCAATCCAGATCCGTTATTTCTGACAATTTACGTCTTTCTTTTGTTTTATATGTTTCCCGTCTTACTTTACACCTCATATAAGTTATTAGCCTTTGTGAGAGTGGAATTATTGTTGTTTTTTATTCCCTCACATGTTCTATACAGGATCCTCGTACGGGCAAGACGATTGATCGAGCTTGTAGGAAGGGGCGGTTATACCACTTAGACTTTCTTTACATTCCATTATATCGACATTTGAGTTCTAGCCATGCTGATATCGTCACGTCTGCTGTCGACTTGTGGCATAGACGCTTATGTCATATTTCAGATCCCCGTCTAAAGACTTTATTCCATAGTGGAGCTCTTGGGCGTGATTCTTTCTTTTCTCTATCCACATGTACGAGTTGTAAGTTGGCAAAATACTTAGCCCTACCTTTTTATAAGAGTTTATCAAAATATAATAATATTTTTGAATTAGTTCGCTCTGACATATGGGGACATGCTCCTATCCTACTTATGTCTAGTTTTCTCTACTACGTGAGCTTTATTGATGATTACACTCGGTGTACTTGGGTCTATCTTATGAGTCACCGTTCTGAAGGTAGGGTATTGGTAGAGTGACTAGTTAGTAGGTAATGTGTTAAGGTATGGGTAATAGGTAGAGGGTTTGGTTCAAGATACTAGTGTATGGATAACATACACTAAATACCTGTACAAACTTCTTCCAAAGCATACGACTTTCTAGACTGATTATATATAAGCATATATAAGTGATACTTAGTAATGCTAGCTCATATAGCTAATACCTTCAAGGTATGGACCTAGAAACCTAGTCATAACCTAGTATTACATATTTTAGCCTTGTAACCAACCTAGAAGCTAGGTAACCTTGTTGACCAAGTTTAATTAGTTTGGCTTAGAATTCACATAGTTTGGCTATTTTGACCTAGTCTTGACCTAGAAAATCACATTTAGTTAATTTTAGCTTATTTATCTTTCCAATACACCAAATGACATGACATTTCATATATAGGTCTATGTGACACCAGTTCAGACACCAAGACTCATTCATTGCTCTGGACCTCAGGCGAGTACATCTGTAACCCCCCTGATTTTTCAAAATTTTAAATTAATTTTTTTCACAAATTTCTGGAATTTTTTGGTATTTTTAACTAATTACAACTAAGGTATTTGTAATTAAATAATTTTTAAATATTGTTAATTAATATTAAAATATTATGAAAATAATACTTTTGGGTGTAAAATAAAAAATTAGACGTCGGGTAATTTTTTAGAAATTTATTGGACCCCGAAAACATTTTAAAGCCCAAAAAACCAAGTTTATAATAAACCAAAATAAACCCTGAATTAAATCCGGTTTATTTCTAAATAAACCAAACCTACCCGAATCGCAGTTGAACCGAACCAAACCAAACCCAGCTCTTAACGGGTCGGGTCGGATCCGAATTGAACCCGACCCGGACCCGTTAACCCGGCCGAAACCCTAATCCTAATCCTGACCCAATTACTGTTCCGGCGCCTTTAAAACCATCTCGACACCCTCGCTCCGCCGGCCGAAACCCTAACCTCCTCTGCCCTAGCCGCCCACCGCAGCCACCGACGCTCCCAGCCCTGCCCCGTCGTCGTCCCCGTCACGACGCCCTGAGCCCCCGCCTGAACCGTGCCCTAGCCGCCCTCTCTCCTCCGCCAGAGCCCGACTACCTCCGCCTTCCCTCTCCACCGTCTCGCCTCCGTCTCTCTCTCCCCGACGAGCCCCGGCCAGCTTGACGCCAACCCCCACCTCACCGTGCCTCACCCTCTCCCAGTCGCCACCACCACCAACACAACACCCCCATCTCCCCTCTTCCTCCTTCCCCGACTCCACCTCCTCCCCTCCTCCTGAGCACAGACTTCTCCTTCCTCCGCCACGAGCCCCGCTGCCCTGCCCAGCCCAGCACCTCCACCATCGTCCCCGACGTCTCCCCCGTCCTTCGCCCTCTCCGTGACCCACGGCCCTCGATGACCTAGAAACCCCGCTCCGTCATCGTCCCCGACGAACTTGTAATGCCCCACTCCGAACGGTTACTTAAGAAATACTACGCTGCTTCGACTCGGTTGAGAATCGAGTCTCGGAGAAACCTTACCGCAAAATCAACACGGACGAAGTGCAATGAACCCTTCGAATTAATCGAGCGGCTTCTATTGAAATAAGTCCAAGAGTTTTGTTGGTTGCTTTGCTTCTTGGTTTTGTGTTGCTTTATGTTTTGAGTTGCTTTCGATGACTAGGTTTTCATGATTTTGCTTTCTCGCTTGCGCTTTCTTTTCGAATCGTAAGGGAAAGAGATTGAAGTATGCTAACCAAATATTGTTGCATTTTCTGGACGCATAACCAAAGAGTGAACGTCGCTTAGGCTTCTCCATCCTCTCGTTCGATTGATTCTGTGAGTGGCTTAGGCCCTTCGATGAATCTTTCAGTTCACATGCCTAATGAAAAGAATCTCTAGTTCACTAAATGTTGCCTCAGTAAAAAGATAAGTTAAAAAGGAATGAACTGCATACGAATATACATAGAAGTTTCTGCTTTACTTCAATCGAATGTTGCCCCTTACTTGTTGCATCACTATATCATGCATTGAGCCTTCATGGTTAGTGTTTGTGTCAAGTGTAAAAGAAGAAGAAGATGAGTCTAGTAGTTCGCCCTGACGTCCGGTCCTACGGGATCTTGGGGGGTGTGGCTATTAGATTGTTATATGCTTGCTATGTTGTGCATCCTAAGAGTTGGTTTATAAATGTTTGCTTGCCATACATGGGTCTCGGACAACTTGTGCACAAGGTATAAAGTCTCTCGATCGGTTCCTGGGGCACTGGGAATCGGTCGGTCCGGAAGGGATTGTGGGGACACCCTGACGTCCGGTCCTACGGGGATCTTGGAGGGTGTTGTTGTCCAATAATGGGGAAACTCATTGACCGTCATATAGATAGGGCGCATGCTAGGTTTACCTTCTTGCATACCTATCATTTGTGACACAAGAAGAAGATTGATACATAAGTTTATGCATATATACAAATTGTGCCTAACTTGTGTGTCTGCTGCAGGGATAATCGCTCGGCTGTGGGTAAGAACTATCATATGCATATGCTATATCGTCTATGTTTCCTTAAATGAATTGCTAAAAAGAAACTAGACAACGAGAAAGATTACCTAATAATGCTAGCTTCATCTGCTTACTTAGTATGGATTTCTAAGGTGAGTTTGGCCACGGCCGCTCACCAGTACATGTGGTAGTACTGACCCACGTTTGTGGGCAAATATTCAGGTACTGGAAGCGAGAGTTTGGCAAGCTTCTTGAATCTGAATCAGAGTGTGCGCACCCTTCCTTAGGACTGTGTTCGTGCTGCTTCCTCCGCTGCTTACCTCTCCAGTGGGCTATTTTCTCTTCTGCTAGATGTTTTGCTATTTTGGTCCTACTACAAGGACATTATGTAATGGGCGTTGTGGCTAATTTTGGGAATGTAAAAAGAGTTGTAAGCCTTCTAAGGCATATTTTGTAACTCAGCCAAGCAAGCTCTTGTAATCAAATCTTCAAGTATTCAATGAAAGAAAGTATTTTGTGTGCTATCAAATATGTTCAACTTTGGTTCTCTGCATTTACTCTGTGGCTATATATATATATTTTTGTCTCTCTTGTGTCTTGTGCAGGTACGTTGCCTGGTGCAAGCGCAACTTAGGCTTGCACGGCATCGCGCTCAAGCGAGGACGAATGGTTCTGAAGGGACCAAGCGAGGACGATCGGCCCTACGGGATCGGGGCACGACAGGTGGTATCAGAGCATGGCTTTACGTCCTTGGCCTCTTCAAATATCGTTTTTGAAAATGATATAAGTTTTCAAACAGTTTCAAAAGTCCCGAATTTCGAAAATATATTTCAAATCTATAAGAGGTAAATCGAGAGTATGAAAGGTCCCTAGGAGTATGAAAACCCAACGTCCCATGCAATAAGTCCATAATACGTTATGAGACTAATGAAAGCTACTCTCTTTTGCAGCAAAGATGACAAAAGCAGGTGCTAGTAACCCTGAGACATCGCGCGCAGCAAGCGTGAGCGATGATCAAATGGATAAACTGATTGCAATGCTTCAAAATCAGAATGATCGCCATGCTGCACAACAGGAACGATTTGAGGCACAACAACAACGATCTGATGCTAGAGCCGTAGCACAACAACAACAGCTTGACTCTCTGACACAGATTATGACAACACTAGTAGCACAAAGTGGTGCATCCGGAACTGCTGCAACGCCTATGACTGCCCCGACCATGCCTCATGGAGCAGGAGTAGCAGAGACTAACGAGCCTCCTCGTGCGGCCGGAAAGTCTACCTTTAAAGGTGTTGAGTTTCTGAAGTTGAACTTTCCGGAGTTCGAAGGAAGGACCACGCCGGATAACGTGATGGACTGGATCGCAAAGATGGAGAGCTTGTTTAGCTTTGCTTCTGTACCTGCGAACAAGAGGGTGGTGTGTGCAGATATGCAGCTGCGGTTACGTGCACACGACTGGTGGGAAGTGAAGAAAGCAGATCTAGCCACCAAGCATCATGATGGTAGGATTACCTGGGGAATGTTCAAGGAAGCATTCCTTGCACATTATCTTCCGCCAGCTGTCAGGCAGAGAAAGGAAGACAAGTTTACCGAACTTAAGCAAGGAAACATGTTCGTCGAAGATTATGAGTCAGAATTTTTCAAACTTGCTAAGTTTGCTAGCTCGATGATTCCTGATGAGGGAGCCCGCACACATCGGTTCATAAAAGGCTTAAACGATAATCTGAGAAAAGATGTTATGAATCGGGAGTACAAAACATACATACAAGCCTTTGAGGCAGCAGTACAGAATGAGCACTTCACTCCACAAAGTGCTCCGGATAAGGCACTCGCTCCTCGGAACCCTCCTGCTAAACGATACCACAACGGTGAGAGGAAGACCGACCAAGAGAAACCAGCTGATGCAAGTGAGAACCGCGGGAAAGTGTGTAGCTACTGTGGCCGTCCCGGTCATATAAAAGAGACTTGTTATGCCTTCAATAAGCTGTGTTTTAAGTGTGGGCAAGCTGGCCATGAATCTCGAAATTGCCCGAAGAGGAGAGCCTCTGAGAACCCAGGGGATGACGCATCGGGTCCTGCTCGTGATCCAACTGATCAGTTACGAAGGCCGAGAGTTTATCAGTTGAATTTAGAGCGTGATGAGAGTGGACACGATGTTTGGGAGTCTGATTCCTTTGATCTCTTGATGCATCGCATATCGCCTCCTTGACTTCTTAAGTTTCGGGACAAAACTTTTTCTCAGTGGGGTAGTATGTAATGCCCCACTCCGAACGGTTACTTAAGAAACACTACGCTGCTTCGACTCGGTTGAGAATCGAGTCTCGGAAAAACCTTACCGCCAAATCAACACGGACGAAGTGCAATGAACCCTTCGAATTAATCGAGCGTCTTCTATTGAAATAAGTCCAAGAGTTTTGTTGGTTGCTTTGCTTCTTGGTTTTGTGTTGCTTTGTGTTTTGAGTTGCTTTCGATGACTTGGTTTTCATGATTTTGCTTTCTCGCTTGCGCTTTCTTTTTGAATCGTAAGGAAAAGAGATTGAAGTATGCTAACCAAGTATTATTGCATTTTCAGGACGCATAACCAAAGAGTGAACGTCGCTTAGGCTTCCCCATCCTCTCGTTCGATTGATTCTATGAGTGGCTTAGGCCCTTCGATGAATTTTTTAGTTCACATGCCTAATGAAAAGAATATCGAGTTCACTAAATGTTGCCTCAGTAAAAAGATAAGTTAAAAAGGAATGAACTGCATGCGAATATACATAGAAGTTTCTGCTTTACTTCAATCGAATATTGCCCCTTACTTGTTGCATCGCTATATCATGCATTGAGCCTTCATGGTTAGTGTTTGTGTCAAGTGTAAAAGAAGAAGAAGATGAGTCTAGTAGTCCGCCCTGACGTCCGGTCCTACGGGATCTTGGGGGGTGTGGCTATTAGATTGTTATATGCTTGCTATGTTGTGCATCCTAAGAGTTGGTTTATAAATATTTGCTTGCCATGCATGGGTCTCGGACAACTTGTGCACAAGGTATAAAGTCTCTCGATCGATTCTTGGGGCACTGGGAATCAGTCGGCCCGGAAGGGATTATGGGGACACCCTGACGTCCGATCCTACGGGGATCTTGGAGGGTGTTGTTGTCCAATAATAGGTAAACTCATGGACCGTCATATAGATAGGGCGCATGCTAGGTTTACCTTCTTACATACCTATCATTTGTGACACAAGAAGAAGATTGATACATAAGTTTATGCATATATACAAATTGTGCCTAACTTGTGTGTCTGCTGCAGGGATAATCGCTCGGCTGTGGGTAAGAACTATCATATGCATATGCTATATCGTCTATGTTTCCTTAAATGAATTGCTAAAAAGAAACTAGACAACGATAAAGATTACCTAATAATGCTAGCTTCATCTGCTTACTTAGTGTGGATTTCTAAGGTGAGTTTGGCCACGGTCGCTCACCAGTACATGTGGTAGTACTGACCCACGTTTGTGGGCAAATATTTAGGTGCTGGAAGCGAGAGTTTGGCAAGCTTCTTGAATCTGAATCAGAGTGTGCGCACCCTTCCTTAGGACTGTGTTCGTGCTGCTTCCTCCGCTGCTTACCTCTCCAGTGTGCTACTTCCTCTTATGCTAGATGTTTTGCTATTTTGGTCCTACTATAAGGATATTATGTAATGGGCATTGTGGCTAATTTTGGGAATATAAAAAGAGTTGTAAGCCTTCTAAGGCATATTTTGTAACTCAGCCAAGCAAGCTCTTGTAATCAAATCTTCAAGTATTCAATGAAAGAAAGTATTTTATGTGCTATCAAATGTGTTCAACTTTGGTTCTCTGCATTTACTCTGTGGCTATATATATATATTTTTGTCTCTCTTGTGTCTTTTGCAGGTACGTTGCCTGGTGCAAGCGCAACTTAGGCTTGCACGGCATCGCGCCCAAGCGAGGACGAATGGTTCCGTAGGGACCAAGCGAGGATGATCGGCCCTACGGGATCGGGGCGCGACAGAACTCCCAACCCCGCCTGCCCTAGCACCGGCCGCCCTAACTCGACAGCTTCGCCTCCGACGACGCCGACGAGCCCCGAGCAGCCCTCCTCCGGCGAAGCCCCGACGAAGTCTCCAGAACCCTAATCTAAAGTACCCGAACACAGCACAATAACCCGGACACCGTGTCCTCTTGTGTCGTGTCAACTCACGGATACGAGAATCCCAATTTCCACGGAGCCCTGTTCAGGTAACCCGTTCTCTCTCCTCGTTGCTCCATTTTTTGTTCCGTCAGTTATGACGTGTAGACTGCGTAACCCTCTCGATGCTCGTGCAACCCGCTCGGTGCGTCACGTCCTGTGGTGATCGCAAACCGTGATCCAAAAATAGGAAAAATAATACCCCATTTTCCTCCGAAACTGAGTGCGTCCCGCCAAACGGGACGACTTGGTCGCGTGCGGTCTTCACCGAAAGGTGCGCGCCGTTGATACGGACGTGTGGGATTTCACAAAAGTTGATTTGGATGTGCGTGCACACTGGAATCAACGCGTATCCGCCGACAACGCCCCATATTCGTCTGTTCTGGAACAGGTTATAACTTCGTGTACACACGTCGGATCGAAACAAAACTTACGCCATTGGACTCATAGCAATATGCTGGTCCTGTGACCCAAGTTTGGTTCAATTCTGAGAACGTTTACAAAATCATGTATCGTGGGCCCCGTCGGAATCCAATTTTGGAAGTTCTGTTGGGTTCATATCATCGTTCTGGACTTGTTGACACTAAATTTGATAAATTTGGAGACCATTGGTTCTGACACGTTTTTTGGTGCGAAGCGACCCACATGTGGATCCCGTTCTGACCCAAAACGGTCATTTTTGCCCCTGTGTCCAAATTGGACTCAAGGACAGGCGTTTCTAGCTATTTGATATTTTCTGAATCTGATGGTGATGTTTATTTCAGCAACCGGAGGAGTACCTGCAATTCTTACTGAAGTCAGAGCTACAGTTGGAGCCAGAACCACAGGCAAGTGTACCTTGCCAACCTTACAGTTTTGTTACTTATTTTCTTGACTTATTTATATATTGTTGTACATGCTTAACCTAGGACCGTGTGACTTTACTTAGCGTCTGATTAATAGTTGGGTGCCAACCCCATACGCAGAATTGTGTAACGTCACCTAGAGATGGATATCGACACCATATATATTCTCGTGCTTGCATTATCAAGTACGTCATACCCAGGATACCTGACACGATGCATGAGACAGAATCTTTTTGAGATATTCATGGTGATTCTGTATAGGTTACAGGGTTCATGAAATATTCTTTTTGCTTAGATATTACATGACTGGTTGTATTAGATATGATCCTGCGTGGCATGGACATGAGACGTTGTGGACATGAGACGTATGATTATATTGGATGGGGAGAGTCACACAGGCTACAGGTTGACTATATTATGCCGGCATCTTAGTCTCTCTCCGAGCTAGACAACCACATGATATCACTGCTACTGGCTCCCAGACATAGAGCTTGTAGTGGTCTCAGCCTGAGTTCTAGTGCTGCTCTCATTTTGCATATCACTTAGCTGGTTATAGTTTACCCTATTGTTCATTATTGTTGCACTGCATTATTGGCTTGAGTTATTTTGTACCTTGCTATGTCCCCTGAGGACCTGGATCCGGATTATGTCCCCAGGATTAGTAGACGAGATCGACCCCGAGGTATACGGGACAGGAGCATTAGCATTAGCAGGAGCAGGAGCAGGAGCAGACACTAGAGCAGTACCAGATCCAGTAGACGAGTGATCCCTGAGGGTATCTTCTGAGTATATACGATTTCTATACTCAGTATTTGCTGTGGTTATCTTTATTCTTGTATCTTGACAGATGTATCAGACTTGTTATCGGGTTGTTCCCCGATTTATTTACTTGTGACTTGCTGATGATTATATTTCACTCTATTGATATTATTGTATTCATTTTTGTGGATGAGATTAGTATATTTAGACCCTTATTGTTGTATTACAGCTTAAGTACGCCCCGATGGATCCATTAAATTAGGTTTTCCCATCGGTGTGTGCTGCTGGCCATTGCTACGTGTCTAGTCCCTCGATATTTTGGGACTGGAGTATGACATGGTTTTTGTGGTGGCCCATGCAGGTCAACGACTAAATTGTTCGGTTTCAACTTAGGGACCGAGCAAGCCTGCAGTAAGAATATGATAACTTTTTAGGATCTCATCTACTTGCTTGAATCGTTCTTGACATCTATCTCGGATTAGAATTAATTCTTGACTTGCATCCTGCCTTGATTCCTGTGTGCCTCTTATTGTTTATTTTGGACGCAGAGTTATGGATCCACGAGCAAACAATGAGACTCCTGCAAGATCACCACGGGATATTTTGGTAACCAATGAAGAGAAAGTAACACCAGTAGAAGAAGGTCAATCAGCTCAACAACGTAGTCAATCAAGTCAGCATGCCTCGAGAATTCAGCAAGATGACGTTCCACCATCGACGCAATTTAGTCCACCAATGCCCGTAATTCCACAAGGGCAGACTATGGACGGACAACAGATATTTCAAATGATCTATGCAATAATGCAAGCTCAACAAGCGGCTTTGAGTCGCAGCCTAGTAACCGCACTAGAGCAGGCATATTTACCAGCACGATGACCAATGATGGGCTCTATCACCGATTTCCGCCAGCTAAAGCCCCGTACCTTCTCAGGCAAGGAGGAGCCCACTGAAGTTCATGAGTGGCTCACCAACACTCAACATCAATTAGAAGCAGCTGAGCTTCCAAGGGAACGTTGGATGACTGCTGTCAGAATACAATTGACGGACAATGCATATTATTGGTGGCTATCTGAGGAGACACGGTTTGGACCAGACCGAGTCACTTGGGAGGAGTTCTCCAGACTCTTTCAGGAGATGTACATTCCAGCCGTCGCTCGATAAGAACTTCGGGACAAGTTCAATCGCCTCACTCAAGACAATCTGATAGTAGAAGAATACAACGCAGAATTCATTCGTCTGAGTCACTTCGCCCCAACCCTGATCCCGACTGAAAAGTTCTTCGACGGACTAAACTTTGATCTACAGAAACTAATTGGATCCGTTGTACCTACATCTTACCTGGACGTGCTTGCTGCAGCCCGACGCATGGAGCGCGTCACCAGAAGAGAGACCAGTCTGAAGCGGCCGTCCACATCAGCACCAGCCGGAGCACCATAGGAAGAAGTTACAAAAAGACCTCACATGCACCAGCCATCAGAAGCATCTTCACAGGCACTACCTGTCTGTCAATATTGTCGCAAGCGAGGCCATATTGAGAATGAGTGCAGACGAAAAAGGAGATTATGTTTGGCTTGCGGATCCAGTCAGCATTCAGTGAAGAAATGTCCTGAGCGTCGAGAAGAAGCACCGATGGTAAACCAACAAGCGTTACCAGTACCGAGGCCAGCCTATCCAGTATTGGGAGCACCACAAACGGGAGTTGAAGGAGTCCTGCCACCAGCTCTAGGAGAGTATCAGCCGAGGCCACCTTTGATACCCCAGGCACTACTCTTCCAGCAGGCTCAGCAGCAGCAGAGGAATTGACTGCAAGGACGTGGACAAGCTTTCGCGATGACCTTGGAGAACGCACAGACTCATGGAGTAGCTAATGCGCGTAAGTGATTCGTAGCTATCGTTTCTAGTATTGTTTTAGCTCGTGCCTGTTGGTTCGTGACCTCAGCCTTAACCTAGTAATTTTGAACTTGCTAATAACCTAGTATGATTTTAAGTGATAACCTAGTTTTTCTAAACTGTAGTTTTCTGGATTTCCTTCATCCGAGAAATTGTATAACTTTTAATGCTTAGGGAAATAATTTTCCCTATGTGTTATTCTTACACCCTCAACCTTGATTCTCCTTGATCGTGATGTGCTTCGAACAATATTTGCAACCGGGTCATCTCTGTTGACCGGTTATTCTTTGATTGCGAGGACGCAATCCTCTTAAGGGGGGTAGGTTGTAAACCCCCTGATTTTTTAAAATTTTAAATTAATTTTTTTCATAATTTTCTAGAATTTTTTCGTATTTTTAACTAATTACAACTAAGGTATTTGTAATTAAATGATTTTTAAATATTGTTAATTGATATTAAAATATTATGAAAATAATATTTTTGGGTGTAAAATAAAAAATTAGACATAGGGTAATTTTTTGGAAATTTATTGGACCCCGAAAACATTTTAAAGCCCAAAAAACCAAGTTTATAATAAACCAAAATAAACCCTGAATTAAACCCGGTTTATTTCTAAATAAACCAAACCAACCCGAACCGCAGTTGAACCGAACCGAACCAAACCCAGCTCTTAATGGGTCGAGTCAGATCCGAATTGAACCCGACCCGGACCCGTTAACCCGGCCGAAACCCTAATCCTAATCCTTACCCAATTACTGTTCCGGCGCCTTTAAAACCATCTCGACACCCTCGCTCCGTCGGCCGAAACCCTAATCTCCTCTGCCCTAGCCGTCCACTGCAGCCACCGACGCTCCCAGCCCTACTCCATCGTCGTCCCCGTCACGACGCCCTGAGCCCCCGCCTGAACCGTGCCCTAGCCGCCCTCTCTCCTCCGCCAGAGCCCGACTACCTTCGCCTTCTCTCTCCACCGTCTCGCCTCCGTCTCTCTCTCCCCGTCGAGCCCCGGCCGCCTCGACGCCAACCCCCACCTCACCGTGCCTCACCCTCTCCCAGTCGCCACCACCACCAACACAACACCCCCATCTCCCCTCTTCCTCCTTCCCCGACTCCACCTCCTCCCCTCCGCCTGAGCACGGACTTCTCCTTCCTCAGCCATGAGCCCCGCTGCCCTGCCCAGCCCAGCACCTCCACCATCGTCCCCGACGTCTCCTCCGTCCTTCACCCTCTCCGCGACCCACAGCCCTCGACGACCTAGAAACCCCGCTCCGTCATCGTTCCTGACGAACTCCCAGCCCCGACTGCCCTAGCACCGGCCGCCCTGACTCGACAGCTTCGCCTCCGACGACGCCGACGAGCCCCGAGCAGCCCTCCTTCGGCGAAGCCTCGGCAAAGTCTCCAGAACCCTAATCAAAACCCTAGAACTGTACCCGGACATAGCACAGTAACCCGGACACCGTGTCCCCTTGTGTCGTGTCGACTCACGGGCACGAGAATCCTGATTTCCATGGAGCCCTGTTCAGGTAACCCGTTCTCTCTCCTCGTTGCTCTGTTTTCCGTTTCGTCAGTTGTGATGTGTAGACTGTGTAACCCTCTCGATGCCCGTACAACCCGCTCGGTGAGTCGCATCCTGTGGTGATCGTAAACCGCGATCCAAAAATAGAAAAAATAATACCCCATTTTCCCCCGGAACTGAGTGTGCCCCGCCAAACGGGACGACTTGGTCGCGTGCGGTCTTCACCGAAAGGTGCGCGCCGTTGATACGGACGTGCATGATTTCGCAGAAGTTGATTTGGATGTATGTGCACACCGGAATCAACGCGTATCCGCCGACAACGCCCCATATCCGCCTGTTCTGGAATATGTTGTAACTTCGTGTACACACGTCGGATCGAAACAAAACTTGCGCCATCGGACTCGTAGCAATACGTTGGTCCTGTGACCTAAGTTTGGTTCGATTCTGAGAACGTTGACAAAATCGCGTATCGTGGGCCCCGCGACTCCACTTGACCAACGATTTTGTGACCGGCTCATCGGAATCCAATTCTGGAAGTTTCGTTGGGTTCGTATCATCGTTCTGGACTTGTTGGAACTAAGTTTGATAAATTTAGAGACCATTGGTTCTGACACGTTTTTCGGTGCGAAGCGACCTACATGTGGATCCCGCTCTGAGCAGAAACTGTTATTTTTGCCTTTGTGTCCAAATTGGACTCAAGGACAGGCATTTCTAGCTATTTGATATTTTCTGAATCTGATGGTGATATTTATTTTAGCAATCGGAGGAGTACCTGCAATTCCCACTCAAGTCAGAGCTACAGTTGGAGCCAGAACCACAGGCAAGTGTACCTTGCCAACCTTGCAGTTTTGTTACTTATTTTTTTGACTTATTTATATATTGTTCTACATGCTTAACCTAGGACCGTGTGACTTTACTTAGCGTCTGATTAATAGTTGGGTGCCAACCCCGTACGCGGAATTGTGTAACGTCACCTAGAGATGGATATCGACACCCTATATATTCTCGTGCTTGCATTATCAAGTACGTCATACCCAGGACACCTGACACGATGCATGAGACAAAATCTTCCTGAGATATTCATGGTGATTCTGTATAGGTTACAGGGTTCATGACATATTCTTTTTGCTTAGATATTACATGACTGGTTGCATTAGATATGATCCTGCCTGGCATGGACATGAGATATTGTGGACATAAGACGTATGATTACATTGGGTGGGGAGAGTCACACAGGCTACAGGTTGACTATATTATACCGGCGTCTTAGTCTCTCTTCGAGCTAGACAACCACATGATATCACTGCTACCGGCTCCCAGACACAGAGCTTGTAGTGGTCCCAACCTGAGTTCTAGTGCTGCTCTCATCTTGCATATCACTTAGCTGGTTATAGTTTACCCTATTGTTCATTATTTTTGTACTGTATTATTGGCTTGAGTTATTTTGTACCTTGCTATGTCCCCTGAGGACCTGGATTCGGATTATGTCCCCAGGATTAGCAGACGAGATCGACCCCGAGGTATACGGGACAGGAGCATTAGCATTAGCAGGAGCAGGAGCAGACACTGGAGCAGTACCATATCCAGTAGACGAGTGATCCCTGAGGGTATCTTCTGAGTATATACTATTTTTATACTCAGTATTTGTTGTGGTTATCTTTATTCTTATATCTTGACAGATGTATCAGACTTGTTATCGGGTTGTTCCCCGATTTATTTACTTATGACTTGCTGATGATTATATTTGACTCTATTGATATTGTTGTTCATTTCTGTGGATGAGATTAGTATATCTAGACCCTTATTGTTGTATTACAGCTTAAGTACGCCCCGATGGATCCATTAAATTGGGTTTGCCCATCGGTGTGTGCTGCTGGCCATTGCCACGTGTCTAGTCCCTCAATATTTTGGGACTGGGGCGTGATACATTCTATGATAGTTTTCATTATTTGATTACTACTATAATTCTAGTATTTATAAATGTTACTTATGATTCTTGATACGATGGTACATGGATTGATATTTTTATTGGATCGTCAGTCATGAGATGTTACCTTGATTATCGAGATGATATTGAATACTGCTTCTTGTTGGTATTGGATAACATTGGATATTATAGGTTAAATATTGGATACATTGGCTAGTAACGTGTCATGGTTGGATCCATCGTATCCGTCGGGACGGAAAAAATACTAATTAAATATGTGATCAAGAACTATCGACAAGTAGTGTAATCGTTGGCTACTAACTAATCATACACTACACGTATGGTTGAGTTAGCTCTCCTTAGTATAATAATTGAATATCCCAAGCCGATCACATATCTAGTTTGTATCTCAAAACACATAGTATATTGTAAACTCTATTTCAGTTCATAGATTATCTTGTTCTATTCTTGACATTATATTCCATCTCTTTCATTCTTGTACTCATTAATTTATATTTCTATTGCTAGTATAGCCTATTCCTTCATTATTTTTAAATTATCAGTTTATTCTCATCGTATATAGCATCCTCTATTTTACTGTTTTATAGTTTTTGTCAATTAATTGGAACTGCTTTTGGGTTATACTTTGCTCCATTCCTGACTGAATAATATTTTTCAGAGGATCCGGGAGATTGGTGTCCGATGTATTAAGGAACTCAGCCTATAGATGGTGCAGACGTGGACCCACTAGTTCATGAGTGATTGTTGGAAGATTTATTCGGATCATTAGTCTTTTATAGTTAGACTCTATTAGTACATTGGTACCGGATTTGTCTCTGGCTTATTTTGATTTGGATATTGTATTGAGATTTGATGTTATCGATATGAGTTGTAGATGTTTAGAGATTAAATATTATTTTAGAGTTCTTTGATTCCTATCGTGCTATTGTGATTGAGTATTATATCATTATTATTATTATCTTTTATCCTCCGTTTGGAGTTGAGACATTGACATGATATATATATACTAAGTGAGATAGAAAGATTATATTGACAACCTAGACATCGTTCTACCGCCGATGCTGCGGCGTAGGCTGAACATATCCACGTTCTCGTGCCCTTTACTGGGTGCGGGTCATGACACCGACAGTGAGCGGTTATGATTCATGTATTTTGTACCATAATTCTCGTAGAATGTGCATAAATAATTGTCCCCACGACCTAGGCTTTCCTCATATAGGAGGCCACGTGCCAAGATAACAGTAAGTGGTGCACCCACTAATCAGAACGTGGGTTGCAAGTCTTTAAAATATACGTGTACAATGGCAAATACAGTGCATATTGCTCATTTGTATGCGCACATCCAAATAACCATTTTGAGTACTATAAATACAGGATCAGTGTTATCCTATGGACAAAGACGGACGGACGTAGAGAGAGGGAGAAGTCATTCGTGCCAGTGCTACCATTGCCTTCTTGCTAAGTTCTCAAGAACTCGTGTGTTCTTGTATTTCTTATTTGTGTCGAGTAGTCCAAGAAGTAAAGTGAATGACTGCAGATCATCTCTCCAGCTATACTTCTCCAGAATTATTATACTTTAGATTCTTGTATAGGATTTATTGTACTTTCCTTCTCTTTCTACTTTGTGTAAAAAAGTTCGTTCAATGTTTTGTTCATGGCAAACAAAATAACGACTCTGCTGTGGACGACATCTGATGAGAAAGTGAAAGCTCAACTCGCTCCACCTACCTCCTTCTCAGCATCAGGGTAGGAAGAGCGAGGCTTTGGCAGCCAAATCTTGTGGATCTTCTCTGACTTGGTTGTAGTTGAGGGGTTAGCCCTACCCCCAGCGAGAAATTATTTATAAGCTTGTTGGTCACATTGCATGACCAACGTCTTCTGCGTGGGGTACGACTTCCAGAATGTCGAGGGTCTAAACTTTGGCAAAGGACGTCGGTTCCTTTACCAACCCCAGGGTTATCCTAGTAGGTCTCGCCATGGGCTGGAATACGAGGATGCTAGCATGCAGAATCGTTCAACCAAAGCTAAAAGAAGTAGTTCAAAGAAGAAGGTCAACTCATGTCACATGGTCCTTCTCTCTCTTGTACCTGGAGAAGTAATGATCGGGAAAATAAGATCCGTCAAAAAATATTTGAGGACATACGAGTAGGCTCA
The DNA here is from genome assembly GCA_036927795.1 of Iris macrosiphon. NCBI lineage: Eukaryota > Viridiplantae > Streptophyta > Magnoliopsida > Asparagales > Iridaceae > Iris > Iris macrosiphon. The sequence goes on from JAYESA010000015.1 coordinate 142,064,852, forward strand.
GGAAGATGCACCTCCTACCTTCTCTAGTCCTACTGCCCTAGCCGATGTGGAGGTAGGTCCGTCGAAGCCCATTGCAGTAGAGAAAACTAAGCAAAATAAAGTGCGGTTTGACATGTCTTTGAAGAAGAATCCATCTCAAGGACTGGACAAACCCTACAACTTTGATATACTGGCACAGCTGGCCTATACACCGTCTCGGCTTTCCATCTTTGAGTTACTTCGGCTCTTGAAGGAAACTCATAATGTATTGAGCGAGGCACTGACGCACGCTGACTCATATCTAACCAAACTCAAGTCTCTAGATGAGGAACAAATGGCATGCCCTCACTTTCACAGTGTGATGGAGAAGATTTATTATATCACCTTCATACAAGACAATATGTTGCTGAAGGACAACCGTCATGATAAACCATTATACTACACTGTTTATGTTGGTTCCATCAAGTGAACTAGATTTATATAGATCCGTGCTCGTCACTTAGCATTATACCCAAGAGCTTGCTCCTAGATCGGAAAATTCAGACGCATAACCTATCAAACACCAATAGTAGAATCTTGGGCTTCAATGCTGAAAGGAGCCATCCTCTTGGGAAGATACGCCTCAAAATTCAAATAGACGGTATTTGAACTGAGGTCACGTGCTATGTGATCGACTCAGAAGTATCCTATAATGTCCTGCTTGGGCGCCCTTGGATACATGAGAACAAGTTTGTGCTTTCAACCATGCACCACTGTTTCAAATATGTTGTCACGTCCCAGTCCCAAAATACGTAGGAGTAGAGTATGTAGCAATAGCCAGCTATGTATCAAGCAGACTCCAGCCCAACTGAAAATCGTATACGCTGTCTATACTATGGTATAATTTTTAATAAGACAAGTCAATCTATATCTCAATCCACATAAAGAATAAACATCAAGAATGAACAATATGGTTTATGGTCTATAATCCACTAGCATATATGTTTGAATAGACTCAAAAAAATAATATGAGTTTATCAAAACTAGGCTATTTTAATAGAATACGTCAACGAGAAATAAATATAATAAAGAAAAATGATGAATGTAAATATATATAGATTAATTTTATCAAGAATCCGAAACACGTTCGATGGAGACAAATCCACTACTAGTAGACGAAAAGATAAGAAAAAAAAAAATCAAAGTCTATGCTAAAAATAAACTAAGCATTTGCAGGGCCATCAAATATTGTCGTACCCTAGGATCCAGGTCCATACATCTGTGGGTAATACTCGTCTGCTAAATACCTGGAAAGGAAACAGGTCCTTAGTGGGACGTAACAAGATACATAAAAAAATGCCAATGTAACAAGATACTAACCGAAAACTTGAAATGATCATGTACTATTGTTAAATAAAGTGTGGGAACGAATCGAGAAGGACCCAAAACACATCTAATCATGTAATACGTAAAAGTACAACATCTCTACCTATCATACATGCAACTCTCCATGTCCAAGTATGTTTCAACAGGGTACAAGTATACTAATAACAGCTAAGTTATAAAGATGGAAGCAATTGATCATAAATATTCTATCAATAAAAAAATAGGATACAACAACTTCCCAGAGTATGCATACAAATGGAACTACATGTAATACGGAGACATGAGCAAGGTATACTTGTCTGGTTTTTGTCCCAATGTTGTGCTGAGGTCGAGGGCTTGAACGTTTGTACCAAGAGCCTATTAAAAATAATATAGATTATTTGTTATTTTATCTATCAATGGTTAGGTTATTCATATTCCATACAAGATCCCACTTAACTTTGCAATTATATTAGTTGTTTGTCGTGTATCTTGCAAATTACCAAAGAGGGGGGGGGGGGGGGGGGGCTAAGATGTAAAATTTCCTTAACATTTAAAACTGCTACTGATTGGGTTTGTAAAGGAGCGAGGAAATCTTACATAAACTAGGTTGTGCTTAAACCCGACGATAGCGGTTCCATTAGCGGAGCATCACCCACTGGTGCGGAGAACTTGGCGGTGTAGTCCTGGTCTCCCACGGTGTCGGTTGGACGAGGCGAGTTCATAAAGTTTTGCTCATGCACGAGGAGGAAGTCGACTGCTTATCAGTTCATGCGGGTCGGCACACGCGAAGGCGTTGGCTTCGAGCGCACAGTTTGTTATACGGGGACGGTAGAATCTGTCTAGGTTATTGAGGGATGTGGCATCTCATGAAGGGGTCGGTCTCCGGGCGTCTGCTCATGCTTATGGGAGTCCGTTGATATCGGAACACGTACGTGGCTCCGGTAGCTCGGGACCAGAGGCTTGGTGTAGATGTGTCAACGATGGCGGTGCGTGTTAGGGACCAGTTTGGATTTGGTAAATTTTGGACCCCAAATATGGTCAAAGATTTGATTTAACATATTTTAAAAATCTATATTAAATGGAAGATTTGATTTAATTTTAAATTTGTATCAAATATTTAATTTGACCATATTTGGACGTCCATAATTGGTATTGGACTATTTTAGGTGGAATATGATTCTTATTTTAAGAATTTTCTATTTCGAAAATCCTATTATGACCTAAAATAAGATTCTCATCCTATAAATATAGGTGGGTGGAGGCACAAAGTATAGCACAAGTTGGAGATTCGGGGTGCTCGTCCACAGAAAATCTAAGAGAAAGCCCGTACCTTTTTCTTAGGACTTCGTCATCCAAGACAGAAAGAAGAAAGAGATCTGATCGAGAAGTCATCACCTTCGCTCAGGAAGATTGCTACGGGATGGTGAGTGATTTCAATTATAATCTCTTTCTTTTTTTCTTGAGTGTTGTGAGGGAGTTAAATCTATTAGGGCAAAATGTTCAACATTTATTTTTTTAATCTTCTAATTTTACCTGAATTATAAATGTTAGAATTTATCAAGGTGACGTAGTCACCACCATATACTTGTCTCTATCTGTGCTTGGTGTTTATTAGACAGGAGTTGGTTATCTCAGGTTGGTTGGCCTAAATTTTTCGCTGTGGGCACTCTCAGACACGATATCGGAACGCTTGCAGGACGTGTCTTATTCCCAACATCTGGTATCAGAGCTACTGGTTTTGGTTCTAGCAACTATGTCTATGGAGTAGATGAACACTCGTATGATCACCCTCACATGGAAGAATTATACAATTTGGAAGCGAAGGATGGAGGATATACTCTGGTGCAAGGAATTTCATGGTTTGTTGGAGGGCAACAATGCTAAGCCATCGAACAAAGCTGTTGAAGACTAAAAATGAATGGATCGAAAGGTCGTTGGATTCATCCTCTAATGGATGGATGATTCGATATTTCACCACGTGTCCATGGAGAGTTTAGCAAAAGTATTATGGAAGAAGCTGCATTCGTTGTACGAAAGGAAGAAGGCTGACAACAAGGCATTTTTGATTCGCCAACTCGTCAACTCGAAGTACACGGAGGGTGCCCCAGTGGCAGAATATCTGAATAAGATTTGGGTTATTATCAATAAGCTCTCTGCGATGAAGATGGTGATTGATGATGAGCTTTAGTCCCTTTTGCTTTTGAGTTCTCTATCGGAAAGCTGAGAGACGTTGGTGGTCATGGTGAGCAACTCCACGCCTGGTGGAGTTGTCACGATGGAGGCAGTTAAAAGCAGCTTGTTGAATGAGGAGATCCGACGTAAGCAAGTTGAATCATCGCAGGATTCTGCTCTGGTGACTTTCTATGGGAAGGGAAGACCCAAGTCACAGGCGAAGAGATGGGGGAGTTCTCGGAATCTTGCGACTGTGGACCGCAAGGAGGTCTGCTATCACTGTAGAAAAATGGATCATATCAAGAGGAACTGCATGAAGCTCAAATCTGAGAAGGCCAAAGGCAAGGATGATCAGGAGGATCTCACGGCTATGGGAGATCTCATCGTCGCAGCAACCGACAGATAGAAACCTTGTGGCATATGTCATGATGGCGATTGGATCATGGATACGGGAGCGTCGTATCACGCCACTCCATATAGGAGGATCTTCATGTCATACCACGATGTCAGGTTTGGGCATTTTAAGATGGGCAACAAGGAAAATGCTGCAGTTGTAGACATCGGTGATGTGCACTTGATAACGAAGCTTGGTTAGAAGCTTGTTCTCAAGGATGTGCGACATATACCGAGTTTGCGCTACTACTTGGTTTCGGCAAGGAGGCTGGCGGATGATGGCTATCGCAGTTTGTTTGGAGGCAAAGATTGGATGCTTACGAAAGGTTTCCAACAGCTGGCTCGAGAAAATTTATGTTGTGGCATGTACAGGCTCAAGCCGCTGAGTTGTACAGGCAGGCTACAAACATCGGATGGAGGCTTAAGGGTATTCGACAGGAGTTGGATCGTCAAAAACTTGCTGAGGAGGGGCTACGAGATACTTTGAGGATTATGGAGGATTTGGTTCATTGAGACAAAGCAACGAATGGTGATGAGCCAAAGATTGAGGGTCAGTATGTCGGTCCCATGACAGCTGGTTGGTCTCCAAATGGGGGTTGCTTCACGGATCTGATTTTGGCGACGGGTGGTTTGTCAAAGCTTCACAGAGCGACATTGGTTTCAGCAGTTTGAGGCCAGGGAGGAGATCGAGGTTTGTAGTAAACTCAATCTGAGATGGGAGCGTTACCATTCACATAGTTTCGGGGAAGCTATGGGTCATCGACGACATACACAGTACGTGATGTTCTACTCGATGACGCATATGCATGGTGGAGCTTCAAGTTCGGATACGAAGGTGGACAGATTCAGGAGTTTGAATCTTGGAAGAATTGTACTGTCAGCTTGGTTGGGCCAGCCAAGGGTGAAGAAGCTCGTCGAAATATTAACACGTTTCGGTGGAAGATGGAATCGGGGACATGCAACCAAGACTCACGATGAGGCTGATAGTCAGGGACTTTGGTTTCAGCCGTGTCATTAATGTTAGCAGAATCCCAATGGTACAGAAGGTGCTACACATGATAGCTAGCGTTGACGTGACGGTCGAAGAGATGGAGACGAAGAAAGATACAAATCAACTAGGGGGATTGGAGATTAGTGGCATGGGGGAGCAGGAACTCTATCGCGGGACGACATGCATGGAGTCCAGTTGAGAAGCCATGGGGTCAACACCATCTCATCAGACTGGAGGGGGAGATTGTTATGGTCCAGTCTAGATTTGGTAAATTTTGGACCCAAAATATGGTCAAAGAATTGATTTGATATAATTTAAAATCAACATTAAATGTAAGATTTGATTAGATTTCGAATTTGTATCAAATATTTAATTTGACCATATTTGGATGTCCATAATTGGTGTTGGACTATTTTAGGTAGAATATAATTCTTATTTTAAAAAAAATCTATTTAGGAAATCCTATTATGACCTAAAATAGGATTTATCATCCTATAGATATAGGAGGAGGGTGGAGGCACAAAGCATAACATAAGTTGGAGATTTGGGTTGCTCGTCCACATAAAATCTAAGAGAAAGTTCATACTTTGTTGTTAGGACTTCACCATCCAAGACAGAATCTAAGAGAAAGTCTGTACTTTACTCTTAGGACTTCGCCATCCAAGACGGAAGGAAGAAAAATATCTGATCGAGGAGTCGTCGCTTTCGCTCATGGAGATTGCTACAGGTTGGTGAGTGATTTCAATTGTAATCTTTTTTTCTTCTTGAGTGTGGTGAATGGGTTGAATCTATTAGGGCAAAGGGTTCAACATTGATTTTGTCAATCTTGTAATTTCACTTGAGTTATAAATGTTATAATTTGTCAAAGTGGCGTAGTCACCACCATATACTTATCTTTATCTATGATTGGTATTCGTTAGACAAGAGTTGGTTATCTCAGGAGGGTTGGCCTAGAGTTTTTGATGCAGGCACTCTCAGACACGGTGTCAGAACGCTTGCAGGACGTATACGATTGCCAACAGTACAAATATGAACGGGCTTCTCCAGCGTTGATCGGCCGAGCACCAACGCGCCGGGGTCCAGTGAAGTTGACTTCTCCCGCTTTGGGCGAGGTTGCACCGAATATTATTGGATACGTCGTCTATTGCAACGATGACTGATGTGAGTGTTTAGAGATAAGCGTTTGCAGGAGATAAAGGCAGTAGTCGGGTAGCGGTTTTCTCCGATGAAGGCGCTAGACGAAGCTTGGCGTGAAAGGTATAGATGAGAATAGGGTCATGGGCCCTGGGTATATTTATAGGCAGTTGATAGGTGCTAACTAGGGTAGATATACTTATCGATTTGAATTGGATTTGAACTATTGCTGATGATTATCTAAATTTCTGAAAGCGGTAAGATTAAGGATAGTGTTTTTAAACTGCTTGTATATGACAGAAAAGGCTGATAAGGATAGTTTTTAAACAAAGAAGAACTTATATGCTAAAATATGAAATAATATAGATGGAGGGGAGAGAGAGAGAGAGAGATAAAATGGAATTGAGGGAATCTACAAGCTTGTATAGGCAGGATGGGAATTAATAATTGATAAGGCAGACTTGTGCATTCTAACCCGATTTGATATATTAAGAGAAATTCGGTTAAAGTTATATAATTATGTTGATGGGAAAAATCTAGTCAAATTTAATTATTCATTTATTTTTATTTTTCTTATTATATATTGTTTAGATATCTAGATATATAAATATTTGGTTCAAATATTGCATTTTAATTTGTTCCCCTCTTTTCACTTTATCTAAGATTTTTGATATATCTAAAGCTCAGATATAATTATGGCTTTATATACATATTCATATAGTGGCACATTTATTTATCTATCCATCCATCTAAATGCCAATTTTTTACAATCATAGTAGTATAAATATATAGGTTTTTGAAAATTTGGGGGATGGGGTTCACATATGGATAGTCAGGGGGATGTCAAGACATAGTTTGTTGACATCATCCCGTTTAAGGGTGTTGAGGCATATTACTCTGACTCTATTCTCTACACACCAAAGTTCTTAGAGGAAGAAGCCCATGAAGCCGATGATGAGGTCGAAACAACTCTAAATGAGGAACCTCTCATGATTCAGATTAAAGGACGTGTTACTCGGCAAAGTCCGTTGGAACCTCTTGTTATTCACCTTCATAAGTCAAGCGCGAGAAGAAGGCGACGAAACCTTCTCCTCAAGAGCCTCTTGTTATCAAGCTCTGTAAGTCAACGCATGAGGAAAAAACAAAAGCACCCTTGGTGATAGACATTAATAAGAGGACAAAGGCTCCACTTATCATCAATCTGACTAGCAACAAGCACCCTACTCCAGTAAGTCAACCTCTAGTCATTAATCTTACAAGCCTGCTACTAAAGCAGAGCCTTCTGCTAACTTTGTAGAGGAGGAGAAGATTATGTATTTTATAAATAAAGATGATACCCCTTAACACTACGCTGATATTTTGACCCCATTGTCAAGGAGTTTTTAGAAGCCATGTATGCTTATGAACCCCTTTTTATACCAGTGGCACCACCATTCCGGACAGGTACCTCATATAGTTCATCTGAGGGTTCCTGGTTTATAGTCCCAGCAAGGCAGAATAGAGAACATCAAAAACTCTTCGACAAAGCTAGGGTTAAGAGGATCACGCAGAATGATGACTCGGATGAATTCACGGGGAAATGCAACTCGATCGATATAGTCGTCCTATAAAAATATCATCCAGAAAATGGGCTACAATTGGAATTTCGACAAAGGTCTTAACTATGGAAGGTGTCGACGTACTCATATACGTCACTTTTTCCCAAAAGAAAAACCTGAAACCTACTACCAACAGACTCATAGTGGTTTAGGTTATGTCACTGCTCTGACGACTCCTGAAAGCTCAGAGTCAGACACAAAATATATTCTCACTCCTCCGAATCGTCATTATGGGATTCTGACGGAAGTATATGTGATGTATTCAAGCATGCTCTATCTGTCGATATGGTGTCGATCAACCCAGACGACGAGGATGATTAATCACTAGAACCCTTTGAAAATGATCTGTGGGCACAACTGTCACGTCCCAGTCCCAAAATACGTAGGAACAAGTGTAAACCCCCTCAAAATTTTAGGTAGACTGGATATGGTAAGAATTTGGTTTAGTTTCAGGTTGTCTAAGGATTAGAAATTAGGGTTATCTAGACTTGTTCTTTAATTTAAACCCTTGGTGCACCTTACCGTTGCTACAATAATTAGAGCACAACGATAGCTTTTACTTTTCAATAAATCTATGCACTCTTGACCCGACAAGCCAACCTAGGCACTGGATATTTCTGTCACTCACAAATATACTCCCTTGTGTTCTAATTTAATTGCACAACTTTTCAGTCACAAAAATTAATTCTTTAATCCTAAGTCTTGTACCTATGTCGTTGCCATCGATTTGGGGACACAAACTCAACCCGTTTTGCCTAACCAATTAAAGAGCCCAAGATTAACACTAAGCCTACACTGTCCATGATATTTGTATCACTCCCAATTGAGATCCCATGTACTCCCATTTAATTTAAGAGCACCTATGGCACATTATTTAATTAAATTGGGGAAACTGACTTAACCTAACCCCAACTTAACCCAACACCCATTCATGAGGGTCATACAAAACACCCAACACCCTTCCATCCTATAAAATACCAAACACCAACTTTCCACATCAAATTCTCACTCTTTTTTCTTTGTGTAAACACCCAAATGTTAAGGGACTTAAATGCAAAGAGGTTTCTAGGTGTCACACTCCTATTGGTGCAAAGCAAATAAAACCTCCTCCATCCTCATATGACTGGTCATCTCGCACACTCTCTCCCCTTGCATATTACTTTTTCTCATATAAAATCCTAGCCCTTGATTTAAATTTTCCCCTATCACAACCACACATTACCTCTATATTAAAACACACACACCCTTCCCCATATGGCGGGCCCTAATCCCAAGAAAAAATCTAAAATTTTATACCACATTCTCTCTCCTTCCCTCCCCTCTTCTTCAGCCGAACTAATCCCCCTCTTTCTTCTTCTACTTCTTCCTCTCCATTCTTCTTCTTCTTCTTCTTCTTCTCCATTTTTTCTTTATCTTCTTCTTCTCCTCACCCTCAGCCTTAACACCACCGCCTCTACCATGAGAAGCCACCTACACCACTACTTCCACCACGAGCAGCTACCTATACCACCACCTCCATCGAAGCACCACCACCATCACCGTTACCGAACACCACCAACACCACCGCTGCCACCTACACCATCACCTCCAAAAATACCACCACCATCGGCCTCAACACCACCACGACCACACTACCAACATAACCACAACTACACCACCACCACCACCATGAGCCAACCACCTACACCACCACCTTCACCACCGCAGCTACCAGCACCACAACCAACAACTACCAACACCACCACCAACAGCTACCAGCACCACCACCAACAGCTGCAGCCACTTATACCACCACCTTTACCACAAATACCTCCACCACGAGCAAAGCCACCACCACAGCCAACACCACCCCCCACCGAGCATCACCGCCGGACACCACCACCATCACCACCTCCGAGCATAATTACCACTACCATCACCATCATCTCCACCCCATTCTCATCACCACCACCCTCACCACCGTCAAGCACAACCCCTACCACCACTGTCTACACGAGCACTACTACCACGGTCAACACCGCCACTGACTGAAGCTGCAGCACCGCCGTTGCCACCAGCCGCAGCCGCCTTGGTAACTTCTCCTCCTTCGTCCTTGTTTTGTAGTTATTCCTATGTGTTAAAAGAAACCCTAGTTAGGATTTAGGGTTCCCTGAGTAATACCCATGTTTAGTTTAATGGCATTCGTCTGGCGTTATATATATATATATATATATATATATATATATATATATATATATATATATATATATATATATATATATATATATATATATATATATATATATATATATGTGTGTGTGTGTGTGTGTGTGTGTGTGTGTGTGTGTGTGAAATGCATGAATGATGGAGATGTTGTTCCAATAAATTTCGGTTCGATAGCTTTGATGTTATGATTGAGGATATTATATGTGAACATTATGCGTATTTAGGTGTAACAACTAAATTGGGTTTATGCATTTATGTCTATGATTACATGGATGGTATGGTCGAGGATGAACATTATATATAGATGACGAAATCACACTTGATGAATATTAGCGGTTGAGGATATTAATTGAGGACGTTATGTGATTGGGTAAATTCATATTTAATGCAATATTTTCCTAGTCAACTTGGGTTAACCCTTATTATATTTATTATAGATATTGAATTTCTTTAGAGTATTCTCTTAGTTAATTAGCAAATGAATTTCTTGATATATTTACTTATATAAATATTTATTTAGAATCATTTTTAGGTTATTTTTTTTTTTTTTTTTTTTTTTTTTTTTTTTTTTTTTTTTTTTTTTTTTTTTTTTTTTTTTTTTTTTTTTTTTTTTTTTTTTTTTTTTTTTTTTTTATTATAGATATTGAATTTCTTTAGAGTATTCTCTTAGTTAATTAGCAAATGAATTTCTTGATATATTTACTTATATAAATATTTATTTAGAATCATTTTTAGGTTATTTTAGATTTTTGAAGATTTTTTTAGAATTTTTAGGTAATTAAAACACAGGGAACGTAAATTTTTAGGACTTCTATGATTTACTTTGAGACCATACTTGCATGTTATTCCTACCAAATATTTATTTTAGGTTAAAATATTTAATTATTTTTTTCTATAATTTATTTAGAATTTTAAAAAATTTATTTAGATTTTTAAAATTATTTAGGATTTATTTGGATATATATAGTCTTAATATTAGATAGATGTTAATTTAGTGTTAATAGATATTAATAAGATTATATATAAATTATTTGTATTATCTTTAATTCTATTTAAGATTATAAATTATTGAGATAAACTTAAACTCTATTTTTAAATTAATTCAAATCCTGAGCCTACTAGGAAAGCAATTTCATGCATATCATATCTTATTTAAACTGATCCTATTCATATTCAAATTAGCCAATCCTAGTCGTATTCAATTAAGTAGTCTCCACCATTATAAATACCTCATCCTTCATATTTTTCTTCCCTAAATTCACCTCATTTTCGTCCAAAAAGAGTCAAAATTTGTCATAAATTCAGCCTCATTTTCTAGTATGTTATGACGACTTAAAAAGACGATATCTCCTAGCTTCGGACTCCAAACGCACTCCAGTTTTTTTTGTTAGAACTATATCAAGGTTAGTTTTCTGAATATATAAATTATTTTAATAATTTCAGAATCTATTTTTCCAAAAAATTCTAAAAGTTCCAGTTGTCCAAAATTAGACGCGTTTTGGTATTTTCGAGATTTTAGGAGATCCCGAACTCAGAATTATAAACTGTTTGAAGTTTTGGAAATTTAACATGATGAACTTCCATAAAAGAATTTTTACAGAATTTAAAATATAAGTTTATTCTACTGTAAAATTTGTGCAACGTAGACGTAAATAGGAAACCACCGAAAACTGTCATCTGTGCGCCCTTGTGGCCATAACTCTTTACTGACTTATGATTTTATGAAACCGTCTATTCCAGTGTTCATGTAGCATTAAAATATATAGGATTTCATACACAAATCTAGGATTTGAGTCGGTTGACTTTTTGGTCAACGGATTGCCTCGATTTGCGTGTCACGGATCACAAATTCTTAAAGTTGACTTTCTTTGGATCAAAATTAGAGATTAACAATAAAATAAGATTATAATAAGATTAAAATACTATTTTAAGTTATTTTATTCAGAATTAAAATAGATAAAAATGGAGGAACCTATTCACCCACTTTTGTAACCTAACTTATTTAATTTATGTGACGGGTAGATCGGACGACGTCTTGAGTTGGAACTTCATTCTTTTTCAAATCAAGCAAGATACCTTGTCAAATTGCTTATAGTATTTTATATGCTTAGTATATTTCTGTATATTTATTATATTTTTGTTTATTTATTGCATGTGTAGTTTCTTTCAGTCATTACTATATATTAGATATATTGACACACACTTGACACTTAGTATCATGAGAGGACAATCATTAGGCGTATGGGATTTTAACTACTCTGGTAAACCGTAGTATATAGCTCGCACTACGGGTGTGTGTCGCGCTGGCTACCCCCGCGGTATGTCGATTTCTGGAGTCTCGCTGGTCGCTACCCCCGCGGTATGTCGATTTCTGATGTCCACTGACGAGTGTGTGAGTTGTAAGGTAGATCGAGTAGCCTACCCTTGCCCATACATCGAAAAGTTGTCCTCATTGCATTCATATAGATTGTCCTGTACAGCGTACTTATATATTTTCAAACATTATGCATGTTTACTGTATTCAAATTGGCTTGCTTCTATGTATCTTGTTACGTCCCTCTGAGGACCTGGTCCCTTTCCAGGTGTAGATGTTCATGAGTATTCACAGGAACGCAGATCCGGACTTGCTACTGATCGTTGAGGAGGTTTACTCTTCGGGCCTAGTGTTTATTTGGTGCTGTACTTATATTGTATTTTCTCTTATATTCTAGTTGGTAGTGGATTTATTTCCATCTGTCTGTCATCTTTAGATACTTCTTATTGAGATCTAGTTATGTAGATGTTGGTTATTTATTTATATTAATTTTTTATGGATGAGATTTAGATTATACCCTATGACTTGTGATAGATTTATACCACTTGTGGATTGATATTCATATTACAGCGTACGTGTAGATTTTGGTTTCCATATATTGGAGTTGCCATATCCATACGGCTGGCATACTTACGTATCCTAGTCCTACATATTTTTTGGGACTGGGGCGTGACAGTACCGGAACCCTGTCTTCAGCATCTGGATCCAAGCAAGTGTACATTGCCATTCTGTAACTCAGTTTCAGTTTTTCTGTTTATTCCATCTATACATTGTGTGTGCTTTGGATCAAAATCGTTACTTAGCATCCGGGTCATATTCGGGTGTAGACGTTCGTCGTTAAAGTCTAGTATCGATTATTAGATATTTTTTTGATACTTTTATGTACCTTCTTGGATATATTGGAACCCTAGGACACAATCAGACACTGTCATTGTGCCAGACTTATTGTATCCAGATAGTGTCAGCATGACCAAAATCTATAATGACTATAGGATCGTGATTGGTGCCAAATACTTCAGTATGACGAGACTGTTAGATAGAGATTCAGGCTCAGCGAGCAGTGGATGCGTCTCGTTGACCGCATTGGGAGGGAAAGACAGTTACTAGACGCTTGGGCTACTTTGCACACGCTATATATATATATATATATATATATATATATATATATATATATATATATATATATATCCTTATTTACGTAGAGATCCTATATCCAGAGTCGTAGTATTTACTGTGTGACTCTGTGCTCGGAGCTACGGTAAGCACCGTGTGTCTCTGTGCCTTGGAGCTACGGATCTATATTTGGAAAGTCCATATGTTGAACGTTGTCTTCAAGTAGCGTCTCATTTAGGTGGTTATTCTAGATTACACCGGCGTATCATATTTTTTCTTTCTGTTTTACTATGGCATGCTATTTTTGTATCTTGTTACATCCCTCTGAGGACCTGGTTCCCTTCCAGTCTTAGGTGAGAAGGACTACCCGGAGGAGTATGGACCGGGTGTATATCCAGGAGCAGGACTTGTTGCAGAGGAAGAGATCCTTCCCGAGGACTTCGCTTGATCACTGGTAGTGACTTCACCCTGGGCCCGGTATCATTATCTAGTTTGCAGATATCGACCCTAGTTATCTTATTGCTTCCTTTCATTCAGTATTTATATTAGCGGGTTTGTTCCCGTGTGACTCTATCCTTATTATATTATGATAAATTTCCAGACTTATTTTCTTTTTGCATATTAATAGACTTGATTTCTCTCTGTGTTCCATATTCTTTTGTTTGTGGATGAGATTTAGTTACACTGCTTATGTTTTATATGTTGGGTTATATTAGTGTACCTTACAACTTAGGTGCACTCCAACGGGTCCATTAGATTGGGATGCCCTTCGGAGTGTACCCGTTGGCTAATGTCACGTGGCTCAGTTCCTTATATTTGGAACTGGGGTATGACATAGTTGTTGTGGTAGCCTATGCAGGTCCGGTTTAAATCGTCCTGGTTACCTGACTGTGCCAAGCGAGCCTGCAATTAGGAATAGATATTAGGATCTTATTTACATGCTTGAGTACTTCATATAACACCTCTATTTCAATTTTATTTTGCCAATTTGCATCCTGTTTAATTCTTAAATGCTGATATTAAACATGACATCTTTTCAGAGTTATGAATCTCCGTAGTGGACGTATCGCACAGCCGGATGATGTCCCCTATGACGCCGGGTCATCAAGGAACCGACACTGGGGCATGTTCTTCTATTGACCCCCAGCTCCCCAGGGACAGTCATCTGGGAAGCCAGAGGTGCCTCCAGACGGGCACTAGTCTCAGCACCAGGCAGATCATGCAGTCCAGAGGACCGCAGGACAGGAGGAGCAACAGTTGCCCCTACCACCTCTGTTTTCCCCACAGATGCCATACATGCCTTTTCCACCAGGGCAACCCATGGACAGACTGCAGATGTTCCAGATGGTCTACGCTATGATATAGGCCCAGCATCAGGTCCAGCAGCAGGCCCAACAGTGCCAGGCTGAGTCTTTGAGAGAGAGTATTGTGACGACTTTGGGACAGGTGTCACTACCAGCTCGCTAGTCGACGATGGGGTCTGTCATAGACTTTCGTCGTATGATACCACTTCCATTTATTGGAATGGAGGAGCCGACGTAGGTACACACATGGCTTACCAATATTTAACACCAGTTGGAGGCCACCAATCTTCCAAGACATAGATGGATGACCTCTGTCAGGATGCAGCTCACTGGTAACGCTCATCACTGGTGGCTTTCAGAGGAGGAGTGTTTAGGGCCCAATAGGGTCACTTGGGAGGAGTTCTCTAGGCTCTTCAAGGAGATGTTTATTTCTTTTACTGCCAGAGCGAAACTTTGGGACAGGTTCCAAAACCTCAAGCAGGACAGTTTGACCATTGAGGAGTACAATACCGAGTTCCTTCGTTTGAGCCATTTTGCCCCGTACTTGATTCCGACTGAGAAAAAGAAGGTCGAGAAGTTCTACGAAGGCCTAAGTTTTGAAACACAGAGGTTCATTGGATCTATAGCCCCCACCTCTTACTCCGAGGTTCTATTAGCAGCTCGACGCCAGGATCGTATCAACAAGATGGAGGCCAATCTGAAGCGCTCCTATGCATCATCATCGTCAGTTCGAGCACCGCAGGGAGGACCTGCAAAACATCCCATGGTACCACAGCAGCAGAGAGCAGCACCCTTGCAGGGACCAGTGATTCTCACTTGTCATTACTGCGGCAAGAGGGGACACTTATTGAGGGATTGTCGACGGAGGTTGGGAGTATGCATGATATATGGATCTGACCAGCATGCAGTCCAGGATTTCCCAGACCAGAGGATTCCATTACCAATGGTTTATCGACCAACCTTACCAGCACCGAGGCCCTACCAGCAGCATCTTGGGCCTATCTTTCCGGGATCGAGGTTGCCCTACATAGGAGTTGGGACACTACGACCACCAGCACCAGGAGGAAATCAAAGGAGGCCACCCTTGGCCCCACATGCAGTTTATTTTCGGCAGCCTCGACATCAGCCGAGGGCACCAGCACCAGGACATGGCCAGGCCTTTGCGATGACCATTGAGGAGGCAGAAACAGCTGAAGAGGTGATTGCAGGTACTATTTTAGTAGCTTCATTAGCAGCAGTAGTATTATTTAATTCTGTTGCCACACACTCTTTCATAGCTGCTAGTTTCGTGGCCATCCATAGAATAACAACTGTACCACTTCCAAAGATTAAGAAGATTCTTACGGGAGGTGGAATAGTAACAGTTAGCGATACTTGTAGATCTTGTTCAGTAGTTGTTTGCGGGCGAGAGATGCGTGCCCGATTTCTAGTCTTCTCCATGCCAGACTATGACATTGTCCTAGGCATGGATTGGTTGAGCTAATACCATGCGATGCTAGATTGCCGACATGGATGCGTTATATTTAGACCACTAGATTACCCTGAGATTGAGTTTCTTCGGGGAGTCCGAGAGCATGGTGTCCAACCTACCTTAGCGGCACACATTGCAGAAGGTGAACTAGTGTACCCCCACATTATATCAGAGTTTAAGGATATGTTTTTCGAGGATCTTTCAGGCCTGCCACCTGACAGAGAGATAGAGTTTACTATAGAGTTGACTTCCAGAGCCGAGCCAGTTATTTCCCCGTCTACAGACTAGCACCGAAAGAGTTGGTTGATTTGAAGGTCCAAGTTGGTGATCTCTTAGACAAGGGTTTCATTCAGGCTAGTATTTCTCCATGGGGAGCACCCATCTTATTTGTGCCGAAGAAGGATGAGACGGTACGTTTGTGTATCGATTACAGGGCGCTAAATATTATAACTATAAAGAACAAGTACCCTTTGTCGCACCTTAATGATTTATTTGATCAGTTGAGCAGTGCATACATATTCTTGATGATCGATCTCAGATTCGACTATCATCAGATCAAGGTTAAAAATGAGGACATTCCAAAGATATCTTTTCGGATGAAGTACGGGCACTATGAGTTTTTAGTCATGTTGTTTGGTTTAACCAACGCGCCAGCAGTATTTATGAGCATGATAAAAAAGGTTTCCACCAGTACTTGGATAAGTTCATGGTGGTATTTATCGATGACATCTTGGTATATTCCAAGAGGCAAAAGGAGCACGAGAAGCATCTCAGGATCGTGTTGGAGACATTGAGGCAGGAGATGTTGTATGCCAAGCTCAACAAATACGAGTTCTGCTTGGATATGGTACCATTCCTTGGTCACATAATCACTAAAGATGGACTATCAGTTGACCCAAAGAAGATAGTCGTAGTGGAGACGTGGCCTACACCTACATCAGTTATGGAGGTTAGAAGTTTTCTCGGACTTGCCGGATATTATCAGAGGTTCGTGAAAAACTTCTCGAGGATCGCTGTGCCTATGATGCGGTTGACGCGTAAAGGCGAGGAGTTTATCTGGACTGAGGAGTGTCAGACGGCTTTCGATGAGCAAAAGAAGCGTCTGACGACAGCACCGATCTTGATACTTTCTTCTGGATCTGAAGGATTTGTGGTGTATAGCGATGCATCTGGGAGCATACTAGGATGTGTAATGATGCAGCATGGCAAGATAATAGCTTACGCATCGAGGTAGCTGAGGGTTCATGAGAAGAACTATCCAACACATAATCTAGAGCTAGTTGCGGTGATATTTGCACTAAAGTTATGGCGGTACTACCTTTAAGGAGAGCGGGTTAAGATTTACATAGACCACAAAAGTCTAAAGTATGTCTACACTCAGAAGGAGCTCAATATGAGACAGAGGCGTTAGCTAGAGTTGATGACAGACTATGATATTGAGTTATAGTACCACCATGGCAAGGCGAATGTTGTAGCAAATGCCTTAAGCAGGAAGCCCATGGCGTACTTTTTGATGACTCAGCAATATTTGTTAGAGGATCTTCAAGAGCTTGGGATAGAGGTTGTATTACTAGGCATGGATGGACAGTTAGCCAGTCTAGAAGTTTAGCTTATATTGGTTGAGAGGATCAAGGCGGCCTTGCCTACCGATGCAAAATTTTGGAGACTGTGAGATAGGATAGAGGCCGGCATGCAGACGAGACTGCGGATTCACGAAGACAGAATGTTGAGGTGTAGAGATCGTCTAGATATTCTGAGTAGCTAGCTACGCCAGTAGTTGATGACCGAGGCCCATAGTTCAATTTATTCTATTTATCTCGGAGGTACGAAGATGTACCGAGATTTGAGACAACACTACTGGTGGCATGGGATGAAGAGGGAGATTGCAAGATTCGTGGCGAGATATTTAGTCTGTCAGCAAGTCAAGACCGAACATCAGATGACTGCAGGACTATAGCAGCCACTTTCCATTCCAGAGTGAAAGTGTGAGCATATTACCATGGACTTCGTCACGGGATTTCTAAGGAGCCCTAGCGGGAAGGATGCATTCTGGGTTATCGTGGACTGACTCAATAAGTCGGCATATTTTTTGCCCTTCAGAGTTGGATAGTCCACGGAGATATTAGCTGACATGTACATAAGGCAGATAGTACGACTACATGGAGTGTTTGTCAGCATTGTATCGGATCATGATTCCAGATTCACGTCATATTTTTGGCAGAATATACAGGAGAGTCGAGGAACTCGCCTCAAGTTCAGCACTGCATATCATCCACAGACTTATGGTCAGTCAGAGTGCACGATTCAGATACTAGAGGATATGTTAAGAGCATGCATGATCGACTTTGGAGGATCTTGGGAGGACCATCTACACTTGGTGGAATTCTCATATAACAATAACTACCAAACAAGCATACA
Organism: Iris macrosiphon; assembly: GCA_036927795.1. Classification (NCBI taxonomy): domain Eukaryota; kingdom Viridiplantae; phylum Streptophyta; class Magnoliopsida; order Asparagales; family Iridaceae; genus Iris; species Iris macrosiphon. The sequence goes on from JAYESA010000015.1 coordinate 142,083,291, forward strand.
CATGGCACCCTATGAGGTACTGTACGGTAGGAAGTGCAGGTCTCTGGTATGTTGGAGTGACGTAGGAGAGCGTCAGATACTTGGTCCAGATTTGGTGACATAGAAAGTAGAGAAAGTAAAGCAGATTCAGGGCCACCTGCGCACAGCACAAGACATGCAGAAGCATTGGGCAGATGCGCACCGCAGACCTTTGGAATTCAAGAAAGATGATAATATTTTTTTGAAGATATCGCTTACTCGTAGTACCATCATATTTGGGGGCAGAGGCAAGCTGAGTCCAAGGTACATCTGACCTTTTGACATTTTAGAGCGTATTGGCGAAGTAGCTTATCGTCCTGCATTGCCTCCGTCATTAGAAGGCGTGCATGACGTATTTTACGTATCATAGTTGAGAAGATACGTGGCAGACCCTAGACACGTGCTTGATCATTCAGAGATTACAGTCAGGCCCAGTTTATCATATGTGGAGCAACTAGTAGGGATACTCGATCGCAGTAAGAAGATTTTTAGGGGACAGAGTATTCGACTGGTCAGGGTTGCATGGAAGCATCATTCGCCGAGCGAGTCCACCTGAGAGTGCAAAGATTCCATTCAACAGTATTTTTCGTAATTATTTGAGGACCGAGATACGAATTTATGTACTGCATTTTGATTACCTGTTAACTTTTTAATTCTCGTAACTCTTATTCGTGCTTTACTTTTAATTTCGGGAACAAAATTCTTCTAAGTTGGGAAGGATGTAAACTTCCTCAAAATTTTAGGTAGACTGAATATGGTAAGAATTTGGTTTAGTTTCAGGTTGTCTAAGGATTAAAATTTATGGTTTTGTAGACTGGTTCTTTAATTTAAACCCTTGGTGCATCTTACCATTGCTACAATAATTGGAGCACAACAATAGCCTTTACTTTCCAACAAATCTTTACACTCTTGACCTGACAAGCCAACCTAGGCACTGAACATTTCTGTCATTCACAAACATACTCCCTTGTGCTCTAATTTAATTACACAACTTTTCAGTCACAAAAATTAATTCTTTAATCCTATGCCTTGTACCTATGTCGTTGCCATCGATTTGGGGACACAAACTCAACCCGTTTCGCCTAACCAATTAAAGAGCCCAAGACTAACACCAAGCCTACACCGTCCATGATATTTATGTCACTCCCAATTGAGAACATATGTACTCTCATTTAATTTAAGAGCACCTATGGCACATTATTTAATTAAATTGGGGAAACTAACTTAACCTAACTCCAACTTAACCCAACACCCATTCATGAGGCTCATACAAAACACCCAACACCCTCCCATCATACAAAATACCAAACAGCAACTTTCCACATTAAATCCTCACTCTTTTTACTTCATGTGTAAACACCCAAATGTTAAGGGACTCAAATACAAAGAGGTTGCTAGGTGTCACACTCCTATTGGTGCAAAGAAAATGAAGAAACCCCCCATTCTCATGTGATCGGCCACCTCACGCTCTCTCTCCCCTTACATAGTACTTTTTCTTATGTGAAATTCTATCCCTTGATTCAAATTTCTCCCCTATCACAATCACACATTCCCTCTATATTAACACACACACACCCTTCCCTATGTGGTCGGACCTAATCCCAAGAAAAAACTAAAATTTTATACCGCACTCTCTCTCTTTCCCTCCCCTCTTCTTCAGCCGAACGAATCCCCCTATATCTTTTTCTTCTTCTTCCTCTCCATTCTTCTTCTTCTTCTTTATTTTTTCTTTATCTTCTTCTCCTCACCCGTAGCCTCAACACCACCGCCTCCACTACGAGCAGCCACCTATACCACCGCCTCCACCACGAGTAGCTACCTACACCATCACTTCCACCGGAGCACCACCACCATTACCGTTATCGAACACCACCAACACCACCGCTGCCACCTACACCATTACCTCCAATAACACCACCACCGTCGGCCTCAACACCACCCCGACCATACTACCAAAATCACCATGACTACTCCACCACCTCCACCACGAGCCAGCCACCTGCACCACCACCTTCACCACCGCAACTACCAACATCACCAACAGCTACCAATACCACCACCAACAGCTACCAACACCACCACCAACAGCCGCAGCCACTTAAATTACCACCTTCACCATGAACACCTCCACTAAGAGCAAAGCCACCACCACAGCCAACACCACCCCCTACCAAGCATCACCATCGGGCTCCACCACCATCACCACCTCCGAGCACCATTACCACTACCATCACCATCACCTCCACCCCATTCTTATCACCACCACCTTCACCACCGTCGAGCACCACCCCTACCACCACTGTCGACACGAGCACCACCACCACGGTTAATACTGCCACTGACCGAAGCCACAACACCATCGCTGCCACCACCCGCAGCCACCCTGGTAACGTCTTCTTCTTCGTCCTTGTTTTGTAGTTATTCCTATGTGTTAAAATAAATCCTAGTTAGGATTTAGGGTTCCCTGAGTAATACCCATGTTTAGTTTAATGGCATTTGTCTAGGGTTATATATATATATATATATATATATATATATATATATATATATATATATATATATACAATGATGGGAATGTTGTTCCAATGAATTTTGGTTCGTTATCTTTGATATTATGATTGAGGATATTATATGTGAACATTATGCATATTTAGGTGTGACAACTAAATTGGGTTTATGCATTTATGTCTACGATTATAGGGATGGTATGGTCGAGGATGAACATAATATATATGACAAAATCATACTTGATGAATATTAGTGGTTGAGGATATTAATTGAGGATGTTATGTGATTAGGTGAATTCATATTTAATGTAATATTTTTCTAGTCAACTTGGGTCAACCCTCTAGTTAGTACCTTAGACGTGAGTTATGTAATTAAGACAAAAACCTATGCTAGTTCATGATGTCATATTTTATTTTAGATAGTTTCGAGCTAGATTATTAATTATTTTATATATCATCTCTAGGTACTTTGGGATCCTTAGACTTGGACGTTGTACCAGAGCCCCGCCTTCAGCATCTGGATCCAGGCAAGTGTAGCTTTCCATTCTGTAACTCAGTTCCAGTTTTACTGTTTATTCCATCTATACATTGTGTACGCTTTGGATCAAAATTGTTACTTAGCGTCCGGGTAATATCCGGGTGCAGACGTTTGTCGATAATGTCTAGTAGCGATTGTTAGATATTTTTTAATACTTTTATGTACCTACTTTGGTACATTGGAACCCTAGGACACAATCAGACACTGTCATCGTGCCAGACTTTCTGTATCCTGATAGTTTCAGTATGACCGGAACCTGTGATGTCTATAGGATCGTGATTGATGTTAGATACTTCAGTAAGACGAGCCAGTTAGATAGAGGTTCAGGACCGTATTGGGAGGAAAAGATAGTTACTAGACGCTTGAGCTACTTCGTATGCACTATATATATATCCTTGTTTACATAGAGATCCTGTATCCGGAGTTGTTGTATTTACTGTATGACTCTATGCTCGGAGCTGCGGTACGCACCGTGTGTCTCTATGCCTCAGTGTTACGGATTTATATTTGGAAAGCCCACGTGTCGAACGTTGTCTTCAAGTTGTGTCTCACTTAGGTGGTTATTCTAGATTACACCAGCATATCACATGTTTCTTTTCTGTTTTACTATGACATGCTATTTGTGTACCTTGTTACGTCCCTTTGAGGATCTGGTTCCCTTCCAGGATTAGGCGAGGAGGACTATCCAGAGGAGTACGGATCAGGTGTATACCAGGAGGACTTGTTACAGAGGACGAGATCCTTACCGAGTACTTCGCTTGATCACTGGTAGTGACTTCACCCAGTGCCCGGTATTATTATCTAGTTTGCAGATATCGGCCCTAGTTATCTTACTGCTTCCTTTCATTCAGTATTTGTATTAGCGAGTTTGTTCCCGTATGACTCTATCTGTATTGTATTATGATACATTTTCATACTTATTTCTTTTATGCACATTAATAGACTTGATTTCTCTATGTGTTCCATATTATTATGTCTGTGGATGAGATTTAGTTACACTGCTTATGTTTTATATGTTGGGTTATATCATTGTACCTTACAACTTAGTGGCACTCAAACAGGTCCATTAGATTATGATACCCTTTGGAGTATACCCGCTAGCCAATGCCACGTGGCTCAGTTCCTTATATTTGGAACTAGGGCGTGACACTAAGTATATGTACTAATGCCAGTTATACGAACAAGTATAGAAATCCAGTTTAATGGTCCTAACCAGTCATACTATATTGTAGAATATAATTAAGACACAACATCTTAAGAAGGTAATAATCTAGTCTCATCCACAAATATCACAGAATAGAAAACTGAATGAATAGATAAATTTTTAGAACACACTATAAATAAAATCTAGTAGAGAATAATCCACGATAATAAAGTATGAAAGAATACTGAAAGAAATACAACTAGACAATAATAAAATAGTCTGAGCGTCAGCTAACTAGATAAAGACACCCAAGACACTAAGCAACTATCATCCATAACACTCAAGGAAACTTCTGTGGCTCCACCTCAAGGTCCTTGTCAGCAAAATCTCCAACTACGTAGTCCGTCGGGTACAAGTGCTCGTCTAGATCTAAAAATGTGCCAGGTCCTCAAATGTCACGCCCCAGTTCCAAAATGTCAGAAACTAGGCCACGTGTCACTGGCCAGCTGACACGTCCTAAGGGCTTAATCCATTTTGAATGGACCCAAAGAAACGTGCTACGCTGTCCTAAAATACTACAAATATAACACAGTCAAATCTATCTCATCCACAGGAAAATGTCAGAAAAGCAAGTGCTGAATATATATAATCTGAGTCTGATACAGTACACAACTGGTGAGAATACAAGCCTACTACAAAAAAACTGATAATAGCGCAGAAAAATCAGATAGACTAAGTAGCGTCTATCTGAGCAAAATATCTCCATCTCCAGGTAGCAGCATCTAGGGTCAAGCCTACTCTGAGGGTGTCTCCTCGAGCTCCTCCTCGGTAGCACATCTGGCCTCCTGATCAGGCCCGTACACTGTGGGGTAGAAAGCCTCGTCTAGATCTGGCAGGGAACCAGGTCCTCAGTGGGACGTAACAAGATACAGGAAATGACATGCCATGTATGTAAATACTGAATAAAGAAAATAAATACAGGGTGCTAACCATACTAAGTGAAAATGCAAGTAAAGATCCAGTAGTACGCATGGGAATGTATGGCTAGACATACGCTGACGTAATTCACCAATCGTGGCGACTGGCTAGTATATGTGTCGTATGCCCCCGACTCAGGGAACTCTGCAATCGACCATCTCTGATACGAAGGTATAAAACTTTATTGGAGGGGGGTGTCCCATACGTCCACTAGTTATCTTTTCCATCCCCATGAAACTAACTGTCAAGTCGTACATTTCCTGAGTTATTCTAATCCGTGATGCGGGTCACACGTACTGGTAGCTAATCAAATACGCAGCTCACATCCATATATGCAAATGCAACCATGTTGCGTATTTTCGTGATAGGATCTAGGAGAATATATTAGGATATTCTCTCAGCTGTTGGTGAGTCTGTAATATCATGTCAACATAACAGTTGACTGTACCCAAGGCAGTCTCAGGTGATCATGGTATATGAATTTCAGAGCAAAGTAGATATCAACAATTTTAATTTAAACAATAACTTGGCAAGGTATACTTGCCTACTCCCTGATAGTGTTGATAACCTGATTTCACAGTCAGGTTTGAAAGTGCTGGTGACAGGGGGTCACTGGCTGTGCTGAAGTTGGTTTCTGTTACAACAGATAGTGTTTGTGAATATCTTGGTTGCAAATAATAAGTATATATTTATCTATACTTATATACAAATATATGATATTGATATATATATAGTATGTATATAGATATAGTTTATATAGCAGTATATATATATATAGTATTTAAAGAACAGACAATTGCAGGTAAATAGTAGCAGGGTATATCCTCTGCTATATATAATAATATAATATAATAATATTTTCAGGGTGTATCCTCTGATATAATAATAAATATAATAGTCAGGGTATATCCACTGAGATATATATATAATAATAATATAACAGTACAGAAAGTAAATACATATATAATATCAGGGTCTATATGTGACCACTGTAAATATACATATATATAGATAGGCTGTAATATCTAGCACAGTAAATAAATTAAAATGACATTTGCAAGAATTTAAAATATATAATATATAGATAAGCTGTATTATCCAGCTGGATATTAATATATATAGATAATATATATAAATAGATATATTTATATATATAAGTGCAGGAAATAAGTGCAGAAAAATAAATAAAAGAAAAAAATGCATAGATAGTATTTATATAACATATACAAATATGTTACATATACATATATAACATATAGTATATATATTATATATATATAAATATATGTACATATTTATATATATACTATTGATATATATATAGAAATAAATGTATATATATATATCATAATATTATATAATATACATATACATATACACATACACATAATAATATATATAGTATATACCTATATACAATTTATACATATATAAATATATATATGTATAAAAATATAGTTATATATAGATATAATATATATACAGTATAATATACTGTAATTAATAGTATATAACTTTTATTATATAAAATAATACATTTATACATATAAATACATTATTATGCATATATATATATACATATGTATATATACATATATATACATATAGGATATTATATATATATAAATACATATATAATAGGTATAAAGGGTATACCTACTGACAGGTGGGCCCTAGGGGTTGCCGACGGCGGGTGGACGACGGCGGAGCTGGCCGGAGGCGGTCGGAGAAGCAGCAACAGCAGCAATGGCCACGGGAAGCAGCAACAACAGCAACAGCTTGCGGGGGCTCTGGCCGGCGGAGGAGCGGCGGAGGTGGCCGGGAAGGTGGTGGGTTCGGCAGAGGGGAGGACGGCGGTCAGGTTGGTGATGGTGGCGGAGGCCCACGACGGTGGTGGTGGCGGCTAGAGGCGTCGGGGATGAAGGTGGCAGCAGCAAGGGTTAGGGGGTGGTGGCTGCTGCGAGGGCTAGGGCGGCCGGAGGCGGTATCGTGGGGAGGTGAGGTGGTGGTGGTAGGTAGGGGAGGTCGGGGCGAAGCGTTTGGGGATGGTGGCGGTAGTCGGCGATGGCCGGAGGCGGCGCTGGGGGTGAATGAGAGTGGTGGTGGTGCTGTGGAGGTGGTGGTCGGGATGATGCTGTGGAGCTCAGGGCGGCGGAGGCGGTGGTCCGGTGGTGGGTGGCAGTGGTCGGAGGGAAAGGAAGGGAAGTGGCGACGGGTTCGGCGGTGGTCCGGTGGGTGGAGGGTGGCCGTGGTGGTGGTGGGATGGGTTGGAATGGAGGGAAGTACTAGGGTTTATATAGGTGTGTAGGCAATGGCAAAATTGTAAATATTAGGAAGTTTAAGGGTAAATTGGTAATTTTGATATTTTGGGATATTTTCACAGGATTTCTCTGGATTTTTATTATGGTGGGTCCCACCCACCTATGGTCTAGCCCATAGGATTTGGCCACCTAGCATGCAATTTTGTATATAAACCCCTAACTTTTCAATAATTGCAAAAATGCATAAAATTTGTATTTGCGTAATTTTGTAATTTACCAAATTTCAGATACTGATTTCCCGTAATTCTGAATTGTACAAAAATGAGGAAAATAGCTGGGGAGAATATTTTGGACAGTGTGGGGTGAGTCTGGGCAGGGACAGGGTCTGATTCTGCAGGTGATACGGTCATCGTATTTATTATTTAATAAATATTGCGCACGGTGTTTACTATTTATTTTGAGGCTGTTAGGGTCACAATCTTTCTACGGTGTCAATACGATAATTGTAATACAATTAGAGTAGAAATTTATCGTATTTTTGGTTGGGCAAAACAGGTGTCTATTGGTCCTCAAATCACTAGGGTACAGAGGTGGGTAAAGAGCAGAAATTTAAATAGAAAATAAATAAAATGAAGCACCAAACAAGGTTTCTGGAAGTTGCTAAAAATACAGAAAATGTAGTCTAACAAGTCTAGGGCAGGTATGTGAAATTTGTTTAGGGTTAACAGCTAGTGTGATGCCCTAATCAATTGTCTAATGAACAGGTGCACAATCAATATTTAATAAATAAAAAAAAATTGTCATAAATCTAATTAATCAAAACTAATCCTAAATTACTAAATTCTGGTCGAGGGAGTTTACAATCTACCCTCCTTAGAATATTTCGTCCTCAAAATAAAAACAATCATATAATGAAAATGAAAAATTGATTAAGGACATATGATGATTAAGAAAGATTGAATTTGAAATATTGGACATACCCTGGTTTGGAAATAGGTGGGGATAACGCTGACGAATATCCTCTTCTCGTTCCCAGGTGGATACACCTGGTGCATGATGTCTCCATGCAACACAAACGAGAGGAATAGTCTGGCCTCGCAACACTTTCTCGCTTCGGTCCAGAATTTCTACAGGCTCCTCCTGATATGATAAACTTGGCCCGATGGTGATCTCTGAATAGTCCAGCACATGACTCGGGTCTGGAATGTACCTTCTCAGCTGAGATACGTGGAAGACGTCATGTACTCCTTCTAAGATCTGAGGTAGAGCTAGCCTGTAAGCAACTTCTCCGACGCGTTCCAACACATCGAAGGGTCCAATGTACCTTGGACTCAGTTTCCCTCTTCCTCCAAATCTGATAGTTCCTCTAGTAGGTGAGATCTTTAAGAACACATGCTCCCCTACTTGGAACTCTAGAGGTCGTCGGTGAATGTTGGCCCAGTGCTTCTGCCTGTCTTGTGCAGCTCGTAGGTGTCCCTGGATCTTCTTTACTTTCTCCACCGTACGAATAATCAGTTCTGGCCCCAGAATCTGTCTCTCGCCAACATCACTCCAGCATACTGGGGAACGGCATTTTCTTCCATACAAAGCTTCAAAGGGAGCCATTTGGACGCTCGCTTGATAGCTGTTGTTGTAGGAAAATTCTACCAGATATAAGTGATCTTCCCATGATCCGCTGAAATCAAGCATGCAGGCTCTCAGCATATCTTCAAGTGTCTGGATGGTGCGTTCTGATTGGCCATCTGTTTGTGGGTGATACGAGGTGCTAAACTTGAGGCGGGTACCAAGACTTTCTTGCATACTTCGCCAGAAGTAAGATGTAAATCTCGTATCTCTGTCAGATACTATGCTGACTGGCACTCCATGCAGACGTACTATCTCCTTCATGTACATATCTGCCAAGACTTCTGTAGATTGTCCAACTCTAAAAGGTAGGAAATGAGCAGCCTTTGTGAGTCTATCTAGGATTACCCATACAGCATTACGACCACTAGGACTTCTTAGGAAGCCCATAACAAAGTCCATCATAATGTGTTCCTATTTCCACTCAGGTATTGGGAGGGGTTGAAGTAGACCGGCAGATCTCTGATGCTCAGCCTTGACTTGCTGACACACCAGGCATTTGGCCACAAAGCGTGCTATCTCCCGCTTCATTCCATGCCACCAGTAATATTGTCGCAGATCTCTGTACATCTTTGTGCCTCCTGGATGTATAGAGTAGGTTGAGCTATGAGCTTCTGACATAAGCTCATTACGAAGTTCTCCATTTGGAACATAAAGACGATCACCACATCTTAGAGTCCCATCTTCGTGTATACGACATCCTGTCTGAATTCCAGCCTCTGTTCTTTGTCGAAGTCTCTGAAATCTTGCATCTGTTGGTAGAGCAGCTTTGATTCTTTCTACCAAAGTTGATTGCAGCTGATAGTTTGATAATTGGCCGTCAAGTCCTGGCATAATGACCTCTATTCCTAAATTTTCTAGATCTCTCAGAAGACCTGGTTGGGTGATCATAAAGAATGCCGAGGGTCTTCTGCTTAGAGCATCTGCCACCACATTAGCTTTCCCTGGATGGTACTGTAGATCAATTTTGAAATCCGCCATCACTTTGAGCCATCGTCTTTGTCTCAGATTTAGGTCCTTCTGGGTGTAGACGTACTTCAGACTTTTATGATCGGTGAATATCTCCACTCGTTCGCCATATAGATAGTGTCTCCATAGCTTCAGGGCGAAGATGACTGCTGCAAGCTCCAGGTCGTGAGTGGGGTAATTCTTCTCATGAGTCCTCAACTGTCTTGAGGCATAAGCTACAACCTTCCCATGTTGCATTAAGACACAACCAAATCCTTTTCCGGATGCATCGCTATTTATGACGAAACCTCCGGATCCAGATGGTATAGTCAAGATGGGAGCTGTAGTCAGACTCTTCTTCAAGTCATCAAAAGCTGTCTGGCAATCTTCAGTCCATATGAACTCCTGCTCCTTGCGGGTAAGACGAGTAATCGGCTCCGCGATTCTTGCAAAGTTTTCTATGAATCGCCGGTAATATCCGGCAAGTCCTAGAAAGCTTCTCACCTCTGAGACGTTGGTCGGGGTTGGTCACGTCTCGACAGATGAGATCTTTGCTGGGTCTACCGAGATGCCTTCTCTGGTGATAACGTGTCCAAGAAATGCGACACGGTCAAGGAAGAATTCATACTTACTCATCTTAGCATAAAGGCTCTCCCGTCTCAGCGTCTCTAATACCAACCTTAAGTGCTCTTCATGCTTCTCGTGGCTCTTTGAATACACCAAAATGTCGTCGATGAAGACTACCACGAACTGGTCCAGATATTGGTAGAAGACTCTATTCATCAGGTTCATGAATACGGCAGGTGCATTAGTTAGTCCAAAAGGCATCACCAGGAACTCGTAATGACCATAACGAGTCCTGAATGCTGTCTTTGGAATATCTTTCCTCCGTACCTTGACCTGATGATAACCTGATCTCAAGTCTATCTTTGAGAATACCACGGCTCCTGTTAGTTGATCGAACAGGTCATCAATTCTCGGCAAGGGGTACTTGTTTTTGATTGTCAGAGCGTTGAGGGCTCTGTAATCAATGCACATGCGATATGTTCCGTCCTTCTTTGGTACAAACAACACTGGTGCTCCCCAGGGTGATGCACTAGGACGAACAAATCCCTTGATCTGTAGTTCCTCCAGTTGAAGCTTCAGCTCGTCAAGCTCCTTCTTTGCCAGTCGGTATACATTTGAGGATACTGGTGCAGCTCCGGGTATCAGCTCAATAATGAACTCCACTTCTCTGTCAGGCGGTAGGCCTGGCAATTCTTCTGGAAATATGTCCTCGAACTCTGCTATAATTGATGGAAGTGCTGTCTCCATCGCCATGTAAGCTCTAGGAGTCTGGCCTACTCCTTGCTCAATGGTTCCTCGAATATATTCGAACTCTGGGTGATCTGGGGGTCTAAAGATAACACTACCCCTTCGGCAGTCTAGGATAGCATTGTTCTGGATTAGCCAGTCCATGCCTAAGACAACGTCAAAATTTGGCATTGGAAGTACCAAAAATTGCGCTCTTAGTCCTCTACTACAAACAACTACCGGACAGGTTTCGATAATGTTGGTAACTGGAACAATACCTCCTCCAGTAAGTATTTTCCAACACTTGGGTAGCGGGGAAGTAGATAGCTTGTGCATGGCTACAAAACTACTAGATATGAAAGACAAAGTAGCCCCAGAATCGAATAATACAGTTGCATGTAATGATGCAACTAAAATGGTACCTGTTATAGTTTCCCCTTCAGGCTCTTCTGCAACGGCAGCTAACGCAAAGGCTTGTCCGTGCCTTTGTCCTCCGGTTTGTTGTCTGGCCTTGAACTGGGCCTCCTGAGTAGGCAGAGGTGCTCCTCTCTGATATCCTCCTGATATGGAGGGAAGCATCTTCTGAGCTTGGGCTCCTGGCTTCTGCCCTTGCTGTGGTGCTGCATCTCTGCGTTGTGGGCAGTCTTTGGCCAAATGATTTTTAGCTCCACATAACAGGCATAATCCCAGCTTCTTTCTGCAGTCATTGGCAAAATGTCCCTTCTTGCCACAAAAGTGACAAGTAGGGAGCTCCTTCTTCTGGTAAGGCCCCGTCGTCTGCTGTATCTGATATTGAGGACGACGTATAGGTCCTCCTGCTCCGTGCTGATTCTTGGCCGGGAAGGTTGGATTTGAGCGTCTGGCTCCTCGGCCAATGGCTTCTTGCTCCCTGGCTTCTGTAAGAACCTCGTTGTAGGAGATTTTCGACTGCGTTGTTGTGTACCTCTGGAGCTCGTAGTTAAGGCCATGGTAGAATCTTTTAGCCTTCTTCAGCTCGTTCGGAATCAGATCAGCACCGAAATGACTTAGTCTGCTAAACTCCGCGTCGTAGGCATCTACCGTCATGTTTCCCTGCTCCAGGTGCAAGAACTGGGAGTATAGGGCATTCTGGACTGTCGCTGGAAAGTACTTGGCGTTGAAATGCTCCAAGAATTGTTGCCAAGTTTGGTCCTTTCCGACGCTGCGCTCTATGGATTCCCACCAGTGATGGGCGTTGCCAAGAAGTTGGCCCCTCACATCGGTCATCCATAGGTCGGGAGTGAGTTGCGATCCTTCTAGCAGCATTTCGGTGTTGGAGATCCAATCGGAGATCTCTTCAGGAGTCTCGTTGCCTTTGAAATCTCTCGGGCTCATTTGACGGAAGCCCCGAACTGTGCCTGCTGGTTGGACAGGTACTGGTGTCGGAGTAGTAGTTCTCTCCAAAGCCGTCATTAACGTTTGTTGCAGAGCTTCAGTTTGCTGCCACTGAGACTGTCTCAGGGCCTCAGTTTGTTGCCACTGGTTCTGCAACATAGTCTGGAGAAACTGCAATATTTGAGGTTGACCCTCAAGTTGTGGCATCAGGATAGGCAAGGCTGGAGGTGGAGACAAAGGTGTCTCTGCCTGTGGTATTGGTGTCGTCTCCTGGCCAGAATTCTGGTGATTGGACAGAGTTCCTTGGGCACTTGGCGAAGGGTCTGTTGCTTGGTTAGCCCTATTATTCTTAAGTTTCCCGGGTATGTCCATATTTCTGAGGAAAATAGGATAATTAGAAAACACAAAGGAGATAAATAATGATAATCAAGCAAGATGCAATAATAGAAATTTTAAAGATGGTGTCAGTGTGGATGAGACCTAATATTCCTATCCTATTGCAGGCATTGCTGGGCATGTCATCATACCACTAGCAAATAAAACTAGACCTGTATGGGCCACCACTAAAACTATGTCACGCTCCAGTTCCAAAATGTCAGAAACTAGGCCACGTGTCACTGGCCAGCTGACACGTCACTAAGGGCTTAATCCATTTTGAATGGACCCAAAGAAACGTGCTACGCTGTCCTAAAATACTACAAATATAACACAGTCAAATCTATCTCATCCACAGGAAAATGTCAGAAAAGCAAGTGCTGAATATATATAATCTGAGTCTGATACAGTACACAACTGGTGAGAATACAAGCCTACTACAAAAAAACTGATAATAGTGCAGAAAAATCAGATAGACTAAGTAGCGTCTATCTGAGCAAAATATCTCCATCTCCAGGTAGCAGCATCTAGGGTCAAGCCTACTCTGAGGGTGTCTCCTCGAGCTTCTCCTCGGTAGCACATCTGGCCTCCTGATCAGGCCCGTACACTGTGGGGGTAGAAAGCCTCGTCTAGATCTGGCAGGGAACCAGGTCCTCAGTGGGACGTAACAAGATACAGGAAATGACATGCCATGTATGTAAATACTGAATAAAGAAAATAAATACAGGGTGCTAACCATACTAAGTGAAAATGCAAGTAAAGATCCAGTAGTACGCATGGAAATGTATGGCTAGACATACGCTGACGTAATTCACCAATCGTGGCGACTGACCAGTATAGGTGTCGTATGCCCCCGACTCAGGGAACTCTGCAATCGACCATCTCTGATACGAAGGTATAAAACTTTATTGGAGGGGGGTGTCCCATACGTCCACTAGTTATCTTTTCCATCCCCATGAAACTAAATGTCAAGTCGTACATTTCCTGAGTTATTCTAATCCGTGATGCGGGTCACACGTACTGGTAGCTAATCAAATACGCAGCTCACATCCATATATGCAAATGCAACCATGTTGCATGTTTTCGTGATAGGGTCTAGGAGAATATATTAGGATATTCTCTCAGCTGTTGGTGAGTCTGTAATATCATGTCAACATAACAGTTGACTGTACCCAAGGCAGTCTCAGGTGATCATGGTATATAAATTTCAGAGCAAAGTAGATATCAACAATTTTAATTTAAATAATAACTTGGCAAGGTATACTTGCCTACTCCCTGATAGTGTTGATAACCTGATTTCACAGTCAGGTTTGAAAGTGCTGGTGACAGGGGGTCACTGGCTGTGCTGAAGTTGGTTTCTGTTACAACAGATAGTGTTTGTGAATATCTTGGTTGCAAATAATAAGTATATATTTATCTATACTTATATACAAATATATGATATTGATATATATATAGTATGTATATAGATATAGTATATATAGCAGTATATATATATAGTATTTAAAGAACAGACAATTACAGGTAAATAGTAGCAGGGTATATCCTCTGCTATATATAATAATATAATAATATTATCAGGGTGTATCCTCTGATATAATAATAAATATAATAGTCAGGGTATATCCACTGAGATATATATATAATAATAAAATGACAGTACAGAAAGTAAATACATATATAATATCAGGGTCTATATGTGACCACTGTAAATATACATATATAGATAGGCTGTAATATCCAGCACAGTAAATAAATTAAAATGACATTTGCAAGAATTTGAAATATATAATATATAGATAAGCTGTATTATCCAGCTGGATATTAATATATATAGATAATATATATAAATAGATATATTTATATATATAAGTGCAGGAAATAAGTGCAGAAAAATAAATAAAAGAAAAAAATGCATAGATAGTATTTATATAACATATACAAATATGTTACATATACATATATAACATATAGTATATATTATATATATATATAAATATATGTACACATTTATATATATACTATAGATATATATATAGAAATAAATGTATATATATATATCATAATATTATATAATATACATATACATATACATATACATATACATATACACATAATAATATATATAGTATATACCTATATACAATTTATACATATATAAATATATATATGTATAAAAATATAGTTATATATAGATATAATATATATACAGTATAATATACTATAATTAATAGTATATAACTTTTATTATATAAAATAATACATTTATACATATAAATACATTATTATGCATATATATATACATATGTATATATACATATATATACATATAGGATATTATATATATATAAATACATATATAATAGGTATAAAGGGTATACCTACTGACATGTGGGCCCTAGGGGTTGCCGACGGCGGGTGGGCGGCGGCGGAGCTAGCCGGAGGCGGCCGGAGAAGCAGCAACAGCAGCAATGGCCACGGGCAGCAGCAGCAACAGCAACAGCTTGCGGGGGCTCTGGCCGGCGGAGGAGCGGCGGAGGTGGCCGGGAAGGTGGTGGGTTCGGCAGAGGGGAGGACGGCGGTCAGGTTGGTGATGGTGGCGGAGGCCCACGACGGTGGTGGTGGCGGCTAGAGGCGTCGGGGATGAAGGTGGCAGCAGCAAGGGTTAGGGGGTGGTGGCTGCTGCGGGGGCTAGGGCGGCCGGAGGCGGTGTCGTGGGGAGGTGAGGTGGTGGTGGTAGGTAGGGGAGGTCGGGGCGAAGCGTTTGGGGATGGTGGCGGTGGTCGGTGATGGCCGGAGGCGGCGCTGGGGGTGAATGGGAGTGGTGGTGGTGCTGTGGAGGTAGTGGTCGGGATGATGCTGTGGAGCTCAGGGCGGCGGAGGCGGTGGTCCGGTGGGGGGTGGCAGTGGTCGGAGGGAAAGGAAGGGAAGTGGTCCGGTGGGCGGAGGGTGGCCGTGGTGGTGGTGGGATGGGTTGGAATGGAGGAAAGTACTAGGGTTTATATAGGTGTGTAGGCAATGGCAAAATTGTAAATATTGGAAAGTTTAAGGGTAAATTGGTAATTTTGATATTTTGGGATATTTTCACAGGATTTCTCTGAATTTTTATTATGGTGGGTCCCACCCACCTATGGTCTAGCCCATAGGATTTGGCCACCTAGCATGCAATTTTGTATATAAACCCCTAACTTTTCAATAATTGCAAAAATACATAAAATTTGTATTTGCGTAATTTCATAATTTACCAAATTTCTCGTAATTCTGAATTGTACAAAAAGGAGGGAAATAGCTGGGGAGAATATTTTGGACAATGTGGGGTGAGTCTGGGCAGGGGCAGGGTCTGATTCTGCAGGTGATACGGTCATCGTATTTATTATTTAATAAATACTGCGCACGGTGTTTACTATTTATTTTGAGGCTGTTAGGGTCACAATCTTTCTACGGTGTCAATGCGATAATTGTAATACAATTAGAGTAGAAATTTATCATATTTTTGGTTGGGCAAAACAGGTGTCTATTGGTCCTCAAATCACTAGGGTACAGAGGTGGGTAAAGAGCAGAAATTTAAATAGGAAATAAATAAAATGAAGCACCAAACAAGGTTTCTGGAAGTTGCTAAAAATACAGAAAATGTAGTCTAACAAGTCTAGGGCAGGTATGTGAAATTTGTTTAGGGTTAACAGCTAGTGTGATGCCCTAATCAATTGTGTAATGAACAGGTGCACAATCAATATTTAATAAATAAATAAAAAAATTTTGTCATAAATCTAATTAATCAAAACTAATCCTAAATTACTAAATTCTGGTCGAGGGAGTTTACATCAGAGGAACATAACAAGTCCACAAAAAATTACCATGCATAAAAGTAAGCAGTAAACAATAAATAAGGTAACTAAACCATCTATGTGATATACACTCGACACATCTCTAGGGGCACATGAGGGGAAAGAAATAGAAGAACTAGTTATAGGCACTGTTCCTCCCCCGGTAAGAATCCTCCAACTCTTAGGCAAGGGTGAAGTAGCTATTTTATGCATTGCTATAAATCTAGATGATATGAATGAAAGGGTGGCCCCATAATCAAATAAAACAATAGAAGGTACTGATCTAACTAGAATAATACCTGTAATAGCCTCTCCTTCAGTCTCTTCTCCTCCCTGAGTCAGTAAAAATACTTATCCTTGCCTCTGAGCTCATGTCTGCTGTCCAGCTCTTTTGAACTATACTGCCTGTGGTGCCAAGGGTGGTCCTCTTTGCTGGCCTCCTGTGGCTGGTAGACGAATCACTACTACTCCTTGGTTGGTTTCTCCTGGTGTCGGTACTGCTAGCTTCTACCCTCCAAATTGAACAATAGCTCTACGTTGTGGATAATCCTGAGCCTGATGCTGTCATGATCCGCAGTTCAAGAAAGTTTATAGTTTTTCCTACACTCCTTTTGTATGTGCCCCTTCTTGCCACAGAAATGGCAAGTCGAAGATTCTCTGAACGGGTAGGGCCCTGTCCTCTGTTGTTGCTGATGTCCCATTGGTTGTTTGATAGGTCTCCTTGTTGCGTCTTTGCTGGTCCTTGCTGAATTATCTGTTGGTTCCCTTTCTCCTAGCTGATGGCCTCCTGAATCCTGACTTCTATTAATACTTTAACATAAGTGATCCGGGACTGTGAGATGGTATAGTGCTGAAGCTCCTGAGTCAGCCCGTGATAAAATATCTTAGCTTTCTCTAAGTCATTGGATATCAGAACGATGCCATATCTACTGAGGCAGCTGAACTCCAAATTGTACTCATCAACCATCTTGTTCCCCTGCTTTAGATGGAGGAACTGGTTGTACAATGCATCATTCACAGTGGCCAAAAATTATTTTTTCT
The DNA here is from genome assembly GCA_036927795.1 of Iris macrosiphon. Taxonomy (NCBI): domain Eukaryota; kingdom Viridiplantae; phylum Streptophyta; class Magnoliopsida; order Asparagales; family Iridaceae; genus Iris; species Iris macrosiphon. Next base: position 142,101,194 of record JAYESA010000015.1, read on the forward strand.
CAAAGTACTCCAAGAATTTCTCCCAAGTTTGGCGTGTACCCAATTGGCACTCCATCGATTCCCACCAGTGATGAGCGTTCCCTTTTAATTGAGTCCTCACTCCTGTCATCCATAAATTCGTAGGCAGCTATGACGCCTCTAAAATCTTCTTGGTGATTTTTATCCAAGTTATGGTCTCCTTTGGGCTCTTATTGCCTTTATATGGCTTGGGGTTCATCTATATAAAATTCTTTACTGAACCAATACGCGCTTGTGGCACTGGAGCTAGTGCCTATGCTGGTGCGGGTGCTGGTGCAGCCAACCTCTCAAGTGCTGTCAGAAATCCCTGCCTCATCTCGACGGCTTTCCGCCTCTGCTCTGCTGCTTGCTACCTCTGCTCGGCAGCCAGTGTGCCGGCCTGCTGTCTTTGTTCTTGCATCATCATCTGAAAGAATTGGAACATTAGCGTTTAGCTGTCCTGCGGTGCTGTTGGAGCTGGGAAAGCTCCATTAGGCGTCGTGGAAGGAGCTAGTGGAACCGGATTGTTAGTCTGCCCATCCGGTCCTGGAAGTCGGGGAGTCGTCGAGGCCTCTCCTGGTGGTTGGCCATTGACCCCTGAAGACGTGTTGCCCGCTCGGTACAGTTACGTAACAAAAACAGCTACCTCGACTTGCTTGGGCCATCACTAAAAATATGTCACGTTCCGGTCCCAAAATACGTAGGACTAGGTATACGTACTGATGCCACCTGTACGAACAAGTATAAGAATCCAATTTAATGGACCTAACCAGTCGTACTATGCTGCAGAATATAACTAAGACACAACATCTCAGGCAGGTAATAATCTAGTCTCATCCACAAAATAGAAAACAGAATGAATAGATAAAGTCTCAGAATGTACTACAAATAAAGTCTTTGGGATAATAATCCACAATAATAAAGTATGAAGGAAACTGAAAGAAGTACAACTAGAAAATAATAAAATAGTCAGGACATCAGCTAACTATATAAGGACACCCAAGATACTAAGTAACTATTATCTATAACGCTCAAGAAAATTCCTGTTGCTCCACCTCAAGGTCCTCGTCAGCAAATTCTCCAACTCAGAAGTCCGTCGGGTACAAGTGCTCGTCTAGATCTGGAAAATGTGCCAAGTCCTCAAAGGGAAATAACAAGTACACAAGAAATTGACATGCATAAAAGTAAGCAGTAAATAATAAATAGGATAACTAAACCATCTATGTGATATGCACTCGAGACATCTCTAGTGGCGCATGAGGGGAAAGAAATAGAAGAACCTGTCATCCCACCAGGCTTTTAATAGAACTCGGGGGTACACCATTAACACAGTAAGAAACAAAAATTCTATACGCTCACTAGTAGATTCTTTCCTCCTAATGTACTATCCGAACCGTATACGCGGTGCAGACATAATGCAATAACGTCAATAAAATATAGGAACTAAACTAACATCAACTACTAAGACAAGATGCAAACTCACGTATCAATGGCCAGTCAACACGCTAGTCTATACACTTTATCTCTCACTCAGTGAACGTGTTGAACAAGTGTCAGGTCAGAAGATACCACGTACCTTCACAGTATACCAGGTAAGTCTTCTACTCTAAGATGCGTGCGTACAACTAAACAAATAAAACTAAGCATAATATAAACTAAATGATACAATCACGCAAGGTATACATGCCTTCCAAGACAAGCTGCGAGCACAACAAATCTGGTACGAAGCTTTCCACAGGAACATCTCGAACACCTATCAATTAATATTTACACTAATTAGACTCTAACTTCTAGTTAAATTAAATTATTATCTAGTTATTAACTCTATATTGGTTGCACATGCAAGTAACTACACACCAAAATATTACTAGTCATTAAACCTTACCAAAACCATAAAAAATATTTATTTATAAAAATAATTCTAGAATTTATTGGGAAAATAGGGTATTTAGTGATAGGGTCATCTCCCATAAATTTTATGAGTCTCTCCACTGTGCGAGTTACCAACTCCGGTCCAAGTATGTGTCTCTCGCCCACACCACTCTAATATACTGGTGATCGACACTTCCTTCCTTATAATGCTTCAAAAGGAGCCATATGAATGCTTGCTTGGTAGCTATTAATGTAAGAGAAATCTAACAAGTGCAAGTGATCCTCCCATGATCCTCCAAAGTCAAGCATGAACGCTCTCAACATGTCTTCCAACGTCTTAATAATGTGCTCCGACTGTCTGCGGGTGATAGGAAGTGCTAAACTTCAATATAGTTCCTAGGCTCTCATGCATGCTTCTCCAAAAGTGTGATGTGAACTACAAATTTCTGTCTGAAACTATGCTGACTGGTACTCTATGTAGGCGTACAATCTTCTTCATGTATATCTCTGCCAGAACTTCTGTAGATTGCCTAACTCTAAAGGGTAAGAAGTGTGCTACCTTAGTCAATCTGTCCACAATCACCCAAAATGAATCTCGGTAGCTGGACTCCTCGGAAAACCTGTAACAAAGTCCATGGTGATGTGCTCCCATTTCCACTCTAGGATTGGAAGCGGTTTAAGTAGTCCTGCTGATCTCTGATGTTCAACCTTAACTTGATGACACACCAAGCATTTTGCCACAAATCGTGCTATCTCTTATTTTATCCCGTGCCATCAATAATGCTGTCTCAAGTCTCTGTAAATCTTCGTACCTCCCAGATGAATAGAGTATGTTGAACTGTGAGCCTCCGTCATTAGTTCCTTCCTAAGCTCTCCATTAGGAACATAGAGGCGATCCCCACACTTCAAAGTCCCACACTTTAAAGTCCCATCTTCGTGTATCTTTATGTTACTGCAAGGAAACAGTAACATAAAGGACAACAGCAGCAAGCATGTTAGGTGAAGCAAGTTCAAGTCAAAGAAAGAGTTGTTGTGTATTGTATTTGGAGGGGTGAGGTAATGTGTGATGAGGAAGTAAACATGGGCTCGGGTTTGGACTGATATTGGAGTATCAATGTTAGAGGAAGGAGAGTAGCAATAGGACAATAAGTGTCTGATACACTCGGGTACAGGGGTGTTGTGGGAATGAACAGGCTTGCATTTCCCTGCAATGCAAGCACCAACAATTAGAATAAGTGGCAGTAGATTAGCATACAACAGTAGCAGTGCCTGATGTGCACTCATTTGTGAATCACAATAAATGTTAGAGCACTGCAACTAGGGGGGCAAGAAAGTGACTCAGTTGTAGTTACTGATATAATTATATCAATAGACAGGTAAAGGTACACATGTTATCAGAAGCTTGCAAAAATTAGGAGCTGGTAGTAGTGATTTAAGAGAGGAAATTGAATGTACTAATACTAGAATTTGATAAGTGGCAATGTACAAGTTAGTGTCATTGAGTAGTGACTAATTTAAGGTGATTTATATGAGTTCAAGTACCAAGTATAAGGAGAGTGTAACTTTCAGTTGAAGGTGAGTATCATATATGATACAAAGTGAGATAACAGGCCAAATGCCATGTTAAGGTATTAGAAGGGTATCATAGAGGGTACCAAGCTAGCATGAGCTAGGTAACACTAATGTTAGGCTAGGTAATGTGATTATATGCTATGGGGGTAGTATGTATATAGCTAAGATATTGCTAGTATAGATATAACTCATAGTTAATTAGTGATATTAGCTAGTCTAGCTGTTACCTTATGATATTGACCTAGAAATCTAGATAACCCTTAGTATTGACCTAGAAAATATATGGTAGTGCATTCTAACTTATTTATCATTTTATAACACCATTTGACGTGATATTTTCCTAAATAGGATTGTGTGACACCAGCTTGGGCATCGAGATACACCCATTGCTCAGGACCAGAGGCGAGTATATCTCTCTGCTAGTTTTTATTTTATGATAGTGTATATATCACACATTATAGAACTGTTTACTCGATTCTGACACAGTGGCTACACGAAATAATACTATATGGATCATGTCATGAGATGTTATCCCCTACCGTATTCAGCGAGTACTTCTTCATACATATTTTATCGTGTGTATCGGGTATTGATTATCGTGTACTTCGTGTTCACACACTGCTCGTGTTCAGTGTTCTTATATTCGTGTTCGTAACGTGTCATGATTGGATCCATGAGTATTGGTTGGGGACGGAGGAGTAGGAGTTGGTTATGTGATCTAGCCCAAGTGTATTTGTGTGTATATCTATTATATTTCATGTGTGTAATCAAGTTACCAAATTATATTCGTGTTCAACTCAAACCGATCACATAATGAACTTGTACTCAAAGGCACATTAGCTAGTGTTATCTTTTTCCTACTTGCAATTATTCTCTATTGCATGTTCTCTACTTTTCAGTATATTACCTGTTCACTCTAGTTTATTATCATTTTCTATTGCTAGTTATCTTGTATTCTTTTCTATTATTTGTCATATATACTCTACCATATATTTAAAAATGCTTTCAAAGTTTTGTACTTCGCGCTAATCCTGATTGAATATTTTTTTCCAGATGATTGGCTTGAGGAGTAGTGTCCCACTTATTATGGGTCTTAGGACGGTGAGCCATTAGAGGATTCTCCCCTAGAGCAGGAGGACCTAGTGCCAGTGTCCGAAGAGGTCTAGTTTTATATTTTTGGATATTGTATTAGTCTCATTCTAGGCTCATGGCATATATATATTATTTTGGGAGTGGTTATGTCTAGACTTATGGATTTGGACTTGTGGATGTATTGTGACTCTTATTTTCTCTCTTTTATTCTATATTATGCTTTTATCTTTTTCTAGTTTTATATTATGATTGAGTATTGTTTACCATAATCATATACCATATTGTTCCTTCGTTTAGAGTTGAGATGATATTGGCAGGTACCTTATATATATTATATGAGATGTTTAGATAGTATGGTTGACCTAGACAACGTTCTACCGTCGATGCGGCGGCATAGGCTTGGCATTGTTTCACCGCTCGTGCCCCTATTCCGGGTGCGGATCATGACAACCATATATATAAGGGATTCCACAGATGCCTATGGCCAAGAATTTAACTTAAAATGTTTAGGAATTAATGACTAGAGTGATCATATAGATTCATTAGAAGGATAGGTTTTCTGGTTGCATGCAGTCTCGTTATTCAACCACATATTGATTTGGGCTCTTCGTTGTGAGGGGCATACTTCTAGCTCACTACTGAGTGATGCAATACTATATTGATTATCATGAGCTCACCGACATGTGGTGTATATTGTGTTGATTACCATTTTGCCCGGATAGCTTGGATAGACTACAACGCATATTTTCGTTATAACCTCAATTGCATGTGATAGTAATCAGGGTGTGAAAACCCTTTTTTTATCTATGTTTATCAAGTCATAGTTTATGATATATCAAGATTGAAAGATGGTATCTATTACTGTTATAGTTATTGTTCATGTATCAATATCATTTTACATATTCCCTATTACTATTGTCACTTAGTTTACTTCCTGACTATTAATGTATTTATGTATTTATGTATTTATGTATTTACTTTCTATCTTTATTTGCTTGCATGCTAGTTTTTAGTTAATCATATGGATTTTCTTGTGGTACTTGTTATATGGGGTTGACCCTACAGATTTGTATGGTCAGATATTGTAGAAGAACCTGAGGAGATTTTGTACCTTTCGCTTAATGGTCAGCACCCAAGAGGACCACCAGTCGAGCACCTGAGTGGGTTTCTTTTTCATTCTCTACTATATATTATGTATATTTCTTTGAAGCGTTTAGCCATCGAGTGAATGTTAGATCATGTTTTGGGACCCTATTCCTGCATGAGGGTAATATTATTATATATATTCTAGATTGCATCCAAAGAAAATAATTTATGATTGTATGCACTTGATAGTTCTCCATTTAGTATTGCTAGATTCATGATCATATATATATCTATAGTTTGTGACATTTTACAATTATATGGCTGATGATCATACAAATTGTACTTTACTTGCTTGCCAGTGGTTGAGATACCTAAGATTTCTTGACCTAGTTTTGACTGATGGATCGTAGAGTAACCCACATGTCTTTGTACAGCCGTGACCGTATCTTTGTATACTGGAGTACTCGGATGTACGTAGCTGGCCTAGTATCGCGCGCCCCCACTATCCAATATTCTGGTTTTAGGATGTGATATATTTTAACATCTTCCATTAAGTTTGAGATATTGAAGCCTCATCTTGTGGCTCAACATAGCCTTTTTTGATAACCTTTCATGCATCTTGTGCTCCTAGCAAGGCCTTTATTTTGATGCTCTAATTACAATATTTGTTCTTGTTGAGGAGGAAAACTTGGAAGTGAGTCATCTTGCTTGCTATCTTCAATCTCGAACTGCCTTCCTCTATTATCACTTTGTTGAAAGTATGGTAGGCCAACTTACGAGGAAGAACTAATTTGGAGAGAGAGAAAATATAGAAAAAAGAATGTAAACCCCCTCAACAATTTTTTAGGTAGACTGGGTTTGGTGAGAATTTTGGTTTAGCTTCAGGTTGTCTAAGGATTAGAAATTAGGGTTATGAAGACTGGTTATTTAATTTAAAATCTTGGTGCACCTTACCGTTGCTACAATAATTGAAGCACAACAATAGCCTTTACTTTCCAACAAATTCTGCACTCTTGACCTGACGAGCCAACCTAGCCATAGGATATTTCTGTCACTCACAAACATACTCCCTTGTGCTCTATTTTAATTGCACAACTTTCTAGTCACAAAAAATAATTCTTGAATTCTATGCCTTGTACCTATGTCATTGTCATCAAATTTTGGGACACAAACTCAACCTATTTTGCCTAACCAATTAAAGGGTCCAAGACTGATACCAAGCCTACAACGTCCATGACATTTGTGTCACTCCTATTTGAGACCCCATGTACTCCCATTTTATTTAAGAACACCTATGACACAATATTTATTTAATTTGGTAAAATCAACTGAACTTAACCCCAACTAAATCCTCACACCCAATCATGAAGGTCATACAAAGCACCCAACACCCTCTCCATCCTACAAAATACCAAACATTATTTTTCCACATCAAATCCTCACTCTTTTTCTTTCATTTGCAAACCCCAAACTTTAAGGGACCCAAATGCAAAAGTAATGCAAGGTGTCAACCTCCTATTGGTGCAAACCAAATAAAGAACCCCCTTGGGTCATGTGACCGTTCATCACTCTCTCTCTCTCTCTCTCTCCTTTTTTGCATAACATTATTCATCCTTATCAACTCACACTTAATCCTAGCCATTGATTCATTCATACATCAATTACAACCATCCATTCCCCCTATTTTAGGACACACACACTCATCCCTAGGCCAGCCCTAACCCTAAGAAAACTCTCTCTTTCCTCATTCCCCTCCCTCTTCTCTCACAGACGAACACTTTCTTCTTCTTCTTCTTCTTCTTCATCATCTCCTTTCTATTCTTCTTCTTCTTTTTCTTCTTCCCCACCTCTCCATAGAACCATAAACCTACACATCACCACCTCCTCCTCCCTCCGGCTATCACCACCGTCGAGCACCACCCTCACCACCATAGCCACCATCACCGTTCCTACCACCACCGAGCACCACTAACACCACCACTGTCGACACCATCACCACCACCACCACCACTGCCACCACCGAGCACCACTACCACTGACATCGCCATCATCATCACCGTTCCTACCACCACCGAGCACTACCCTCACCACTACAGTCGCCATCACCATTTCCACCACTACCGAGCACTACTACCATCACCACCACCGAGCACAACCCTCACCACCACAGCCGCCATCACCATTCTCATCACCACCACCGAGCACCACCCCCACTACCAATGTCGACACCAGTGCCACCACCACAGTCAACACCACCACCGACATCAGCTACAACAATGCTGCTGCCACCACCAACAGCCACCCCCCGCCTTGGTAACTTGCTTCTTATTCTTCTTATTATACTTCTTCTTCATCATCTTTTCATGTTACATATGATCACCTAGCTAGGTATATATGTTCTCAAATATTTTTATTAAAAAATACTTGTTAAATAATACTAGATACGAGTTAATTCCAGAATACTAACATTAATGTTTAGGGTTATATAGTTGTGTGATGCATGAGGATGATGTGATTATATTCTAGAAATAGGTTAATACTATGCTAAAAGTGTTTACGTAATAAAGCACTGTGTGCGTTGTGAATAGTGAGTTATGGAAGTTTGGATTGGTGATTAGCCCATGTTTATATACATATTTGAGGAATGTAAACATGATAAACGTTATTGGTTTAGTATTTAGGATCATGACATGATTAGAATATAAATTTAGATTTAAGTATTTGCATGTGTAGACTTGATGGTGTTGTGCCAATGTAATTTTATTAGATAGTAATGATGGTCTGAATAAGGATGAGAATATGAACATTATTTATAGATGACCGAATCAACAATTGATGAATACTACTATTGTGGACTTTATATGATTTGGTGATTTCGTACTTGATGCAACATTTTTCTAGTCAACTTTGGTCGACCCTCTAGTTAGTACCTTAGTCGTGATTTTTGTAACTAAGACAAAAACCTATGTTAGTTCTTGATGTCATCTTTTCATTAATAATAGACTTTGAGATAATTATTAATTAGTTTCTAAATCATCTCTAGGTACTTTGGGATCCTCGGACTTGGACGTTATACCGGAGCCCCGCCTTCAGCATCCAGATCCAAGCAAGTGTACCTTACCATACTGTAACTCAGTTCCAATTTTACTTATTTATTTTATCTATACATTGTGTGCGCTTTGGATCAAAATCGTTACTTAGCGTCTGTGTCATATCCGGGTGCAGACTTTCGTCGGTAACGTCTAATATCGATTGTTAGATATTTCTCGATACCTTTATGTACCTATTTGGTTACATCGGAATCCTAGGACACATTCAGACACTGTCATCATACCAGACTTTCTGTATCCTGATAGTTTCAGCATGACCGGAACCGGTGATGACTATACGATCGTGATTAGTGCTAATTACTTCAGTATGATGAGACTGTTTAGATAGAGGTTTATGCTCAGCGAGCTGCGGATGCATCTTGTTGACCGCATTAGGAGGGGAAGACAGTTACTAGAGGCTTGGGCTACTTCGCATGCACTATATATATATATATATATATATATATATATATATATATATATATATATATATATATATATATCCTTATTTACATAGAGATCATGTATCCGGAGTTGTAGTACTTACTTACTGTGTGTCTCTGTGCTCGGAGCTACGGGTACGCACCGTGTGTCTCTGTGCCTCGGAGCTACGAATTTATATTTGGAAATCCCGCGTGTCGAACATTGTCTTCAGGTTGTGTCTCACTTAGGTGGTTATTCTAGATTACACCGGCATATCATATGTTTCCTTTCTGTTTTACTATGGCATACTATTTTTGTACCTTGTTACGTCCCTCTGAGGACCTGGTTCCCTTCCAGGCATAGGCGAGGAGGACTACCCGGAGGAGTATGGACCGGGTGTATATCCAGGAACATGACTTGTAGCAGAGGAAGAGATCCTTCCCGAGGACTTCGCTTGATCACCGGTTGTCACGCCCCAGTCCCAAAATACCGAGGGACTGGACACGTGGCATTGGCCAGCAGCATACACCGATGGACAAACCCAATTTAATAGATCCATCGGGGCATACTTAAGCTGTAATACAACAATGAATAGGTCTACGATACAAGTTACATTCTATTCTAATCTCATCCACAACAGATAATCATAGATCAAATGCCAAAATAAATGCAAATAAATAGAATCTAGCATATTTCAATAAAAGTGTCTCGGGGAACAAGTCTGATACAACTGTCAAGATACAAGAATGTAAATAGCATCACAGAATGAGTATAAAAGAAACTTATACTCAGAAAATCTATGACAATCACCTAGTCTTCGGTTCCTGATTCTGCACCGATGTATGCACCTGTTCCTGCTTCTGCTCCTGCTAATGCTCCTGTACTGTATACCTCTGGGTGGATATCCTCTGCTAACCCTGGGGACATAATCCAGATCCAGGTCCTCAGGGGACATAGCAAGGTACAAAATAACTCATGCCAAAATAAATACAGTGCAGTAGTAAATAAGCAATAGGGTAAACTATGTAACCAACTATGTGATATGCAAGTTGAGAGCATCACTAGAACTCAGGCTGAAACAACTACAAGCTCTGTGTCGGGGAGCCGGTAGTAGTGATATCACGTAATGGGTCAAGCTCGGGTTTAGAGTCTTGAGCACCGCATTAATAAGGGTTTTTTATATATATAATCATCCTGTAGCTTGTGTGTGTCTCCCCTTCCAATGTATCACGCGTCTCATGTCCATGACACGCAAGATCAAAACTAATGCAGCAAGTCATATAATGTCTATGAATATAATGTCTATGTCACAAGTCCTGTAACCTATGCAGAACCACCTTGAATATTTCAGGAAGATTATGTCTCATGAATAGTATCAGGTGTCCTGGGTATAACGTACTTGATAATGCAAGCACGAGAAGCATAGGGTCTCGGTATCCATCTCTAGGTGACGTCACACAACTCCGCGTACGGTGTTGGCACCCGACTATTAATCAAATGCTAAGTAAAGTCACACTGACCTAGGTCAAGCATGTACAACATATAAAGAAATCAAGAAATTATGTAACAAGAACTGTAAGATTTGGCAAGGTACGCTTGCCTGGGGTTTGATTTCCAACTGCTGCTCTGGTATTCGTGAAATCTTCAGGAACATCTCCGAATGCTGAAACAAACATTATCATCATGCTCAGAAGACATAAAATAGCTAGAAACGCCTATCCTTGAGTCCAATTTGGACACAGGGACAAAAATGACAATTTTGGGTCAAAGTGGGGTCCACATGTGGCCCGCTTCGGACCGAAAAATGTGTCAGGGACAAAGTTCTCCAAATTCATCAAACTTAGTGTTAACAAGTCCAGAACGATGATACGAACCCAACAGAACTTCCAGATTTGGATTCCGATGAGCCGGTCACAAAATCGCCCGTCAAGTGGAGCCTGTGGGGGCCCACGATACACGATTTTGTCAACGTTCTCATAATCGAACCAAACTTGGATCACAGGACCAGCGTATTGCTACGAGTCCGATGGTGTAAGTTTTGTTTTGATCCGACGTGTGTACACAAAGTTACAACGAGTTTTAGAACAGACGGATACGGGATGGTGTCGACGGATACGCGTTGATTTCGGTGTGCACGCACATCCAAATCAACTTCTGCAAAATCCCGCACGTCCGTATCAACGGCGCGCACCTTTTGGTGAAGACCGCACGCGATCAAGTCGTCCCGTTTGGCGGGGCGCACTTAGTTCCGGGGGAAAACTGGGTGGATATTTTCCGATTTTTTGGATCGCGGTTCGCGATCACCACAGGACTCGACACACCGAGCGGGTTGCCCGGGCATCGAGAGGGTCACGCAGGGTTCGCGTTGCAATAGACGGAACCAAAAACGGGGCAGCGAGGAGAGAGAAAAAGCTACCTGAACAGGGCTCCGCAGAACGGGATTTCTTCGTGTCCGCGAGTCGACACGACACGGCGACACGAAGCTAGGGTTTAGGGTTTGGGCTCACCGGGGCTGCGGCGGCCGGAGGGAGGTGGAGGCGGCTGCGGGGTGGCGTCGCCGGAGGCGGCGGGGCGCGAGGAGGCGTCGCCGGGACTCGCCGGAGGCCGAGGGCGGCTGCTGCTGGCTACTGCTGCTGGCCGGAGGAGGCGGGGGCGAGGGCGGCTACTGCTGCTGGCCGGAGGAGGCGTGGACGAGGGCGGCGAGGCGGAGAGGGCGTCGTGGCGGCAAGGTCTGGAGGCGGTGGCGGAGGCGGGCCGGTGGCTAGAGGGTTCGTGGTGGTGGCGGAGGGGATGACCGGGGGTGGGGGGTTTTATAGGGCGGAGGCTGAGCTGGGGTCGGGCCGAACAGGGCGGACGTCGTGGCGGAAAAGGCGGGGACGGGCGGATCGTGGCCAGGCGGAGCGGGGCGAGGCGCCGAAAAATGCGGGCGGCGGTTGCGGGCTGAGAGAGGCGCGGGGGTGGTTCGGGTCGTGCGGGTGAGCGGGTGAGGGGCCGGGTCGGGTTTGGGTAGGACTAGACCCGTTAGGGTGGGCGGTCCGGTCCGGTTCGGTTGGACCGGGTTCAGGCCGGTTCAACCCGGTTTGAGCCAAGTTCAACCCGGTTTATTTGGGTTTATTTTAAAATAGGGTTTTTGGTCTTTAAAAATTATTTTCGTGGTCCAATAAATTCCAGAAAAATTACCCTAAGTTCAATATTTCATTTTACACCCAAAAATATTATTTTCATAATATTTTAATATTTTTTAAAAATATTTAATTTTATTTAAGTCTAAAATACCTTGATTTTAATTACCGAAAAATCACAGAAAATTTCTGAAAAATCCATTTTAAAAAATTCTGAAAAATCAGGGGGTTTACACCGGTAGTGACTTCACCTTGAGTCCGGTATCATTATCTAATTAGCATATATCGTCCCCAGTTATCTTATTACTTTCTTTCATTCAGTACTTGTATTAACGGGTTTGTTCCCGTGTGGCTCTATCCGTATTTATTATGATACATTTTCAGACTTATTTTCTTTCTGCACATTAGTAGACTTATTTTCTCTATGTGTTTCATATTCTTATGTCTGTGGATGAGATTAGTTACATTGCTTATGTTTAAATATTGGGTTATATCATTGTACTTTACAGCTTAGGTGCACTCCAACAGGTCCATTAGATTTGGATGTCCATCGGAGTATACCCGCTGGCCAATGCCACGTAGCTCAGTTCCTTATATTTGGATTGGGGCATGACAAAGAATTTGGTGCAAAATAAGATTGGTAGGAAAGAAATTTTATACTAAAACTAGCTTGTAATATATTTTGTATTCAAAATTGGGGAGATCACCCCTATTTTTAGGATTATTTTGAAGAGTCCACACATGTATTAAAATATAGCTTGGATTCTTCTAGACTTTTTTTTTTACAAATATTAGAATATCTCTAGAACATAGATATTTTAAAGTTATCAAGAACATTCTAGACATAGAACATCCTAAAATTTGGACCAAGCACAAAACAAAAAGGCCCAATCACGAGAACTAGATTTGTGGGTCAACAAAAATGGGCATGAATCAAATTTATTTTCCAACAATGTTTTCAATCCATCGCCAAGAAGGTATTCAATGACAATAGAACAAAAAATTACTTGGCGTAGTGAGGACCATTCTCTATCTGTATTCATAGAGCAGCTTTACTGACTATACAATACAAAAATTCAAAAAATAGCAACAATTCTAGGGACAAAATAGAAATTTTTTTTACTGACCTAGGAACGTACCAACGATAAACAACGACGAATCTAAGGCTCAGAGTTGATAAATACAAGTTTATCACCCATTCGTCTCTAAGGCGTCAGAATTTATCTAGCGACGACTTAGTGATGGAGCATTTCCGTCGCTAAGACACATTAAACTCCCGAGAACAAGCTTCTTTTCTCTTTTCCATGTCAATCCAAATTTTATTTTCCCTAAAATCCTCCCCCACCCCCCCGCGTCGTACGTTCTTCCTCATCCTCCTCCTCCTTCTCCTCCTCGGCGGAGTCCCTCATCGCGTCTCCTCCTTCCCGTGCCTCCTCCTCCTCTTTGGCGGTGGAGACAATCCTAGGCTCTTCCTCCTCCTCATGCCAAACCCCCCCCCCCCCCCCCCCCCCCCCCCCCCCCCCCTCTTTCTCGTGCCAGTCCCTATCCCATGTCTCCTCCACCGCTAACATTTTTTTTTTATTTTAAGTTCCTTACTTGTCACTTGTTTAACCAGAAGAATATGTTGATCCTATCTATATCTTTCCGATCCATATATTATGTTAACAAAAACAAAATTTGACAATGACATAGAAATGAAGATCTTTGTTTGATATACAAATTGATAATCAATAAAAATAAGTAAATGTAGAAAAGGAAAGGAAACAAAAAAAATCCTAAGACAAAAAATAGTGCAAAAATTGCAATTTCCATCTAATTTTTGTTTTTTTATGGTTTGTAATTTATCTAATTTGTTGTTGTATTGCACTCTTTGCCTAGTTTATGAGGGCAAAGAAAGGATTGGCTAATGTAGGATATAATTGTGGGTTTCCTATGTAGTCAGTAAGTTGAGAATCAACACTAGTATCCTTCCTTCATTAGACTCCAAAAAGTTGCTCTTTGCCTAGTTTATGAGGGCAAAGAAAGGGTTAGCTAATGTAAGGTTTCCTTTGTAGTCTAGTGGCTCCAGTGAGTTATGAAATCAACATTAGTATCCTTCCTTCATTAGACTCCAAAAAGAAACTTCCGTTGGTCAAATGCATATAGAACAGGTTATAAATTTTATGGTGATATTTTTTTCTTTTTTTTGGAATAAACTGTGGTGATGGGATTATCAAGTTTTTAAGGAAGAACTTTCAAGTTGCAGGACGATGAAGAATAATTATAATAAATCAAAGTTGAGCACTTCAAGTATGTATGTTTGCCTAATTCCGGTCTATAGATTATGGATTAAATTTCTATGAGCTGAAAAGAGTTTGAAAACCTCTAATGAAAATATATAGGGTCTAGTGATGATTACATTGGGATGGAGCTTATGCCAAGCGGCGATTTCAGCTTTTGTTCTGGTACCTTCCCTCCAATCAAGCAACTTCACTGAGTAAAGAAAAGTTACTGACAGTTAGTAGTAGGCACATGGCATACCTGATTTTTTTTAACTCAAGGTCCATTTATTAGAAAGTTCATAATCTTGTGTGCTTCTTGTGAATATGGAAATCCAAAATTTTGTGGAGTTTTGTGAAATATAAACATGAACCAGAAGTCCCTAGGTTGCACGGATACTCCTCCAGATCATATATGTGTCAGTATCCATACTTAAAATTTATCCGACACAATGCTTTATTGGATATGACTCGACCATATCTATGCTTAAAAGGAACCTGGAACATGGTTAGAATAATTTGGCACGTCGGTTGCGCATATATAGTTGAGAAATGAGATGTAACCTTCAACGAATCCTATTGATAACTTTCTATAACCTATTTACTATCCAAAACATAAATACATAGATACATATATATATAATACTAAAATCTAATGTATAAAATATGTATATAGTTATGTTTTCATGTTCATATTTATTATACCCATGTCACCTGTATCCTAAACTATCCAAAAATATGACGGTCTTTGGAATATGTTTATCCATATGTGTGTAATAATTACTGAAATTTCTCTTATCATGGAGTTTATTTTCTTCTATAATGATTCGTGCTTTCTAAGTGATAGAGAAAGAAATACTATAGGTATCTTCTTACATATCGGACGAAAGTGGATTTGTTGATATAGCATGCTAAAACTCGTATTTTGGAGGGTAGTATGATTTCGAAGCAAAGGTGGAGATAACCAACATCGTCAAAACGATCGTTATATTTTGTCTGAGTTCACGAGAGGTTCTTGAATCCACGAGATGTGCTCGAATCCACGAACGCTCTAGAGACCACTAGAAATCAAAAAAAAAGAAAAAGAACATAGCTCAATGAAAATTTATTAATTTACTATTGAGTTTCTAAAACTAGTACATTGGAACCATTATATAGACTTTACACTTAGAGAAGAAGAAGAAAACTATTCTTGATCGTAAATGGAATCCTAATGAATTTAATCCTAAACAAAAAGAACCTAAATATCTTAGTTAAGTCATAGTCAAATATTTGACTAAATTTACTAAATTTATTACATGAATAAATTAACAAAAAAAACTAGATTATTCCAAAAAAAAGTTTGTAAAATAGATATACAATTTTGTCATTATACTGCTCCCTTGAAACGGTTTAGACTAAGATAAGACCACTTGACATAACTAGCATGTGCATTGCAGTGCATAAAAAAAATGTTGAAAAAAATTAAATTTATTATAAAGAATGTCGTCCTTAGAAATTGAACTCAAGCAACAAAAGAAAATGCCTCCCACCTTAACCACTTGAATTAAAATTGTTTAGTTATAAATAAATTATATTAGTTAGTTAAATATTTATTTAAGTATTTTTTAAATAATTAGTGGAGTATTTAAGTAGCTATTTAGTCTAGACCTGGAAACAATGCTACTACTTGTAATATCCCTCTTTAATTTATATAGTCTGTGTTTCCCATTAAAAAAAGAAGTAGTAGTAGTTATTTAGTTATATTCTTCTTATTATTTTTTTTTAATTTATTTAAATAGCGGATATATATCGGCTTGGAAACTTCTCATTTCCAAACGGAATTATAGAATAAGAGATAAGACTAAGATATGACAACTTAATATAATAAGTTATATTTAACAGGAATTTCCTTGTTTCCTAGAAAGTGTGTTGGTAAAATAACTTTAAGCTTTTGATATGAACCATTTCACAACATGAAACTTTTCATATGAAGTATAGACTAGATGTCCATATTTTTTTATTCTTCTAGAAGCTCTTACGGAGAAGAATGTTGTTGGCTGACTTATGCACGGCCAACCTAGACCGGAGTAAGCATGACAAAACTTCTAGCTTGGACAATTCCTCTATGCTAGAACATCTCTGCTAGGGCAACCCCCGGCTCAACATGATCATGTTTCCATTACAAAAGGTTTACTATTTTTATGTAAAAACTTTTGATTCGCTTACAAAAGAATCTTAGTACAAAAGAATTCTAATACAAGCAAGAACAAAAAGATCCTGGAAGTGGAAGCGGAAGCGATGGAGATCAGGCCTGCAGTTGACCTCTTTACTCCTTTGAGGATCCGATGCAACAACAGAAAAGACTCACTAACTCTGGTTCACAAGCACTGTTGAGAAGAGTTTGACAGCAAGAAGTCTCAAGCTCTCAATAGCACACTCTGCCTTTGATTCCTCCAAATGGCACAAGTCCTAAGGTATTTAAAGGATTTACAATAAAACGGCAACCTTTGGACTTCTGTGCAGAAAATAGACAAAATTCAATGCTTCTGCCTCCCTACATCGCTTATGTCTGTCTACGTGCCCGCGCACAGCTTAAATGCATTACTATGCGTAAATACAGTATCTTGAACGGCCTGCGTCGACTGCGGAACGCATGACACGTGTTAAGCATTACGAGAAATAATATAAATTCTTGCAAGCTGTCAGTCATTGTTTAAATATTTAAAATACGCGACATTATCTGCGCCATTAATGAGTGTGATTTCCTCGAATTTCGAAACATTATGACAACTGTGCACTTGATAGTTGGCAGCGGCATTTAAGCCCTTAATCATGCCAAAGAGAGGAATTATAACGCCAAAGAGAGGACAAATGGCATCCTAAAAAGATAGAAAATATGATAGTATCTTCCGAAGAGATTTGAAATATCTTCTGAAGAGATTGAAAATATCTTGAAGCGATAATCTCCAAAAGAGAGAATCTCTGGAAGATATCTCATATAATCTCCTGAAGAGATAATCTCTAGAATAGATAAATATCCAGAAGATATCTATTATAATCTCCCGAAGAGATAATATTAATCTCCTGAAGAGATAATCTTTCATAGAGATAAATCTCCTAAACATATCTCCCGAAGAGAAGATCTTCTAAAGAGATTTAATATGTGTAGTTGTCATTTACTCAGTGTACCTGTAATGGTCAGGTCAATGAGATCTTACCACCGAAACAATGAGAGAACATATTCTAGGCCCTGAAATATCATATTTAAAGAAGATCAATACAAATTATTTATTGTCATTCACTCAGCACAATATATTTATGTAAACCTGCTGATATGCACATACCCATAGATACTGGAATGTTATAAGGCACATAAATCACTCTTGATTTAATTCATATGAATGTTTTGATCTTATGAGATATACAGATAAATGGTATTTATTTGTTATCCCTTAAGGGGATATCACAATCAAGGTATATTTTTGTTAAACAATGTTGAAGGTATTTCGGAGATAAATAATACAAAATACTGTGGCAATCTCCTCAAATTATTCTTACACTTAATAAAGCAAACAGAGAATGTGCATGGCTATGATCTCAACAGTTCAACATATCCGGAGGAGTTGCGAGCTTCCAGGAATCTTAAATAAAGCGTACAAACTCTTCATAAAGATATGAGTATAATGAATATAAATATAAATGTATAGGTAAATAATGTATTGGTGTGAGATGTAATATTCAAATGTATTGGGGGTTGATTTTTAATTTGAATTGTTGTAAGAATTTGAATGTAATATCTTTTTGAGAAAGAGCATCATGTAGATGCAAGTGTAACATCCCGTTCTGCTCAAGCGGACTGCCGATTCAAACGGCAAAAGTGCAATGTCCTAACCCGCTTTGCTCAGGCGAAAATACTCGTTTGAGGCAAAGAATATCCAGACTTGTCCCTACAGGAGTTTGAGTTAGGCTTTCAAAGGCTCGCTTGACGTATCGCTCAACCAAGGTGAATCATCGCTAAGATGGGTGGCTACGGTAAACTTGTCTTTACTTAGCCAGCATACTTAAAATATGGAACGATACATGCTAGTCGCTAGGTGAATCACCCATGCATGCTAATATGAATCCAATGCACCTAGCTAAGTGTAAACCCCCTGAATTTTCAAAAATTATTAAACTTGGATTTTTTCCAATTTTCTGGAATTTTCTGGGAATTTTTTGTAATTAAAATCAAGGTTTTAATTATTAAATAATTTTTAATTGTTAATAATATAATATTAAAATATTATGGAAATAATATTTTTAGGTGTAAAATGAAAAACTGGACTTAGGATAATTTTTCTGGAATTTTTTGGGCCTCAGAACTATTTTTAAATGCCTAAAAACTATTTAACTATTTATTAATTTATTATTTTTTTTTTTTTTCTGTTTTTTCCCGGCCCATTCCCTAAGCCCGACCCACTGGGCTGACCCGCGGCCCGCCAACCAGGCCCAGCCCGCTCCCCTGCCGGGTCGGGTCGGGTCTGCCCGGACCCGACCCGCCTCCGACCCGTCTCCCCAGTCCCCACTGCCCGATTCCTCCGGCCGCCGCGTCCCACGCCGGCCACCCCGCGCAGCGCCCGCGCTTCCCGGCCACGTCTCGCCCTCCTCCGCCTCGCTCGCTCCACCTAACCCGGCCTCGCCTCCGCCCTCCTTTCCCTATTTAAACCCAGCCGCCCGGCCCCTCTCACCACCGGAACCCCCTTCCTCCACCGCAGAGCCCCGCCTCCCTGCGCCACCACCGCCTCCAGCTCCTCGCCACCGCCGCAGAACCGCCCAGCCTCCTCCTCTTTCTCCCCTCTCCTCCTCTTTCCTCGCCCCGACTCCGGTCAGCCGCCTCCGGCCGCCCTCCGCTCCGACGCCGCCCAGAACCCCGACCCCGAGCCGCCCTAGCCTGGACGGCCTCCCCCGCAGCGGCGCCGCCCTTCTCCGGCCAAGCTCCAGGGAACCGAAACCCTAACCCTAATCCCAATTCTTCGTGTCGTGTCGGACACGACACGGACACGGAAATTTTTGGTTTTTCGAGTCTCGTTCAGGTACTCGTATCTTGCACCCTGTATCTCCGATTTCAATTTCGTAAATTACGTTGTGAAGCCTGTATGACCCTCTCGGTGCCCGAATAAACCGCTCGGGGCATCGCGTCCTGTGGTGATCGCACACCGCGATCCAAAAACAGGAAAAACCAGACCCTGTTTCACCCCGGAACTGAGTACGCCCCGCCAAACGGGACGACTTGGTCGCGTGCGGTCTTCACAGATACGTGCGCGCCATCGATACGGATGTGTGAGATTTTGCGGAAGCTGATTCGGGTGTGCGTGCACCCCAAAATCAACGCGTATCCGTGGACATCGCCCCGTATCCGACTTTTCTGCAATTCGCCCTAACTTCTTGCACATACGTCGGATCAAAACGAAACTTGCGCCATCGGACTCGTAGCGATACGCTGGTCCTGTGGGTCAAGTTTGGTTCGATTCTGAGAACGTTGACGAAATCGCGTGTCGTGGGCCCCACAGGCCCCGCTCGACGGGCGATTTCGTGATCGGCTCATCAGAATCCAATTTTGGAAGTTCCGTTGGGTTCGTATCATCATTCCTGATCTGTTGACACTAAGTTTGGTAAATTTGGAGACCTTTGACCCTGACACATTTTTCGGTGCAAAGCGAGCCCACATGCGGACCCCGTTTTGACCCGAAATTGTCGTTTTGTCCTTGTCTTCGAATTGGACCCAAGGACAGGCGTTTCTAGCTATTTGATACCTTCTGAGCATGATGGTAATGTTTATTTCAGCATCTGGACACATTTCTGGAAATTTTCCCGAGACACACAATTGTAATTGGATCCAAACATCAGGCAAGTACCTGCACTTCAAAGTTTAACCTTTATATTATGATAATTAATTCCCTGCTTTACTAGTACCATTGATGATTACACGTAGTGTTAGAATACTGGATTTCATGTCTTGAATACTGGAGTTCATGTCTTGCTTTTCGTGTCGGGCGGGAGAATACTAGAAGGCATGTAGTTTTACCCTTCCCCTTGTCCTGACTGCTAGCTGTGGATACGCGACTGTACCATCAGCCTGATACTCGATTACTCCTGACTGATAGTCGTCTATGACGGCCTGAGTAGCCTTATAAACCCCTACATGCCAACTATGTATTCTAAAATAACACAAGTTCACACACATAGCTTTCTGTCTGGTTATAGTTCTTGTTGGCTGTTGTAGTTTCATTTCCTGTCTCATATTATTCCTGTTTACTCATATTCCTGTTTATAGTCTTAAATCTTAATTATTGTTATTTCTTTTATGCATATTCTCGATATGATACTCAGTCAGTTTCTGTTCTAATTGTCATAAATATTTAGTTTAATCTTGTTGTGCATTGTGTACTTTGCTCCTTTCCTGTCTGGATCCGTTGCTTTAGGCGATGATGAGGACTTTGCCCCTACCTATTATGGCCCCTATGAGGGAACAGATGACACTTATGAGGAGCCAGTTCCCACCCAGGAGACTACTTCTACAGAGTAGTTAGCAGTAGCTTTTATTTATGCTCTTTTATCTTAGTAATCGGGTTTGTCCCCGATTTCATTTCTGGATTCTGTATTAAACATTTGAGCTGTTGTCACATTTATTTTATTTGAAATCTCAGCATTCTTTTCCTGTTATTATCTTTGTCTATTTCATTAATTGTGAATGAGCTAGATTAGTTAACTGTGGATATGACCTAGACAGCGTACTACCGCCGACTCTGCGGCGTAGGCTGGACGTACCCATGTACTCGTGCCCGAATTTTCGGGTGCGGGTCGTGACACTAAGGGAATAATCCCAACTCGTATTACTTGTGTTAGAACATGGAAAATGAAACATTGCTTATATTGAGACCCTCGCATGCTACCTTTGCCTTGTGCAACTGGACCCTTCTATGCCTCGAATAGAAACGATATGTATATGCTCTTCTTAGTGCACTGTTTACTTGTATACACTGCACGACTCTAGATCATGTCGCTCGGGAAGTCCCTATATGGTTTTACTCCGTGGCTTACCTTCGGGCCCGAGCTAAACGTGAATGTTTATGAATGCATGCTTGCCTGCTTATATTTTAACTTGAATGTTGCCTTGCCTCAGTGTTTGCCACACGAAATTATGCCACAATCAAGTAACACTATCATGTATTGTTCATGCATTGAGTCAGCCAGAAGACTATCGAGTAGTCCTTCTGTGCAATCGAACCTGCAAGTATACGGGACCGTCAGGTCGCTAAGGCAAACCCCGCACCAGGGGAATGCATCAAGGCAAGTTGTTCATTGAGAAAGAATCCTGTCAAGTTTATACCTGAATGATAATCACATCAAGTTTACCTCTGAACGAGAATCCTGTCAAGCAAGTCATGAATCCTAGCTCGTGGAGCAAATTCTCGGTTCAGAGCAAGAATCATGGATTATCATGTCAAGTTATGGATTTGGAAAGACCCTGACCTGCATATCGCGGACAACTTGAAAAAGGTGATCTTCGGATCTCAGTTCCACGGATGGTCACCGGGGCACCGGGGCCGATCCGATCCGGATGGGACTCTCATGTTTAGTCACCCATGTACAAAGACGGAATGGCATGCAGCGTATCCTGTTATCTCGCTGTATACCATTCTCATTAGAGACTAAAATTGGTCCTTTATGGCTATGCCAGCGACAATTGTTCATATAGATAAGTCATCCTCGCTTAGCGGCTATCCGCGTGCGAGTCATTGCATCGCATCGAGAATAACTGAACACCTAAACGATCAATGGTAATACAATACTTGTGCATAAAGAGCACTTGAACATCGTATGCAATACACCTGATCATCCGAGTAACTCGTGCAACCAAAACAATAGATTCGTTCACAACAAGAGTGTTTGCATATGCTATTGCCATGAATGTTCATAACAATAGTGACTTGAAATAAATGTAACTCTTGCATCAGAAATGTAGTCTCGCTCACGTAACTCAGGTTGCATATGTTATTGCCTCCTAAATCATCATATATGTTGCTCGTGCTTGAATTAACTTGGTTTGCCTTGGACAGGGAAGGAAAATGGTAAGTTTGGTAAGTCTCGCCGTATTTTCTCTTACATCGCACGACGCACTGCCACACAAGTTAAGCTATTCAACATTGCATGAAACTGATCCTAAGGCACAACTAGAAAGACAACATAATAGTTGGTGCACGGAACCTATATTACGTGTTTGGATTTGTCGAGCGGGCGAGTAGCCTCCCCACCAGTGCATCCAATGTACTGATAACCCACCAGATCGTTTGCAGGGTGCGGGAGAACCTCGTTCGGTGCGGATGCCTCCTTCGTGCGTACTAAGGCGTGGAGATCACTCTGAAGCCTTGGAGCGCTGCGTCCGGAACTGAAGCACATATACAAGACATAATGTTGAAACGTTGCCTGAACATCGCATGTACAATCATTCCACTATTGTAGCTACTTGGCCCGCTTTTATTGTTTCAGAGAGAGAGGCTTGAGCGACTTGTAATCTCGGCTATACGTCGGTAACACTTGTTTATATCAATAAAGAGTTGCTTTACTTCAACTTGTGTTATTCAATGCTTCGGCTATTGTCGACTCAGTGAACTTGTTACCAAATCACCTGTGCGTTTATGATTCTGCTGCACTCGGACAATCTGTGCGACTCTGTGGCTTAGAACTCTCACCGCCAGCCAACGAACCACGGCCTTGCACCGGAGTGGCTGACGCTCGTGCGGCATCACGCCCGGATGGTTCAAAAAGATTCGTTCTGCGGGAGCGCTGGCGCAGTGATTCTCGCCCAGCGGGAACGACCGATTTAGCCTGCGGAAGATCGGGACGTGACAGCAAGCATCCTGATGATGTTAATGCAGAAAATATCTCGAAGCTTGTTTTTGCGCATTGTACTCTTTTTCTTTGATGAGCTTTTTTTTAGTATAATTTTTCTTTGAAAGATTTTTAACGAGACAGTGTAAGTCGTACCCACTACCCACTTGTATTCTTGAAAAATCATATTCCAGAAGAATATTATTGTACTCTTTTCTTTTACTATAAAATTTTTTTATAGAAATTTTTTTAATGGGACAATAATTAAAGTGGACATAAAAAAAGGAGTGTTATGATTTGGAATAATATCAAATATTGATGCCCTTATTCCAATCTACAACCACATCTATCATATTTTTTCTCTATATATATTATTAATGAGAAAAGCTCCAGAGCATTCTATTCGGCTACAAATCTATTTTTTTTCTCTTATCCTATCTACAACAACATCTATCATATTTTTTCCAGAAAATTTACTGTAGCGAAATAAATTTATATTAAATTCATGTAAACGAAACAAGTTTGGAAAATTTGAAAAAAAAGTCACGGTCCGCCAACAGTGTTGGCGAAAAACACAACTAGTGTACACGTAAGCAGCCAAAAAAATTTAAAAAAAAAAAACGTAGGCCCCACGGCCAATTTCCGCCAACAGAGTTGGCTGAAATTGGGGGGGGGGGGGGGCCAATTTCAGCCAACTTAGTTGGCGGAAATTGGCCCCGTGGGGCCCACGTTTTTTTTTTTTGGTTTTATTTGGTTTGGTTTGTTAGTTTGGTTTGGTTTTTTCGTTGGTTTATTTTAATTAGTTATATATATTTTTATTTAGTTTTGTTTTGTTTTGTAATTAGATTTAAGTAAATTTATTTTAACGAAATAAAATTAAAATAAATTAATTGGAAAGAAATATTTTGAAATATTTTTTTCGAAAATTTGTTTCCAAAGCATCAAAATTTGTATAAATTTCAAAACAAAACTAAATAAAAAAATTAAAATCCAAAACAAAACTAAATAAAAAAACTAAATAAAAAAAATGTTGGCTGAAATTGTTGGCTAAAAAAACTAAATAAAAAAACTAAATAAAAAAACTAAACCAAATAATTAAACAAAACCAACTAAAACAAACCAACAAAAAAA
Organism: Iris macrosiphon; assembly: GCA_036927795.1. Taxonomy (NCBI): domain Eukaryota; kingdom Viridiplantae; phylum Streptophyta; class Magnoliopsida; order Asparagales; family Iridaceae; genus Iris; species Iris macrosiphon. The sequence continues at coordinate 142,125,689 of JAYESA010000015.1, forward strand.
AACCAACCAAAACCATCCAAAACAAACCAACCCAAACCACCCAAAAAAACCGTGGGCTCCACACCCAAAATCTGCCAACTATGTTGGCTAAATTTGGGAGTGGGGCCCACGGATTTTTTTGGTGGTTTGGGTTGGTTTGTTTTTGTTTGTTGGTTTAGTTGGTTTGGTTTGATTATTTATTTTGTTTTATTAGTTTTTTTTTCATAATAGACATAAAATAATTAATTAAAATATTTCTAAATTTTTTTGGAGATCGAAACATCGTTTTAAATCCGTGGGCCCCCACATCCAATATAAATTTATTTCACTACAGTAAATTTTAAATATTCAAAAATAATATTATCGAAAGTCAAATTTGGAGGTCGAAACATCGTTTTTTGACGATTCTAAAAAGTTTCAAAGTACGTCAAACGATGAAACAGTTTATCCTGAAGCACTTTTTCATACGATCATTTTGGCACAAACTGGGCCTTATTTCGATCTCCTAGTCAAAAGTTATGATACTTTAATGTTTTAAATTTTATATTTTTGCCTGTAACATATGCGTCTTGTTTCGGATAAATTTTTTTTCTACATGATTTGTGTTACTCTCGTCGAAAACATACAAATCGACTTATTATTTAACAAAAAACGATTTAAAAACAAGTAGTTATCGCCGCTCGAAGTCTGCTCGACGGCAGACGTAATAGTCTTACGACATATTTTTAATATTATTATTTTTTAACGTCTGTTAACGACGAAAAAATTTATGATAAAAATATAATATTTATAAATATAAACGTCCAATTCATATTGATATTTTTTTCGTAATTTTATAAACTTTTATGCTTTAGATGGAATTTATACAAATTTTGATACTTTGGAAACAAATTTCCTAAAAAAATATTTCTAAATATTTCTTTTCAATTAATTTATTTTAATTTTATTTCGTTAAAATAAATTTACTTAAATCTAATTACAAAACTAAACTAAACTAAACTAAACTAAATAAATAAAACAAAAATATAACTAATTAAAATAAACCAACGAAAAAACCAAACCAAACTAACAAACCAAACCAAACAAAACAAAACAAAACAAAAACGTGGGCCCCACGGGGCCAATTTCCGCCAACTGGGTTGGCTGAAATTGGCTTTGTTGGCGGAAATTGGCCGTGGGGCCCACGTTTTTTTTAAAAAAAATTTGGCTGCTTACGTGTACACTAGTTGTGTTTTCTGCCAACACTGTTGGCGGACCGTGACTTTTTTTTCAAATTTTTTAAACTTGTTTTGTTTACATGAATTTAATATAAATTTATTTCGCTACAGTAAATTTTTTGTATTTTTTCTCTATATATATTATTAATGAAAAAAAGTACCAGAGCATTCTATTCGGCAACAAATAATTTTTTTTCTCTTATTTCATAACACTGATCTTTTTTGACAAAAGAAACCAAAAACAAATTCCAAATAATGTTTACATAAATTAAAACCAAGTTTTTGTCTCAATACTCGATTTTGGATATACAAATTGAGTCCCAAAGGATAAGCCGCATATATATTTAAATAGTATTATCAAGCAATAGCAGTTTTTATATTATGAAATAGATAATTTTTAGATTGATTAAGACATTGGACAATGAAGATGAGTTTTTAGATGAATTTGATACCAATAGTCCTAAATTTGATGTCAAGTAAAAATAATTATGTAGAAACGGAGAATAGAAAGTCGGATAATAAGAGGCAATTTGGTTTCTCTAAATAACGTTTTCTCTTCATTAAAATGGACGGCTAAGAAGGTTCTCTCTTCTCTTCTACCTTCTACTATATAATTGCAGCATAGAAATAGCTCAAAAATGAACAGTTTAAACTGATTGTAAATCATCAACCATTTATTTAAAAGAATTAATATTACATAAAAAATCTGTTGAAAATAAAGTCATAGAGAATAAACTTGACCAACAAAGAAGAGTGTCTTCCACCTTAACCACATAAACTAGAACATAAATTTAGCTATAGTTATAATATTATATCGTTAAATAATTAGTTAAAATTTATTTATTTATTTAATTTTTAGTTACGTGAGGATATACGTACAACTTAGATGGGTAGTTTTTTAAGACGTTTTATAAAGAGTAGAGAGATATCCAAAACAAATATAATTAAAATATATTTAAACTATTTTAGAATAATATTAAAAAAATTATGTGCAACGCACGTCCATTTACTAGTCTTCTACTATATAAAGCAGCTTAGAAATCGCTCAAAAAGTGAGCCATCCAAGCCCACGTAAAAATTTCTAAAATTCTATAAAATTTAAATTTATATATAATTTAAACTCTTTTAATATATTTAAACCAACTAAATGATATCATCTAAATATATATATCCAAAATTCTAAAAATATATATTTATCAATTTTTAATTAAAATTATATTTAACCTATTTAATATAATTTAAAAAAATTATCTAATTATTTAATTATATTAGGAAAAAAAATTACATGTATCGCACGTGAATATCACTAGTGTTTATAGGACCGAAGATTTCTCTGTCAAAACAACAAAGGTTTTTCAATTTAGGTTCGGTTTTGGGTATAAAAAATTCCGCTTTCAATTGAAAAGTGAAAAAAAAAACTAAACCAAAAAACTAATTACAATTACTTATCTACCTTCGACCCCTCTATATATATATATATATATATATATATATATATATATATATATATATATATATATATATGAAAAAAAGGATATGAGCCATAGGCTCATATTCACATGAGCCAATGCATATGTGGACCAATAGAAATGTAGTGTATTAGTGCACATGGGTGCACATGGGATGTAGGAATCCATTCATATTGGTCCACGTGTGCGTGGGTCATGTAGGAATATGAACTTATGGTTCATATCCCGTTTATATATATATATATATATATATATATTTCTTTTTTTGAAAAACGGATTTGAATTTCTTTAGGAATTTTTTTACTTTCGTCCCACTTAATAACATAATTTTAGACTTATATTTCACTTTTTTGTGTTTATTAAACTTACATCCCAATCCCACTTTTTTCACGAGAAATATTTGACGACAGTTTTTTGTGACAAAATAAATATTTTTCGTGACAAAAATTGGGATGTAAGTCTAATAAATACAAAACATGAAATATAAGTCTAAAATTGTATTATTAAGTGGGACGAAAGTCAGAATTTTTTTTTTTTTTTTATCCATGGTGTAGGCTTATATCTGTGTTTAATATTTGTAAAATTGTATCTATTTGGCTTTATTATATTTCTATATTTCGTTACTAAATCTTCACTTTCATTGTCAAATTTTGTTGTAAAATTTGACCGAAATTTTTTGTTGTAAAAATACTAACTCTTAGTCTGACATATTATACAAAAAAACAAATTAATTGAAAATCGAACTGTTTTGGTTAAGCTTTCATTCGGTTCAATTTTCAATTAAACGGTTCATCTAAAGTTCGATTTTATAAATTTTATTTCGGTTGAATCAAATCGAACCGAATCGAATCAAACCGAACCGAATCGAACCGGCCAAATACTTGTCCTATATATTTATGTAGAGGGAGAGATTCCCCCGGGGATAGGAAGAGTAAATGCACATAGATTGAATTGGAATTTGGAAACCACATTGCTTTTGTGTTGATTTATGTAGATAAATTTCCACTCTAGTCCCTGCTCTTTCTTGCTAGTGTTTCATATTCTTGTGTTGACATGGACTATTGTGAAGAGGACATTAATATGATTGATGATCCGAAGGGACAGGTTCACACTTATCGTGACCACAAATCTTCTCTTCCCTGCGACAATCAGCTTCACATTTATTGTCTCCCCTTTTTCTTTCTTTCTTTCTTTCTTTCTTTCTTTCTTTTATTGTGCTTCATATTTATTGTCTTTTTTCAATGTGAGCATTTGCACACAGTTCGTCTCATTAATAAGGGAAGACGACCAGTAGGTAGGAATTTTCTTAAATTTGTCATCTTACTTTTACTTTTTCTTTTTGTGTGATTGGTAGGTGGCTTGAATTCCTCTCATTATTTCCCCATTCCAATATTTCATTCTTTTTGTGTGATTGGTAGGAAATTAGGCACCATTTCCTTCCTTTATTGAATAAAGTTCAATTCACAATTTTACGTTGCATTTAGTTCAAATCCGTAACCTTTTAAGTACATGTGAGGTAAATATATCTCAATCATTTAAAAACAATTACCAAATTCAAAATTAGTTAACATTTCAAATTATATTTAAATTGATATATGTGTGTGAGGTAATTGTGTTGCAGATTTCTGGTCCGAAGGTTACACTTCCAGTCCGAAGGTCCGCACTTACATCGCATCCGTATCCGGTCTGCACTCACATTTATTTTCTTCCAGGAAAATAAATGTGCTTCTCCAGTTGCTCAAAACATATATATTCCAGGAAAATAAATGTGCTTCTCCAGTTGCTCAAAACATATATATATATATATATATATATATATATATATATATATATATATATATATATATATATATATATATATATAGGAAAAGGGATCAAATGACATAATTATGGGTCTGGAGCAGGCAATGCTCTAGAACTATTCGAATAGTTTTATATTATGGAACTATTCTATGTTATGGGTTGAATTGAAATTAAGTGGATGAGAATAAAAGGTATTCTGATCCTACGTATTTTGAAACTGGGTCGTACTCTGGTCCCACGTACACACACGTGTGCCTTGCACGTATTTCATATTAATTGGGAAGAACCAATAATATCTACCTTTAATTTTTTTTTTTTTCAATACGCAATTAACTAACTACCCAGGTTGAATTTTTAAAAAAATAATTTTTTTTACCTAAGTGCCTATCTTAACTTTAATGAACAATTTTAAATAGTAAATATAAAAAAGAGCAGTTTTTTAACAAAAAAAATTATTGTAAAACCTTTTTTTCTATTATATAATAACTAGTATATATGTACGTGTTTTACATCTATTTTATAGACTATTATTAGAAATGCTAAATTTTGTTGTAATTATTCTAATCTTTAGAAAAAAAACTAAAAAATAATCGTCTTAATTATTCTAAAATTATTATTATATTATTATATATATTATTTAGAAAGATCAAATGATATTTTTTATAATTATCTAACTGTCCCTATTAACTTTGAAGAATAATTTTAATTAGTAAACATAGAAAAGAGTATAATTGAAAAAAAAAAAAATACGATAAAGCACTAAAACTTAACCTTAATTTTATATTATGGTAGTATTAATATTCAATCTAGGCTGTGTAACGAATATGTACCAACAAGCAGGGTCGGTCCAAGGATAAGCCTGACAAGTGCCTGGACTTGGACAACCCCCTAGGCATGACAACCTCCTGGACTTTGTAACTGGAATTTAAAGTTTCAATTTCAATTTGCTGTTGTTGGATGAACAATGGAGTTATAGTACTTGTTATTGTTGTTGTATGAACAAAAAAGTTGTTATTGTTGTTGTATGAACAAGGAAGTTGTTTTGTAACCAAAAAAAGCTCACTCAACACTGTTGGTTGTTATTGTTGTAATGAAGATATTTTTGGCATATTTCAAGCTAAAATACAATACAATCTTCATTTTACCAAGATAATCTAATATTTTATTATTGTTATTCTTTTTTCAATAAAGTTCAAGCACAACCAAAATTAGCTCCCACTCCAGACCGGACTCCAAATAAGCAAAGAAAAAAAAAATTAGTATGTACCAACAACCAAACTTCAATACATTACTAAATTTAAATATATTCAGCCATTAATGCTCCATCCATCTTTGGTATATTATTGAATAATTTAAAACTATTGCCAAACTTTAAATATATTCAGCCACCAGCCATCTATGATATTTTTATTTGAATAATTTAAAACCAATTATCAAACTTCATTACATTACTAAGAGGTTGGCTGGTCTTGTGGATATTTGATAAACGGATCAAACCGGGTCCAGCAGATCCGTTTATTAATGGTTTCAGGTGGGTTGTTATCCGGACCCATTTATGTAGCCTGGGTATGACACGGTTATATTTTCGGACCCGTCAGGGACGGAACTAAGCTATTTTATTTCAGGACAAAAAATTTATAACATAAATTTGGTTCTGGTTTATTTATTTATTTTTTTGATGGACTGTAGGGTAGATTTAAAGAACAAATAAAATTTTAAAAAAACTAAATTTTAAAAAAAAAAAAATAGATACTAATTTGAAGAACAAATAAGAGTAATTAAACGAAATCCGTATCAAAGAAAAAATTTCGAAGATCCAAATCTTGTCTATGTAGCTCCGTACATGGCATACGACACTAATTTGTCACGTATTTATCGACAGTAGTATTTTTTTTTTTTTTTTTTTGAAAACCTATTTATCGACATTAAAGTTAATCTTTGAGCATGTGCTGCATGTGACATATTCAGAGTAGTTGAGAAAACAGGTTTTGACAATTGTTTCTGTTTGGGGATTAATATCATATGTTCAAAGTTATTACCAAACACATGGCTTTGAGTTATAAAAGGGTGTTTGTTCAGTAAAACTTAAAGGACTGTTCTTCTTTGTATGAATATGGACAGTTCTTCTTTGTATGAATATGGACAGTGGAGGTTGACCTATATATGTATATGGGAAGTCCTTTGGAGAAAAAAACAAAATATCACAACTGCTACATTGCTAGGACCACGTCCCAAAAACCACTCAGAAAAATAGAAAATTTGGGTACAGATAATTAAAGTTAACTAAATTCTACTGAGAAAACAAAGTTTTACGAAATTGAGATAAGAACGTCAAAACGTCATTCGAAAACAGAGTTGTAAATTCTGTTTAGAAACGGCTAAAAAATGAGTCGTTCAAGTAGTTTGTAAATTTTTAATCTCATTAAATTTTTTTAAATGTCACTTGTGTATATCCTTCACCCTCAAGTAAAAATTTCTAAAATTCTATCTAATTTAAATTTATATATAATTTAAACTATTTTAATATATTTAAACCAACTAAATGATATTATCTAAATATATATATATATATATATCCAAAATTTTAAATATATATATCTATAACAATTTTTAATTAAAATTAAATTTAAACTATTTTAATATAAAATTTAAATTTTTATCTAATTATTTAATTATATCAGGAAATAAAAAAAAAAATTTTACATGTATCGCATGTGAATATCATTAGTCTTTATAGGGCCGATGATTTCTCGATTAGAAAACAGAGGTTTTTCAATTTAGGTTCGGTTTTGGGTATAAAAAATTTCGGTTTCAATTGAAAGCGAACAAAATAAAAAAACTAAACCCAAAAATGTATTACAATTACTTATCTATCTTAAACCCTTATATATATATATATATATATATATATATATATATATATATATATATATATATATATATATATATATTCTGAAAACGGAATTGAATTTATTTTACCCGTGGTGTAGGCTTATAACTGTGTTTAATATTTGTAAAGTTGTGTCTATTTGACTTTATTATAGTTCTATATTTTGTTACTTAATCTACACTTTCATTGTCAAATTATGTTATAAAATTTGACAAAAAAATTTTGTTATAAAAATATTAACTCTTAGTCTGACCTATTATACAAAAAAAAAAATGAATGAACTGAAAATTGAAATGTTTTGGTTAGCTTTCGTTCAGTTCAATTTTCAATAGTACGGTTCGACTAATGTCCGATTTTATAAATTTTGTTTTGGTTGAATCGAATCGAACCAAATCGAACCGAACCGAACCAAACCTGCCAAATACTTCCTTATGCAGAGGGATGGGTTCCAAGACCCAGGATAGGAAGAGTAAATGCATATAGATTGAATTTAATACCACATTGGTTTTGTGTTGATTTATGTAGATAAATTTCTACTCTTGTCCATGCTACTTTTTACGTCATTCAAAATGATGTTTTCAATGCAAATATGCAAGATTAGCATCGGATTAGCATTTATTAAAAAAATAAAAATTAGGAAAAATGTCTTGGGAGTGACATTTTTTTTTTTCAAAAAAACGTCATTTCCATTAATGCTTTTTTGATTTTTTTGATTTATTTAGTTTAATAGGCAGAGGAGAAGGATCAGGCTATGTGTTTGTCAAAAAAACGTCATTTCCAAAAAAAAAACGTCCTTTCCATTAACGTCATTTCCTTTAATGCTTTTTTGATTTTTTTTATTTAGTTTAATTGGAAAAATGACACATTTCATTTGAATGGGACTGTGAATGAATGACTGTTGAATACTAGCTCCGTAAACATACAACTTTCTTAACATACAACTTTCATGATTGTTCATTTGTTCCTTCCTGTGTTGAACACCTCTTGGTGTCATGAGAATGTAGTAAGCTAGACAATGTCAGCATGAACCCTGCGTGATTTCTTAAATAGCACATAGCATGCAAAATGCTCATTAGAATAACGTTTTTATACAAATATAACGTCATTCCTACGGAGGTATCTAATGCATAAATTTTTTTAAATAGGTCGTCAAGGAAATGTACATGGAAAGAACTTTTTATTTGAATAAATATATCCTTCTGATGCATATTAATTGATTAAATTTTTTTTTTTAATGACTACTTTCATTCTATACATACTTACGATAGACGTTTTTGTTCTTTTTTTTGCAAATTTTTTCAACTTTGTTCTTTTAGTAAAATTTCAAAAAAATTTGGTTATCTATACAAAATTTTCTATGAGGAAAAACCTGCACATTTTCTTAACATCATAATTGGAAACAATCGAAACGCATCATAATGTGTCAAATTTGTGGTATCATAATAATAGGTAAATTGACTTCCTGTATAATATTGAAAACATATCTATACTACTGTTAAGAAAGGTTGAGCCTTCATCGTGAAAGTTTTTGTTAAAAAAATATTCTTATCTATGTTTACTAATTAAAATTGTTTATAGATAGTTAAGTAATTACGTATAGAAAAAAAAAAAGGATGTTGTTTGCTCTTTCCAAGTAGTAAAACATTTAAGAACTACTATTTGATCTTTCCAAGTAGTATGAATTATGTGCAGCACATGTGTGTGTATGTGTGGAAAAACTATATTTTTGGTCGCTGAATGTTTGCAAAACTTAAGTTTTAGTCACTCCCTATATATATTTTTGGTTGCTGAGTGACTAAAACTTAAGTTTTACAAACATTCAATGACCAAATGAGGAAAGAGATGTGCGCCGGCCCTAATCCGCGTGAGAGGAAGGAGAAGGGACCCGCGGGCGGGACGTCCGGTTCCGCGAGCGGTGGTGGACAGAGGTGGGGGAAGCGGATCTCAATACTGACATGGGACCCAGGGTCGTCGTCGTCGGATGGAGCAAGGTGGTCGCGGATCTTTTCGTCAATCTGGATCTTTTCGACGATCCGGATCTGGGTGCAAAGGTAGCGGATCTGTCCGCCGATGCGGTGGCGACGGTGACGACGATGGCAGGCGGGGGATGGAGCACCGTGACCAGGAGGCAGTCACGGAGGGGACGAGAAGCAGGTCCGCATGGACACACTACTAGAAAAAGCGGAATTAACGACGTATTTTAGCGACGTCAAAAGAAACGTCGCTAATAATATATAAATTAGTGACTCCATATAAAAACGTTGCTAGACGTCGCTAAATGACGACATTTAGCGACATTTAGCGACTTTTATTAAAATTTTAAAAGATAAGTCGCTATAAGTTCAATTAAGGTCGCTAAACGTCGCTAATATGTCTAAGTTAGCGACGTTTAGCGACGTATATAGCGATGTTTATCTTAAAAATATTTAGCAACGTGTTTAGCGACGTCTATGACGTCGCTAAAATTTAATTTAGCGACGTTTTTATCGGACGTCGCTAGACGTCGCTAAAATTTGGTTAATTAGGGCTCGGTTTTATTTTTCCCCATCTATCAAAATTTCAAAAACAAAAAAATCCCCCCGCCCCGCTCCGTCGACCGGCTCTCCACCGCGGCTACTCCGGCATCCCTCTCCTCCTCCTCGAGCTCTAGGTAAACCCTAACTCTCTCTCTCTCTCTCTCTCTCACAGGACACATGTGACACAGACACTGACACAGACACTGACACAGACACGGCACACACACACACACTGACACAGACATTGATCAGGACCTAGGGTTAGGTTTTTGACCTGGGGTTAGGGTTAGGGTTAGGGCCGACTGGCCCGAGTCGACGAGCGATGGTGATTCATGTGCGACGACGGCGTCGACGAGGACATGGTTGGTACTCGAGTCTTGAGAATTGGAGGATGAATAAGGATTTGCTTTCTTCTTGAGGTAGGAGTTCCAGTGGTTCTTTATTTCGTTGTCGGTCCTTCCTGGTAGGTGTGTTGCTATCTGTGACCACCTGCATCATCACATCATCAGAAAGAACTGTAAAGAAATTAACATCATGACAAATAAAGCTCCAAGAGTGAGTTATGATTGTTCAAAATAAAAAGGTGGAAATAATCTCTATTTGAATCTCTGATTGCTCCAAGGCAAGGCACGGCACTGCACTGCGCTGCACTGCACTGCACTGCACTGCACTGCTTGATTGTATCTCATTTTTCGGTTGAACGTTCAATATGATAGGAAGCCGGATCATGAGTTGTTGGTAATTGGATTAGTTTGAGTGTGTGTTAGAGTGTTATTGAAGTATGCATGGAGGGTATATCAAAGTTGAGGGTATCATAGTGGTGTCCTATGTTAGCAACAAATGAGTGAGGAGATGGTGTATACTGATACAAGTGTATCAGTGAGCGCGCGTGACTCAAGTTGGGTTTTAGATGTACAATGGTGAATATGTGAGGGGCTTGAGTGCCCACAAGCACATAGATTGAGGTACACATGTAAGCATGGCAAGTAGAGGTAACAGCAGCAGTGAGCACTGCTTACTAGTAGTGAGCAGGGGGAAACTTGAGGCACATCAGTCCAATGTGCATTGGAGCATGCTGAGGTAAGTCAGTGAGCTAGGAGTGTGGTTAGGGACAGCTGCAGTTCTGTAGTGTGTTGACTGCACACTTATAGTGCAGTTCATAGTGCTATGGGGTTGGGGGCAGCTGCAGTTTTGATAAATGAAAGTATGTATTATATCAGTTATGATTTTTATAGTACGGTTAAGTTATGAAGTTAGGTGATAAACCACTGTATGTAATGATTTATATGATACATATTATCATTTTTGCAAAAGTATCTAAAAATGGATATGAATTACTATCTGCGTCATCGTTCGTGGATGTACAACCGTCATCCTGATAACATGTGCGGTGTACGGAATGAATTCATTGAGGGTTACATCAGTTCATGCAGTTCGCCAAGGCGTTCCCTCAGTACATGGACGGTACCAAAATTAAGTGTCCGTGTGTGAGATGTCGCAACAGGAAATATCATCCAGAAGTGAAAGTCACATATCATTTGTATTCGAAGGGCTTCACGCCGAATTACTATCAGTGGACCGCGCACGGAGAACTTGTGTCTCTAGCATCGGAGTCAGAGTATTATGTGGAGCCGTATATGGATGTCCACGACCACGATGCTTACGACGACGGATGGGTGAACATGGTTTATGATGCGGCGGGGCCTAGTTTCAATTCGGACAATTATGATACGACGGGACCTAGTTGCAATCCGGACAATTATGATGCAGCTGAGGAGGCACCGAATGCCGATGCTACAAAGTTTACGGAGTTGCTGGAGAATGCAAGGATTCCACTATATCCTGTTTGTGAGGATCATTCACCATTGGAGATGGTTACAAGATTATTGAGCATCAAGTCCGATTTTAACATGTCGCAAGAATGCTATAATCGACTGATCGATTTGATTATAGAGATCTTGCCCGAGGGTGCAAAGTTGCCTAAAGACTTCTATCGATCTAAGAGGATGGTGAGATCGCTCTGGATGGGATATGAGAAAATCGATGCATGTCGCAACGGGTGCATGTTGTACTACAAAGACGACAAGGATAAAGATGCATGCAGATTCTGTGGTACTAATCGCTACAAGGCCACTGTTAGAGGAAAGTCTGTCGGTGCAAGGGAGCCTACCGATTCGATGCACTACTTGCCTTTGACGTCGCGGTTGCTGTAAGTCCCCTGATTTTCAGGAATTATTAATTTGGACTTTTCACATTTTCTGGAATTTTTCGGAATTTTTCTGTAATTAAAACCTAGGCTCTTGGTAATTAAATAATTTTTATTTGCTGTATATTACTATTAAAATATTATGAAAATAATATTTTTGGGTGTAAAATAAAAAACTGGACTTAGGGTAATTTTCTGGGAATTTATTGGACCCCGAAAACATTTTTAAAGGCTCAAAAACTATTTTAAAAAATTAAATTAAAATAAACCCAGCCGAACCGGACTGAACCGGGTTCAAACCGGCCTGAACCGGCTGAACCCGGTCCAGCTGAACCAGGCCGGTCCAACCCGCCTAGCGGGTCGGGTCGGGTCCGCCCGACCGAACCCGACCCGCCCGAAACCCGCTTCCACCACTCCCCTGCCCGACTCCGCCCGCGTCCCCCGCTCGGACCGATTCTCCCGTCGGTCGCGTCGCCGGAGCCCTCGTCGCCCCCTCCGGCCCACGATCCCACGACCCCGGCCACCTGGTCGCCTTCTCGGCCTCCCTGACCTAACCCTAGCTCCCCTATAAATCCCCCCGAACTCAGTCCTCTCCGGCTATCCCTCCTCCGCCCGATCCCGCTGCGCCGCCGCCCTAGCTCCGACCGCTTCGCCGCAGGCTGCTCCCCGACGCCTCCTAGCCGTGCCCCGCCCTCGCCAGCGCTGACGACTTCCTTCCCTCTCCTCTTCCTTCCCCTCAGCAGCCAACCCCCGCCGCTCCGGAGCGCCGTCGCCTCCGGCCAGCGCGGCCCCGAGCCGACCACCTCCCCCCGTGCATCGCTGCCCCCGGCTCCCTCCGGCCTCCTCCGCCAAGCTCCAGCAGCATCCCTAAAACCCTAACCCTAGACGACTTCGACTCAGGACGCGGACACGGCCCCCTTCGCGTCGTGTCGGACACGAAACAGTTCAATTTTTCGAGCCCTGTTCAGGTACCCGTATCTCTCTGCTCGTTTACCCATTTTCGATTTCGTCTGTTGTATCGCGAACACTGCGTGACCCTCTCGGTGCCCGTGCAACCCGCTCGGGGCATCGCGTCCTGTGGCGATCGCGAACCGCAATCCAAAACAGGAAAAATAACGCCCTGATTCATCCCGGAACTGGGTACGCCCCGCCAAACGGGATGACTTGGTCGCGTGCGGTCTTCACCGATACGTGCGCGTCGTTGATACGGATGTGTGGGATTTCACAGAAGTCGATTGGGATGTGCGTGCACACCGAAATCAACGTGTATCCGCCGACACCGTCCCGTATCCGTCAGTTCTGGAACGTGTCCTAACTTTGTGTACACACGTCGGATCGAAACAAAACTTGCGCCATCGGACTCGTAGCAATACATTGGTCCTGTGACCCAAGTTTGGTTCGATTCTGAGAACGTTGACAAAATCGCGTGTCGTGGGCCCCACAGGCTCCACTTGACGGGCGATTTTGTGACCGGCTCACCGGAATCCAATTCTGGAAGTTTCGTTTGGGTTTGTATCATCGTTTCTGACCTGTTGACACTAAGTTTGGAGAATTTGGAGACCTTTGACCCTGGCACGCTTTTCGGTGCAAAGTGGCCCATATGTGGACCCCGCTTTGACCCGAAAATGTTATTTTTGTCCTTGTATCCAAATTGGACTCAAGGACAGACGTTTCTAGCTATTTGATATTTTTTGAATCTACTGGTAATATTTATTTCAGCAACCGGAGTAGTACCTGCAGATCACACTGAGACCAGAGCTACAGTTGGAGCCAGGACCCCAGGCAAGTATACCTTGCCAAACCCTACAGTTTTGCTACTTATTTCCTTGACATATTTATACATTGTCGTGCAAGACTCTTGCACACTATTTGCATGCTTCCCTTTTCAGCTGTTATTTCTTGTCATATATAGTTTCTTGATGCGTTGTTCATATTGATTTATTCCTGCTGCTCTAGTCTTATTTTCTCGTTTTACGTGCATTTACATTATTTGCTCTTTTTCCTGGATCACTATTTGTTCCTTAGATATATGGTGATGGTATGTGGTTACTCTACGCTTCCTTGAGTTGATCCGACTGGGTTCTTTACGTCCCAGATGATCGTTATTAGGCATTGACTACACTTGAGCATTTTCGACTGTGAGTACCCATTGTGCTACGATAGAGACTTGTTCATTTGACTACCTCATTCGTGAGCTCCCATAGGGCTGCGAAAGAGCTATACTATAGATTGGGAGTCCCCATTGGCCTACTTTCTATAGGACCGTGATCTCCCATTGAGTTGCGGTTATCCCGATTGTTAGTAGTCATGTTTGATAGCACCATCGGTACGCCACCATCTTAGATGCAGTGATTTCTCGTGTTTTGTTTGCTTTCTTGTGTTTACTTTCCTGTCTATCTTGCATGTTCAGTTACTGTACTTTTGGCTCGTATTCTTTTGTATCTTGTTACGTCCCTCTGAGGACCTGGTTTTATTCTCCAGATTTAGCAGACGAGGAGCACCCACAACTTTACGGACCGACACCAGACGAGGGTACGATTGCAGTTGATGGCCCTGCTTATACTTAGTTATTTTCTAGCATATTTTAGTTATATTTCCTTGTCTCTGTTTTTCCATTTATCGGTAGTAGATTTATCTCCACCCGACTCAGTATTATTTTTTGCTGGATATTCGACAGTAACTTGACTTCCAACAGTTATTCCAGTTTGCTATTTAGTTCTTATACTGTTCTGTTGGATGAGATCTAGATACTTGACATTTATCATTGGACCTACTTATTGTTATATTACAGCTTAAGCATGCCCCGATGGATCCATTAAATTGGGTTTGTCCATCGGTGTGTGCTGCTGGCCATTGCCGCGCATCCAGTCCCTCGATATTTTGGGACTGGGGCGTGACATGGTTTTTGTGGTGGCCCATACAGGTCAACGACTAAATTGTTCGGTTTCAACTTAGGGACCGAACAAGCCTGCAGTAAGAATAGGATAAGTTTTTAGGATCCCATCCACTTGCTTGAATCGTTCTTGACATCTATCTCGGATTCGAATTAATTCCTTGACTTGCATCCTGCCTTGATTCATGTGCGCCTCTTATCGTTTATTTTGGATGTAGAGTAATGGATCTACCAGCAAGCGACGAGATTCCTACAAGATCACCACGAGATGCTGTGATAAACCAACAAGCTCTACCAGCACCCGAACCGAGACCACCCTTGGTACCACAAGCAGCACTCTTCCAACAGGCCCAGCAGCAGCAGAGGAATCCACCACAAGGACGCGGACAAGCTTTCGCGATGACCGTGGAGAACGCGCAGACTCTTGGAGTAGCTAATGTGCGTAAGTGATTTGTAGCTGTCATTTCTAGTCTTGTTTTAGCTCGTGCCTATTGGTTCGTGACCTCAGCCCCAACCTAGTAATTTTGAACTTGCTAATAACCTGGTATTCTTTTATATTTGATAACTGTAGAGATTGTAGAGTCTTTTGTTATTGTGCTTATTGTGTGTTATTTTGTGAACTTGAATTAAGTTGTACCTCCTTCCATCATCATCTAGCGTACTTATAATTGTTGTACTACCTTGACTTATGCTGCTAATATAGCCTAGTTTTGCAAGCTTATCCTTTTATCAAGCTTGTTCATGACATATGTATTATTGGGTCGACACACTAATACTATTGTCTATTCAGAATCAGTGTATTACGGTCTGATCAACCTTAATACATTTTGGTTCACTCTTCGCACGACTACTTCACGTGGATTGAGATATATAGTTGACTAGTATACTTGCCCTCTAGATATGACTGAGCATATCGTATCAGTTACATAACTGTACTAATACGAGCATGCAAACGAAGAATTACCAGAATAGGATTTTAATCCACAACTGCTTGACGATTTCCATTTGAATTCTTTAAACACCTTGATCCAGATACTTCTATTCCATTACCTCACCCTTGAACTCTTTATTATTGATCTTCGTCTTCCCTTATTTCGGAAAGACGGAACCGCGTGCTTGGTATAAGTTTGATATATAGACAGTACTAGATATACCCCACAGGCCGGTCGCATTGATGATGACCCTTTTATATATGATTAAGGGAATACCATAGGTGATGTGTTTGGTGTTAAAGACTTGAGGATTCAATGCCATGATTAAATAAGTTGGGGCATAGCATTATTAGATGTATAGCCTTAGATGATAGATGGGTAAATTCTAAGTTGGGTAGAGACCGCAATGTTCACTTGAGAGTAATCCTTTAGACTGTAATCAAGTGAGATTGGATAGAGAGAACCCTACCATATTTTAATTTCGATGACGGAATTTTTATAAGTTGGGTAGATTGTAAGCCCCCTGATTTTCAGGAATTATTAATTTGGACTTTTTATATTTTCTAGAATTTTCCAAAATTTTTCTGTAATTAAAATCTAGGCTCTTGGTAATTAAATGATTTTTATTTGCTGTATATTACTATTAAAATATTATGAAAATAATATTTTTGGGTGTAAAATAAAAAACTGGACTTAGTATAATTTTCTGAAAATTTATTGGACCCCGAAAACATTTTTAAAGGCTCAAAAACTATTTTTAAAAATTAAATTAAAATAAACCCAGCCGAACCGGACTGAACCGGGTTCAAACCGGCCTGAACCGCCTGAACCCGGTCCAGCTGAACCAGGCCGGTCCAACCCGCCTAGCGGGTCGGGTCGGGTCCGCCCGACCGAACCCGACCCGCCCGAAACCCGCTTCCACCACTCCCCTGCCCGACTCCGCCCGCGTCCCCCGCTCGGACCGATTCTCCCGTCGGCCGTGTCGCCGGAGCCCTCGCCGCCCCCTCCGGCCCACGATCCCACGACCCCGGCCACCTGGCCGCCTTCTCGGCCTCCCTGACCTAACCTTAGCTCCCCTATAAATCCCCCCGAACTCAGTCCTCTCCGGCCATCCCTCCTCCGCCCGATCCCGCTGCGCCGCCGCCCTAGCTCCGACCGCTCCGCCGTAGGCTGCTCCCCGACGCCTCCTAGCCGTGCCCTGCCCTCGCCAGCGCCGACGACTTCCTTCCCTCTCCTCTTCCTTCCCCTCAGCAGCCAACCCCCGCCGCTCCGGAGCGCCGCCGCCTCCGGCCAGCGCGGCCCCGAGCCGACCACCTCCCCGCCGTGCATCGCTGCCCCTGGCTCCCTCCGGTCGGCCTCCTCCGCCAAGCTTCGGCAGCATCCCAAAAACCCTAACCCTAGGCGACTTTGATTCAGGACGCGGACACGGCCCCCTTCGCGTCGTGTCAGACACGAAACAGTTCAGTTTTTTGAGCCCTGTTCAGGTACCCGTATCTCTCTGCTCGTTTACCCGTTTTCGATTCCGTTTATTGTATCGCGAACCCTGCGTGACCCTCTCAGTGTCCGTACAACCCGCTCGGGGCATCGCGTCCTGTGGTGATCGCGAACCGTGATCCAAAAATAGGAAAAATAACGCCCTGATTCACCCCGGAACTGGGTACGCCCCGCCAAACGGGATGACTTGATCGCGTGCGGTCTTCACCGATACGTGTGCGTCGTTGATACGGATGTGTGGGATTTCGCAGAAGTCGATTCGGATGTGCGTGCACACCGGAATCAACGCGTATCCGCCGACACCGTCCCGTATCCGACAGTTTTGGAACGCGTCCTAACTTTGTGTACACACGTCGGATCGAAACGAAACTTACGCCATCGGACTCGTAGCAATACACTGGTCCTGTGACCTAAGTTTGGTTCGATTCTGAGAACGTTGACGAAATCGCGTGTCGTGGGCCCCATAGGCTCCACTTGACGGGCGATTTTGTGACCGGCTCACCGGAATCCAATTCTGGAAGTTCTGTTGGGTTCGTATCATCGTTCCTGATCTTTTGACACTAAGTTTGGCAAATTTGGAGACCTTTGACCCTGGCACGCTTTTCGGTGCAAAGTGGCCCATATGTGGATCCCGCTTTGACCTGAAAATGTTATTTTTGTCCTTGTGTCCAAATTGGACTCAAGGACAGGCATTTCTAGCTATTTGATATTTTCTGAATCTAGTGGTAATGTTTATTTCAGCAACCGGAGTAGTACCTGCAGATCACACTGAGACCAGAGCTACAGTTGGAGCCAGGACCCCAGGCAAGTATACCTTGTCAAACCCTGCAGTTTTGCTACTTATTTCCTTGACATATTTATACATTGTCGTGCAAGACTCTTGCACACTATTTGCATGCTTCCCTTTTCAGCTGTTATTTCTTGTCATATATAGTTTCTTGATGCGTTGTTCATATTGATTTATTCCTGCTGCTCTAGTCTTATTTTCTCGTTTTACGTGCATTTACATTATTTGCTCTTTTCCCTGGATCACTATTTGTTCCTTAGATATATGGTGATGGTATTTGGTTACTCTACGCTTCCTTGAGTTGATCCAATTGGGTTCTTTACGTCCCAGATGATCGTTATTAGGCATTGACTACACTTGAGCATTCTCGACTGTGAGTACCCATTGTGCTATGATAGAGACTTGTTCATTTGACTACCTCATTCGTGAGCTCCCATAGGGCTGCGAAAGAGCTATACTATAGATTGGGAGTCCCCATTGGCCTACTTTCTATAGGACCGTGATCTCCCATTGAGTTGCGGTTATCCCGATTGTTAGTAGTCATGTTTGATAGCACCATCGGTACGCTACCATCTTAGATGCAGTGATTACTCATGTCTTATTTGCTTTCTTGTGTTTACTTTCCTGTCTATCTTACATGTTCAGTTACTGTACTTTTGGTTCGTATTCTTTTGTATCTTGTTACGTCCCTCTGAGGACCTGGTTTTGTTCTCCAGATTTAGCAGACGAGGAGCACCCGCAACTTTACGGACCGACACCAGACGAGGGTACGATTGCAGTTGATGGCCCTGCTTATACTTAGTTATTTTCTAGCATGTTTTAGTTATATTTCCTTGTCTCTGTTTTTCCATTTATCCGTAGTGGATTTGTCTCCACCCGACTCAGTATTATTTCTTGCTGGATATTCGACAGTAACTTGACTTCCAGCAGTTATTCCAGTTTGCTATTTAGTTCTTATACTGTTCTATTGGATGAGATCTAGATACTTGACATTTATCATTGGACCTACTTATTGTTATATTACAGCTTAAGCATACCCCGATAGATCCATTAAATTGGGTTTGTCCATCGGTGTGTGCTGCTGGCCATTGTCGCGCATCCAGTCCCTCGGTATTTTGGGACTGGGGCGTGACATGGTTTTTGTGGTGGCCCATACAGGTCAACGACTAAATTGTTCGGTTTTAACTTAGGGACCGAACAAGCCTGCAGTAAGAATAGGATAAGTTTTTAGGATCCCATCCACTTGCTTGAATCGTTCTTGACATCTATCTCGGATTCGAATTAATTCCTTGACTTGCATCCTGCCTTGATTCATGTGCGCCTCTTATCGTTTATTTTGGATGCAGAGTAATGGATCTACCAGCAAGCGACGAGATTCCTATAAGATCACCACGAGATGCTATGATAAACCAACAAGCTCTACCAGCACCCGAACCGAGACCACCCTTGGTACCACAAGCAGCACTCTTCCAACAGGCCCAGCAGCAGCAGAGGAATCCACCACAAGGACGCGGACAAGCTTTCGCGATGACCGTGGAGAACGCGCAGACTCTTGGAGTAGCTAATGTGCGTAAGTGATTTGTAGCTGTCGTTTCTAGTCTTGTTTTAGCTCGTGCCTATTGGTTCGTGACCTCAGCCCCAACCTAGTAATTTTGAACTTGCTAATAACCTGGTATGCTTTTATATTTGATAACTGTAGAGATTGTAGAGTCTTTTGTTATTGTGCTTATTGTGTGTTATTTTGTGAACTTGAATTAAGTTGTACCTCCTTCCATCACCATCTAGCGTACTTATAATTGTTGTACTACCTTGACTTATGCTGCTAATATAGCCTAGTTTTGCAAGCTTATCCTTTTATCAAGCTTGTTCATGACATATGTATTATTGGGTCGACACACTAATACCATTGTCTATTCAGAATCAGTGTATTACGGTCTGATCAACCTTAATGCATTTTGGTTCACTCTTCGCACGACTACTTCACGTGGATTGAGATATATAGTTGACTAGTATACTTGCCCTCTAGATATGACTGAGCATATCGTATCAGTTACATAACTGTACTAATACGAGCATGCGAACGAAGAATTACCAGAATAGGATTTCAATCCACAACTGCTTGACGATTTTTATTTGAATTTTTTAAACACCTTGATCCAGATACTTCTATTCCATTACCTCACCCTTGAACTCTTTATTATTGATCTTCGTCTTCCCTTATTTTGGAAAGACGGAACCGCGTACTTGGTATAAGTTTGATATATAGACAGTACTAGATATACCCCACAGGCCGGTCGCATTGATGATGACCCTTTTATATATGATTAAGGGAATACCATAGGTGATGCGTTTGGTGTTAAAGACTTGAGGATTCAATGCCATGATTAAATAAGTTGGTACATAGCATTATTAGATGTATAGCCTTAGATGATAGATGGGTAAATTCTAAGTTGGGTAGAGACCGCAATGTTCACTTGAGAGTAATCCTTTATACTGTAATCAAGTGAGATTAGATAGAGAGAACCCTACCATATTTTAATTTTGAGGACGAAATTTTTATAAGTTGGGTAGATTGTAAGCCCCTGATTTTCAGGAATTATTAATTTGGACTTTTTACACTTTCTGGAATTTTTTGGAATTTTTCTGTAATTAAAACATAGGCTCTTGGTAATTAAATAATTTTTATTTGCTATATATTACTATTAAAATATTATGAAAATAATATTTTTGGGTATAAAATGAAAAATTGGACTTAGGATAATTTTCTGGGAATTTATTGGACCCCGAAAACATTTTTAAAGGCTTAAAAACTATTTTTAAAAATTAAATTAAAATAAACCCATCCGAACCGGACTGAACCGGGTTCAAACCGGCCTGAATCGGCTGAACCCGGTCCAGCTGAACCAGGCCGGTCCAACCCGCCTAGCGGGTCGGGTCGGGTCCGCCCGACCGAACCCGACCCGCCCGAAACCCGCTTCCACCACTCCCCTGCCCGACTCCGCCCGCGTCCCCCGCTCGGACAGATTCTCCCGTCGACCGCATCGCCGGAGCCCTCGCCGCCCCCTCCGGCCCACGATCCCATGACCCCGGCCACCTGGCCGCCTTCTCGGCCTCCCTGACCTAACCCTAGCTCCCCTATAAATCCCCCCGAACTCAGTCCTCTCCGGCCATCCCTCCTCCGCCCGATCCCGCTGCGCCGCTGCCCTAGCTTCGACCGCTCCGCCGCAGGCTGCTCCCCGACGCCTCCTAGCCGTGCCCCGCCCTCGCCAGCGCCGACGACTTCCTTCCCTCTCCTCTTCCTTCCCCTCAGCAGCCAACCCCCGCCGCTCTGGAGCGCCGTCGCCTTCGGCCAGCGCGGCCCCGAGCCGACCACCTCCCCCCGTGCATCGCTGCCCCCGGCTCCCTCCGGCCGGCCTCCTCCGCCAAGCTCCGGCAGCATCCCCAAAACTCTAACCCTAGGCGACTTCGACTCAGGATGCGGACACGGCCCCCTTCGCGTCGTGTCGGACACGGAACAGTTCGATTTCTCGTGTCTTGTTTGCTTTCTTATATTTACTTTCCTGTCTATCTTGCATGTTCAGTTACTGTAATTTTGGCTCGTATTTTTTTGTATCTTGTTACGTCTCTCTGAGGACCTGGTTTTGTTCTCCAGATTTAGCAGACGAGGAGCACCCGCAACTTTACGGACCGACACCAGACGAGGGTACGATTGCAGTTGATGGCCCTGCTTATACTTAGTTATTTTCTAGCATATTTTAGTTATGTTTCCTTGTCTCTGTTTTTCCATTTATCGGTAGTGGATTTGTCTTCACCCGACTCAGTATTATTTCTTGCTGAATATTCGACAGTAACTTGACTTCCAACAGTTATTCCAGTTTGCTATTTAGTTCTTATACTGTTCTGTTGGATGAGATCTAGATACTTGACATTTACCATTGGACCTACTTATTGTTATATTACAGCTTAAGCATGCCCCGATGGATCCATTAAATTGGGTTTGTCCATCGGTGTGTGCTGCTGGCCATTGCCGCGCATCCAGTCCCTCGGTATTTTGGGACTGGGGCGTGACAGTTGCAGCGGTTGTTTATGGTTAAGGAGACTGCAGAAAATATGAGTTGGCACAGACGAAAACAGATCGAAGGAGTATTGGATCATCCATCCGATGGAGAAGCATGGAAGCACTTTGATCGAGAGTATCCAAATTTTGCTCGCGTAATTTCATATTGGGGCTCTCCTTTGACGGTTTTATCCCATTCGGACTTTCGGGCTCCCAGTATTCGTGTTGGCCTGTGATTGTCACTCCGTACAATCTACCGCCTTTGATGTGCATGAAGACTCCATATATGTTCCTAATCGTTATTATCCCAAGTCCGAACAATCCGAAGAGGAACATCGATGTGTATTTACAGCCTTTGATAGATGAGTTGAATCAGCTGTGGGAAGTAGGTGCCAACACGTATGATGTTTCTAGAAAGCAGAATTTTCAGATGAGGGCTGCACTTATGTGGACCATCAACGACTTTCCGGCCTATGGAATATTATCGGGATGGAGCACCCATGGTCGTCTCTCATGTCCGTATTGCATGGACCGTACTAAGGCTTTTTGTTTAAAACACAGAGGCAAACCGTGCTTCTTCGATTGTCATCGATAATTTCTGCCGAAGGATCATCCGTACCGGAGGAACCAGAATGCTTTTCGTGTGGGAGTTATGGAGAAGGCCAATCCACCGCCAAGGTGGCCCGGATACACGATATGGAAAGAGGTAAAAGATTTACCAAGTGCTATCGAAGAGCCTGCTAAGGGGTACAAGTGTGACGGATTTGGTCGCACCCATAACTGGACGAAGAGGAGTATATTCTGGGATCTGCCATATTGGAGCACCAATCTGATTAGACATAACCTTGATGTCATGCATATCGAAAAGAATGTGTTTGATAACATAATTAATACTGTAATGGAGGTAAAGAGGAAGACGAAAGATAATCCGAAGGCCAGGTTGGACTTAGAAGAAATATGTAGACGTCCTGCATTGCATTTGATAGAGGGGGAATGGAAAGATAAAGTAACCTAAGTCAATTTTCTCACTTGAGAAAGAGGATAAAGGGAGACTTTGTAGGTGGATTCAGGGTCTAAAGTTTCCACACGGGTACTTGTCAAACTTGAGAAGATGCGTCGACCTCAAGGAAAATAAACTGGCGGGTATGAAGAGCCACGATTGTCACGTATTCATAGAGAGGTTAATTCCGATTATATTTTGAGAATTCTTACCGCAGGTCGTTTGGGATCCATTGACAGAGCTCAGCATATTCTTCAGAGATCTTTGTTGTACTAAGTTGATCGTCGATCGTCTAGAAAAGGAAGAGAAGGACATTGCGGTAATACTATGTAAGCTCGAGAATGTGTTTCCTCCTGGATTCTTCGACTCTATGGAACATTTGCCAATTCATCTTTCCTATGAGGCACGTATTGGTGGTCCTGTCGGTTATCGGTGGATGTACCCCTTCGAGCGGCATCTGAATCACCTAAAGAGAAAGGTAAAAAATAAGGCACGGGTTGAGGGCTCTATTTGTGAATCTTATGTTCTTGAGGAGATTACAAACTTTTGCTCGACGTATTTTAAACCGCATGTTGCTACTAATAGAACGAAAGCTCCGAGAAACGATGACGCATATCAAGAATCTAATGATGCAATACTCAAAGTATTCAATGCGTCCGAAAAGCCTTCGAGAAAAATAAAGATGAGATATTTGAATGACGATGAGCTAAGGGCTGCTCAGTTGTATATATTACTCAATTACGATGATGATGAAGTAGAGAAGCTAGAGGGGTAAGTAATTAATACGTCCACATTTACATCATCTCAATGTAATAGTATAAGATACTATTATGCTACTAATCAGCAGTTGCTTCATTGTTTTTCAGCACATATAATGATGAGTTGAGGTCGGTTAGACCCTACATAACAGACGAAGAAGTAGAACAAGAAATGAGATACCATTTTCCTTCTTGGTTGAGCGCATATGTAAGATGCTTGGTAATTACTTTTTAATTCTGCACTTGCAAAACAAATAACTTACTATCGCTACTTTGGTATTTAGGTCGATCGTCTAATAACACCCGAGACTGAATCTATTAGAACTCTAGCCAAGGAACCAATTACTGCCGTTAAAATATGGCCAAGTTTCTGTGTGAATGGGTTCAGGTTCAAGTCAGCAAATGTTCCTATAGGAGACAGCTTTCTGGATCTTGATTCCACGAAAAACAGTTGTTTGTGTATCAAATCTATGAACTACAAAGACGTCGATCCAGGCAATAATTTCTTTGGCATCTTACGAGAGATTGTGGAGTTGACATATAATTATGGCACAGAACCTGCTAATATCGTGCTATTCAAGTGTGAATGGTTCGATTCGATTCAAGATCAAGGTTGGAAAATTGACAAGCATTGCCTTGTGGATACAAACTGCAAGCGTAGATATCAAGGCTACGAACCATTTATCCTATCAAGTCAGGCTCAGCTCGTGTACTTCACAACTTATCCTAGACGGGGACAACGAGGTCGGATTGGTGGGCAGTATGCAAGACTAAAGCTAGAAATACCTTTGACATTGATGAAATAGCTTATCAGGAGGACTATCTACCTCTTGTAACAAATATTGTAGATGTGGACTCAACGGAAGTTACTCATTACACGAGTAATAATGTAAAAGATGTAGAATTATCCGAAGCGGAAGACGAAGATGAAGACGAAGTAGATGAAAGTGAAGACGAGGAGGAGGAAGAGGGAGAGGAGGACGAGGAAGGTGAACATGATGAATTTTCTGAAGATGATTGAAAATAAAATATTTTGTCTGTAGAATGTAACTATATTTTGACTGTAGAATATACTATTTTAATGAATATATGTATTATATTTTGTCTGTAGAATGCTTTGAGATATGCATCACATTTTGACTGTAATGTAACTACACCTGGAGAGTATCTTAGGCTGCGTGAGCGGGCGACTGCTAGTGCACCTACACCTGGAGAGGCTGGTACTTTGTCGTAGCCCGCTCCAGCTCCGTCGGCGGACGACCTGTGGGTGACTGCAACTGGTGGTCTCCAGAGGGGTACGTACTACGGTACGGGATCCTATGGCACCCTGGTTCGACGCAGTCATCTAGGGCCTCCCCGACAGCTACGCATTCCATACAGCCCTCGCAGTCGTCGGCCAGAGGCCAGGTGGCCGTTGACCGTCATATTGCGTCTCTCCATGATGAGTTGCTGCGAAGGATGGAGGAGCAGCTCCGGTCCCAGCCGTATGAGGACGATCCGACGCTCATCGCACGATTCGATATGCTCGACCACAGCATCACGGAGCTCCAGGATTTGACAAATGATATTAGAGCCTCGACAGACCGCAACGTCACGGAGCTGCAGGCATCACAACTATCGATAGGCGAGAGGCTGACGATGATGCAGGATTCAATGGTTCATAGCAGTATGAGGCTGTTATCTACCATGGATTCTTACAACCAGCGACTCGCAGACTTGGACCGGGTACGACCTCCTGGTGCGCCTACATCGACACAGACTCCACCGAGGTCACTGCCTTCTCCATCGACATCGGTGTCGATTCCACGGGAGCAGTATGAATTATTCTTATCCTTCATGCGCGCCGGTGGTCAGCCTCCTGCAGATCCGCTGTAGTATAGGTAGTTGATGGATATTTGTATTTTTGAATTATTTTGGATGAGATTGTATGGATATATATTTGCCATATTCTTTACGATAAGATTTGCTGGATTCTTTCTTTTCTTCAAATTTTATTATATTATTCATTTTAAATATGTTATTTTACCGGTGTTGAGTGTTCAACCCAAGGGGGTTGGCAAATCCAAAAATTCAACGGAGGGTTGCTCCGGGTCTATTTGTACAGATTGTGATTTAATAAACAACATGAATAATAGTTTGGAAATAATTCAGTATTCTTTTTTTGTTTTTTCTGTAAAATTAGCGACATTTTTAGCGACGTGTATACACGTCGCTAAATACGTCGCCAATTAGCAACGTTAATACACGTCGCTAATGATGTCGCTAAACATGTCGCTAAAAACGTCGATGTACGTCGCAAATTGCTAACATGGCAGTATTGTCAGGTCATTAAAGACGTCGTTGTAACGTCAATATATAAGTCGCTAAACATCACTAATTTAGCGACACATCTAAGTCGCTAAAAAATGTCGGCATAGCGACGTTTAGCGACGTTTTTTTCCCATCGACTTGCTTTGTTCCGACTTCTTTAAAACGTCGCTAATTACGTCGCTAAAAGTGATTAGCGACGTTTTTTGGTCATTTAGCGACGTTTTTTAACGTCGCTAATTTGAGTTTTTCTGATAGTGACATTCGATCGATCGCATGACTGAGGGGATCATGGCCAGGGTGGTCTGGGATGATCTAGGGGGCGCTGGGAAGGGAAGAGCAACGGGGACGGTCAGCCAGTTGATATATGGAGTCTCCGCAGCGAGCAAGGAAGTGGGTATCCGATGGCTGGTCGATCGTCGACCTCTCAGAGATCACCATGAGCAAGTCATGAAAGAGCCCGGAGTGGTTCGCTTCGGAAGCGACATAAGTAGGGGGAAGGGGCTATATGAACGGGCCTTCGGTGGAGAGGACAAGGATAGGGTCCAATTCCAATGGCAAGGGGGTGGAGGGTATTGAGGCTACTCCCCGTGGAAAATCGTTGGCAGATTTATGTAGAGGCAAGGAGTCTTCCAACCAATACGAAATACAGTATGTGGCCCCAAAATATATTGATGGGGAAACACGTGCTTCTTTTACAGCTGAGAAGATAGCGGAGACGGCAAAGCATTAGCAGAATACCATATTTTTATACATACTTGGGGACAAGCCCTTCTATAGGCAAATAAGGGCGTATACAACTCGCGTTTGGAGGCCGAAAGGTAGTATGGAGTTTTTTGCACGAGACGATAGTTTTTTCTTAGTTAAATTTGGCATGAGGGAGGATGTGGAAAGGGTCCTGCAAGGTGGACCATGGACGTTTGATGCCAGATTGATCATATTGAAGGAGTGGCTGTCAGGTACTAGATGTGAGCGTGATATTCTACACACTATCCCAGTATGGATACGGCTTCCAGGCTTTCCCGTGTGCTATTGGGATACCTCCATGACCATGAAGGTGGCAAACCTCATTGGTACACATCTAAAGGGAGATGATGCGATGAACACTAGATCGAGACTCCTCTATGCTAGAGTGTTTGTGGAGATCAACGCAAGTCAGCCTCTTCCAAGGGTGGTGAAGTATAATGTCCCATAGGGTGAGGTCATCACGCAGAAGGTGGAGTATGAGTGGGTGTCGTCGGTGTGTCAGAAGTGAAAATGCTTTGGTCACGTGATGCAACACTGCAAGGAGGTGGAGGAGGTAATTGGGGAGTATCAGGAGAATGGAGGCCTTTGGCATGATGGGGGAAATAGGGGGAGAGAATATGTGCCTGGAGAGGAATCTCTGGGGACAGAGGGGGATGGAGAGATGTAGACGGAGAAGGAAGGGGTACGAATCAACCAAGTGGCTGAGGGTGAAGGCTCTGGAGGCTTGGAGCTGGCTTTGGTTCTACCTGGCAGCAGTGTTGGTCGGGTGGGCCAATCATTTACCACATCTACTGCTATGGAGGAGGATGTAACCAAGACACATGGTATCTTTGGCACCTTGGAGGGGAGCGGAGATAGCCTACCTATTGTATTTCAGGCTCGAGGGCGAGGGAAGGCAAGGAAGGAAACAAGTAGGCACAATCTTGCTATCAAAAAGGGAGATAAGGGGATGCAACAAGAAGGCGAGCAAGTTCCGGGAAGCAGAAAATGACAAGCTGTGGCGATCAATGAGGAGTCTACAAAGACACATCCAGCTCTTATGAAGGTACCTGGGGATGTTGTTGCTATAGACAATCTAGAATGGAGACCAGTTCAAGGATTGCAGGAAATAAAAAGAGTGCACAGTCAGGCGGAGCTAGCGCCAACCCCGGGCGATACCTCTGGTGAGATTCGCAGGACCCCTACTTCCAATTAAATGTCTATTATTTCATGGAATGTTAGGGGAGCATGCTCTATTGGTAGGTGGAGGGAGATAGGGGATATGATTAGAAGGGAGCAATGTACCATATACACTCTTTTAGAGACCAAGATCAAGTCGAAGCGGTTGTTGGACAGGAGGACGCCAATGAACTAGGCCCAAGTGCATAACTTGGACTTATGTGATATGGTAAATGCAATTATGTGCATACAAACTGGTAATTGAAAGATTTTTGACGATGGATAGGTTGGTGCGATTCGGGATTCGGGAAGGATCAGACATGAGTTTTATGTGGACAAGATCCAGAGTCTATACGACACTTATTTTTTAGATGCGTGATTGCTGACTTGGTATGGAGCAGGCATAAGGATGCCCTGAATATTCAAAGGAGAGGACGACTAGGTTTTCATGATGCGGTATTGGAGATTAGGAAGGCCAGAAGCTGGGGACATGATTGGTTCCGAAAAGTTGGTACCAGACTGGCGTCCGCGGTCTGACATATTTGGAAGGAAATGAACAATCGTATATTTGAAGGAACTCACACGAATACTATAGGACTTATTCATAATATAGAATGTGATGTAAAGGGAATGGAATTTTCGGGTGGGCTTAATTAATGTGATGTGGATGTAATTGATCTTATAGCATGGAATGAAATTACCATTTTTCAAATATTAAAATTATATATATAACATTTCAAATTAAGTCAAGTTTGATGGGTAGTACAAGAAAACACTCTTATGACAGGGTGGACATGCTCGCTATATTGACCCACATGACACAAGGCTTATTAATAGAATTTGGTTATTCACATCCAATTTAATTCACAGAAATTTTTGAGAGAAAGTTTTTTTATTTTCACACGGAAGAAGTTTTTCTTAATTGTACAAAACATAAAAACTTCTTCCTAATTTACACAGAAAGAAATAAAATGCTAACTCTCTTGATGTTTTGGAAGAAATTCAGGACATGTCAATAGAGTTGTTCCAGTTCCTAGAGAAGACGTCAACTCTATTAGTGTTTTTTTTTTTAAAAACACTAAAATAGTTGTCGTTCCATTAATTTAACAATTGTTTAGATGACTGAGTTGGTTTAAGGCACATTACCAACTTTTTTTTCCACATACTTTCATACAAAATATAACTACAAATTTTTTTAAAAAAAACTCAAATATTATATTTATATAATTTATATTTATAATATTATTTTTTAATATTCTTTCTAAATTTAAAATATACAGTGTTTTGTTAGAAAGAATGTGAAAAAAAAAAAACATAAAAATATATCATATAAATATAATTTTTGAGATTTATTTTGAAATTTTTAGGATCTTGTAGTTGTGTTTTGTTTGAAAGAATATGAAAAAAAAAAAAAGATTCTTAGTATATTTTAATTTTGTGCCTTAAACCAACTCAACCATCTAAACAATGGTTAGATGCCAACTCTTTTGACATTTTCGAATAAAATGTCTCTTCTAACGCCAAGGTTGGCGTTTTGTCCCTCTGTGTTACTGTGTGAAGAAGGTTTTTTGTTCTATGCAATTAGAAAAAACTTATTCCCTCTGTATCAATTTTTTTTTTTTAATTCACTAGTGCTGCATTGATAGACAATAATGTTACTTGGATTTCCTGTAATTTATCCATAATATTACTCAGGTATCTGAGGTTTCCATTAGTAATCCAGCATTTTTACAAGATTAACCAACATTTTTTAAAAGCTTAAGTTTTTCGCCAACATCCATTAATTATACCCAGGGTCGTGCCAAAAGTGCGGCTGCACATGGCCTCCAAATTTTGGGGGCCTCAAAAAAATTAGGCAGTTTTGTAATTTTGTAATTTAAATCATCTCATTTTTTATCAATTCCTAGATCAATCTCTAGACTCTAGAATCCGCACAAGACCTCCAATTCTTCAATTCCTAGACTCTACGATCAACCATGTCACAAGAAAGATGAAATGGTTTGGCTATGATCAATTGAAAATAATTTTTTGGAAAAAATCGATCATGAAAGATTAATTGATGATTTTGCTTCTAAGAAAGCAAGAAGATCAATATTCATTAAGTAGTACCTAGCTATTATCTTTTATGGTTTTGGTAGTATGGTAATAGTTCAATTTATTATTGAAAAACAATTGAAAAAGTTGTGTTAGGTAAATTTTAGTTTTATATACTTTTAGTTTTATTTATTGTGTGATTAGAGTTACTTCTTATTTGGGTATTGATCATTATTCATTTATTATATGTTCTTATCAACAGATTGATAAAATAAGAATTTGAGGCCTGATTTTGATAATTTATCGGACAATACGTCTTCTATCAAAAACATCTTTATTATACTATATAATGTGCTTGAATATAGATGATTTGAACTTTGGTCATTTAGTTTAGTAACTATCTATAGAATCAGTTATAATATACAATCAAGAACATCTCCAAATTTTTTGATAAAGACATAGAATACTATATTTTAAAAATATGAATAAATAAATTTAGGGTCACATTTTGAGATTCGTACGGGACCTTCAATTATTCAGGACCGGCCCTGATTATAACATATGTATCTTTGTGCCCGATGTAACCTAATAGTATCCATCTACTCCTGAATTTCAATAAATATATGTTAAAACTTAGTTATAACCAGTGGCAAAGCCAGAATCTTCGTATAGGAGATGCGACGCTTACTATTAAAAATAAAAAAATTATAGCAAATATATTTATAGTTTCTTTCGCAGACAATGATCCCCACTTCAATTACTTTCTTCCGTAGACATTCTCCTGTGGCTAGACAAGAAAAAAAAAGAACGGTGAGGACGGATCTTTTTCACATTTAGGTCTAGTATTTAGTTAAGTGATCGACAAGTTATAAGAATAGATCCCAAAGGAGCAAGATAGACCAAATTGAGTTGATCCAAATAAAAAGATACAATTATTTGATATAAGATAACTATAAAATTTTGATCAATGTGGCATTAGATTTCTACTAAGCTATGAAAGTTGGAAAATAGATCAAAACAAGAAAAACTCAAAGCAAATGTTTGTATATATATTTTTTAGAAATACAAATGCTAGTCCTAGTTTTTCTAACCATCATACCAAACTTTGAATGAACCATGATATGAGGGCTTTCCATTTTTCTTCAATAATTAACATATCTACTGATGAAATATAGGGTTGGAGGCAGATCTTT
This sequence comes from Iris macrosiphon, assembly GCA_036927795.1. Taxonomy (NCBI): domain Eukaryota; kingdom Viridiplantae; phylum Streptophyta; class Magnoliopsida; order Asparagales; family Iridaceae; genus Iris; species Iris macrosiphon. The sequence continues at coordinate 142,157,129 of JAYESA010000015.1, forward strand.
TTTCTCTCCCGTCCCGTTAACATTTTTTTTTTTTACAATATAAGCTTAAAATAAACTGTTTTTATTCCAATATCATATATGTGGAGTGGCAAGATTGTAACTAAAAGAGATATTAATGTCTAACTAATGGCAAATAGAACTTTTTCACATTTTGGTTAATCCATGAACATTATCTATATAGATACATAAATTCGTGGATCCGTACATCTCGATAAAATCGTATTCCGCGGCAGGTTTGAATCGATCAAAGGTGAACTATGACACTGATAAGATGAGACGGGATGCATATGAGTATAAGTAATCTTGATCAGAAATTTAGCGGGACGAGAAATACTATACCCAAATTCGGTACAGAACCTTATCGATTTTTTTTTAATGGATTATATATATTATATATATATATATATATATATATATATATATATATATATATATATATATATAATCTATTAAAAAATATGTAAATAAAATATAAAAATTTGAGGGGGGCAGCCATGCCTTCTCGGCACCGTGTTATAACCAACTAGTTATGTGTGAAAAAGATAAAGTTTATTTTGAATTATTTTCTTCGATATTTTTCTTAATTAATTAAGAATATATATATGATTTAGACCATTCAATTTTAACCCGATTTGAAGCATTTATAGCAATAGAGATAAAGATATGTATTTTTTTCTTTTTTATTTTAATTGTAATTTATGGTCAATCTGTTCTCCATTTAGTAAACTGAAAAGGAAAAAGGAAATTTTTTTTAGAGGAACTCATGAGTTCTTAATTTTTGGAACTCATACAATTTACAGCCGTTAAATTATATCCATCTTATTTTTTGACTTTTTTAAAGAGTCTAAACACAAAAAATAAAGAGTTAAATTAAAATTTTTGTTTGTTTATTGTATTTTGATTGCAAGTCCAACTCATGAGTCCTTATTTGAGTTTCTGCCGTTGAACTCGAAAAAAAATATGGTGCCGCTGGTGTTTACTCCCATATGAGGGTCTCATTAAAAGAAGTGCAAAAAAAAAAGAAGAAGAACATTTTAAGGTATAAATTCTGGACAAAGGCAATGCTAACCCCAAAAACGTCTTCATCCATTGATTGTTGCATGAATGTTTTTAATTGGTCAATACACTGGTGGATTCGTTTGAATATGTTTTATATTTTTTTTTATTTTTTAAAAACAGTTCTTTGAAAGTAAATTATAAAATTTTTTCTGATTATAGAAATAAGCTGCGTTTGCTTACTTTAATATAAAAAACAGTTTTAGAAAAAGAAATGTTAAAAATTCAGTGTGGTAAAATTTTTTAGAAATAATATTTTTAATAAAATTTTACAAAATATTGTTAATTGTGTGAAAAAATAATTATAAAACAATTAAAAAAAAATTCTATTCTTTATAGAGGACACTGTGTCCAATACATCTTCATTATGTCCGGGTCGAGGTAAGGGGAAGGGAGGGAGACCGGCTCGTTGTCGTTCGGAGCGGGAGCACCGGCATCTCTTCGTTCCTGGCGATCTCCTCGTATGCCGCCTCGAACGCCTCCCACCAGAAGTCCGATCGTCGCCCTCCCGGGCCTATGCCCTTGCCGTCCCTACCAACCCCTCCACCGTCCGTTCCCGCCTCCGCCGCCTCTCATGTTCAAGCTCGTGTTCCTCGACGACGAAGCCGAGAAAAATTCCCAAATCGTCGAGGTCGGGGTCGTGTCCTCGAGCTCATCGTCGAGGTCGAGATCGCCAAAGGGAGGCGAGACGTTGTCGTATTCGAAGGTCGTCGTCCCCGGAAACGAGACATCGTCGTTTTCGAAGGTCATTGGGACCGCTCCGGTCATCATGACACAGGCCTGCTTCGGTCCTCGTGAGGAGAACACCCCCGAAAATGAAGTTTAAACAGTGATTTTGAGGATTTTTTTTGGGAGGGTATGTTCAGAATGTTTGGCAGCCAAACATTATTGGACCGTTACTGTAGCATTTCTACTCCGAAAAGTCATATCACTACGCTTTGCTTCATGTATATTAGACAGACTGTATGTACATACATTCCAGCTGTTGCTGCTTACTACTTCCAAGTTGTAGTTTAGAGTATAACCAACCTTTGTTGCACCCCTTGGCTTTTCGTTAGTTTGTCTTTGCATCCAGAACACGTTTAGTGCACCGTACTTTTAAAACATCTTAGGGATACTCTTCTCCTCTCCTTTAGGCGTTGTTTTGGTTAGGCAGAAAAAAAGAAAAAAATTCTTAGTTTTTTTTTTTTTTTTTTTAATTGTAATTTTTATAAATAAAAAAAATTGATGTTTGGAAAAGTTGAAAAAATTAGAAAAAAATTTGAATCCTTAGAGGCGGAAAAGTAAATTTTGAGTAGATGGGGAAACTATTTTCTTTTTTATTTTTTCTTCCTTTGAAAATAATTTTTTTCTTCTCATTTTTATTTGTAATCAAATACAGAAAAGCAATAATTTTTTTTCATAAGATTATGATTTCGCGAAATGTGACGTGGACTTAGAGAAGGCTAGACGGAAAAACTCTGCAACACACAACACTTGAATTTTGACCAAAAATTAAATTTTTTTTTTTTTTTTTGGAAAATTATATTTCTCATAAAAAATGGTGTTTGAAAAGTTTAGAGAACTGGCCTTTCTCTTTAGCCAATAAATTTGTAAGAACAGAGTGTTCTCTTTCCTCAAGGCTGTTTAGTAAGCTCCCGTGCTCTATACTGGCCAATCTCAAGAGAAATTTGGCTAGAAACTGTTTCATTGAATGAAAATTTGCTATTGTTTCTCAAAAAAAGAAAAAAAAGAAAAAGGGGGATTGAGAAATTGGAAGAAGAAGTAAATAAAGCGATGAGAAAGTGAGTCATTAGGGTGGATGGTGACCCATTTTCTTTTCTTCTTTTTTTTTTGAAATTTTTTTTCTCTGCTTCTTTTTTTTTACATTCATACACAAAAAATAATTTTTTTTTTCTTTTTTCATGATTCTAATTTCGCGAATCAAATGTGAACTTATGATTCGCGAAAACCAAAACTTGGGAATTTTTTTTATTCATTTAAAAATAAAAATTCACAAGAGAAAAAGATAAAATAGGAGGAATAAAGATTCCTCCACTTATTCCGTTGATTCATTTTTCTACCTTCCATTATTAAAAAAAAATTCGGATCATTTCAAACATCCTTAAAAGATTAATAAGAATTATAATTTAAAAAAAAAAAAAAAGAGAGAATCGGATTCCTATCCTTTCTGCCAACTGCAATACAGTAAAGTGGTTGGAATTTATCCTATTATTGGAAGAGTATTTTAAGGAGGTTTTTGTTTGTTTATTTGATAAGATAAGTATTCGAATTCCTTGGTAGAAAGTAAAAGATTGTAATACGATCAACATAGAAAGAAGGCTTAAGCTTTTTGGTGAAAAAACATATAGACCCCATCCCAATCCTCACTCTCTCTCCCAACATAGTGAGTGAGTGTGTGTGTGTGTTCGCATTGAGCCCACCATTACCCAACCTCTCTTCCTCCCCCCTATATTTCTTGTTCTCCACCCTCTACTTGGTCTTCATCCCCATCACAATATGCCAATGGCAATGCCCATAGCCATAGCCATTGCCACTTTCCTCCTCCTCCTCACCTCCACCACCTTCTCCCACTCCTCTCCGACCTACGTCTCCTTCGCGAAGACCAGCTTCCGTCGCGAGGAGAGCTCCGGTCCTCTCACCGCCAAGGCCGCGACCATCCGCTACTGGAAGCGCAAGGTGACCAACAGCCTCCCCCGCCCCTCCTTTCTCACTTCCAAGCTCTCCCCCCTCTCCCCTCTCCAGCTGGCCACCTACACCACCGACCTCAGTTCCATCTCCACTTCCGCCGCCAAGCTCGCTTCCTTCTGCGCCGACGCCCGTCTGCTCTGCACCACCTCTCCCCTGGCCCAGTCCCTCTCGTCGTCCACTTCCGGCAACTTCACTTCCTACGACAACTCCAACTTCACCAACTACGCGACCAAGGGCGCCGCGCTCTCCACCTCCTTCACCGTCTACTCCGCCGGCGACAACGTCCCCATCGACACCTTCCGCCGCTACAGCCGCGACGCGGTCGGCAGCGACGACAGCTTCTCCGCCTACTCGCAGAATGGCAATGTCGTCACCACCAACTTCACCTCCTACTCCACCTCTGCAACCGGCGGCACCGGGGACTTCACCGGCTACCAGACCGGCTCCAACGTCGAAGACCTCAAGTTCAGCAACTACGACACCGACGCCAACGGCCCCGACCGCGGCTTCACGTCCTACACCAAGGACACCAACGCCGGGAGCGAGAGCTTCGCCGGCTACGGGAAGAGGAGCAACGGGGCCGGCACGGCCTTCACTTCCTACTCCGAGAACTCGAACGTGATGGGCTCCGCGTTCTCCGGCTACGGAGAGGACGGCAACGGGAAGAGCAACGAGTTCACCTCCTACGGAGAGAACGGCAACGTCCCCGAGCTGACCTTCAAGGCCTACGGAGAGAACGGCAACGGCGGCGTCGACACCTTCGCCTCGTACCGCAACCAGTCCAACGTCGGCGACGACACCTTCTCGTCCTACGGGAAGAAGGCCAACGACGAGGAGGCCAGCTTCGGGAACTACGGGGACTCCTTCAACCCTGGCAGCGACAACTTCAGAAACTACGGCGAGGGCTCGTTCAACGACAACATCAACTTCACCAGCTACTCCGGCGAGCTCACCACCTTCAAGGGATACGAGAACGCCAAGTCCGGAAACACCTTCACCTTCAAATCCTACGTCAACGCCTCCTCGGTGCCGCATTCCCTCGTGCCGGCTGCCGAGCTGAGCAGTGTCGGGGAGAAGGAGGCCAGTGGCAAGAGCGTAAATAAGTGGGCGGTGGAGCCCGGGAGGTTCTTCCGGGAGAGCATGCTGCGGAAGGGGGCCGTGATGCCAATGCCGGACATCCGGGACAAAATGCCGGCGCGGGCCTTCCTGCCCAGGACCATAGCCAGCAAGATCCCGTTCTCCGCGGAGGAGGTCGGGAGGCTCTTCCGAATGCCCGCCGACACCGCCATGGGGAAGGCGGTGGGCGGCACAGTATCGGAATGCGAGCGCGCGCCGAGCAGGGGGGAGACGAAGAGGTGCGCGACCTCGGCGGAGGACATCTTCGACTTCGCGACCGAGGTGCTGGGCGGCAATGTGGTCGCGCGGAGCACCGAGACCACGAAGGGGTCCGGCGGGGACATCCTGATAGGCGACGTCGAGGGGATCAACGGCGGGAAGGTGACGAAGTCGGTGTCGTGCCACCAGAGCCTGTTCCCGTACCTGGTCTACTACTGCCATTCGGTCCCGAAGGTGAGGGTCTACCAGGCCGATATACTGGATGCCGTCAACAAAGAGAAGATCAACCGCGGCGTCGCGATATGCCACATCGACACGTCGGACTGGAGCGCCGGACACGGGGCGTTCGTGGCGCTGGGCTCAGGCCCGGGGAAGATAGAGGTGTGCCATTGGATCTTCGAGGGGGACATGACCTGGGCTGTTGCTGATTAATAATTAATTAGCTACTTCTCCCTAAGCTAAACTCGATATCCCTTCTTCTTCTTCTTCTTCTTACTATTACTATTGTTGTTGTTGTTATGTTATGTTAGTTAGTCTCCATGGTTTGGTTTCGTTATTTCAAGAATGGAGGCAGGAATAATGGGAAAACTAAAGTGGTGTGTCGTCGTGTCGACCAAGATGACTGAAATTGTGGTCTGTTTCTTTTGCATTTTTAAGATGACTTATTTTCCCGATTTAGTCCCACCACCATTTTTTATTCAGAAATTTTTGTTGAAAGGAAACAACTTTCATGAATTAGCGGTTCATGGAAGAAGTTTGGAAGAATTTCAAATAAAGGGATAGCATGACAATATGATTGTCGGGTTATAATTTTCTTGGATAACCCGACAGTAATATTGATGGGTTGGGGGGGGGGGGGGGGGGGGTCTCAGAATCAACACGACAATAAAACTGTCGGGTGCAGTAGAACGACAATAAAATTGTCGGTTTGTGGAATCAACAGGACAATAAAACTGTCGGATTTTGGGCCCAGCAGTAGCACGACAATAAAATTGTCGGTTTGTGGAATCAACAGGACAATAAAATTGTCGGATTTTGGGCTCAGCAGTAGCACGACAATAAAATTGTCGATTTGTCAGTCCTCGAAGACCGCGATGGTCGACGACCTCCCAGCTCCTTGAAGACTCCCACCCCATTTGAATCCTCGAAGACCCCGCTCCCTCGTTTATAAACCCTCTCATTTCCTCTCCTTCCCACCCACACACACACACACACACACACACACACACACATACCCTTCTTCTTCTTCCCTCCTCCCATTCACAACAACTCAAATTTTAAATTTCTCTCTCCCCCTTCTCCTTCTTTGTAGAAGAACACATAAGGTATATGACTAATTTTAAATTTGTAGTTTTTGATTAAAAATATATTTGTTATAATTTAGTAAGAAATATATATAAGTAGGTTATAATAGTTGTGTAATCTTTTTAGATGACAAACCAAAATGATGGACGTATTCCTGGTGGACCGACTACTGGCATTATTATTCAGGAACGTGAAAACCACACGTGTAACAAAATATTCACTGGACATGTAAATTTTAAAATCTTAAGTATGCTAGTTAATTATTTTTTTCACATAATTATAATGTATATATATTTAATTTGTAGTTATATGATCATCTTCCCAACTTTCGAATCTGGGAGCCTGGGGAGTGGTGGAAGCAGCGAAACTACCATATATGGGAGCTAAATACGGCTCAAAAAGGCTTTGCTTTGTTCCTTTGGGTTCGACTATATAGATAGTATTAGATATTTAAGCCACTGTGTTCTTCTAATTTTAAGTCTAACTGAGCGTTGGTGGCTTGAACGTACACTTTTCAATTGCCCGTAGGCGAGATGACTGTAACACTCTGGGATGTGACCAATATACTAGGATTACCTATTACAGGTGACCCTATATATTTTGATTCGCAGGAAACAACATCTACTCTGATCCCAAGATACCGTGGTGTTACGGCTCCACCAGATATAGGAAATAACAATTTTGTGAAGACGACATGGCTTCGTGGCAACTTTATGGATTTAGATCGCACTATTGACCGCGGCGTTGTTGTAGATGAATTAAGGGTATGTATTTTAATGTAAAGATTTATTTATTATTTAATATATTTTAGTGCTACTGCTTATGAAGAAAACTAATATTTGCAGATACTTCAGTGCACTAGAGCAAATTTGCTCGGTTTATGTAGTTCACTTATATTTCCAGACTCATCTGGAAATATGGTAAATGTGCGACTTTGCCATTACTGGAAAATTTGAAAGAACCCACTCGTCATGCATGGGAAGCTGCTACTTTAGCACATTTGTATGCAAGTTTGACAGAATTTGTAGGTTCTGACTCTTACAAGAGTATTTCTCGATGCATAACACTACTTCAGGTTAGAATAGAGACTATTAAGATTATTATATTTCTTATTTATTTATTTTCTACTTATACCATATTATTTTTATTATAGGTCTGGGCCTAGGAGCATTTCTCTATTGGTAGGCCTGTTACCAGCATTACTAGTGATGTTGGAGTCTTTCCACTTGCTTTACGATGGCCCACAGAAGTAGTGGATCAACAACACTATTTATACAGGGAAGTATCACTTTATCATGACCAATTTGACATATTGCAGTATACTGAGGTAATAATTTAATTATCTTGTCAATTGCTTTAAGTTATCATCTTTGTCAAACATCGTAATAATTAGATACATTATAACAAATAGGTTCAGTAGATACCCTATACATTTGAAGATGATGCTCCACAAATAAAGTGAACATCGTATGATCTTAGTTTGCATAGATATTTTATTATATATGACCGGTTAACCATGTATCATCCGGCAGATCGTGTCCTTCGACAATTCGGGATGAACCAAGTAATTCCCGCCGATCCACCTACTATGAGTTATGGTATAGCCAATGCAAGAAGTAGAATTCATGGTGTCATTGGTGAATGGAATAGTCGATACGAGCGTTATAATGTGAGGAATATATCTCCCCTAATAGCATCTGTGAACGAATGTAAGTTCTAACTTACTACTTAATTGGATTGATTAATTACAAATAGTGTGCTGACATTTTGCAGACATGGGTGACCTTGCTTATAGGCTATGGTGGGGATGCCCTCGTATGGGCAATATAATGCTAATATTTGAAGAACCAAGATTCAATTATAGAGCCGTAGATGATTCTAGTTTACGTGCTTTTGCTGAAGACATATCTGAATTGGTATGACTTCATTACAAGTTAAAAATTATATATACTTATATATTATATAAATTTTAATTTATAACTTTCATATTTTAGGGTACAAAATGTACACAATATTTACAAGAACCGGAGAGATATCCCCGCCAACATTGTCGAGTGCTTATACGGGATCTTGTGACACGTATTGATTGTTTAGGTCTTGGACGGGAACCAGAAATGCCTCCATTACATACACGTATCCCACCAGATTATCCGACCGATACTGTTAGTCGGAGACAGTCTCGTCGTCGTAGGAGGGATGTTGGGGAGGGCACTAGACAACAGTATGTTGGGGAGGGCACTAGCCAACAGTACACTGGGGAGGGCACTAGCCAGCAGTATGCTGGGGAGGGCATTTCTATACACTACGCTGGGGAGGGCACTAGCCAACAGTACGCCGGAGAAGGCACTAGCCAGCAATACGCTGGAGAGGGAACTACATTAGCAACAAGCCTGGTGGAATACTATGCGCAGTTGTTTTCAACTCCATCAATACCAGTGCATATCCAGACTCAAGAGGAGGAGGAGGAGGAGGAGGAGGAGAAAAGATTTTCTTGGTAGATAAAAGTATTTCTTATTTGCAAGTATGATTTGTAACAATGTTTGAAATGAAGAACAACTTAAATTTTTAAATAAAAAAATGATTGTCAAGTTTTCTTATTTGGAAGTACAATATTTGGAAGAATAAGTAAAATTGAAAAATAATTGTTCATAGTACTAGCTGAACAACTAAAATTGTCTTTAATTGCTAAATTACTTATAAAACTTCTAAATTTAGAACGGCTAGAGAATTCTTTTCCGACGAATAATTTTGAAAAATCAACATCATCATCTACCTCATAATAAATATTTTTAATTAAATCATCACTATTGATGTCGTCGTCATCATCATGGTCATTTTTATATGATGAATGACCTTCTTGGACAAATGAACTAATTTGTCGAGAGGAACTAGCACCCGAACAAATATGCTGGTATTCAGAAATATATTTGTTATTTCTATTATCTAATGTTGGTGCTACTTGAATAACATATATATTTATATACCGTGATTGTGAATTACTCTCAAGAATAAAATTCCATGCATCTTCACCATATATCAAAAACATCTAGAACCGGAAATAGACTTTAAAATAAATTCATAACAAACAAAACAACGTTCAATAATAAGATTACGTAAAATTTTAAAACTAATATTCTGATAGGTAGAAAAAAATTGAGTTTCTCCTCCTTCGTAATCTTACCCTTTTAGTGTACCTCCGTGCGAGCATACTATTCTTACGCTACGATCCATGAAGGATTGTACTGCTACTGGATGCGAACAATTTTTGCTAGTGGCTAAAATTACTTATGCTGGAGGCTCTGAATTTTATGGGAGAAATTAGAGGTAGAGAGTGGTAAATTGTGTGAGAGAATGAGAGTGGGTTTGCTATTGAGTGAGAATGAGGTCGGGGCCTCTGCAATTTAAATAGGTGAACGTTTGATGTAACTTGTCAAATTTATTGACGAGTTACTAGTTGTTTAATGAATACCAACATTCATTAGAACGTTAGTTATAGTCCCACCATCAACCCGACAGTTTTATTGTCCGACTACTCAATCCCCCATCAACCCGACATTGTTATTGTCGGACTTTACAACCCCCCCCCACAACCCGTCAATATTACTGTCGGGTTATCCAAGAAACTAATAACCCAACAATAATATTATCGTGCTATCCCTTTATTTGGAATTTTCCCAAACTTCTTCCCTGAGCCGCTAATTCATAAAAGTTCTTCCCTCTCAATGAAAATTTTTGTTTTTTATTTATTTCAGATAAAAGGCTCTATATATCTATGCATTATTTGTTGCACAAATATTGGCCGATAGTGAGTGTAGACTTCCCTGCGTCTGCAGTAGAACTTCAGTTACAAATATCACTAGTAAACTAATGATTGATTGGGACCGATCTTCTGCAATTCAAAATTTTGATTTTTTTTACTATTATTGAAACCCCTGTTGGGAATCAGACACGTCCTGCAAATATTTCGATACCATATCTGAGAGTTCCTGGAGAAAAAATTTTAGGCCAACTCACATGAGATAACCAACCCATATCTAACGAACACCAAACACAGATAAAGTCAAGTATATGGCGGTGACTACGTCACCTGGACAAATTTTAACCTTTATAACTCAGGTAAAATTACAAGATTGACAAAATCAATGTTGAACCCTTTGCCCTAATAGATTCAACCCTCTCACCACACACAAGAAGAAAGAAAGAGATTACAATTGAAATCACTCACCAACCCGTAGCAATCTCCGTGAGCGAAGGCGACGACTCCTCGATCAGATCTCCTTCTACCTTCTGTCTTGGATGACGAAGTCCTAAGAGAAAAGCACGAACTTTCTCTTAGATTTTCTGTGGACGAGCACCCTGAATCTCCAACTTGTGCTTTTTGTGCCTCCACCCTCATCCTATATTTATAGGATGAGAAATCCTATTTTAGGTCATAATAGGATTTCCTAAATAGAAAACCTTAAAATAAGAATCATATTCCACCTAAAATAGCCTAACATCAATTATGGACATCCAAATATGGTCAAATTAAATATTTGATACAAATTTGAAATATAATCAAATTTTACATTTAATGTAGATTTTTAAATTATATTAAATCAAATCTTTGACCATATTTGGGATCCAAAATTTACCAAATCCAGACTGGACCCTAACAATCTCCCCCTCCAGTCTGATGAGAGGGTGTTGACCCCATGGTTTCTCAACTGGACTCCATCCCTGTCATCCCACAACAGAGTTCTTGCTCCCTCATGCCACCGATATCCGATCTCTCAAGTTGATTTGCATCTTCTTTCGTCTCCAGCTCATCGACCGTCATGTCGACGCTACCTGCCATGCGTAGAACCTTCTATACCACTGGGATCCTGCCGACATCAATAACACTACTGAGACCAAAGTCCCAGACTATCAGTCTCACCGTGAGTCTTGGCTGCATATCCCCAACTTTCGTCTTCCACCGAAATATGTTAACGTTCCGACGAGCTTCTTCACCCTTGGCTGGTCCAAAGCGGACGGTACAATTCGTTCGAGATTCAAACTATTGAATCTTCCCACCTTCATGTCCAAACTTGAAGAAGCTCCCCCATACACATGCATCCTCGAGTATAACATCATGCACTATGTATGTTGTCGATGATCCACAACTCTTCCAGAACTGTGTGAATGGTGATGCTCCTGCTTCAGATTGAGTTTGCGTGATCTCCTCCCTGTCCTCGAACTGCTAAAACCAATGTCGCTCCGTGAAGCTTTGGCAAACCACTCGTCGCCAAAACTGGATCAGTGAAGCAACCCCCCACTTGGAGACCGACCAGCTATCATGGGACCGATATACTGACCCTCAATCTTTGGCTCATCACCATTCGTCGCTTTGTCTCGATGAACCGAATCCTCTGTAATCCTCCAAGTATCTTGAAGCCCCTCCTCAATAAATTTTCGACGATCCAACTCCTGTCGAATGTCCCTCGAGCCTCCATCGGATCTGTGGCCTGCCTGTACAACTCAGCGGCTTGAGACTATACATGCTACAACATAAATCTCCTCGAGCTAGCTATTGGGAACCCTTCGTAAGCATCCAATCATTGTCCCCAAATAAACTGTGACATCAATCATTCGCCAGCCTCCCTACAGAAACCAAGTTATAGCAAAAACTCGGTACATGTCGCACATCCTTGAGAACGAACTTCTCACCAAGCTCCATTGTTAAGTGCACATCACCAATGGCTAGAACTGCTTCCATCCCCTTGTTGCTCCTCTTCACATGTCCAAACCTGCCACCATGGTATGACATAAAGATCCTCCTATATAGAGTTGCGTGATACGACGTTCTCGTGTTCATGACCCAATCGCCATCATGACACATGCCACAAGGTTTCTCCGCATCGGTTGCTGCGATGATGAGATCTCCCATAGCTGGGAGATCCTCCTGATCATCCTTGCCTTTGGCCTTATCAGCTTTGAGCTTCATGCAGTTCCTCTTGATATGACCCTTTTTGCCACAGTGATAGCAGCCCTCCTTGTAGTCCACAGTCGCAAGATCCCGAGAACTCTCATATGTCCTCGCCTGTGACTTGTGTCTTCCCTTCCCGTAGGAAGCCATCAGAGTGGACTCCTGCGATGATTCCACTTTCTTATGCTGGATCTCCTCGTTCAATAAGATGTTTTTGACTGTCTCCATCATGACAACTCCACCAGGCGCGGAGTTGCTCACTGACACCACCAACGTCTTCCATCTTTCCGGCAGAGAACTCAAAATCAAAAGGGCCTGAAGCTCATCATCAATCACCATCTTTATCGCAGACAGCTGATTGATAATACGTTGAACCTCGTTCAGATGTTGTTACACTGAGGCACCCTCCGTGTACTTCGAGTTGACGAGTTAGCGAATCAAAAATGCCTTGTTGCTAACTGTCTTTATTTCGTACAATGAATACAACTTCTCCCATAATACTTTTGCCGAAATCTCCAGAGACACGTGGTGAAACACCGAGTCGTCCAGCTATTGGTGGATGAATCCAACGACCTTTCGATCCATTTGTTTTCAGTCTTCAAAAGCTTTGTCCGATCGCTTAGCATTGTCGTCCTCCAACGGACCTTGCAAGTCCTTGCACCAGAGTAGATCCTCCATCTTTGACTTCCAAATCGTCAAATTTCCCCCTTGAGGGTGATCATATGACTGTTTATCTACTCTGTAGGCATAGTTGTCAGAACCAAAACTAGTAGCTTTGATACCAGATATTGGAAATCAGACACCCCCTACAAGCGTTCCGACACCGTGTCTGAGAGTGCCCGCAACAGAAATTTTAGGCCAACCAACCTGAGATAACCAACCCTTGTCTAACGAACATCAAGCACATATAAAGACAAGTATATGGCGGTGACTAAGTTGCCTATACAAATCCTAATCTTTATAACTCAGAAGAAATTACAAGATTGACAAGATCAATGTTGAACCCTTTGCCCTAATAGATTCAACACCCTCACCACAATCAAGAAGAAAAGAAAGAGATTATAATTGAAATCACTCACCAACCCGTAGCAATCTTCCAGAGCGAAGGCGATGACTCCTCAATCAGATCTTCTTATTCCTTCTGTCTTGGATGACGAGGTTCTAAAAGCAAAGCACAGACTTTCTCTTATATTTTCTGTGGATGAGCACCCAGAATCTCCAACTTGTGCTTTTTTTGTGCCTCCACCCTCCTCCTATTTTTATAAGATAAGAAATCATATTTTAGGTCATAATATAATTTCCTAAATAAAAAAATCTTAAAATAAGAATCAAATTCAACCTAAAATAATCCAACACAAATTATGGACATCCAAATATGGTCAAATTAAATATTTGATACAAATTTAAAATCTAATCAAATCTTATATTTAATGTAGATTTTTAAATTATATCAAATCAAATCAAATCTTTGACCATATTTGGGCTCCAAATTCAGACTTGACCCTAACAACCCCTAGACTGTTTGGTATTTTTATTATTTTTTAATTCTATTTTTTTTACAAATAGTCAATTTTTACAATGGTAACTCAATTTTTTTACAAATAAGATGGTAGCTCTGTCAATGGGTGCTTCACTAGCTCTCTGTATGGGGTTAGAACTTCTCAGGGAAACTCATTCCTCCAATGTCATTATCGAAGGTGATTGTAAGGTCATACTAGACTCTGTCAATGGTAATGATCTTGATATTCCGTGGCGTGATCGACATGTTATTGAAGAATGTCGAGCAGTTCTTTCCACAGCTAAAGGCATGACTTTCAGATATACACCAAGGTTTGGTAATGTGGTTGCACATATCTTGGCATCTCATTCTTTGATTTCAAATCAAATTTCTTTACCTCTTTTGTATGGACATCAATCTCCTTGTGTAATGTCTCTTATCGATCAAGATAAGGCTAACTTTTTTTCAGTTCTTGCTGAATAAAAGTGTTCATTGTGCAAAAAAAAAAAAATGGTGGCATTTTTTTAGGGTGGCATTTTTTTGGCCTTCTTGACATTTGGCGCTATAAGCCACTATGGAAAGAGGAGTAAAGTAGGAGGGGGAAAGTAGTGAAAGGAAGAGATGAAGAGGAGAATAAAAATTGAGAAAAAGAAAGAAGTGGAAGAAAAGAAAGCAAGAAATAAAAGAGAAAGAGGAAGAAAGAAGAAAAAGCTAAGGATGTATTTTTTTAATATTATTCATTTATTGTTACTTAAATGTTATTTGTGTATTTATAATTTTATTAGAAAGAAAATAATATATATTTATTAATAAATTATGAATAAATAAATATTAATTTAGTTAAATATGTGATCATATTCATTAATAGATTTATGTGAATTTCTAAGATTAGATATCTAATCCTAACCTTAGCCCTAACCCTACAACCCTAGCCATAAATCCATAACCCTAGCTCTAGACCTAGTCGTAAAACATTAATCCTAAAAATATCTAGCAATATCCATTTTGACAATGATCATTTAACATATGAATTTGTAAAATGATGGACATATTCTAGGTGATCTCACTACGCATGTTATTATCCAACAACATGAGACCCATATCTGGACTGATATTATTTTGTACATGTATATTTTACTAACCTTTAATTGAATTAGTTAGTGTAGATTATATTAATATTGTACTAAATATAGCTATATAATTTTAGTGATGACCAGCGATTGCAAAAGCATGATACGTGGCGGTAACAAAAGAACCGGGCCACATGGGAGTTGACTAGCACCTAAAAGATCTTATTGCAGGCCTTTCGGTTTCATTACATTGACATGACACGTTTCTAGCGTCACAATAGAGACTTGATTTGGAGTCTCATTGAGCATTGGTGGCTCCAACACAAAACATTCTACTGTTGTTGGGAGAGATGACCATTACGCTAGTAGATATATCACATATTCTAGGGCTACCTATTACATATGACTACATATATATATATATATATATATATATATATATATATATATATATATATATATATATATATATATATATATATATATATATATATGTCACTACCAATATATGGCATAATAGTGACGTCACAAAATCCCGGTAATATGCGCAAAAATGTTGCTAAATTAATTTAGCGACGTTTTTTTGATGTCGCGTATTTTATGGCCGCTATAGCTAGCGACGTTATTAAATAACGTAGTAACGTCACAAAATGTTTTGAAAGTAATAACATTTAGCGGCTTGCCATTGCTAATCAGTAACATGGACATTCGTTGCTAAACATCGTGGTTTATTTTGTAAATAGCTACAAAATTAGCGACGTTTTGCTACAAAAATGCTGACGTGACAAACTTTGCCATGTCTTCTTATTAGCGACGTGTAGCAACGTCCTAGATGGTAGCGACATCTATGATACTAGTTAGCGACGCTCTGATACAGGATTAGTGATGTAGTGTTACATCGTTGAATGTCGCTAGAAGTCGCTAAAATGCAAAAAAAATTGAAAAAAACAGAAAGCAGTTTGTACCATCACAGTTTATAAAATCTGCCTGCAGTTATCAAATCACTGTTTATAAAAAGTAGACCTGGAGCAACCCTTCGTTGAATTTCATGGGTTTGCCGACCCCTTTGGTGGAACACTCAACACTGGTAAAAGCATATCGAGTTGATATAAATAAAACACAAAAAGTTGAAATACACAAACAACGACCCAAGATGTCACAGCACATCAAATACTGTCACTAAAAGTATAAAATAAATACATGAAGACCCAAGAATGGGCCAACACACAAACAACTTCCCAATGAAGGACTACGGCTGATCAGGATAAAGAGAACCCCGCATATCTAGGATAGAAGGAACTCATAATACTCTTGTGAAAGCGTCACCGAAGCCGATGGAGGAGGCAGTTAAATCGATGGAGTCGGTATCGATGCCGACGGACCAGGAGGACGTATCTGATCCAATGCAAGCAGTCGAGCATTGTATGAATCCATGGCAGATGCCAGTATCATACTGATCTGATCCACTTATCTTGCAACCTCGCTGTCATGCCCCAGTACCAGAATACGGAGACGGACATGGCCAACTACTAAGTACGAGGTGTTGTACATAGTACGATGATCACGGCTTTATAAGATAAGGGAGTGCATGCTACAATCAAGTCTCCTAGGGTCAAGAAATTCTATGTCTCAATCATTCAAACAAGAAACAGTAAGCATAGAGCATATATGATAAGCAATAAGACGTCCCAAACGCTTTTTCAAAATGTTTAAGAGATTAGCTGTGCAAAAAAAAAAGCTGGAAGAGTAACAAAAGTATATGACAGTGATCAGCTGTAGTCTGATTTAATATAATTATGTACGAAAATTAATGTCCAGACGAGCCGGCTAACAAGTGCCGGTGGCTAAACGCCCAAAAGAAGTAAATGTGCAATGACGAGCAGGGAGGAAGAAAAATCCACTCGCTATCCCCTGCGACCATGTTCCTGGTACGTGCCATGAGTTGGGGGAAGGTACGCTGGATCCTCGAGGTGTTGGCTCAAAATCTGGTCATGCAAAACCAGTGGGGTTAGACCACAAATAGCAAGTACCACAAAGGAATCACGAAATGGAAAAACTAAAATCCAAGGAAAACATATAATAATACATAGGTTCAGTGTCGCAGCTTAGGTCCGTGGTATATCCTAGCGCAAAGGCCCAACCCTACAACCAAACAAGGATAGGGTTGAACTGTCACACTATGATAGTCCATTTTCCTAGGCTACTAGTCGAATAATACAATCACAACCAAGTCCATTTTCTTATATGGGCCAATTATTTGTACTGCTTGCTATTTTGTGGAGTTTGAGATTATCTCAGAAATAATGCATAATAAGTATTCTCAGATCACGCCAGTGCCGAATATGAGCTAATCGACCAAAATAAATAAAACAGAAACTTGCAGGATGCACCAGTCCCCCGTAGGGCCATTGCGATAAAAATACGGTATTAGCGGTTCCAGTGTTCCTATAGTGAAACTGTGGCTCGGCAATAATAATAATAGGTCAGATACTGCGCTCCACTAAGGCAGATGATATATAATATCTGTGGTGGCCAGCCTATGGTGCACATATAATGAATCTCTGTGGAAAGGTTCGTTGGAATAATCTTGGAATACTGTTTCCTTCAGATGTTACTAACACTTTTAGTTACCTAATTAGCCCTATGTTGTAGTTTAAATCTCAAGGCGTGGTCACATGATAATTTTCCTTAAGATATCGTACAAGGTACGGGCACGCTAGATACGAATTCAAGGAGGTCAAATATGGATTCACCCGAGCGTGTATGCAATATTTAGACACTCAATATCCTAGCCACGCTTTGGTAGTTGACTCGCTTATTATGCTCGTACTGAGGAAACAATATATATATTTATAATATCACGCATTCAGGGATTTAGAGGCATTCTCGATGCACAACCCAAATATAATCACTTAACACATGATAAGATGTGTCGTACCTCGGTGCACATTAAATCATGAACAATTATCAGGCAATAGTGGTATCAGCATAGATACAGTATTCGAGTCCAATTACCAATTATATATTGGGTCATTAAGGAACAAGAAACATTCAATAAAATAAATAGGGCCGCATGGGTCTTTATGCAGCATGGGAAGTCAGGCCGCATGACAATCCTGGCCGCATATAAAGTCAGTCCGCATAAAAAGTCAGGTGCATATGAAACCTGACTCGCATGGGAAGTCAGGCTGCAAAATTCTTATTCATTCAGCGAGTGAAAGCATAAGGTGTTCATGGACACTTGTGTAAATCAACATTCATGCTTCCAACCAGATGGACGCATGCTGTCAGTATGCAGTAAGAGTTTAGGCCGCATAACCCTGTCATGCCGCATGGCACTCTCAGCCACATAACTCGCTGGCCACATGAAGACATCGTCTTCTCCAGCAACAGGTTCAGCCATGGAGGAAAAGCTCCAAAAATTAAAATCTTATTTTGTCCATAAAATCCTCATTTTAAGTCCAAATTGGGTGAAACAAAAACCAGAACACTTTAAATAGAAAGCTTTATCATGTAGCAAAAACTGGGTTTCAAAGACACTAGTTTAATAGATCAAAACCAAGAAAAACTCATGAAACCCAAAAAACTCTAAGTTTAGAAATATAGATCTACACCAATCCATCCATCAAAATAAAAAAACTCCAAGAACTAAAAGTGCTTTGAAACATATAATAAACATTATTGAACAATAATATGGAGGATTTCTTCTTTTCTCATGCAAGGTGTACTTGCCTATGGAAATGGGGAGAGAAACTAAGGAAATAGTAAGAAATAAAAAAGTGAAGAGAGAGAAAATATTGGGTTATATATGGTAGGGTTGAGGGTTGAACCAAAGGTTCTTATGAGTTGAACCAACCCAAAAATAAACCATGAACCAGGTTAAACCAAAGAATGGGTCTAGTCTCCAGGCACATGCAACCATGCTAAAATAAAAATATGTTCCAAATACGTATATCAGAAACGGGGAGTGACATCTCTATCCACTTTAGAAAAATTTCGTCCTCGGAATTCGAATCCAAGCAATAGCTAGAGAATTCAGGACAAGCACGATACAAATCTACAAGCAACTCCACATGCAAGCAATATTATCACAATATACAAGTGATTACTTGATAACAAAATCCGAGATATGAAGGCGTAAGAAAGAATATACCTTCTGAATCGAATAGGTGCTGGTACCGAGACCGAATATCGTCCATGCACTCCCACGTCGATTCTCCAAGAGAGTAAAGGTCCCAAGCAACCCAGACAAGAGAAATAGTCCGGTTCTTGAGTACCTTCTCCCTCAGTCAAATATTGATACATGTTGCTCCTCGTAAGATAAGTCGGTACCAATGACTGATTCTGAGTAATCGAGGATATGAATCAAATTTGGAACGTACCAACGCAACTGAGACACATAAAATATATCGTGTACCTCACGTAGTGAAGGCGGAAGGGCAAGACGATAGGCAACATCGCCCACCCGCTCGAGAATATTGAATGGACCTACGTATCTGGGACTAAGTTTCTCGTGAACCCCAAATCGAATGACTCCACGGATAGGCAAAATTTGAAAAATATGAGGTCGTCGACACAAAACTCTAAAGTTCTACGATGGTGATCTTTCTAATGCCGATGCCTATCTTGTGCAACCCAAAGTCGCTCTCTAATCTACTTGACAACCTCTACTGTCTGCGTGATCATTTCAGGGCCTAACATCATTCGATCACCAATGTTGTCCCAAGCCAATGGTGACCTACACGTCTTGCCGTATAGTTCTTCAAAATGTGCCATCTGAATACTGGCCTGATAACTATTGTTATATGAGAATTCTACCAAGTGAAGGTGATTCTCCTAAGATCTACTAAGATCTAAGGTACATGCTCATAGCATATCCTCAAAGGTCTGGATGGTTATCTCTGATTATCCGTCTATCTGGGGGTGGTAAGCTGTGCCGAATCTTAACTTGGTGCTCAAACTCTGATGCAAATTTTTTCAAAAATGTGAAGTGAACTGAGTGTCTCGATCTGATACAATACTTACTAGGATATCGTGTTGTCTCACTATCTGTTTCCATATACATTTTAGCCAATTATTCTGTAGACTGTCCTACTCGAAAAGGAAGAAAGTAAGCTACTTTTGTGAGACGATCCACTATCACCCAAATTGTATCTTGACCAGTCGGTGATCAAGGTAAACCAGTCACAAAGTCTATCATTATGTGTTCCCACTTCCACTCTGGAAGAGGAAGTGACTGCAATAATCTTGTCGGTCTTTGTTGTTCTGCCTTCACTTGCTGACATATTAGACATCGCGATACAAAGAGTGCTATTTTTTTTTCATTCCGTTCTACCAAAAGTGTTTCTTGGTATCTTGGTACATCTTCGTGCCTCCCGGATAAATGGAATACTGGGAACTTTGTGGTTCAGTCATAACTTCTTGCCGAATATCCCTACTTGGTACGCATAGACAATTCCCAAACCTTAGTGCTCCATTCGCATGTATTTTTAACTCCTTCCATAGGCCTGACTCACTTTCTTCGTGTAGCTTTTGAATCTTCGAATCCTCTGCATGAGCTAGTTTGATTCTATCTACCAAAGTTGACTGAATCTATAGGCTAGCCTGAACTCCTGTACTCTGTGAAGTACCATCTCGATACCCATCTCTCTAAAGTCTTCTAGAATATTCTTCTGAGTAGTCAAAATAAATTTTTTATCTCTTCTGCTAAGTGCATCAGCAACTACATTAGCCTTGCCTGGATGGTACTGAAGTTCCACGTTATAATATTTCAATAACTTTAGCCACATTCTCTGCCTCATGTTTAGGTCCTTCTGCGTGAACACATACTTCAAACTCTTATGATCTGTGAATATTTTTACTCGATCACCATATAAGTTGTGCCTCCATAGCTTAAGTGCAAACACTACTGTTGCTAGCTCCAAATCGTGGGTTGGATAGTTTTTTGCGTGATCTATGAGCTTCCAAGAAGCATACGCTATCACTCTTCCTTGTTGCATTTAAACACATTCAAGTCCTTTGTCAGATGCATCAGAATACACTATGAATCTGTCACGCCCCAGTCCCAAAATACCGAGGGACCAAATACGTGGTAATGGCCAACAGCACGTACCGATGAAAAAACCCAATTTAATGGATCCATCAGGGCATACTTAAGCTATAAAATCAAGTCTACGATAATATGGCACAACTAATTTCATCCATACAAGATATAAATTATGATCCACAGAATATAAGGAATGTAAATCATCAACCAGTCTCAACAAAGTGCTTCGGGGAACAACCCGATAAAAATCTAATACAAGGGTTCAACAAACCAAAATATAAATGACAGAATAAAGTAAATACTGAGCATGGAACATAGATGCTCAGGAAAAGTCTTCAGCTAACACCTCGTCCTCGGGTGTCGGTACAGCTCCTGTATTTGCTTCTGCTCTGGTCCCGTATACTTCAGGATAGATCTCGTCTGCAAATCCTGGGGACATAATCCAGATCCAGGTCCTCAGGGGACATAGCAAGGTACAGAAAATACAAGGCAAAATAAATGCAGTGCAGCAAATAATGAAATAAATAGGGTAAGTAAGTAACCATCTATGTGAAATGCAAGTGAGAGCATCATGAGTACTCAGGCTGAGCCACTACCAGCTCTGTGTCGGAGAGCCGGTAGCGGTAATAACACGTAATGTGCCTAGCTCTGCTACGAGAGTCTACGGCCTCACAATAGTAGTAGATATATATATATGAAACAGCCTGTAGCCTATGTGTCTCTTCCCACCCAATGTGACCACGCATATCATGACCATAACGTCTCATGTCCATGTCAAGCGGGATCATAGCTAATGCAACAAGTCATAATGTATCTAAGAATATAGTATCTCTGTCCAGTCCTGTATCCTATACAGAATCACCATGAATATCTCAGGAAGCTCCTGTCTCATGAATAGTAACAAGTGTCCTGGGTTATAGTGTACTTGGTAAGACAAGTACAAGAATATATAGTGTCACGAATGTCCATCTCTAGATGACAATACACAATGTCGCGTACGGTGTTGGCACCCGACTATTCATCGGACGCTAAGTAAGTCACACGGTCCTAGGTTAAGCATGCATATCAATATAAATGAAGCAAAAAAAATATGTAACAATACTGCAGAGTTTGGCAAGGTACACTTGCTTGGGGTTCGAATACCAACAGTCGTCCCTGTATCAGTGGATCCTGTAGGTACTCCTCCAAAAGCTGTAATAAACATCACCAACAGTCTCAGAAGATATCAAATAGCTAGAAACGTCTGTCCTTAAGTCCAATTTGGACACAAGGGCAAAAATGACATTTTCGGGCCAAAGCGGGGTCCACCTGTGGGCCACTTTGCACCGAAAAGCGTGTCAGGGTCAAAGGTCTCCAATTTTGTCAAACTCAGTGTTAACAAGTCAGGAACGATGATACGAACCCAACGGAACTTCAGAATTGGATTCCGATGAGCCGATCACAAAATCGTCCGTCAAGTGGAGCCTGTGGGGCCCACGATACGCGATTTTCTCAACGTTCTCAGAATCGAACCAAACTTGGGTCACAGGACCAGCGTATTGCTATGAGCCCGATGGCACATGTTTCGTCTCAATCCGACGTGTGTACACAAAGTTACAGCATGTTCCAGAATGGACGGATACAGGGCGTTGTCGGCGGATACGCGTTGATTCCGGTGTGCACGCACATCCAAATCAACTTCTGCGAAATCCCACACGTCCGTATCACCGTCGTGCACGTTTCGGTAAAGACCGCGTGCCACCAAGTCGTCCCGTTTGGCGGGGCACACTCAGTTCCGGGGTGAAATAGGGCATTATTTTTCCTGGTTTTGGATCACGGTTTGCGATCACCACAGGATGCGATGCACCGAGCGGGTTGCACGGGCACCGAGAGGGTTACACGATCTCCGCATTGCAATAGACAGAATCGAAAACGGAGTTACGAGGTGAGAGAAAACGTTACCTGAACTGGGCTCCGAGAAGTCTGAATTCTCATGTCCTGCTCGAACTCTTGTGTCCGTGTGTCTGCTGTGAGTCCAAGCTAGGGTTTCTGATCGAGATAGCGGCGGGGGCTTTGCTGGAGGGAGTCGGGCTCGGGGTTGGCAAGGCCGGGCTAGGGCGGCGGCTCTGCGCAGCTGGCCGGAGCGGTTCAGCCACGGGGTGGACTCGGGTGGAGCGGGGAGAGGTCGAGGGCGGCCTGGATCGAGCGGGGAGGTCGATGGGTTATGGGTGATGGGGAGTGGTGGCGTGGTGCCGTGGAGGAGCAAGGCGAGGTGGTCGGGCTGTAAGCGGGGAGTTAGGCGTCGTCGGCTAGGGTTCAGGCGTGGCAGAGGGAGGCGGCGCTCGACGCTGTCGAAGTCGGGCTGTGGAGTTGGGTCGGTGGAGGAAAGAGGATGTCGACGGGATGATCGGAGCTGCGACGGAGTCTGCTGTCGGCGGGGATGAGAGGAGAGAGAGGGTTTGATGGCGGCGTGGCTGGGCACGCACGTCGAGACGCCTTTATAGGCTGCTGCAGGAATTCCGGCGGAGCCTAGGGTTTCTATTTGGGTTTCGGGTCCGGGTCAGGTTTGGCTCGGATCCGAACCGACCTGACCCATTATGCTGGTTTGGTTTGGTTTGGTTCAGTCAGGTTTGGTTCGGTTCAGTCAGGTTTGGTTTGGTTCAGATATTTAATTGCTTTTAGGGCTTTAAACGCGTTTTCGGAGTCCAATAAATTCACAGAAAAATACCCTATGTTCGGTTTTCTATTTTACACCATAAAATATTATTTCCATAATATTTTAACATCAATTAACTGCATTTAAAAATCCTTTGATCACAATTACCTTGGTTCTTCATCCAGAAAAATACCGAAAAAGTTAGGGAAATTATATTAAAATTATTCTGAAAAATTAGGGTGTTTATAATCTACCCCCCTTAAGAGGATTGCGTCCTCGCAATCAAAGAATAAGATACTAAAGGAAGAATGATAAAAATTACAAGATTGCTTAGGTGATAACTACCTCCACGAATAAGTGAGGATAACGCTGGCGCATACTATCCTTCCGTTCCCAGGTCGATTCGCCAGGGAATAATGTTTTCAAGCTACACGAACCAGTCTGATTGTCTGTCCTCGCAATGTCTTCTCACTGACGTCGAGGATGCCAACTGGTTGTTCTTCATATCTCAAGCTAGGGCCCACTACGATCTCTGAATGATCGACTACGTGACTTGGGTCAGTCATGTACCTTCTCAGCTGTGAGACGAGGAATACGTCATGTACTCCCTCTAAGGATGGAGGTAATGCAAGACGATAAGCCACCTCACCAATGCGCTCTAGAAAGTCAAACGGCCCAATATACCTTGGGCTCAACTTGCCTCTGCTTCCAAATCGAATGGTACCTCGAGTGGACGAAATTCTCAAGAATACGTGCTCTCCTTCTTTGAACTCTAGGGGACGTCTGTGAGTATCAGCCCAATGCTTCTTTCTGTCCTGAGCTGCTCGAAGATGATTCTGAATCTGTTTTACCTTCTCCACTGTCTGCGTTACCAATTCTGGACCCAGTATTTGACGTTCACCAACGTTACCCCAACATATGTATAATGCCTCGAATGGTGCCATCTGAATGCTGGCCTGATAACTGTTGTTGTAGGAGAACTCCACTAAGTGCAAATAATCTTCCCAGGATCCTCCAAAGTCTAGCATACACGATCGCAACATATCCTCCAAGATCTGAATTATGCGCTCCGATTGACCATCTGTCTGTGGATGGTAAGCTGTGCTGAATTTGAGTCTGGTGCCAAGACTCTCTTGCATGCTTCTCCAGAAATGAGATATAAATCTTGAATCTCGATCCAATACAATACTAACCGGCACTCATATAATCTAACAATTTATCGCATATACATGTCGGCTAGTACCTCTGTGGACTGTCCAACTCTAAATGGTAAGAAGTGCGCCAATTTAGTGAGTCGATCCAAAATAACCTATACTGCATCTCTTCCGCTGGGGCTCCTTAGAAATCCTATGACAAAATCTATCGTGATATGTTCCCACTTCTATTCTGGTATAGGAAGCGGCTGTAACATACCTGCAGTCCTCTGATGCTCGGCCTTTACCTGCTGACAGACTAAACATTTAGCCACAAATCTTGCAATCTTACTTTTTATTCCATGCCACCAATAATATTGTCTCAAGTCTCGGTACATCTTGGTTCCTCCTGGGTGAACAGAGTACATAGAGCTATATGCTTCAGTCATTAACTCATGTCTCAATTCTCCATTTGGAACATACAGGCGATTCCCAAACCTTAATATCCCATCTTCATGTATGCGAAGTCCTGTCTGTATGCCTGCTTCTGTCCTCTCTTTGAGTCTTCAGAATCTAGCATTGGTGGGCAATGCCTCTTTAATTCTTTCCACAAGTGACGACTTAATTTCAAGATTAGCCAGCAAGCCACTCTGTCCTGGTAAAATAACCTCTATCTGAAGCTCCTGTAGATCTCTCAATAACTCGGGCTGCGTCGTCAAGAAATAAGCCGTAGGCTTCCTGCTAAGAGCGTCTGCTACGACATTCGCCTTTCCCGGATGATACTGCAGATCTATGTCAAAATCTACCATCAATTCAAGCCAACGTCTCTGCCTCATGTTAAGCTCCTTTTGAGTATATACATACTTCAGACTCTTGTGATCTGTAAAGATTTCTACCTTCTCCCCATAAAGATAGTGCCTCCAAATCTTTAGTGCAAATATAACTGCTGCTAGCTCCAGATCGTGTGTTGGGTAGTTCTTCTTGTGGACCTTCAACTGTCTCGATGCATAAGCAATAACTTTGCCATGTTATATCAAAACACATCCTAGTCCACTACCTGATGCATCACTGTAAATAACAAAACCTCCTGACCCTGAAGGAAGAGTCAAGACAGGTGCTGTTGTTAATCTTCTCTTCAATTCCTCGAAGGCCTTCTGGTAGTCTTCTGTCCATATAAACTCCTGGTCTTTACGTGTCAGCTTCGTCATAGGTTCTGCAATCCTCGAGAAATTTTCTACAAACCTTCGGTAATATCCCGCAAGTCCGAGAAAACTTCTCACCTCTGCAACTGATGTGGGTGTAGGCCAAGTCTCTATTGCAGCAACTTTCTTCGGATCAACTGAAAGTCCTTCTCCTGAGATGATATGTCCCAAGAAAGGCACTTTATCCATACAAAATTCGCACTTACTGAGTTTGGCATATAACTTCTCCAGTCTCAAGGTCTCTAACACGATTCTGAGATGCTCCTCGTGCTCTTCGTGGCTCTTAGAATATATTAGAATGTCGTCAATGAACACCACCACAAATTTATCCAAGAACTGATGAAAGACTCTGTTCATGAAACTCATAAACACTGCTGGCGTATTGGTTAAACTAAACGACATTTCCAAGAACTCATAATGTCCATACTTGGTCCTGAAAGCTGTCTTCGGTATATCCTCCTTCCTTACTTTGATCTGATGATAGCCGGATCTAAGGTTAATCTTCGAGAATACCCTAGCACCACTCAATTGATCGAATAGATCATCAATGCGTGGTAAGGGATACCTGTTCTTGATGGTCACAGCATTTAGTGTCCTGTAGTCAATGCACAACCGTACTGTTCCATCCTTCTTTGGCACAAATAATATGGGTGCTCCCCAAGGTGAAATATTGGGCCGGATAAAACCCTTCTCCAGAAGATCATCAACCTGTTCCTTCAACTCCACTAACTCCTTAGGTGCTAGCCGATATACTGATGAAGTGATAGGCTCTGCTCCTGGAGTTAAGTCTATTGTGAATTCTATTTCCCGATCAGGCGGTAAACTTGGAAGATTATCAGGAAATACATCCACAAACTCTGATATGACTCTTGGGTAACCTGTCTCCCCTTCTACAGATAGTACCCTAAGAGTAGGCTAAACTCCTTGCTCTACTGCTCCTCGAAGAAACTCAAATTCTGGATGTCCAGGCGGTCTAAATATAACACGTCCAAGTCGGCAATCAAGGGTCGCATGGTACTGACTTAACCAGTCCATACCAAGTACAATATCATAATCCGACATGGAAAAGATCAGAAATTGAGCTCGCATTTCTCTTCCACAGACTACTACAGAACATGATCTACAGACGTCACTAACTGGGATAATTCTACCTCCCGTAAGAATTCTTTTTATCTTCGGAAGGGGTGCGGTAGCTACTCTATGGGTGGCTACAAAGCTAGCTGCTATAAATGAATGCGATGCTCCAGAATCAAATAAAGCTACAGCTGATAATGAAGCTACTAAAATAGTACCTGCGATAACTTCACCTGCAGTAGCTTCCTCCTCAACAGCCATTGTGAATGCCTGTCATCGTCCCTGAGCTGGACCTCTCTGCTGCTGAGCCTGCTGAAATAGGGCTGCCTGTGGTGCCAGTGGTGGTCTCTGCTGGTATCCTCCTGTAGCTGGTGGCCTGACTCCTCCAGCTCCTGTCTGCGGTGCTCCCACTGCTGGATAAGCTGGTCGTGGTGCAGGTAAAGCTAGTCTTGGTACTCCCTCTCTATGTTTAGTACAGTCTCTAGATAGATGCTGGTCGGATTCACAAAGCAGGCATAGTCCCAACTTGCGCCTGCATTCTCTCTCAATGTGTCCTACCTTGCCGCAGTAGTGACAAGTAGGAAGAGATATGGCCCTGTGTGCTGCTCTATCTGGCATACTCCTCTGGGATCGTTTTGCAGAATCTCCAGGTGCTGTCTTGGATGGTGCTGATGTGATTGGCCTCTTCAGATTTGACTCCCTTATAGTGACGCGCTCCATGCGTTGTGCTGCTGCAAGAACGTCGGTATAAGATGTAGGTGCGACCGATCCAATCAATCTCTGGAGCTCGAATTTTAGTCCGTCAAAGAACTTCTCAGCTTTATCTTCCTCTGTCAAAATCAAGGTTGGGGCGAAGCGACTGAGACGAATAAATTTTGCATTGTATTCTTCTATTTTCATATTGCCTTGGATCAGGCGATTGAACTTGTCTCTGAGCTCCGACCGTGCTACTGCTGGAATATACATCTCTTGGAAGAGTCTGGAGAACTCTTCCCAAGTGACTCGGTCCTGTCCGAGCCTCCTCTCTTCTGCTAACCACCAATGATGTGCATTTTCAGTCAACTGCATCCTCACCGCAGTCATCTATTTCTCCCTTGGAAGTTCAGCTGCTTCCAACTGGTGCTGTATGTTCGTGAGCCATTCATGAACTTCTGTTGGCCCCTCTTTACCAGAGAATGTACAAGGCTTGAGCTGACGAAAATCGGTGATAGATCCCGTCGCTGATCGCCTCGCTGGTGGATTTGCCTGCTCCAATGCGGATACTAGGCTGGTTCTCAGATACTCTGCCTCATGACGATGTGCCTTTTGCTGAATCTGCTGCTGGGCTTGCATCATGGCATACATCATCTGGAATATCTGTTGCCCATCCATGGCTTCTCCTGGCGGGAAAACTGGCATCTGTGGAGTGAACTGTGGTGGAGGTGGGATGTCATCTCTCCGAAACCTTGTTAGGCTGGCCGGTTTGATTGCTCTACGATGTTTGTCCTCTGTTCCCTGGTGTCACTCCGTCTATATAAGTAACCACAGCGTCGTGTGGCGTATCATCTCAGTTCCTGGGATCCATTACTCTGCAACCAAAAGATAAACTATAAGAACGCACAGAGGAATCAATACATGATACAAATTAAGTAACAAGTTTGAGTTCGATATAGAGTTCAAAAATGGTTCAAATAATGGATGAGATCCTATAACTTATCCTATCCTTAGGGCAGGCTTGTTCAGTCGCTAAGTTGAAACTGAACAATTTTGTCGTAGACCTGCATGGGCCACCACAAAAACCATGCCACACCCCAGTCCCAAAATACCGAGGGACCAGATACATGGCAATGGCCAGCAGCACGCACCGATGGACAAATCCAATTTAATGGATCCATCAGGGCATACTTAAGCTGTAAAATCAAGTCTACGACAACATGGCACAACTAATCTCATCCATGCAAGATATAAATTATGATCCACAGAATATAAGGAATGTAAATTATCAACCAGTCTCAACAAAGTACTTCGGGGAACAACCCGATAAAAATCTAATACAAGGGTTCAACAGACCAAAATATAAATGACAGAATAAAGTAAATACTGAGCATGGAATATAGATGCTCAGGAAAAGTCTTCAGCTAACACCTCATCCTCGGGTGTCGGTACAGCTCCTGTATCTGCTTCTGCTCCGGTCCCGTATACCTCGGGATAGATCTCGTCTGCAAATCCTGGGGACATAATCCCGATCCAGGTCCTCAGGGGACATAGCAAGGTACAGAAAATACAAGCCAAAATAAATGCAGTACAGCAAATAATAAAATAAATAGGGTAAGTAAGTAACCATCTATGTGAAATGCAAGTGAGAGCATTACGAGTACTCAGGCTGAGCCACTACCAGCTCTGTGTCGGGGAGCCGGTAGCGGTAATAACACGTAATGTGCCTAGCTCTGCTACGAGAGTCTACAGCCTCACAATAGTAGTAGATATATATATGAAACAGCCTGTAGCTTGTGTGTCTCTCATCACCCAATGTGACCACGCATATCATGACAATAACGTCTCATGTCCATGTCAAGCGGGATCATAGCTAATGCAACAAGTAATAATATATCTAAGAATATAATATCTCTCTCCAGTCCTGTATCCTATACAGAATCACCACGAATATCTCAGGAAGCTCCCATCTCATGAATATTATCAAGTATCCTGGGTCATAGTGTACTTGGTAAGACAAGTACGAGAATATATAGTGTCACAAATGTCCATCTCTAGATGACAATACACAATGCCGCGTACGGTGTTGGCACACGACTATTAATTGGACGCTAAGTAAGTCACACCGTCCTAGGTTAAGCATGCACAACAATATAAATGAAGCAAGGAAAATATGTAATAATACTACAGAGTTTGGCAAGGTACACTTGCCTGGGGTTCGAATACCAACAGTCGTCCCTGTATCAGTGGATCCTGTAGGTACTCCTCCAAAAGCTTTAATAAATATTACCAACAGTCTCAGAAGATATCAAATAGCTAGAAACGTTTGTCTTTAAGTCCAATTTGGACACAAGGGCAAAAATGACATTTCCGGACCAAAGCGGGGTCCACCTGTGGGCCACTTTGCACCAAAAACTGTCAGGGTCAAAGGTCTCCAATTTCGTCAAACTTAGTATCAACAAGTCAGGAACAATGATACGAACCCAACGGAACTTCCAGAATTGGATTCCGATGAGCCGATCATAAAATCGCCCGTCAAGTGGAGCCTGTAGGGCCTACGATACGCGATTTTGTCAACATTCTCAGAATCGAACCAAACTTGGGTCACAGGACCAGCGTATTGCTACGAGTCCGATGGCGCAAGTTTCGTCTCGATCCGACGTGTGTACACAAAGTTACAGAGTGTTCCAGAATGGACGGATACGGGGCGTTGTCGGTGGATACGCGTTGATTTCGGTGTGCACGCACATCCAAATCAACTTCTGTGAAATCTCACATGTCCGTATCGACGTCGCGCATGTTTCGGTAAAGACCCCGTGTGACCAAGTCGTCCCGTTTGGCGGGGCGCACTCAGTTCCGGGGTAAAACAGGATATTATTTTTCCTGGTTTTGGATCGCGGTTTGCGATCACCACAGGACGCGATATACCGAGCGGGTTGCACGGGCACCAAGAGGGTTACACGGTCTACGCGTTGCAACAGACAAAATCGAAAACGGAGTTATGAGGTAAGAGGAAACGTTACCTAAACTAGGCTCCGAGAAGTCTGAATTCTCGTATCCTGCTCGTGTCCTGCTCGAACTCTTGTATCTGTGTGTCTGCTGTGAGTCCAGGCTAGGGTTTCTGATCGAGACAGCGGCGGGGGCTTCGCCGGAGGGAGTCGGGCTCAGGATCGGCGAGGCTGGGCTAGGGCGGCGGCTCTGCGCAGCTGGCAGCAGCGGTTCAGCCGCGGGGTAGACTCGGGTGGAGCGGGGAGAGGTCGAGGGCGGCCTGGATCGAGCGGGGAGGTCGATGGGTGATGGGTGATGGGGATCGGCGGCATGGAGTCATGGAGGAGCAAGGCGAGGTGGTCGGGCTGTGAGCGGGGAGTTAGGCGTCGTCGGCTAGGGTTCAGGCGTGGCAGAGGGAGGCGGCGCTCGGCGCTGTCGAAGTCGGGCTGTGTATTCGGGTCGGTGGAGGGAAGAGGATGTCGACGGGATGATCGGAGCTGCGGCAGAGTCTGCTGTCGGCGGGGATGAGAGGAGAGAGAGGGTTCGATGGCGGCTCGGCTAGGCACGCACGTCGAGACGCCTTTATAGGCTGCTACAGGAATTCCGGAGGAGCCTAGGTTTTCTATTTGGGTTTCGGGTCCAGGTCGGGTTTGGCTCGGATCCGACCCGACCCGACCCATTATGCTGGTTTGGTTTGGTTCGGTTCAGTCAGGTTTGGTTCTGTTCAGATATCCAATAGCTTTTAGGGCTTTAAACGCGTTTTCGGAGTCCAATAAATTCACAGAAAAATATCCTATGTCCGGTTTTCCATTTTATACCATAAAATATTATTTACATAATATTTTAACATCGATTAACTGCATTTAAAATTTTTTTGATCACAATTACCTTGGTTCTTCATCCAAAAAAATATCGAAAAAAATTGGGGAAAATTATATTAAAATTATTCTGAAAAATTAGGGTGTTTACAGAATCCTCCGGAGCCTGCTGGAAGAGTAAGGATTAGTGCATAGATTAACTTCTTCTTTAATTCTTCAAAGGCTATCTGATATTCTGTTGACCACATAAATTTAACTTCCTTGTGCCTTAACCGAGTCAATGGTGCCGAGATTTTAGGAAAATCTGACACAAATCTTCTGTAGTATCATGCCAAGCCCAGAAAACTACACACTTCTGCTACTGTCTTCGAAATTGGCTAGTTCTCTACTGCCTCTACCTTCTTGGGATCAACTGACACTCCTGCTCCATAAATAATGTGTCCAAGAAAGGATATGCGATCTAGCCAAAATTCACACTTACTAAGCTTCCCATATAACTGGTGCTCCTTCAACGTTTGCAGAACTATCTTGAGATGTTCTTCATGCTCCTCCTCTTTACAAGAATATACCAGGATGTCATCGATGAATACTACCACAAATTGGTCTAAGTAAGACATGAAAATATGGTTCATCAAATTCAAGAATACCGCTGGAGCATTAGTCAGTCCGAATGGCATAACTAAGAATTCGTAATAACCATATCGTGACCTAAATGATGTCTTTGATATATCCTGCTCCCAAACTCGCATCTGATGATATCCTGATCATAAATCTATCTTGGAGAAGACTCTTGCTCTACTTAATTAGTCAAACAAATCATCAATACTTGGTAATGGATACTTGTTCTTTACGGTCACTGCATTAAGCCACCTGTAATCCTTACACAATCGCGTCGATCCATCATTCTTCTTTACTAATACTGCTAGTGCTCCCTACGGTGATTTACTTGTCCGAATAAACTTTTTTTCCTTCAGTTCTTCTACGTGTCAGTATAACTGATCAAGCTCTGATGGTGACATAGGGTACACCTTCTGGGATACTGGTTCTGCTTCTGGCATCAACTCTATACAGAATTATACTACTCTAATTAAGGGTAATCCGAAAAGATCGTTGGGAAAGACGTCCATGAACTCTTTAAATATCTTGGGCAACAAGTTTGCTTTCTTTGCTACTGTTGCGACTCCTCCCTAATGCTGGTCTCTTGCTATACTGCTAAGGACAAACTCTTCTATTCCAGGGATTCTAAACAACACTCTACCCTCACGACAGTCTATCGTTGCATGACTGTCTCTCAACCAATCCATGCCTAAGATAACGTCAAAGTTACCCATAGGGAACTCGATCAACTTTGCAGTTAATAAATGCCCACATACTACGACTGGACATGCTAGACACACCCTACTAACTTCTATAATCCCTTTCCTAGTGAGTATATTCAACCTCGCTGGCAATGCCTCAAACTTTAATCCAATACGTGTCATATTTTATCCTGATATAAATGAGTACGAAGCTCCAGAATCATTAAAGCTATGTCAGGAAAGGTTGTAACAGAAATGTTACTTGCCACTACGTTGCCCGACGTTATTGCTTCCTCCAAAGATAAGGTGAGTGCCTGCCCTTGTTGAGCTCTCTGCTATTATCTTCCTTGCTGCCGTGGTTGCGACCCCTGCTGATTCTGCTATTTTTGCCTATAAAGCTGGGCCTACGTCGGCAACGGACGCTGAGCCAAAGGCTGTACTGTTACTGCTGGTCCTCCTAGATGTACTGCCCTCGGAGCTGGCAATGCAGGAAACTATTATACTGTACCTCCTGGCCTCTGCATCAATGGGCACATGGCAACCTTGTGATCAGGGCTCCCAAATCTCAAACATAGTCTGTTACCTACCCGGCAAATATTTTGGGTATGACCTCTTTCGCCACAGTAGGTACAATTTGTCGGTGCTCCCGTCGTTGTTGTTGTTGCTACTGCTGTTGCCTCGGCTGCTGTTGTTGAGTTAGTACTATCACTGTTGAAACTGCCATCGTCCGCGACACCAAATCATGGATACGAACGGCAGGTAATGGTTACTCATTGTTCTGTCCATGAGGCCTCTTTCGATCTACTCTTCTGGATGCCATTCTCTGGGAAGTAAGCTCAACCCTCTTAGATACTATCAATACTGCCTCGAAGGTCTGGTAGTCATGCACCTCTACCATATGTAAAATTTCTAAGTAAAGTCCCTGCTGAAACCTCATTGCTTTCTCCAACTCTGTTGCTACCATGGTTGGAGCAAATCTGCTAAGTCAAATTTTTTTTGCCACATAGCCGTCTACTGTCCTTCCTGTTTGCTTGATATTAATGAACCTTTGCTGTAACTCACACTGAGCCACAATCCTGAAGTACTTCGCCCTGAACCAGGTCCTGAAATAATTCCATAGAATAGGGCTCCTTAATCCTACCTCCATCGTGGCCTACCAATCTCTTGCCAGATCTTGGAGTTGTAGGCGAACCATGTCAACTTGTTCCTCGGCCGAAACTTTAGCTGATGTCAGAATGGTCTCAATATCTTGGAGCCAATCGTCTGCCGTGATTATGTCCTCCGTGCCATCGAAATATCTGGGGTTCAATCTACAAAATCTAACTGATGCCCGGGAATATGTTCTCTCGCCTCATTCCAGGGCCGTCTGCAACCCTTGGTTCAACATAAAATTTTGTTCCTGCTGTTGGAGCTGTTGTTGCTGATTTTACTGTTATTGTTGTTGTACCACCATCTGGTAATGTTGGACAACCAAAAATCTACGGATAATCTCTAGCAAGGCCGGGGTATCTATTACTACCGACACTGCGGGAGGTACGGAAATACCTGGAGCCTGCTGCTTTGTCCCATTCATTGTGGGCTCAACTCAAATTCTTGGCTGGGGTTCCACATGATTTTATTCTATTGGCAACTCTGCCTCTCTTGTTGTTGCAGCATCAGGGGAAGGAGAAGCCCTAAAGAAGAGAACAAGAAATATTAAGAACATGACGAGAAGGAACAAGAAAGCAACCAATCTGGAAAAATTTAATCTGAGTATCGAAGATGACGAATTCAGAATTTCAAGAAGGATCATGATTGATTGAGACTTCTAGGACCATGACACCCCACAAGTATGAAGAACAGACCTGCATGGGACACCACTAAAATCTTGTCATACCCAGTGCCAGAATACGGAGACGGACATGGCCAGCTATCCCGTACAAGGTACTATACGTCATACGGTGATCACGGTTGTATAAGACAAGGTTTTGCATACTGCAATCAAGTCTCCTAGGGTCAGGAACTTCTATGTCTCAATCATTCAAATAAGAAACAGTAAGCCTAGAGCATAGATGATATGCAATAAGGCATCCCAAATGCTTTCTCAAATATTCTGGAGAGCAGCTGTAAAAAAAGATAAGCTGAAAGAGTAACAAAAGTACATGATAATGATCAGCTGCAGTCTGATTTAATACAATCATGTAAGAAAACTAATGTCCAGACGAGCCGACTAAAAGGTGCCGGTGGATAAACACCAAAAAGAAGTAAATGTGCAATGACGAGCAGGGAAGAAGACAAATCCACTCGCTATCCCCTGCGACCATGTTCCTGGTACGTGCCATGAGTTGAAGAAAGGTACGCTGGATCCTCAGATGTTTGCTCAAAACCAGGCCATGCAAAACCAGTGGGGTTAGACCCCAAATAACAAGTACCACAAAGGAAGCACGAAATAGAGAAACAAAAACCCAAAAAAAATATATAATAATACATAGGTTCAGTATCACAGCTTAGGTCCATGGCATATCCTAGCGCAAAAGCCTAACCCTATAACCAAATAAGGACAAGGGTTGAGCTGCCACACTATGATAGTTTATTTTTCTAGGCTACTAACTGAATAATACAATCACAACCAAGTTTTTTTTATATCGACCAATCATTTGTACTGCTTGCTATTTTGTGGAGTCTGAGGTTATCTCAAAAATAATGCATAATAAGTATCCGCAGATCACGCCAGTGCCGAACATTAGCTAACCGACCTAAATAAATAAAATAGGCACTTGCAGGATGCACCAGTCCCCCGTAGGACCACTGTGCTAAAAATACGGTATTAGCGGTTCTAGTGTTCCTATAGTGAAACAGTAGCTCGGCAATAATAATAGGTCAGATACTGCACTCCACTAAGGCATATGATATACAGTATCTGTGGTGTCCAGCCCATGGCGCACTTAGAATGAATCTTTGTCGGATGGTTCGTTGGCAAGATCTCGGGATACCGTTCCCTCTAGATGTTACTACCACTTTTACTTACCAAATTAGCCCTATGTTGTTGTTGAAATCTCAAGGCGTGGTCACATGAGAATTTTCTTTAAGATATCGTACAAGGTACGGGCACGCTAGATACGAATACATGTGTCATGCCCCAGTCCCAAAATATCGAGGGACTAGCCACGTGGCAATGGCCAGCAGCACACACCGATGGGCAAACCCAATTTAATGGACCCATCAGGATGTACTTAAGTTGTAGTACAACAATAAGGGTGTAATATCCTAATCTCATCCACAGAAATGAATACAACAATATCAGAGTATAAAGCAATATCAATCTCAATAAAACATAAACTCGGGGAACAACCATGAGTCTGGTACAATAGTCAAGATACAGGAATAAATATAACAACAACAAATACTGAGTATGGATAAAGCAGATACTCAGAAGATATCCTCGGTGATCACTCGTCTACTGGATCTGGTACTGCTCTAGTGCCTGCTCCTGTTACTGCTAATGCTCCTGTCCCGTATATCTCGGGGTAGATCTCGTCTGCTATACCTGGGGACATAATCCGGATCTAGGTCCTCAGGGGACATAGCAAGGTACAAAATAACTCAAGCCATAAATAATGCAGTGCAGCAATAATGAATCAAAATGGTAAACTATATAACCAGCTAAGTGATATGCAAGATGAGAGCATCACTAGAACTCAGGCTGAGACCACTACAAGCTCAGTTTCGGGGAGCCGGTAGCAGAGATATCATGCAGTTGTCTAGCTCGGAGTGAGACTACGATGTCGTCATAATATAATCAACCTATAGCCTATGTGTCTTTCCCCACCCAATGTAATCATACGTCTCATGTCCACAACGTCTTATGTCCATGTCACGCAAGATCATAACTAGTGTAGCAAGTCATACGCTATCTAAGCAAAAGAATATGTCATGAAACCTGTAACCTATACAGAATCACCATGAATATTTCAGGAAGGTTCTGTCTCATGAATAGTGTCAGGTATCCTGGGTTATAACGTACTTGATAATGCAAGCACGAGAATGTATAGGGTCTCGATATCCATGTCTAGATGACATTACAAAACTCTGCGTACAGTGTTGACACCCGAATATTATTCGGACGCTAAGAAATGTCACACGGTCCTAGGTTAAGCATGTACAACATATGAATAAATCAAGACAATAATATAAAGCAGGTACTGCAAGTTTTGGCAAGGTACACTTGCCTGGGGTTCTGACTCCAACTGTAGCTCTGGTTTCAGGGGAATTTGCAGGTACTCCTCCAGTTGCTGTAATAAACATCACCATCAGATTCAAAAAATATCAAATAGCTAGAAATGCCTGTCCTTGAGTCCAATTTGGACATAAGGGCAAAAATGACAGTTTCTGGTCAAAGCGGGGTCCACATGTGGGCCGCTTCGCACCGAAAAATATATCAGAGACAATGTTCTCCAAATTTGTCAAACTTAGTACCAACAAGTCCAGAACGATGATATGAACCCAACGGAATCTCCAGAACTGGATTCCAATAAGCCGATCACAAAATCGTCCGTCAAGTGGCGCCGCGGGGCCCACGATACGTGATTTTGTCAACGTTCTCAGAATCAA
Source organism: Iris macrosiphon (assembly GCA_036927795.1). Lineage (NCBI taxonomy): Eukaryota > Viridiplantae > Streptophyta > Magnoliopsida > Asparagales > Iridaceae > Iris > Iris macrosiphon. The sequence continues at coordinate 142,194,508 of JAYESA010000015.1, forward strand.
ACCAAACTTGGGTCACATGACCAGTGTATTGCTATGAGTCCAATGGTGCAAGTTTTGTTTCGATCCGACATGTGTACACAAAGTTACAACAAGTTCCAGAACAGGGCCGATACGGGGCATTGTCGACGGATACGCGTTGATTCCGGTGTGCACGCACATCCAAATCAACTTTTATGAAATACCACACGTCCGTATCAATAGCGCGCACCTTTCAGTGAAGTCCGCACATGACCAAGTCATCCCGTTTGGCGAGGCGCACTCAGTTCCGGGAAAAAATAGGGTGTATATTTTCCTTATTTTGGATCGCAGTTCGCAATCGCCACAGGACGCGACACACCGAGCGGGTTGAACGGACATCGAGAGGGTCACGCAGGGTTCACGTCACAGCAGACGGAACGGGAAACGGGGCAGCAAGGAGAGAGAAACAACTACCTGAACAGGACTTCGCAGAGGGCTGAAACTACTCGTGTCCGCGAGGCGGCGTGACACGACACAACGGCTAGGTTTAGGGTTTCTGCCGTAGGCGGCCGGAGCTGGCACGGCGGAGGAGGTGGCGTGCATCGGGGTCGTCGGCTCAGAGCTGGAGGCGGCACTAGCGGAGCTCAGGCGGAGGCGGGCCGCTGCTGCTGCTGCTACTGCTGCTGCCGGCGAGGTCGGCCGGGGACGGCTCGCCGGGGCTCGGGGCTGAGAGTGATGGGAGACCGAGGTCGTCGGGTACAAAGGAGGCGGCTGGGGAGAAGGTGGCGAGGCTGGAGGAGAGAGTGGCTAGGGATGACGGGTTCGTCGAGGTCGTCGGGGCGGCTGGGGTGGCTATAGCAGTGGAGGGAGGCGGAGGCGGATGACGATGGTGGCGTAGGGGATGATAACGAGGCAGCAAGGTTACAGGGAGAGGGAGGCGGAGGACGGCAGGTTTTATAGGAGGAGTAGGGAGGGGAAAGGGTGGTCGGAGGCGTCAGTTGCGGGGGAGGTAAACCGAGGGGTCACCGGCGGTTACGAGCAGAGGAGGCGGAGAGCCACGGCGGGTCGGCCGACGGCGGGGAGACGAAAGGATTCGTCGGGGTCGGGTTAGGGTACACTGTAGCAGCGGGTAGGGTAGGCGGGTCGGGTCGGTTTAAAAATTGGATCCGACCCGATCTGATAGAAAATGGGTTCGGGTCGGGTCAGAGGGTCGGGTCTGCTAACGGGCCCGGATCTGACCCGCTAGGGTTGGGCCCGGTTCAGCTAGACCGGGTCCGGTCCAGTTCGGGTTGGTTTGGGTCAAAATAAATCAGGTTTATTTAGGGTTTAATTAATAATTAGTTTTTAGGTCTTTAAAAATGTTTTCGGGGTATAATAAATTCTAGAAAAATTACCCTATGTTTAATATTTTATTTTACACCTAAAAATATTATTTTTATAATATTTTAATATTGATTAAAATTATTTTAATTCTAAATACTTTGATTATTAATTAGTTAAAATATACAGAAAATTATAGAAAATTATGAAATTTAATTTTTAAAAATTCCTGAAAAAATCTGGGGGTTTACAATCTACCCCCCTTAAGAGAATTGCGTCATCGCAATCAAAGAATAACTGGTCAACAGAGATGACACGGTTGTAAGCATTATTTGAAGCACATCACTATCAAGGATGAGGATTTAAGAAAAAAATACATAGGGAATCACTTCCCTAAGAAATGGAAGTTATGCAATTTCCAGAGGAAATCTAGAAAACTACAGTTTAGTAAAACTAGGTTATCAATTATAAAACATACTAGGTTATTAACTACTAGCAAAATCAAAACTACCAGGTTAAGGCTAAGGTCACGAACCAATAGGCACGAACTAAAGCAATACCAGAATAGATAGCTACGAATAACTTACGCGCATTAGCTAATCCACGAGTCTGCGCGTTCTCTAAAGTCATCGCGAAAGCTTGTTTGCGTCCTCGCGGTAGATTCCTCTACTGCTGCTGGACCTGCTGGAAGAGTGCTGCTTGTGGTATCCATTACTCTGCATCCAAAATAACCAATAATAGGCACACAGGAATCAAGGCAGGATACAAGTCAAGAATTTAATTCGAATCCAATATAGATGTCAATGACGATTCAAGCAAGTGGATGAGATCCTTATCCTATTCTTATTGCAGGTTTGCTCGGTCCCTAAGTTAAAATCGAAGCAATTTAGTCGTTTGACCTGCATGGGCCACCACAAAAACCATGTCACGCCCCAGTCCTAAAATATCGAGGGACTAGCCACGTGGCAATGGCCAGCAGCACACACCGATGGACAAACCCAATTTAATGGACCCATCAGGATATACTTAAGCTGTAGTACAACAATAAGGGTGTAATATCTTAATCTCATCCACAAAAAATAATACAACAATATCAGAGTATAAAGCAATATCAATCTCAATAAAACATAAACTCGGAGAACAACCCGATAATGAGTCTGGTACAATAGTCAAGATACAAGAATAAAGATAACAACAACAAATACTGAGTATGGATAAAGCATATACTCAGAAGATATCCTCGGTGATCACTCGTCTACTAGATCTGGTACTGCTCCAGTGCCTGCTCCTGTTCCGGCTAATGCTCATGTCCCGAATACCTCGGGGTAGATCTCGTCTGCTATACCTGGGGACATAATCCTGATCCAGGTCCTCAGGGGACATAGCAAGGTACAAAATAACTCAAGCCATAAATAATAAGTACAACAATAATGAATCAAATGGGTAAACTATATAACCAGCTAAGTGATATGCAAGATGAGAGCATCACTAGAACTCAGGCTGAGACCACTATAAGCTCAGTATCGTAGAGCTGGTAGCAGAGATATCATGCAGTTGTCTAGCTCAGAGTGAGACTATGACGCCATCATAGTATAATCAACCTGTAGCCTGTATGTCTCTCCCCACCCAATGTAATCATACATCTTATGTCCACAACATCTCATGTCCATGTCAAGCAAGATCATAACTAATGCAACAAGTCATACGCTATCTAAGCAAAAGAATATGTCATGAAACCTGTAACCTATACAGAATCGCCATAAATATTTTAGGAAGATTCTGTCTCATAAATAGTGTCAGGTGTCCTGGGTTATAACGTACTTGATAATGCAAGCACAAGAATGTATAGGGTCTCGATATCCATGTCTAGATGACATTACACAACTCTGCGTACAGTGTTGACACCCGAATATTATTCGGACACTAAGCAATGTCACATGGTCCTAGGTTAAGCATGTATACCATATGAATAAATCAAGACAATAATATGAAGCAGGTACTGCAAGTTTTGGCAAGGTATACTTGCTTGGGGTTCTAACTCCAACTGTAGCTCTGGTATCAGTAGGATTTGAAGGTACTCCTTCGGTTGCTGTAATAAACATCACCATCAGATTTAGAAAACATCAATAGTTAGAAACGCCTGTCCTTGAGTCCAATTTGGACACAAGGGCAAAAATGACAGTTTCTGGTCAAAGCGGGGTCCACATGTGGGCCGCTTCGCACCAAAAAATATGTCAAAGATAACGTTCTCCAAATTTATCAAACTTAGTGTCAACAAGTCCAAAACGATGATACGAACCCAACGGAATCTTCAGAACTGGATTCCGATAAGCCGATCACAAAATCGACTGTCAAGTGGAGCTGTAGGGCCCACGATACGCGATTTTGTCAACGTTCTTAGAATCAAACAAAACTTGGGTCACAGGACCAGCGTATTGCTACGAGTCCGATGGAACAAGTTTTGTTTTGATCCGACATGTATATACTAAATTACAATAAGTTCCAGAACAGGGCCGATACGGGGCGTTATCGACGGATACGCTTTGATTTCGGTGTACACGCACATCCAAATCAACTTCCGCAAAATCCCACACGTTCGTATCAACGGTGCACACCTTTCGGTGAAGTCCCACACGTCTGATTTTGGATCACAGTTCGCGATCACCACAGGACGCGACACACCGAGCGGGTTGCACGGGCATCGAGAGGGTCATGCAGGGTTCATATCACAGCAGACGGAACGGGAAATAGGGCAGCGAGGAGAGAGAAACAACTACCTGAACAGGACTCCGCAGAGGGCTGAAACTACTCGTGTCCGCGAGGCGGCGTGACACGACACAGCGGCTAGTTTTAGGGTTTCTGTCGGAGGCGGCCGGAGCTGGCACGGCGGAGGAGGTGGCGGCACATCGAGGTCGTCGGCTCGGAGCTGGAGGCGGCACTGGCGGAGCTTAGGCGGAGGTGGGCCGCTGCTGCTGTTGTTGCCGGCGAGGTCGGCCGGGGACGGCTCGCCGGGGCTCTGTGATTCGTCGGGTTCGGGTTAGGGTACACTGTAGCAGCGAGTAGGGTAGGCGGGTCGGGTCGGTTTAAAAATCGGATCCGACCTGATCCGATAGGAAACAGGTTCGGATCGGGTCAGAGGGTCGGGTCTGCTAACGAGCCCGGATCCGACCCACTAGGGTTGGGCCCGGTTCAGCTAGACCGGGTCCGGTCCGGTTCGGGATGGTTTGGGTCAAAATAATGTGGTATATATATATTTATGTAATGTTGGGTCTTAGATCTATGTATCTAAGTATATACTATTGGTGTATATATTGTTAGGTGGCTGTTCTTCTACTTGTAAGTATAATTATATATATTAGTATGTATAGATATGCATATGTGCAATAGATAATTATATGTGTTATGATTATATTTATATAATGTGTGTTATATATAGGGAATGATTATATATATATATATATATATATATATATACATGTATTACTATGTGTATGTGTGTATGTTACTATGTAGTTATTAGGTGCATATTTTATTTGATGGTAGCTATATATATATATATGATACTATATTGTAATATGTAATATTATGTACATATATGTATATCTTATAAGTATAAGCTATATGTATATGTAATTAGATATGGTGTTATGTATATACATATGTTACTACATATATATGTATATGAGGAGTAAGAGTGTATGTATATTCATATGTAATAGTTGCATGTATTAGGTGTAAGTATATATTATATAGTGGTATGTACAAGTATATATATATATAGATATATATATAATAGTTTTTAGGCGACAACAGCGGAGTCACAACAGTAGCATCAGCCGCTGTAGCAGGCAGCAACAGCAAAGGCGACCCCCGCAACAACGTCGCAACAGAGCAGCACAACAACAGTAGCGTTCAGTAGCAGCAACGACAACAGTTTAGCGACGACAGAAGCCCATCGCCAAAGTAGCAGCAACAGCAGGAACATTCAGCAGCATCAACGACAGCAGATTAGCAACGGAGAAGAACCGTCACTAAATTGGCTGCGTATCAAAGTATCGGAGATTCAGCGATAGTTCACATCTATTTTTAGTGACAGTTGGCAGATTTTCTATATTATATATATATATATATATATATATATATATATTTGGTATTAATATATAAGTAAATATTTTCCTAATTGCTACTTGTATTATGCTATATGTATAATAATCTTTGTGGCATATATATATATCTACGGGTAGATAGTATAACTAGTATTTGGGTATTACCTTGAGAAACCAAGGTAAGTACCAAGGTAATTGGGGATACCCAATATTTTGGGTTTGGGTATCAATATTGATATAGTGTTGAGTGATACCAAGTTGGTTCAAAACCAAGGTACCTAATTAATATTTGTCTTTAAGATTTTATTTAATAATATTGTTTTGGCATTTGTATGTGATATTTTTCTTTTGGATTTACGTATCCGGAGATACGATATCCTAATATTTAAGTTATGGATTTTTGTGACCTAGACTTTAGTATTTCAATCCAATATCTTTGTGTTAGACTTGTGCAACCTAGAAATAGGTAGTTGACTATAGTTGACTATAGTGACCTTAGAGTTGACTTAGTTTGACTTATTCACCTAGAAGTTGCCTAGTTAACTTATTTGCTTTCCAGAACCTTGTATTGATGTTGTATTCCATATCTAGGTCTTCGAGGCACCGTATCAGATATCTCTGAGACTATTCATTGCACTTCAGGCGAGTACATTCTCTGATAGTTTCTCATTTATGATATCCTCTATGTTTATTGTATCTAGTATAGATATCCACGCTTCTTGACACGATAGTTACACAGATTGGTATATCCAGATCTCGTCATGAGATGTTATTCTTTGTATATGGTGTATCTTGTGCAAGTCTTGTTTTATTGATTATCTTGTGCATGTACAAATACTGATTCTCGGGGAGATTTGCTACCTTCATAGAGAATTCCGTTCCATAGCATACCATGGTTGGATCTACTATACCAGTCGGGGGTGGAGAGTATTATAGTGTAGATATGTGATCATACATTCCTGTGCAAGTATTGTTTTCCTGTAAGTGTTGGTCATGCACCGCATGTATGACTAACCATGCCATTATTCCTGTGTAAGTTCCTAAGCCGATCATATATTAAAGCTAGTACTCACTCACTTAGTCATTAATATTCTTGATCATTGTCATATTGTTCATTATTGTATTTTTTCCAGTATTTCTTTATTGTATATCTCTTGTATCTATTGTGCATCTTATATATTCACATCTATTTACTGTTACATAGTTTTTATCATTGATTAGAACTGCTGTTAGAGATATACTCTGCTCCTTTCCTGACTGGATATATTTTTCCCAGATGGTATTGAGGACTGGTACCCTACACATTATGGACCTCAGGATGTTGTGGGTTTAGAGTCAGAGACCCTGGCTCAGGAGGAACTTATCCCAACTGAGACAGATGACCCGGGATTAGTACCTTCTTAGTATTTCTTGTACTGGATTTGTCTCCAGCTTATTTGTTAGTATTCTTTCAGACTTATTGATGTATTATTTTTAGACTCATGAGTTGTATGTGACTTTTCTATTCTTTATCTGATTCGTGCTATTTTCTATCTTAGTTCTGTGATTGAGTATATTGTTATTGTTGGTGGCTCATTATATTGCTAGATAGATTACCCAGACAACGTTCTACCGTCAATTCTACGGCGGCTGGACGTTGTTTCTGACTTGCATCCTTACATCGGGTGCGGGTCGTGACACATTTTTAGTGGTGGACCATGTAGGTCTAGCTTCACAAGTTGTGCGATGTCGTGGTAGTGCGACGACTTAGTTGTACTACTGCGAGCCTGCGATAGTATATATGATATAGGATATCGGCTGGGAATACTCAATCACATATAGGAAAATTCTTTTGATTCAACTATTCTTCTTTGATATTGATACTTGATCTCTTAAAATATCCTTTCCTTGAGTGTCTTACATCATGTGCCATATTGATTCTTTCTTTCCTTTATCTCAGGATGCCGCCTAAGACTAGATCGCAGCAAGGGAGAGCAGTTTCTGAGAGGTCTGCGACATCCCGAGGGACTGCACCAGTCACTTCTCTGGTGATTGGAGTGTCAGCTGCTTTCGGAGGTTCACCACCTACTCAGAGGACTGCGCCAGCTGTATCTGAGGGGCTTCCACCTCCACCTCCTGTGCCAGTAGACGCGACACAGATGTTTATACTATTTTGTGAGATGATCGAGGCACAGAGGGCTCAGTCAGAGGCATATCAGAGGCAGACCGACATTTTATGACAGGGCATTGAGATTGCTCATCAGCTTGCTCGTACCGTAGTCGAGAGAGGATTTTCGGTCCAGCAATAGGTTGTTACTCAGGTTGCTCAGCTTCGGTCAGGCAACATTCAGGACTTCAAGAAGCTGGAGCCTAGGGTCTTCAAGGAGATGGAGGGCATCGTCTATGCTGATGATTGGCTCGAGGACATTGAGCGTCTTATGAGTGTGTCCCGTCTTTCTAAGGATCAGAAGGTTGAGGCGGTAGGACTTCAACTGTTCGACGTTGCTCGTACTTGGTTCAGGAATGAGCCAATTCTGGTTGACGTGGGACAGTCTTGGGAGGTATTCAAGGACCTCTTCAAGAAGAAGTTTTTTGCTCGGGCAGACAAGCTAGACTTGGGGAGGCAGTTTGAGAGTCTCATTCAGGGGAGAATGTCTATGGAGGAGTACGCTACGGAGTTCGGCAGGTTGAGCCAATTTGTAGAGTATTTGGTAAAAGATCCTGAGGTTCGGGCTATTTGTTTTTGTGAGGGTCTAAACTAGGAAGTGAAGATCCTCATTCCGCCTTTTTATGAGACATACTCGGAGATACTTGCGGAGGCACGCTAGGTAGAGCGAGAGTTGGGTTTAAAGCCTAAGAAAGACCGTAATTCTTTCCTGGGGGCCAACAGTAGTACATTATCTGCAAAGCGTCCTTATTTTCAGTCCAGACCTTTCCAGCAGCAGCAGCACCAGACTCCATCTAGGGCACCTTTTCACCAGGCACCACAGCAGTAGAGACAGTTACAGCAATCTTCCTGCCACTTCTGTAAGAAGCCCGACCATATTTGAAAAGTGTGCAGGAAGATGTTGGGAGTTTGTTTGTATTATGGTACTGAAGAGCATCAGCTGAGATGTCCTCGTCGTGCAGTTCAGGGAGCAGCTTCATCTTCGAGGGCAAAAATGAGACCACCTGTAGTACGGCCGAGGGGACCGCTTCTGACACAGTAGCAGCATTTTGTTCAGCATCAGCAGCAGAGAGGTGCACATCGGGGACGAGCGTTTGCTATGACCGCCGAGGAGGATGAACCCTCCGGAGATATCATCGCAGGTTCTATTCTTCTTGATTCCATTCCAGGTTTAGCTTTGTTTGAGAGTGGTGCTTCCCATAGTTTTGTATGTTTCTTTTGCTCTGAAGCATAGTTTGGTAGCTGAGTCCTTGCTTAGGACTTGCAAGATCATGACCGGGGGAGGCCATATCCTGGTTAATGATATTTGCAAGGATCGAAGAGTTACACTAGGAGGCCGGAAGTTGAGTGCGTGTCTACTTGTAATGCCACTTCTGAACTACGACATTGTACTCGAGATGGATTGGTTGAGTAGGTACCGTGCTAGCATAGATTATAGAGGAGGTAAAGTTTTGTTTATTCCGCCAGGAGAGCCAGAGTTCGAGTTTGCTAGAGGAGCTGCGGAGCAGAGAGAAGTCATTATTTGTGGAGCTATGATGGAAGACAAGGAGTTGCCGCATCCATTGGTAGCAGAGTTCTTGGATGTGTTTTCTGAGGAATTGCCAGGGTTGCAGCCAGATCGAGATGTTGAATTCTCTATAGATTTGGGGCCAGGTGTAGAACCAATTTCGTAACATGTCTATAGAGTAAACAACTGCGAGCTGGTCGAGCTGAAGAAACAGGTGGACGAATTGCAGGATAAGGGGTTTATTAGATCGAGTTCTTCACCGTGGGGAGCCCCGGTATTGTTTATACTGAAGAAGGATGGATCGGTGCACATGTGCATTGATTACGTGGCATTAAATAATTTCATTATCAAGAATAAGTACCCTTTGCCACGGATTGATGATCTGTTCGATCAGTTGAGTGGTGCCAAGGTATTTTCTAAGATAGATTTGAGATCAGGCTACCATCAGGTGAAGGTGAATCCAGTGGACATACCGAAGACTGCTTTTAAAACTCGGTATGGTCAGTACGAGTTTATGGTGATGCCATTTGGTTTGACTAATACCCCGGCGGTATTTATGAACTTGATGAACAAGGTGTTCCATCAGTACCTTGACAAGTTCGTGGTGGTGTTCATCGACGACATACTCATATACTCAAAGACACCGAGGAGCATGAGGAGCATTTGAGGATTGTGTCAGATGTGCTGAGGAAGGCGAAGCTGTATGGGAAGTTGTCTAAGTGTGAGTTTTTCTTGGACAAGGTAGAATTCTTGGGGTATGTTGTGACTGGTGATGGTATTTCAGTAGATCCGAAGAAGATCGCAGCAGTGGAATCTTGGAAGACCCCGAGTTCGGTAGCAGAGTTCAGGAGTTTCTTGGGATTAGCAGGCTACTACAGAAAGTTTGTGCAAGATTTTTCGAGGATTGTCGAGCCGATGACCAGACTAACCAGGAAGGATATAGAGTTTGTTTGGACGGAGGATTGCTAGATTGCTTTTGAGGAATTGAAGAAGAGGTTGACGTCTGCTCCTATTTTGACGTTGCCACCATGGTCTGGAGGTTTCACTATTTATAGTGATGCATCAGGGAAATGTTTGGGTTGTGTTCTTCAGCAGAATGGGAAAGTGATTGCCTATGTATCCATGCAATTGCGACCTCATGAAAAGAACTATCCTACCCATGATTTGGAGTTGGCAGTAGTCATCTTCGCCCTGAAGTTGTGGAAACATTATTTGTACGGAAAACGTGTGGAGATCTTCACAGACCACAAAAGCATGAAGTACGTTTTCACGCAGAAGGAGTTGAACATGAGGCAGCGTCGGTGGTTGGAGTTGAACATGAGGCACCGTAGGCAAGTATATCTTGCTAACCGAAGGGAACAACCATGGAACTTGCTTTAATTCTTAGTGTAACTTGTTTTGATCATTTGATCGATTTTATTTTGGTTAACCCTTCGAACTTTTCATGATCAATAACAAGGATAACTTAGGTTTCTTTTGCTAAGTTCCAGCCTGTTACTTAGAACTTGTATCCGTGATGATTTTTTTTTTACTTAGTACTTGTATATAAAAAGTACGCAAGGAGCACTTGGCGCATAACACAAAGTTCCAGTAAGAGCACGTGTATGTGTTTTACCAATTCCTTAGAAAGTGCACCAAGATATGTTGAATACTCTGAGCGCACTTCTATACTCCTACGTACGTTTTTTACTAAGGCAATTCCTCTAAAAGTATGCCAATCATATTTGGCGCACTTTTGAATGAGTCTGCCAGTCATCAAGAATATATGACATTGCTTAAATAGCCATGTTGGCACACTTCAGATATTGCAGAGTTGGCGCACTTTGGTAAAACTTTCTTTACTGGCGCACGTTGCTTCCCTTGGGGAATGACGTATTTACTATCATTCATGTTTTGGCGCACATTGTGGCATTCTCTAGAGATGGCACACTTTGCAACCCTTCGTAGTTACTTGAAGACTAAGCAAATGACTTCTGACCATTCTCGAGAATTGTGTTTTCTACTACAGGGTTTCCTCGACTGACGTGTAGAACATTGAGACTTATGTTTTATCTTTTAGTTGACCTTTCCACGCTTATTGTGCGCCAAGGATTTAGTTTGGTGATTGTGCGCCAACCCTCCTTTTGGGCATACTTGAAGAAGTGCACAAAGATCTTGGCTCACGCACTTCTATCATTGTGCGAGAATGTATTATTTTCTTGCCTGATTTTACTCCAACCCTAATTTGATGATTTTATGCGCTTGTATGCCAATATTCTCTTTTAATAATATTTAGCACATGATATTTCTCTGGTTCTTTTTATCTAGTTATTTTAGTTAATCCTGTTTATTTCCTGAACGTGATATTTCTGTCATTGATCTTGATTTCCTGACATAATCTAATGATTGTACACTATAAATGAAATTTTGATAACCCTGACACTCCTGATAATCCTGTGACTCCTGGATCCTGATACTCCTAAGAGTGGCTCGACGTAGCGCACTCATGACTTGAGAACTCCAGTAACTGTCACGATTAAGGTTATTAGTAGCATCTGTATTACATGTTATATATTCCCGTGGTTGATTTTTATTGTGCTTGTCAAGCTACTGTCCTGTCTTACATTATGTTTAAGGCAGATTCCTGAGCACTACGGTCAATTTTTTTTGATAATTGTCCAGACTAACAACTAGAATAATAATTTAAAAAGCATCTAGAGAGATTTTTTGGCTACATGCAACCCCGGTATCCCAGCGACATATGATAGATTTAGAGCTCTCCGTCGTGAGGGGCACACTTTCAGCACACCGACGAGTATTGTACTACCAGAAAAGAAAAGAGATGATTATGCGTGATTAATTTATACCATGTACCCACACGTTTGGATAACAAGGATAGATTGCAGGGCATATGGCTGTAAGGAATCTCAACTGCATGTGCTAGCCCTAAGGCTGTGATAACTCTCGTTAGCTAATGGTAGCAAGCCGTAGTACATGATTGGCCGTGATTGCTCGAATTTCTAGTATAGTCCATGATTGCATGTACTAGTAATCATGATTGGCTATGATTGGTCGTGATTAGCTAATGGTCTGACCCTACTGGTTTTGTATGGCGAGATATCAGAGCAAAATCGTAGGATCTTCTGTACTTCTTTGCTCAAGATGGTGAACACGAGGAGCACCCGAGGACATGAGTGGGTTTTCTTTTTCAATACCCACTTGATCTTGTATAATCATTCTTTTGAGGCATTTAGCCATCGAGCACGTATTTAGCTCATATTTTGGGACCTTGATACTTCCTCATACATGCCTACATATAAAGCATATTCTAGATTATAGGTAGAGATGATCATATAATATTATGTAGTTCTAGTTTTTCATTTTGGTAACTAGCTTCATGATCATCTGTATATGTATAGTTTGTGATGCCTTACTATTATATGTTTGGTGATCATATATCATGTAACTTATTTCTTGCTTGAGATTGAGACACTTAGGATTCTTGATCCAGGAATGACTATTGGATTGTAGAGTAAACTCTCACATGTCTAGACAACCGTGACCGTATCTCGGGATATAGAGTACGCTGGTGTATGTAGCTGGCTTTGTCTTCCCCCGCTCTCTAGTATTCTGGTTCTGGGACATGACATCACCCCTCTGTACCTGTTAATAATATATTATTTATTATTAAAATTAAATATTTTATTCTACTTTCATTAAAATAGTATAAATTTAATAAAATGTATACCAGACGACAAAAATATCCCGTCATGGGAATCGAGCTACCACACTACTTTCTTGCCCTCGTCCTAGCCGCATTTGCCTTCTCCGAATATTCCTTATACTTAGGATCGTCGAATCTAGCCCTTATCGCTATCCACTACTCAGGCGTGATCCATCATTGGATCAGTTTTCGGAGCGATGACAAGCCTTCTGATTGTTATCGCATCACGGTTCAACTTTGGAGGCGACGACAGGAAACTGCTTCTCGATCTGCTCAGCCCGGTGTGGTGGATAAGAATATATATTTTTACAAGAAATAAAATAATAAGTTATATAATATGCATAAATTATTATTGATATTAAAAGTAAATATATTTTTACCTTGAAGTGGGCAAACCAGAATGCCTTTCTATTTTCAGGAGCATCTGGGTAGTTGATCCAAGCCCTACCATAGTTCTGCCTTAGAAATTGCCTCAGTTCCCTCTATACCATCGTGGGATAATATCTATACAATGATAATTAAATTCATGAATATATAGATAAAATCATTTGGAAAATGTTGACTAATTAGCTTATTTTGTAGGTCCGTCGGTCCAAATCTCCGTCCTCGTCTTGTTTGGCCTCCACACAAGCTCGAGGACGGAGATTTGGACCGACGGACCTACAAAATAAGCTAATTAGTTCAACATTTTCCAAAAGATCTCTCTACTCATACTATATCTCATGAATATAATTATCATTGTATAGATATTATCCCCACGATGGCTATCAGAGGGATCTTGTATCTCCTGGGTTGTATCCTATGTGTGTCCATGTTTCTGGGTCCATGTGTCAGGGTTAGGGTTATGTCCTGTATGTGTGTGCCTGTCTATGTGTCCTGGTTATGTCTGTCATGCCCCGATTTCACAGAATCGATAATCGTCCCCCGGGGCGTGATACCGTATGATTGTTCTATAATTCTGTGTAACATGCATCAAGTAGTTCAAGCCTTACATCTTATTATCTTGACTCAGTTATTATTACTATGGTATCATTGATCAAAACACACAAGAGTCGGATTATTGGATGTGAAGACTTGGAAGAAGGATCAACTAATCAAAGATAATGCCACTCACAAGTTGGTGAATTTGAGAAGAGAAATGGGAGATCTTCAGAACTCCGCTGGCGCATCGTCTACTCGATCACCTGCACGCATAAAAAAATGATCAATATCTCCTTGCCTAGACCTCCCAGAATTCGATACGAATGTAAAGTTTCCAGAACGAAGACAGTGAAATCCAACAAAACCGTTCAAGAAAACGCCAGTAAAAAAACCAATGCAAAAGCATCCAAGCGGCATAAAAAACGGGCAACGAAAATCAACGCAATGGAAAGGTCCCTCGTGATTCTGCCGCTGAGTCATTCCTCGAGATACGATCCATTGAATGAATAACTTAATTTCGACGAAAAAAATCCATAATTAGGAAATGATCTTGATTCAAGCTGTCCCGATCAAATGATACCAAAGTTTTCCTTGGTTATGCTCCCCGAATAGGGAGAACTGAGTACTACATCTTAACCAACTAATAAAAAGTTTTATCCTCGAAACTTAGGAATGGAACCAACCCCTAAGAAAACAATGAAGGAAACTTTTTCTTCATATCTGGTTCAAGTTTTCAGGTTGACTCCTCGACTGTGTGATTTTTCCAGAGTACGCATACGAGAGGGACTACACGATTCCTGAGGTAATTTTTTTTCGATCCAAGATCTCAACGGGCTCTTCGATATACGACAAGTCTGCCTGCAGATCCTGCTGGCCAAAATCTACTACGTGGCTCGGGTCATACACGTACTTTGTTAGCTGTAAAACATGGAAGATGTCATGTACTTTTGACAGGGCTAGTGGCAATACAATTTGGTAGGTAATGGAGCTACTCGCTTGAAGATTTCGAACGGGCCAACAAATCTCGGACTCAATTTCCCTTTGCTCCAAATCTCGTGACTCCTCGCACGGGAGATACTTTGAGAAACACATGGTTGCCTTCTGCAAACTCGATGGGTCTTCGATGGGTGTCAGCATAACTCTTTTCTCTACTCTGAGCCATCTTTAACCTATCACGCATCAAGCGAATATTTTGAACTATTTTCTTAACCAGTTCCGAGCTGAGAACCTGACATTCCCTTACTTTGTTCCAACAGATATAGTTTTGTCCATATAATGTATCATACGGAACAATCTGAAAACTGGATTGATTACCATTGTTGTACGCAAATTCTGCCAAAACCATTGTTGTACGCAAATTCAGCGATAGATGAACGTCCCAACTTGACTTCATATCAATCGCACAAAGTCGTAAAATGTCTTCAAGAATATGATTCACTCGTTCGGTTTGGCCATCGGTCTGAGGATGATAGGCTGAGCTAAACTTTAACTTGGTCCCCATAGCTGACTGAAGGCTTCCCCAAAAACATGAAAAGAATCGCCCTTTTCGATCTAAGATAATCGATATTGGAACTCCGTGCAGATGGACTATCTCATCAAGGTATATCTGAGCGAGGTGATCGATGCTCTAAGCAGTTTTGATAGAAATAAAGTGTGCTGACTTGGTCAATCGGTCGACAATCACCCAGATGACATTGTTCCCGTATTGAGTCTTCGGCAGGACAACAATGAAATCCATGCTGATATTCTCCCAGTTTTACTCTGGAATAGCAAGATTATGCATCTCCTCGCCCGGTCTTTGATGTTCTTCTTTCACCCTGTAATAGACTATGCATTGTAATACGAAGTAAGCCACATCCTTCTTTATGCCGTGCCACAAAAAAATTGTATGAAGGTCTTTATTCATCTTCGTGCTTCCAGGATGGACTGTATAGGCTGCATTATGAGCTTCCATCCGGATTTCCTTTATGAGTTATGAATTATTAGGCATGCACATTCTTTCCTTTACTAGCATCTTTCCTCTCTCGCCCACCATAAATTTGGTAGCCTTTCCTGCTGAAATCTGCTCACGCATCTTCATAAGGAATAGGTCGTTCTTCTGAGCGGATTTGACTTTATCGCACAGGTTCGGCTTAAGCCGTAATTGAGCTAGAGTTCCCCCAATTGGTCCTTCCCGATATCGAATTTAGAGTTCAATGTCCATACTCTCCAACTCTTCCTGTAACCTGCTGTTGATGGATAGGAATCCCATAAATACTCGACTTAGAGCGTCCGCTACAACATTTTTCTTGTCCGATGTATATTTGATCGTTAGGTCGTACTCTTTAATCAATTCCAGCCAACGCCATTGCCGTAGGTTCAAGTCTGTTTGGATGAAAAGATACTTGAGGCTTTGAGGACCAGAAAAAATTTGGCAAGTTATACCATAGATATAGTACTACCACAATTTTAACGAGAACACAATCGCCGCAAGTTCTAAGTCTTGGGTAGGGTAGTTACGTTAATGTGGCTTTAATTGTATCGAATCAAAGGCTATTACTTTACTTTATTGCATGAGCACAAATCCCAAGACCTGACCTGAGGCGCCAATAAATATTTGAAATCCCATTTTCTCATCGGGTAGTGCAAGAATTGGAGATGAGACAAGGCGCTCCTTTAACTCCTAAAATGATGCTTCGCAGTCGGCGGACCACTTAAATATGACTCCCTTTTGAGTAAGGCGAGTCAGAGGTGATGCTAATTTGGAAAAGTCTCTGACGAACCTTCTATAGTAGCCCGCTAGACCAAGATAGCTTCAAATTTTACTAACTGATGTAGGTTGCTTCCACTCGACGGTAGCTTCAACTTTCTTTGGATCGACTGAAATTCCTCCTGTAGAAATGATGTGACAGAGAAAAGATACACTGCTCAGCCAAGATTCGCACTTGCTCAGTTTCACGTATAACTTGTTGTCTCGAAGAGTCTGAAGCACGGTCCGCAAGTGCTCCGCGTGTTCCTCCATGTTCTTCGAATACACAAAGATGTCATCAATGATCACTACTACAAACTTGCCAAGGTACGAACGGAATACTCGATTCATCAGATCTATGAAGGCGACATGAGTGTTTGTCAGTCCGAATGGCATTACCAAGAACTCATAGTGGCCATAACGAGTATGAAATATCGAATTTGGCACGTCTTCTTGCTTGATCTTGAGAGCTGATAGTAACCCGAACGATGATCGATTTTAGAGAACACCAACGCACCTTGCAGTTGATTGAAGAGGTCATTAATTCATGTAAGAGGGTACTTATTTCGGATGATAAATCGGGCTTCAAAATTGAGTTCGAATTTGCTTTAACGTTCTTCGGCCCGCTTCGGATCGCTCGAATCTAGATTCATCCCTCTGTTGCTGCGCCTCAAACAAGTGCATTATTTACATAATTTGGTCGACGGGGGGCGCAGGTTATTGGCTCCCAGAACTTCCTGAAGTATACTCTATTGTACTTGCGTCACTCCTTGTATTGGTATTGTTTCCACTTGCACTGTTCCTTGCTCCTATGACGGGCCCTTCTCTTGGTCCATTCCTTCAAGAAAAGTAACTTTCATCATTCTCATAGAGTATTATGGACTCACTGTATGGAACACATCTTATTTTGGCCAAATGATTTCAAGGGTTTTAACTTGGAGGGACAAGGTCGTTTGAAGAAAACTTCTTCTGACACAAGGTCAAAGGATCTGAAGCCATGCTCTGATACCAATTTATCAGGCCTCGATTTCGCAGAATCGATAATCGTCCCCCCGAGACGTGATGCCGTACAATTATTCTATAATTTTTTGTAACATGCATCAAGTGGTTCAAGCCTTACTTCTTATTATCTTGACTCAATTATTATTATTATGGTATCGTTGATCGGAACGCATAAGAGTCAGATTATTAGAAGTGAATACTTGGAATAAGGGTCAACTAATCGAAGATAAGGCCACTTACAAGTTAATAAATCGGGGGAGAGAAAGGGGAGATCTTCAGGACTTCGCTCGTGTGTCGCCTACTCGATCACTTGCATGCATCAACAGATGGTCAATATCTCCTTGCCTCGGTCTCCCAGCATTCGATACGAATGCGAAGTTCAAAGAACGAAGACAGTGAAATCCATTGAAATCATTCAAGAAAACGCAAGTCATAAAACCAGCAACCAAGCGACATCAAAAACGGACAACGAAAGTCAATGCAACGGAAAGGTCCTTCACGACTCTGTCGCTGATTCATTCCTCGAGACACGATCCATTGAATGCTGGACTTGATTCCGAAGAAACCAATCCATAACGAGAAAATGATCTTGATTCAGTCTGTCCCGATCAAACGATACCGAAGTTTTCCTTAGCCGCACTCACCGAATAGGGGGAACGAGGCACTACAGTGTCTTGTGTGTGTGTCCTGGTTGTGTCCAGGTCAGGGTTAGGGTTTACTGAGCAGGGAGGAGGGGAGGAGGAGTGCCTGATGGAGGGGTCGAAGGAGGGGACCGCGTCGGAGGGGAGCAGTCGCACCGAAGGTGAGGAGATGCGCAGTAGGGAAGAGGGGAGGAGGACCACGTCAGAGGGGAGCAGCCGTGCCGGAGGGGAGGAGCCGTGCTAGAGGGAAGGAAAGGAGCGGGGGTTTGGGGTGGGGGGGGTGGGGGGGAGAATTTTTGATATGGGAAATTTTTGGTTTGGGGGGGAAGTGAATACGTTGTCGGCATATATAAAATGTTAGCGACTTCATATACAGACGTCGCTAAACATCACAAATAAAAAACGTAGCGATGTTAGAAGTAACTATATCGTTATACATCACAAAATCAAAAAAAATAGCGACATTTAATGGTAGTATATATATATATATATATATATATATATATATATATATATATATATATATATGTGTGTGTGTGTGTGTGCGCGCGCGCGCGCACGTGTGTGTGTGTGCCCGCGCGTGTGTGTGCGCGCGCGTGCGTCCACCTATATAACAAATTATATTTTATTTTAACTAATACTATATGTTTATCATATTTTCAAAGTATGTGTTGTACCAGGCTTACTTAGTAGCTTTAGTAGCTTATGTGGAGCTTTTTTTTCAACGAGAAATAGGTCAATGTGCTCCTTTTATAATTTCTGGATAATTTTGTAGCACCTATATGCCATGCATAGGGGGTAGCTACATTAGCTTATATATATGACTACATAAAATATTTTTTGAGTTCGGCATAGGGGGGATAATTTCAAAAAAGTGTATGGTTGTTTGAGACTATTACAAGTATGAAAGAAAAATTTTATTAACGCATGACATATATAATTTCACTATATGTAGACGTATACCATATTATTTATGTTTTTCTTTGTTTGTTTGGGCCTACGAGCAATTCGCTATTGTTATGCTAGTGACCCTTCTTGGTTTTGACCAGTTGGTCTTCCTAGAAGCTTCTCGGTGGAGGGCAAATGCAATGGATCCTATGCATTTTTTTTTACCATGTGGCCGCATTAACCATATCACATTTAACTCCTTGAACCACCTGGAGGTAAATTATGTAATTTATTGCTTAATTTACTATCTTTATAAATTTTTTATTTTCTGAACATCAAATAGGTTCAATGTGTAGCATTTAATGCTCCTTATGAGGAATCTCCTGAGATACAGAGAATGAGACACTAGTTAAATCTCCATAGGTACACCATATACCACAGGCACATCTCGTTTCATCCAGTTAATCGTGTTATGTGACAGTTCGGATTGAAACATATGATTTTCCAGGAGAACTTTTGTGTTTGAGTCATGGCCGCAAATGCACTTGGTAGAGTTCATTCTCTAATTCCTAATTGGACTATTATACTTCAGACATATGTCTTGGCACAAATGTCTCGTTCGATTTCATCGACAGTTTATATTAAGTTATTATATAATTATCAAATTTAATTAAGTATGAATGTGTGTTATGCTTGTATATATTTTGTTGAAATTATGTAGTACTTAGTGATAACATTTAAATACGCTGGTGGGGATCCCCTCATATTTTCTATTGGTTGTATAATTTTGAGTAGCAATGGTTCCAACATCGACCTCTAAATGATTATATATTATGTGACATGCATACACGTGTCACCGAGATGGTGCGTGTTCTTTAGTTATTTTTTTATCCATAATATATTTTATTAAATATTAATATATTTTTATTAAATTTAAAATTCATTAAAACTTTAACTACCTAGCTAGATTGGAACAAGCAAACCAAAATCTTGTTATAGATCCATGCACTATTTCATAACAAGTTGTGGATTATTTGGAGCAGCACCAACAACCCCATTGCCTGATCTGAATATCTTAAGGAATGTGCTTGTAGACATTACATACGAACTGATTCATCGGATATGTATGTGTTACCTTCCATAGCATGTATCATTTTATTTTGTTAGAATGCACACTTTTGTTTTCTTTGAATTTTTACATTTTGATGATTATTTAACATATAAATATATAGTAATGAAAAAAAATTATACCATCAAAGATAAAAACAACATGCAACTTTTATTTATTTTGGAGTTTTATTACAACATTATAGATACTCATTCCTATTACAAAATGAGCACATGAACATTTTGAGAAAATTTGAGTTGCACCCCACTTTATTTATCATAATTCAAGGTGCACCCTACTGCTTTACCATAATGTACAATCCACCCCCCACTTTTGTCAAAAACTAACGGTCAACTCCATTGACCAATAATTTTTGACCGAAATACCCCTTCCCCCTTCTCTCTTCCCAGGCTGAGGAGGGGGGGCTGGTAAAAATGGTGATTTACTAGGGGTATTTCGGTTAAAAATGTTGACCGTTAGTTTTTGACGGAAGTGAGAGGTGTTGTACATTATGGTAAATCAGTGGGGTGCACCTTGAGTTATCGTAAATAAAGTGGGATGCAACTCAAAATTTCTCTTTTTATTTTTACCATAGTTTTTAGCATTCTAGACAAAAGTATGTCTTTATATTTTCAACAATTTGTTTGTTTCTGATATGATGTTATATAGTTTTGACTCTAATGCCATAAAGTAATATTGTTATAGTTTATCAAATAAATTTTGGTCTAATTATTAAAATATTCAACAAAGTCTAAAGTTTTAATATCAATTCTAGGGCACATATCAAACATTTTGTCAATGCAAAAATCACAACTTTCATCATTTCCACCAACAATCTAATTAAAAATACGAATGTTTTATGTTTTAGTTTCTTCAAATCAATTACTCACATCCGTCTCATTTGTAAGATCTTACATACTTAAAATTGTTTCACTTTGGTTACTTTAGTTTTCAATTTTTGTTTAAAATATTGATACACAAGTTTAACTAATACCATTTAATAATTATTTTTGTTTATCTAATATAAATAAAATAGTATCACATCGATAAAAAAAATCTTTCAAAAGATATTTTAAATTGTTTAAAATCCATGCTTATGAACCAGTATTTTCATTTTCAATATAAACAATTGGATATAAATAGTAGTTAGAGTCGTGAGCATAAGCATCAAATAAATTATTTTGATATTTAGATATAAGAAAAATAGCATCAATACTAATCACATGTAAACAACTGCTTAAAAAATTATCTATATGTCTCGAAATAAACAAATATTCTTTGAAAGTTACTATCTCCTATAGTCTTTATTAAAAAAAAGTTCTTCCGAAATTTGTTTCCACAATTGTAAAAGTGTATTTTTTTTAAGACTACCATATGCATTAACATAACTACCATTAATTCAGCTAATGTAATATCTCGGACTTTTCAAGATCTAGAATATTTAATGTTTATTCGATGATCCACCACACATCAATTACAATGTGTGATGAAATATAGGAATAATTATCTCTAATTTTATCAATTATCTTATTTTTAACCCATTCAATAGTACATAATGAATGACCTGTTGTCAGTCTACCCAAAAAGAATGTCAAATTTCTATTGTACGAATAATAAATGTTCTGTCTTCATGCTAATGGCTTTATTATATTTTCTCCAACAACAACTTTTTCATTCCTTTTTCGGACATTGTTTATATTAGTTGAATAAATAAAAATATGTTCAATTGATATATCACTTGTAAAACTTTTAAATTTAAAACTAGATCAAATATTTTTTCTGACAAATATTTCAGGAGTGACTACATTTACATTATTATCAACATTGTCATCTAAATCATCATTTGAATCATCAATTAAATCATCGCTAATTTCATCCTCCTCTATATTTAATATACTTCCGTCGCCTATAATGGAACAATTTGGTTTGAACAACTATGAGCAACGTTAAAACTTTCATTATTAGAAAGAAGGTTGACAACTTCAAATGATACTTTTGACAAAAAATTGATAACGGTAGAGTAACGTAAATGTTTATATGTAGTGAATGTAAATTACTTTGAACAAGAAAATTTTATGGTTCTTTACCATCTATTAATAAACAAGTAGAAACAAAATGTACTTTAATATGAATACATAC
This sequence comes from Iris macrosiphon, assembly GCA_036927795.1. Taxonomy (NCBI): domain Eukaryota; kingdom Viridiplantae; phylum Streptophyta; class Magnoliopsida; order Asparagales; family Iridaceae; genus Iris; species Iris macrosiphon. Next base: position 142,216,675 of record JAYESA010000015.1, read on the forward strand.
AAAATAGAATAACGATCGACAATAAGATTGCATAAATCATCCAGCATAGTATTCCGATCACTAAATGAAGTTGGGGGTAAACCTCTTTCCTAAGATAGCTCATTTAATGTACCTCAATATTTGACCGTTATAATATGAACGTTGAGATTTAACCGTAAGAAAATCCGCTTTGGTAATATAAAAAATTAAAAAAAAATAAACAATAAGTTCACCGTCTGACGTTACGCCAAAAAAAAAAACACATTTTTGTCACAATAATGTCATATTATCTAGTGTTTGGTTGCAAAAATGCCAAGCAGGCTGGAGTTTTGATTGATAAAAAAAATTCACTCGAATAGCATGTGGATTTCTTCAACTTCAAACTTGAAATATTCCACATAATTTTAGAAATTTTCGCTTCTATTTGTCTAGCTGTGATCCAAGCAGGTTCAAGTGTCTGAAGGACGTATCTGTCGAAACAAATAAGATTGCCTCGATAAGATATTTCTGTAAAAGAAAAGAAAAATTATGTCTGCAATTTGATTTCAAGTTTGTATGCTAAGTATCTTTCATATATGGTCATCGAATATCTCATAATCAATTTTAAACACCCGAAAAGAAATATGTGCACAAATATAATTATGCAGCACATACGAGAGAGAGAGAGACATCGTGCATGGTTACCAGTAGTGAACAGAGTGAAGCTCACTCTTTGGGAGTGCTAAATTCATCTTTAGCTATAACACTTTTCCAACCGACAAAAATGTGGGCCCCACAGGCCACCACCTAACATATAAAGACGGATAAGCTCTGATTATTATGGCATCTTGAAAAGCTAATCAACTCCACATTCTTTATTCCCCATCCTTAAATAAATATATTACTAGATGTAGAAAATAATACAATATAATAAAATGTTAATTCAACAAAAATAAAATAGAAGTCTGCAATGCAAATCAACACAGAACGAATGTTTATCCCACAAAACGCATAAGTAACCGGGTTCAAAAATTTATCGAGACAGAGAGTTCTATAACCATATCCGGTCCCGAACACAACCGGAGAGTTTTTTAAATTTCCATGTCCGCCTCCATCCCCGTTTTAAAATTCCCAAACCCATCCACGTCGGAAAAAAAAAAAAATCGGATCCCCATCGAGTTCGGAAGAAATTGTCATCCCTAATCAGACCGATACCATATGGCCAATATCGATAAGCGGTTTAACATGTCATGTCTTTATGCCGACCGATATTCGTTACTGATCGATACCGACATTGATGGTCACATTTCCGATAAATTCTACAAAAAAAAAAAAATTGAACAAAAAAGAACAATCAACAATGGTGTAAAAGTACAAGAGAAGAAAACTTATTTATCCCAAGTAAACCAATCAAGTGACTACTATTTCATTCAATTTCAAAACTTAAAAGACATAATACTAAAATTATTTAAAATTATTACTAAATGTATAAAATATATATTTTAAAATATTAATAATTTATTAATAGTTTTTTTTTTTCGATACTAAAATATTCAATCCGATCTGAAACGGTCGATACTGCCAAAAGCATCGATCCCGTTAATGATAGGAATGGTGCAATATCGATACTGTAAATCTTAATTTCCAATAAAAAATTGGTTCATCTGCATTTTCCTATAAACTATTTATAGTCTAAAAAAAATTTAAAAAGACTCATCTGGAACTTAAATTGCATATTCAGAAGAAAAAGTCTACGTATCCATCAATTAGCTGCTTAGATTTTATGACATGATTATTTCATGCTGATTCGAAATTTGGCATTAATATAGATGATCGAACTCAAGTCGATAGCCAATGGTAAAACTTTGCTGCATGGCCGATAGTAGGTTGGAGGTGATGATGACGGAGAAAGATTTGTAGGGAACAATATAGGATCATATATAGTAATCGCTATCATAATGGTACACACACGTTTTGCTGATTGCTAATTAATTATGCTCTAATCGTCATCTTGTTTGCCAATAAATGGGGCCTTTTGAAGGTTGAGATGAGATGATCATAGCATAATCCTTTTTCTGTCTCTTTTATGCTGATTCATTTGATAATTATTCAGACATAAATAATTTGAGTTTGTGGGATTGCTTTTTAGTTGCTTTCAGCTTGTGTGACAGGTTAAGGGGACAATTTTCTTTTATGTTAACATGGAAAATAATAAAAATGGTACATAAAATAAAATGTCCTTCTACAATACACGCTTGTATCGGTACATCTCAGACAAGTGCATTATAAATTATGAAAGTTGTCTCTTTGGCTTTTTTTTACTTGGTATAGAAGGTCATATTAACCTGCTCACTTATTTAAAAATCCCTCATAGATACCGTAATTTGATGGACATTGGACATTCAATAATTTTATTCCCCACCCTACATTAACTGTATTTAACACATACTTTTTATTTTACAGTTCAACGCCCGCGATTTAAAAAAAAAAAATCCTCATAGTTTAACGCCTGTTTTTTTTTCTTTTTTCTATTTTCTAAAAACCCCTCCTAGTTTAGTGCCGGCTATTTTTTAACAAAAAAAGTCCCTCCTAGCTTAACGCGTGTTGTTTCTTTTCTGTTTAAAAAAATTTGGCTGCACTTATTTTTTTAATAATAATATATATAAAATATAATAATATTTTTGGTTTTAGAACGATATATTTCTTGGTTTTAATGTAGAAAAGTAAACGATTTATTTTTTGGTTGTGATGTTTTATCATATTAACCTGATGTCTAATATTTACAGTAGTTTGAATATCATTTCTTCTTCCAAGTTTCAAAATTATATTCGAATATTTTCGTTAATTTGAATAGAAAATATAAGCAAATATCATAATTTTGATTCTTAAAGAATATCATGAACCTACTATCCAATTGAGAAAAATCTTAAAGCATGGTTAAGGTAATCTGAATAATATTTTTTTATTCAATATTAAATATTTTGCGTTAAAGGGAAAAAAATTCTGGTTTGTGATATATATTTGTTTGTTGATTACAGTTAACATATAATTATCTAATTACCGTTAATTTATTACAAAAGTTATAAGTGTGTAATTTGTATTCAACTCATTATTACTCCAATAATATACAAATATATTTACTTTATTTACTGATTTTGTTCTCCAATAATATACAACTATATATATTAACTATTTTAAAATATTATTTAAATATATTTTAATTAGAATTTTTAAAGACATATTTTTACAGTTTTGGATATGTGAGTCATATAATACTATGTACTTAGTTCAAATATTTAAATATATTTGAATTAAAATTTGTTAAATATTTTTTATATTTTTTGGTATTTTTTAAATTTAAATTTAAATGTAGTATTTAAATAATTTTAAATTTAGTATTTAAGTTTGTTGGAAGAAAATAGCGGGTTATGGATAATAAAAAGAAAGTTGGTTTTAGATTATTTTTTTTAATCTTCCAGTATTTTTTTGATAATTAAATTGTTTGAGTATTTATTAAGGGTTTGCACGGATAAGATGGATTTTATTTTAAGGTTTTATTTATCACTTTGGAGCCGTGTAGAAGTCGCTTTATATATGGAAGATATGTGCTCTTTAATACAATCTGCGTTACGATTCCATCGAAATAATCTTGATGGCATCGCTCTGCACAATTTTCAAATACCAAGTTAACTTTTAGACTTCTACTATATGGCTGCACAAAATATGTTGACAAAAATAAAATTTTTGCGAGTGTTTGAATATAATTAACCTACTATCTATGCAGTTTGCTTCAACAATAACAAGGGATGAACATGCAGGATTACATGTATGACTCTTTCACTCTTAAAGGGATAATACAACACTGATTCAAATATTTTAAAATTTACTATCCAACGAATTAATACAATCTATGAAGGCCAACGACAAATCCTAGGAATGCACCTAGGAGTCATAAAATCTGTGAAGGCCAACTACAAATCCTAGAAATGCACCTAGGAGTCATAAAATCTGTGAAGGCCAACTACAAATCAAATGAATACACCAAGAAATCAATTAAAAATGTGAAGGCCAACTGCAAATCAAAGGAATACACCCAACTTAGCTCAATTAATGCGAAGGTCTAACTAAAAATTATAATTAACAATTTTTCAAACACATTTCATAGTTTAACCGCCAAGACCAACTGTATATCTGAACCATATTACAATTTCAAATATTATATTCCAAAATAAAATAAAATATTTAAAAGATTAATCTTCTTTTTGATCTTTATGACATCAATGTACTAAATTTTTACATAAAACAAAACACATTCCAATCAAATAAAGCTTTAATATTCCCATGAATGCACCCAGAATGAATGCCTACTTCAAATCCTAGGAATACACCTAGGAGTCATAAAATCTGTGAAGACCAAATGCAAATCAAAGGAATACACCAAGAAATCAATAAGAAAATGTGAAGGCCAACTGCAAATCAAAGGAATGCACCCAACATAACTTAATTAATGTGAAGATCTAACTGCAAATTCCACATAACAATTTTTCAAACACATTTCATAGTTTGACCGCCAAGACCAACTGTATATCCGAACCATACTACAATTTCAAATATTACCATCCAAAATAAAATTAAATTTTCAAAAGATTAATCATCTTCTTGATCTTCTTCTTTTTTCCTTCTTCTCTTTCTTCTTCTTCTTCTTCTTCTTCTTCTTCAAATTCTCCTTCACCTACATTTGGAGGTATCAATGTGTCTATTAGATTACAGAATCATCAAGAGTATTAGAATAAGAATAAAAAAATATAAAATAGCACTAGTAATATTATTACTCAATACCTCCAAAACATTCCACCACCAGTTGGGGTCGCCCACGTTCACCTTCTCCTTTCTTCTTCTTTTTCTTCATTCATAAATTCCACCTCTAGCCGGTTCATCTTATCCAGATTCAATTTCTGGGTGTCGGATATAGTCTTCATCTCGTTGAAGACTTTCTCAAAGTTTGCGCAAAAAAATTGTATAGATCATCCACCTTGTCCTTGGTGGTTGGAATTCATGATGTTGATGGTCTGCTTGCTGCTACCCGATGTCCAAACATTCGTTTAAAAGTTAGTGTTCTAATGGGGCATTTGTTTTTGATATAAACATTCCCTGCTAAGCTTGGGACACATTGTTTATTAGCCAGTGAGCATACAAATCCCCCAAAAGGGAGGACCGTACTTGCAGTTGGTTTTCCCACGAAATGCATCATTCTACTAAACATGTAAGAACCTATATCCATCCTATTTTTCTTCCCCATATAATAAAGAAGTTTTACTCTATCAATATGGATGGAATACTCATGTCAAGTAGGATTGAGTGTATGAGATATATAGGCATGCAACAATTTATACAAAGTTTTTAATTGGATTTTGTATACATTTTGTGGGGTCTTGACACCAACTTATATACCTGCAATATCATATATTGCATCCGTCATGTACACATTATCAATATCTTTTATATCAAAATCAGGAACTAGATCAAACCCATAAAATTTATTGATGACAGCAGCATTTAAATGTATCAATTTTTCTCTCAGAAATACCACTTGTTGATCCTCTACTTTTTGTTCAATTTCAACCTTAAGATTTGAGTAAAATTCTCTGACTATTGTTTGAGAGATTTTCTTAAAACATGATTTGTTCAGTTTCTCCAACTGGTAGAATTTTAAAACATCCAGAAAACCTTCATTTTTGACATCAACCATCTTAATGGATCTTTCAGGTATAACATGCTTATTTTTGAATTTTTTTTATAAGTCTTCTTAGATTTAGAGTCTATAATTTTTTTTTTACCTCCTCTCCCTGTTTGGCCTTCTTGGAAGATGGCTCCGCCTCTTCATCTCCCTACTCTGATAATGATTCAGAATCCTCAGAGTCCGATGTTGACTCTGTATCAGTTGCAACCTTTGCCTTTGATTTCTTAGGCTGTCATTCTGTATGAGTTGATTCTTCGGATTCTGTATCAAAAATAGATTTTTTGGCTTTTGGCGGTGCCGGTTCTTTTTTTGAAGGTGGCTCGGCTGCCTCTGAATCTGATTCAGATTCAGATTCATCTGAATCTGATACTTCTGAGTCCGATGTCTCTTTGTACTATGTCTTAGATTTATATTTTGCCTTCACTTTCTTTGTTTGATTAGGCGGTGTTGACGCCTTTGTCGGCATATGAAAACCCGATGTCTTTGCCGCTGACGCCTTTGTCGCTACTGTCATGACCTGTACCCAAAATTTGGGCATGAGTCATGGGTACGTCCAGCCTACGCCACAGCATCAGCGGTAGAACGCTGTCTAGTTCACAATACTACCTATCACCTCTCACAATGATATATATAACTTGTCAATGATCTCAACTCCTTAAGGAGGACAAGATGAATATAAATATGACAATAATAACAATACTCAATCACATAATTCTATAAGGAAGAGAAATGGCACGATAATGATATAAAGGAAAAGAGGAGTCAAAAAAATATACATCACACATCCACGAGTCTAGAGTCTAAACATCAACATAAGAAATTCAAATAAAATATACACCTCAAGGTATCTCAAGTCTATAATCCAACTACAAATGAATGCTAGACTCTAAGTCTCTACTAATGGATCCAAAACTGGAATGAGATCCTCCTGAAGCTCCTGGGTGAAATTCTTGTCTACTCTGGGTCCACAATAAGTGGGGTAGAAAGCCTCGAGATCCTCTGAAAAATGTTATACAGTCAAGATTGGAGAGAAGCACATAAACTAACAGCAATTCCATTAATTTAACCAAGACTATAAAACAGTAAGCAATAAAAATACAAGATAAAAGAAATACTGGACAATAAGAAAACGAGTACACAGATAATCATCTCACAAGTAATAATGAATTATAAATAAACAAGGAATAACTGTATCAACATGTGTAAACTGGAAAAGAGATATGAAGAACTACTAAGTGCCTTAAAATATTAATTATTATGTGATCGGCTTGGGACATATCTGACTCTACCATATATGATTGTCTATAGACAAGTACCGTAAGGGATTAGGTCAATCAAGTATGATTGACTATGCACAAGTACATATAAGGGGATCATGCCAATCATATACGGAAAGCAATGCACAAGTAATAAGGTCAGGCTACACCCTCGTGTAGATGAGGGTGAGCTATGCACAAGTAGGTGGTGTATGATCACATAATTAACTAATACTTCCCCATCCCCGGTTAGTACAATTGATCCAATCGCGACTCCTCATGACCGATATCAATGATACTAACCCGTGTATCCACTGTGCCAGAAATCAAGCATAACACTACATACTAGAATCATAGTAATCGTCAAAATAAAGAAACTGTCAGAGAATGTATTCGCCTTTGGTCCTGAGCAAGGTGTGAGGATCGACGTCCAAAATGGAGTCACAAAGACCTAAATATCAAATACTAATGTTAATTGGATGAAATAAAGGATAAGCATGATTAACTAACCTATACTGATGTTTTTAGGCCGTGTCTGAGTCCAACTAGGTTAACTAGGTCCACTTAGTCAAACTCTAAATCATAATAGTCATTAATAGACAATATTTAACTAACTAGTTATTACCTACTCATACTAGTGGTACCAAGGTATTCTAACCATTTAAGTTATTATCTAATAATATTAGGCAATAGATAGGTTAGTACTAGCTAGTATCTTAACTAATACTACTTGTATCAATAACTGATACAAACTTATACTATGATAGCAATACTAGCCTACACTAACTTATACTGACTCAAGTAGCTAATACTAACTATCTCACTACACCTGATACATTACCTACACTGGAATACCCCACCAATCTACCTTGTATCACACACTAACCGATACACCCCTATTAACTGATATCTCAAAGCCCCCTTCTTGTTGTGCATTAACATACACTCATATAGATGCTCTTGATTTCCAATTCTAATATACACTTACCTGTATACACTAGTTCAAAATTGATATCCAATTATCAATGCTTACTTGATCAACTTGCCTACAGCTACTGGTAATCTCTCTTCCATCTGAAACACCTAAATACTGCCCAAATGCAGTGGTTACCCATACTGTACCACCTGTAGTTGCAATGCTCAGCCTAACCCCCAGTTCTCCCATACTCCCTCCTTTCTCCCTAAGTGGACACCCCTTTAAACATACAACCTCACTCCAAGCTTGTTGCTGCTTATACAAGAAACACCTTTATGAGCATGAAATACACAAGGGTGCATTGCAGTGCACACCTGACCACTCGAGTCTGCACTTATACTGCTGTTGTATTACTGCTAACACTCTCCAAGCCATCACAGACACTATCACAATGACTGATACCCGACTCCTAATACTTGCAGTGCACTGGATACCCAAGTCCCCCTTGCCTCGAGTCCAGGCTACTGCTGCCACTTCATCACTCATTACCTGCTGCTGACCTGAGTTCAATAAACCAGTGCACCAATGTGCACTGACACACCTTGCTATTGCAGATCACTAACACCACATAATAGACACTAGTCTAGTACACTACACCACAGACATCTAACCATCTCTTCTCCCATCAATCTACACGCACACATTCACGTGAATACTTAACCACACACACACACACACACACACACATATATATATAATGCATACATATCTATATATAACCCATACTAACATTTAAACAAACACCTTAAGGGTATACACTTAGGAAATCATGATACACACCTCAATCAAGAATCAAACCCCCAAATTCTCCATGATAAACCTACACATAAATTACATATTATAATAACTATTAGAACTAGTTACAATAGGTATTGAAGAAAATTGCACAAAATCACACAAAATGAGCTCTGTATCGTAAATTATCATAATGTATCGCGATACAGCCTAATCGTGTCCAATTATGGACACGTAGCTAGTCTCTCAACCCCGATCTAAGTCCAAATAGCCTAGATTTGGCTCTTGACACACACTTGATGTGTCCGTCTTGTAACTCTCCCAAATTGCATACAAAAACCTATGTAGAAGTGTCCATACACAACAATTAGGCCTAGAAATTCATTCTATAGGTAGACCTATGCCATTGGGGTATTCCTAAGAGTCAAATGCATGATTTAGAACCTAATTAGAAGAGAAAATTCAGAATTTACCGATTAGAAGATGGATTCCCAATGCAAAGTCAATTGGACACGATGTGGACACGGTTCCTAGCCAAACTCCTTCTTCTCCAAAGCTCCTTGCAATCCAAGCTCCTTGTGCTCTATGATTATGAGAATGAGTGAAATTAAGTATGAATTTGGGTGGGTTTTGATGAAGGAATAAACTATTGGGGAAGAACCCTAATTTAGAAATAAAGGTGATGAAGAATGAGAGGAGAGAGAGAGTTCCCCCCCTAGTTAGGGCCGGCCCCCTATTCTCCCTTTCTCAAGCAATGTACAATGACCCTTATACCCCTATTGGTTTTTCATGACATAAAAGGGTTATCTAGGAAGCTTCTAATCCTAATCCCACGTACTTATATTATTTGGACTATCTTGACTCATGCTGCTATTACAGCCTAATTTTGCAAGTTTATTCTTTTATCGAGCTTCTTCCAGACATATGTTTTAGTGGGGGCCTACTATAATACTTTATCTAAATTAGAATCAGTGCATTAGTTTTTAGCTAACCTTAGTATGCTTGGTTCGCTCTTTGCATGACTACTTTACGTAGATTGAGTTGACTTAGCTTGTTAGACGAATATACTTGCCTCTAGACAAGTTCGAACGTATCGTGTCGGTTACACAACTATACTGATATGAGCCTGCAAATAAGAATTTACCAAAAATAAGATTTCAATCCATAACTGCCTAGACAACTCTCTTTTGAATTCTTTAATCGCCGATGAACCCCGTACTTCGTATTCTATCACCTTCTCCTTGAACTCTTTATTGATGTTTCGTCTCCCTCTATTTCGGAAAGACGAACGCTCGTACTTGATATAAAGTTGACACACGGATAGTACTAGGTATACCCCATGGGCCAATCACATTACTATATGAGTATTTTTTGGAATTAAGGGCATATTACCTGTGATAGGTTTTGTGTTAAGATTTTGAGGATTAGTAAGCACTATTGAATGATTGAGGAATCTTTTTGTATAGCCTGGTATTTATGAAAGATGGATAAATTCTAAGTTGGGTAGAAGTTGCATTGTTAACTTGAGCTAAAATTTTATATGAAGATATTAGACGGTGGTTACAAAGGTTATCAAGTAAGATAAGATCGAGGAAATTAAGTCATTTTAATTTCATGATTTTTTTTAGAAGAATAATTATGATGATGAGGATTTAACTTTAAAGATAAAAATGCCTTGTAGAATAAATTTTAAAATTTTGATATTGCGGACCAAATATTTATAATTTGAGCACATAATTTAAAATTTGAAAATTGGAGATTGAATCAACGGTTTAAATTTTGAGGATAAAAAAGAATTCTAAACATGAACATTGATGGATTGAATTCAACATTTTACAATTTGATAATTTGAATTAAAAGTTAAATTTTGATTGTTGGATCACTTATTTGAAAAGTTTATGATGGAAATTGAATTTAAAATTTAAAGAGTATAAAATTTTTAAGTTGAAAATAGGAATAAGATTTGATTAGAGTTGTTTATTGTTGAAAATCTAGAGGAGATTATGATAGTTGAAAATTATGATTTAAAATTTGATGTGGGTTATTTAAATCTTGAAGATGTCATATAGATTTGACTTAAATTTGGATGTTGATTATTTAAAAATCGAGAAGAGATTACGATAGGTTAAATTTTGATTTAAACAATGGTTATTTTAATTTTGAAGAGATTGCGATGGATTTGAATAGATTTTGTCATTTAAATTTTTGAGAAGATTGCGATTGACTTGTCTTAGATAAGAATGTGAAGGATTTAACAAATCATGCCTTATTTTTAATTTTGAGGAGAAAATTCTTGTAAGTTGTGTAGATTATAAACCCCCTCACCAAAAATAGGTATTTTGTATTTATTATAATTATTTTAGATTATTTTAAATTGATTAAAGTTTAATTGTTGCATTAGGACACTTTATCGTAGTTTAGACATTAATGAAATAGGACGACCCCAAAATCTACAAAGTCCTTCATAGGAAGTAGCGTACATGGGAGACACTACTTGTAGGATCTTTCTGTGGGTCAGAATTCGATCATTTAGCATTAGTATGGCACTAGTATAATAACCATAGTTTATATATATATATATATATATATATATATATATATATATATATATATATATATATATATATATATATATATATATATATAATTTATTTGTGATTATTTTTCATTCCAACATTCTTCAATAAGCAAGACATAATTCCTCCATGCCAAATTAGGTCACTTCCCTCTTTTGTAGGATTTATTTATTTATTAATTATTTTCTTAGAAGCTTAATCAAATCCCATCTACCAAAGATTTATCTTAGAATTGCATATTAATTGCCCATTAATTATTCCCTTAGAAGCCCAATCAAATTCCATCTACCAAAGATTTATCTTAGATTGCATATTGATTGTCCATTATTATATTCCGTTTGAATCAAATTAAATCTTATTCATTAGTTAGTTATTGATTAGTTGTTGACTATTTAATAACTAACAACCTAATTAGGAAACCTCCTAATAAATAACTACCCATCCTAATCCTACCTCCTCTTCCAAACCCGCGGTCCCCCTCTCCCAAACCCGCACATACCCCAAGCCGACCCCCTCGCTCTTTCTCTCTCTCTCTCTCTCTCTCTCTCTCTCTCTCTCTATATATATATATATATATATATATATATATATATATATATATATATATAATCTCCTTCTCATCTCTCCTTCTAAAAATCCTAACCTAAAATCTCCTCTACAAAATCCTTACTTTCTATCCTTCCTCCATCACCCTAGCCGCCACCTCCATTACCAAGGTTGACCCCCCCCACGTGGATACCACACTACCTCCTCCATCCAAGAACCCTAGCATCTCCTTCATTCTTCTTCTAGTAAGTTTCTTTAATCCTTCTCTCCTTCCTTCTTCAATATCTTCTTGATTTATGAATATATATAGATTATATATATGTGTGATGATGTAAACTTTATTATTTTATTTTAAAAAACTCATGCAACCCCTGAACCCTAATTTTGAGGTTCAACCCAAAACTTTTGAGCATGCATGAAACCTCCTTCAAAACCATCTTTAAATCTTGTTAATGAATTTATATAGATGTTATTAATAGGAAATATATTCAGTTTTTATAAATAATTTCAAATTTATTAATTTGTATTAAATTAGAATTTTGAGCATATTTATGGGTAGTTTGACCTAATTTTGATGTATGCATATTGGAGACCCTTGGACCTTGTTAGGATTTGATCATAAATTAAAAATCCTAAATTTTTTTTGGTAAAGTATTATTTTTCCAGAAATGATATATTCTGAAATTATATCAAAATTATATTATTTGATGATTATATTGTCACAACATCCATGTACCACCCATTGACATGCATACTAGCAAAGTTTGGTTGCCAATCCTAATAGGATTAATTTATAGATGGTGAAACCCTAATTATTTTTGTATAGATAAAAGAAATAGTATTTATTATATTTATTACTGATTTTATCATATTTATTCAGATTTTATTTCTATTTATAAAAATTAGAATTCTAGGTGTTTTATGAATCAAGTTGACCTAGTTTTGACAAAACTTGACCCCGACAGTTTCAGACTTAAACCCCAACCAAAAATCCATATTTAGTATTTAAAAATTATATTATTATGTTTTAATTCTGATATATGAGTATTTATTCTAGATTTAATTATTTGTTAAAATTTTATTTTTTGTGGCTACTAGGCAACCCGTTGTGACCTAGTTTTGGTTTCTACTTGGTTTTGGACTCATATAACTTATAGGAGATGACCCTATCAGTAAAAATCCAATTTTTCAATAAATTCCACAACTAATAGTTTTTATTAAATAATATTTTAAAAATGGTTTTGAAAAAGTTTGATGGTTAGAATTATTTTGGTGTGGAGTTACTTGCATGTGCAACCAACGTAGGAGTATTAATTAGATAATAACTTAATTTGACTAGAAGAATAAGAGTCTAATTAGTATAGTAATTAATTGGTAGGTGTTCGAGATATTTCTGTGGATAGCTCTAGACCAGATTTGTTGTGCTCACATCTTGGCTTAGAAGGTACACCTTGCTTGATTGTATTGTCAGTTTACATTATGCCTAGTTTTTATTTGTTAGTTGTGTGCAAATGCCTTAGAGTAGAAGACTTATCCAGTATACTATAAAGATACATGGTACCTTCTGACCTGACATATGGTATGGTGGTCCAACCCTTGTCCTTGTCTGGTTGTGGGGTTAGATTATTATGAAGGTATGAGGTATCTTCCGACCTGATACTATTTCAAACATGTTCACTATCTGAGTGAGTGAGTGCATGGACTAGCGTGTTGATTGGTCATCTGTTCGTGAGTTCGCGTCTTGTATTAGTAGTTGGTGTTAGTTTGAATTCTAGATTTTTATTGACGTCATTGCATTATGTCTGCACCGCGTATACGGTTCAGATAGTTCATTGGGAGGGAAGAATCAGCTAGTGAGCGTATGGGATTTCTGTTTCTTACTGTACTGTAAAAATGATGCAACTGTGTAACCCCCGAGTTCTACGGAACGCCTGGTGGGACGACTGTTCTTCTATTTCTGTCCCCTCATGTGCCACTAGAGATGTCTCAAGTGCATTTCACATAGATGGTTAGTTATCCTATTTAATGTTTAATGCTCTACCTTTATGCATGTCGATTTCTTGTGTACTTGTTATGTCCCTCTGAGGACCTGGCACCATTTTTAGGTATAGAAGATCATGATTATTTTTAGGAGCACGGATCATGACTGACTACTTCTTTCTCTTTCGAGGAGGTCTTTCCTTTAAGCCTCTATGATCATTAGATGATATACTCATTATGTTTTCTTTCATATTCTAGTTTGGTAGTGGATTTATCTCCACCCAACTATTAGGTCTTCTCGACTGTTTCCTACTTGGTACCTTGCCATATTTGGTTATTTATTACTAATTGGTTTTGTGGATGAGAATAGTATTTCCTATGACTGGTGAAATTATGTACCACTTGTGAATTATTATTCATAAAACAACATAAGTATGTGCATGGTTTCCATATATTGGAGTTGTCATATATATACGGCTGGCATGCTTACGTATTTCTAGTCCTACGTATTTTGGGACTGGGACGTGACATATTTTTAGTGGTGATCCATGCAGGTCAAAAGTATATTGTCTCGGTTATGTTATTGTACCGATTAAGCCTGTAAATAGGAATAGAGTATATAATCTCATCCACATATTTGACTTTCCTCTTTATTTTCGTTCCAAATTTTTGAACTCACCTTCCTTCCTTGATCTTCAAAATTGTACTCGCTTAATTCTCTTGACATCGGTATCCTTGTTTCTTTACCTCTTCTTATTTAATGTACTTTTCTAATAGTTCCTTGAGTATAGTCTCCTGACAGAATATAGGAATCCTTGTTGTTAGAAGATAATTATAATAGCATACATACTAAGAAAAATAAATTAGAATATTGGCAGCTCCCAAAATTTAACATAACTAATGAACCCTAGCATCCAACACCTGTAAATTGATTCACAAGTATCCCTTGGTATTTTTAAGAATGACTTGAGAGTAGTTTAGACACTATTAGGGTTAGTTAGCAATTTGACCATATTGTTTGACCCTAGTATTAGGGAACCAATAAAAATTTGTAAAATCCCTAATTCTGAAAACCGTATTTTTATTATTTATTTATTTATTTATGATAATTATGAGCTAAATAGAGAAAATAGATTTTATTCTGAGGTATTGACCATTTAGAGGATTTAGGGAGCCATTATAAATTTTTCCTAAATTTTATTCCATGTAGAAGACCCTTTGACAGTTGCTACCTTAACCGTATACACCAATACCCTATCCAGATAGGTATATGTATATATATATATATATATATATAGATTTTATTAATAAGAAAAAGAAAAGAATAGAAAATAGAATTTCCTATCAGACCAAACCCACAACCCGTTAAACACACCCGCGCGTAAAGTAAGGAAATAACAGCTCTTTCCGCGTAAACAGACAACAGCAACCCGCTCACCCCACCGCGTATACTTCTCCGTGCGTAAACCGCAGCAACAGTAGTATCAAAACTACCGCTTATTTTAACCCACGTAAACTCTTTCTTTCACCGTGTGTAAAACCAAACCACAACCCAATAAGAGAAGAAAATATCAGCAGCAGAAGCAAAATCCAATTTTGCTTTGCTATGCTTTCCACACGTGTAAGCTTCTCATTCCACCGCTCCTTAACACTATTATTACTAAACACCCCCAGCCGAAACCTAAACCAATAAAAGAAAGCAACAACAACAGCAGTAGTTTCTTAATCACTAAGTCCTCCCATCGCCTTTCTCCTCCTATATATATTATAACTATCCTAAAAATCTAATTCCACTTCTTACACCAAAGCTTAAACACTGTTGTGGACATTTGCACTATACAGAACTTGCTCGGCAAGTATACCTTGCCACAGTACTATTATTTACATTCCAAATGATGCATGATTCTGTTTTATTTATATATTTGCATTGGACCTTGTTCATGAGACCACCCCAGTATTATGGAGTATTATTTGGATTCATTGGCCGTGACACAAGTTTTTATACGAGTTGTGAGTCTCATATAGATCCCAGACTACGTATTGGGTTGGCCGCCTGTACGTAAGAGCCATGCATTAGGGATAACTGCTAATAAAAACTTTGTATGCTAGTAGACCTGGCAGTTATTTAGAGGTTGTATCGTGTCATGGATATGGCATACTTAGAGCATGGGGTGGGGAGAACAATAAGTAAAGCGTTTGGGCTCCTATGCACTTTTCTCCTGTACGCCCGGATTCTCCACCGGAGAAACGGGTGATGATGACCACTTTATATTACTGGCGGCCTCTGCCGTTCAAAAGACGACATGTTTTTAGGCCCCTGATTTTTCGAGAGAATCATGCCAATCCCATTATTTGGCCAGATAGCCCACGTGTTAGAAAGTTGTTCTCAAATTGCATACATTTAGATGGTTAGGCAACCCAGTGGATGTTTTATTTCAGTACTTTATTGGCATGTTTATATGTATCTTGTTACGTTCCTCTAAGGACCTGGTTCCTTTCCAGATATGGACGAGCAGGAGTACCCACAGGAGTACGGACCTGGACCTGACTCTACGTACCTGACTGAGGAAGCCCTACCCTCAGAGTATCTATGAGATATTGACGCAGTTTAGATATTTTGCTACTTCAGTATAGTCGCTTTGTAGTGGATTTGTTTCCACCCGACTACCAGACTTGATACTCATTTTGGATATCCAGCTATTATTCAGCTTTATTTCCTACTGATTATTTGTGCTGGAGATGAGACATAGATTTTGTGTGACTTGTTATGACATTATATTACCACTGATGGATTGCATATTCATATACAACGTACATGTGTATATGATTTCCATATATTGGAGTTCGTATACATACGGCTGGGCGTGTTACGTATTCCTAGTCCTACGTATTTTGGGACTGGGGCATGACAATATATATATATATATATATATATATATATATATATATATATATATATATATATATATATAGTATATGGTTGTGTGTATGTGTTGGTTAGTGATACCTATATTGTATATGTATATCTATATATGAATAGATATGTATATAGGTTTATACAAGTGTGTGTGTTGCTTTGATAGTATATGCACTAATTTTGAGAGAGTGAGTGTGTGCATAGATGTATCTAGTCTTGTGTGAGAGAGAGTGGTTATACATATATATGTATATAGTTATATATAAGTGTGTATATATATATATATATATATATATATATATATATATATATATATATATATAGGTGGTTGTGAGTGTGTATGTGTGTAGTGTGTGGAGAGAGGCAGCAGTACGCAGCAACATCGTGCTGCAGCAACAGCGAGGCAGCGCAGCGAGCGCGTGCAGCAACAGTAGCGAGCTGCAGCGAGCACGTGCAGCAACAGCAGCGTGTGCAGCTGCGGCGAGCGCGTGCAGCAGCAGCAGCTGTAGAGGCAGTGCAGTGCTGCAGTGAGCAGCATCCTCAGCATGTGCATTAGCGAATAGTTGTAACATCACAATGATGCATTAGGCAGTAGTGTGTTAGAGGAGGTAAGAGGTGAGGACAGTTAGTTTTAATAATGGTTTTGTAAACCCCAGATTTTTCAAGATTTAAAAATAAATTTTCAGAATTTTTCTGGAATTTTCTGTGATTTTTCACTAACTAAATTCAAGGTATTCTGGTTTTAATTAAATTTAAATGTTTTTAATAAATATTAAAATATTATGAAAATAATATTTTTGGGTATAAAATAAAATATTAGACATAGGATAATTTTTTGGAATTTATTGGACCCCAGAACCATTTTTAAAGACCTAAAAACTAAGTTATTTATTAAACCAAAATAAACCAACCTGAACCTGATTAAACCAACCTGTTTAAACCCTAAACCGAATCCTGAACCAACCCAAACCTGACCCAATCCTTATTGGGTCAGATCCGGACCCGATAGCCGACCCGACCCTCTGACCCGACCCGAACCCGTTACCTATCGAATCGGGTCGGATTCGATTCTAAAACCCGACCCGACCCGACCCGACCCGCCTACCGACACCTACAGTAAATCCCTAACCCCCGAACCCCTAGTCTCTCTGTCGTTCACCACCGCCGGCCGACCCGCCGCCTTCTCCGTCTCCCCAACTGCTGCAGCCCACCGCTCCGCCTCCCAGCCGCTCATCTCCCCCACCGGACGACCGTTCTCCTCCTTCTTCCCCTTTATAAACCCCCAACCACCAGCAACGATCCACCACCGCCGCTACTCTGTCAGCTCCGCCTTCGGCCGCTTCCCCTCGCTCTCATAACCACCACCGCGTCTCCCCTTCGCTCTTCCCGGCCACCGCTTTCCTCCTCTGTCACCACCAACATCACCGGCCTCCCCGAGCCTCCCCGATCCGCTGTCTCGATCGACTCCTCCACCATCTCACCACCGTAAACCGGCACCACTGCCATTCCCTTCTTCCTCCGTCGACCCGTAACAGCCCCGGCCGTCACCAGCACCGCCTCCGCAGAGTTCCCGCCGATGACTCCAGCGCCGCTGAGCCTCCACGACGAAGACCAGCAGCAGCAGAGGCCCGCCGTGCCCTAGCCTCCACCTTGCCGCGTCGTGCCGCCTCACGGAAACGCGTATTCAGAGCCCTGTTCAGGTGACTGTTTCTCTCTCCTTGCTGTCCCATTTTTCGTTCTGTCTGCTGTGATGCGTAGACTGCGTGACCCTCTCGATACCCGTGCAACTCGCTCGGGGTATCGCGTCATGTGGCGATTGCAAGCTGCGACCCAAAATTAAGAAAATAATTACCCTATTTTTCCTCGAAACTGGGTGCGCCTCGCTAAACGGGACGACTTGGTTGTGTGCGGACTTTACCGAAAGGTGCGCACCGTCAATACGGACTTATAAAATTTCACAGAAGTTGATTTGGATATGCGTGCACACCGGAATCAACACGTATACGTCGACAACACCCAGTATCGGCCTTGTTCTGGAACTCGTTGTAACTTTGTGTACGCACGTCGTATCGAAACGAACTTGCGCCATCGAATTCGTAGCAATACGCTGGTCCTGTGACCCAAGTTTGGTCCAATTTTGAGAACGTCGACAAAATCGCGTATCGTGGGCCCCACGGCTCCACTTGACGGGCGATTTTGTGATCGGCTCATCGGAATCCAGTTCTGGATATTCTATTGGGTTCGTATCGTCGTTCTAGACTTGTAGACACTAAGTTTGATGAATTTGGAGAATATTGTCTATGGCACATTTTTCGGTGCGAAGTGGGCTACATGTGGACCCCGCTTTGACCAGAAACTGTCACTTTTGCCCCTGTCTCCAAATTGGACTCAAGGACAGACAATTATAGCTATTTGATGTCTTCTGAACCTGATGGTAACGATTATTTCAGCAACCGAAGAAGTACCCACAAATCACGCTGATACCAGAGCAACAGTTGGAGCCAGAACCCCAGGCAAGTGTACCTTGCCATGCTTGCAGTATTTGTTATACTATTCTCTTGATTTATTAATATAATATCTCTGTTCAACCTAGGACCGTGTGACATTACTTAGCGTCCGAATATTATTCGGGTGTCAACACCGTACGCGGCGTTGTGTAACGTCACATAGACATGGATATCGAGACCCTATACATTCTCGTGCTTGCCTTATCAAGTACGTCATATCTCAGGACACTTGATACTGTTCATGAGACATAATCTTCTTGAGATATTCATAGTGATTCTGTATAGGATACAGGTTCGTGACATATACTTTATACATGCTTAGATATCATATGACTTGCTGCATTAGATATTATCTTGCGTGTCATGGACATGAGACGTGTGATTACATTGGGTGGGAAGAGACACACATGCTACAGGCTAATTTATATATATAATTATTATGATGAGGCCTTAGACTCTACATCAGAGCTAGGCACTCTACTAGCGATATCACTGCTACCGGATCCCCGACACCGAGCTTGTAGTGGTCTCAGCCTGAGTTTTAGTGATGCTCTCATCTTGCATATCACTTAGCTTATTATATAGTTTATCCTATTGTTTCATTTATTGCTGTACTGCATTTATTTTGGCTTGAGTTATCTTGTACCTTGCTATGTCCCCTGAGGACCTGGATCCGGATTATGTCCCCAGGAATAGCAGAGGAGATATATCCTGAGGTATACGGGACATGAGCATTAGCAGGAGCAGAAACAGGAACATGAGCAGGCATTGGAGCAGTACCAGATCCAGAAGACGAGTGATTGCCGAGGATTTCTTCTGAGTATATGCTTTATCCATACTCAGTATTTGCTATTGTTATCTTTATTCTTGACTATTGTATTAGACTCATTATCGGGTTATTCCCCGAGTTATGTTTTATTGAGATTTGATATTGCTTTATATTCTGATATTGTTGTATTTATTTTTGTGGATGAGATTAGTATATTAGACCCTTACTGTTGTTTTACAGCTTAAGTACATCCTGATGGGTCCATTAAATTGTGTTTGCCCATCGGTGTGTGCTGCTGACCATTGTCACGTGTCTAGTCCCTCGATATTTTGGGACTGGGGCATGACATAGTTTTTATGGTGGCCCATGCAGATCAACGACTAAATTGCTTCGGTTTCAACTTAGGGACCGGGCAAGCCTGCAATAAGAATAGGATAAGGATCTCATCCACTTGATTGAATCATTCTTGATCTCTATATCGGATTCGAAATTAAATTCTTGACTTGCATCCTGCCTTGATTCATCTGTACGTCTCTTATCGTTTATTTTTGGATGCAGAGTAATAGATCCACCAACAAGCGATGAGATTCCTACAAGATCACTACGAGGAGTTATGGTTACCCATGAAGAAGAAGCGACACCAGTAGGTGAAGATCAATCAGCTCAAAAACACAGTCAAGCAAATCAGCATGCCTCGAGAATCCAGCAAGATAATATTTCACCATCAACGCAATTCACTCCACCAATGCCCATATTCCCACAAGGGCAGGCTATGGACGGGCAACAAATATTTCAAATAATCTACGCAATGATGCAAGCTCAACAGCAGATTCAACATGAGGCTCTACGTCACAGCCTAGCAATCGCACTGGAGCAGGCGAATCTACATGCATGACGGCCAACGACGGGCTCTATCACCGATTTTCGCCAGCTGAAGCCTCACACCTTTTTAGGCAAGGAGGATCCCACAGAAGTTCATGAGTGGCTCACCAACACTCAATATCAATTAGAAGCAGCTGAGCTTCCACGGGAACGTTGGATGACTGCCGTCAGAATAAAATTGACGGACAATGCACATCACTGGTAGCTATCTGAGGAGACACGGCTCGGACCAGACCGAGTCACTTGGAAAGATTTCTCCAGACTCTTTCAGGAGATATACATTCCAGCCATCGCTCGATCAGAACTTCGGGACAAGTTCAATCGCCTCACTCAAGACAGTATAACAGTGAAAAAATATAACGCGGAGTTCATTCGTCTGAGTCGCTTTGCCCCTACCTTGATCCCGACAGAAGAAGAGAGGGCTAAGAAGTTCTTCGACGGA
This sequence comes from Iris macrosiphon, assembly GCA_036927795.1. Taxonomy (NCBI): domain Eukaryota; kingdom Viridiplantae; phylum Streptophyta; class Magnoliopsida; order Asparagales; family Iridaceae; genus Iris; species Iris macrosiphon. The sequence continues at coordinate 142,237,959 of JAYESA010000015.1, forward strand.
CTAAACTTTGAGCTACAGAGACTGATTAGATCCGTGCACCTACTTCTTACTCGGACGTCCTTGCTGCAGCCCGACGCATGGAGCGCATCACCAGAAGAGAGACCAGTCTAAAGCGGCCTTCCACATCCGCACCAACCAGAGCATCACAAGAGGAGTTTGCAAAGCATCAACAGATAAATCCACCACCGAGAGCAGCACCAGAAGCCTCATTCCTTCCTACTTGTCACTACTGTGGCAAGGTAGGCCATATGGAGAGAGAGTGCAGACGCAAGTTGGGAATATGCTTGATTTACGGATCCAGACAACACTTAGCCAGAGATTGCACAACATATCAAGGAGAAACACCGATGATTCATCAAGAAGCTTTATCAGTACCGAGGCCAGCCTATCCAGCATTGGGAGCACCACAAACGGGTGTTGAAGGAGTCATACCACCACCTCCAGGAAGGTATCAGCCGAGGCCACCTTTGATACCCCAGGCACTACTCTTTCGGCTGGCTCAACAGCAACAGAGGAATCCACCGCAAGGACGCGCACAAGCTTTCGCGATGACCTTGGAGGACGCGCAGACTCATGGAGTAGCAAATGCGCGTAAGTTATTCATAGATGCATTACTTTAGCTCGTGCCTGTTAGTTCGTGACCTAAACCCTAAACCTAGTAATTTTGAACTTGTTAATAATAACCTAGTTTTCTAAGCTGTAGTTTTCTTGCTTTAACTAGATTTCCTTCACTCTTGAATTTACATAACTTTCATTGCTTAGGGAAATAATGTTTTTCCCTATGTGTTTTGCTTAAACCCTCATCCTTTGATTCTCCTTGATCATGATTCATTGATTGTGTCGTGCTTCGAACCTGTTTTGCAAACCGTATCATGTCTGCTGACCGCTTATTTCTTTGATTGCGAGGACGCAATCCTCTTAAGGGGGGTAGATTGTAAACCTCCAGATTTTTTAAGATTTAAAAATAAATTTTTGGAATTTTTCTGGAATTTTCTGTAATTTTTCACTAATTAAAATCAAGGTATTCTGGTTTTAAATAAATTTAAATGTTTTTAATAAATATTAAAATATTATGAAAATAATATTTTTGGGTGTAAAATAAAATATTAGACATAGGGTAATTTTTCTGAAAATTATTGGACCCCAGAACCATTTTTAAAGACCTAAAAACTAAGTTATTTATTAAACCAAAATAAACCAACCTGAACCTGATTAAACCAACCGGTTTAAACCCTGAATCGAATCCTGAACCAACCCAAACCGGACCCAATCCTTATTGGGTCGGATCCGGACCCGATAGCCGACCCGACCCTCTGACCCGACCCGAACCCGTTACCTATCGGATCGGGTCGGATTCGATTCTAAAACCCGACCCGACCCGCCTACCCGTACCTACAGTAAATCCCTAACCCCCGAACCCCTCGTCTCCCTGCCATTCACCGCCGCCGGCCGACCCGCCGCCTTCTCTGCCTCCCCAACTGCTGCAGCCCGCCGCTCCGCCTCCCAGCCGCTCATCTCCCCCACAGGACGACCGTTCTCCTCCTTCTTCCCCTTTATAAAGCCCCAACCACCAGCAACGATCCACCACCGCCACTACTCCGTCATCTTCGCCTCCGGCCGCTTCCCCTCGCTTTCATAACCGCCACCGCGTCTCCCCTCTACTCTTTTCGGCCACCGCTTTCCTCCTTTGTCACCACCAACATCACCGGCCTCCCCGACCCGCTGCCTCGATCGACTCCTCCACCGCCTCACCACTGTAAACCGGCACCACCGCCATTCCCTTCTTCCTCCGTCGACCCGTAGCAGCCCCGGCCGTCACCAGCGTCGCCTCCGAAGAGTTTCCGTCGACGACTCCAGCGCCGCTGAGCCTCCACGACAAAGACCAGTAGCAGCAGCGGTCCGCCGTGCCCTAGCCTCCACCTTGCCGCCTCGTGCCGCCTCACAGAAAAGCATATTCGGAGCCCTGTTTAGGTGACTGTTTCTCTCTCCTCGCAGTCCCATTTTTCGTTCCGTCTGTTGTGACGCGTAGACTGTGTGACCTTCTCGATACCCGTATAACTCGCTCGGGGTATCGCGTCCAGTGACGATCGCAAACTGCGACCAAAAATCAAGAAAATAATTATCCTATTTTCCCCGGAACTGGGTGCGCCCCGCCAAACGGGACGACTTGGTTGTGTGTGAACTTCATCGAAAGGTGCACCCCGTCAATATGGACGTGTGGAATTTTACTGAAGTTGATTTGGATGTGCGTGCACACCGGAATCAACGCGTATACGTCGATAACACCCCGTATCGGCCCTGTTTGGAACTCGTTGTAACTTCGTGTATGCACGTCGTATCGAAATGAAACTTGTACCATCGGACTCGTAGAAATACGCTGGTCCTGTGACCCAAGTTTGGTTCAATTCTAAGAACGTTGACAAAATTGCGTATTGTGGGCCCCACGGCTCCACTTGACGGGCGATTTTATGATCGGCTCATCAAAATCCAGTTCTGGACATTCCGTTGGGTTCGGATCATCGTTCTAGACTTATAGACACTAAGTTTAACGAATTTGGAGAATATTGTCTCTGGCACATTTTTCGGTGCGAAGTGGGCTACATGTGGACCCCGCTTTGACCAAAAACTGTCACTTTTGCCCCTGTGTCCAAATTGGACTCAAGGACAGGCAATTCTAGCTATTTGATGTCTTCTGAACCTGATGGTAATGATTATTTCAGCAACCGGAGAAGTACCTGCAAATCCCGCTGATACCAGAGCAATAGTTGTAGCCAGAACCCCAGGCAAGTGTACCTTGCCATACTTGTAGCATTTGTTTATACTATTCTCTTGATTTATTACTGTAATATCTCTGTTCAACCTAGGACCGTGTGACATTACTTAGCATTCGAATATTATTCGGGTGTCAACACCGTACGCGGCATTGTGTAACGTCACATAGACATGGATATCGAGACCCTATACATTCTTGTGCTTGCCTTATCAAGTACGTCATACCTCAGGACACTTGACACTGTTCATGAGACAGAATCTTCTTAAGATATTTATGGTGATTCTGTATAGGATACAGGTTCGTGACATATACTTTATACATGCTAACATATCATATGACTTGCTGCATTATATATGATCTTGCGTGTCATGGACATGAGACATATGATTACATTCGGTGGGGAGAGACACACAGGCCACATGCTGATATATATATATAATTATTATAGTGAGGACTTAGACTCTACATCAAATCTAGGCACTATACTAGCGATATCACTGCTACCGGCTCCCCGACACCGAGCTTGTAGTGGTCTCAGCCTGAGTTCTAGTGATGCTCTCATCTTGCATATCACTTAGCTGGTTATATAGTTTACCCTATTGTTTTATTTATTGCTGTACTGCATTTATTTTGGCTTGAGTTATCTTGTACCTTGCTATGTCCCCTGAGGACCTGGATCCGGATTATGTCCCCAGGAATAGCAGAGGAGATATTTCCTGAGGTATACGAGACAGGAGAATTAGCAGAAGCAGAAGCAGGAACAGGAGCAGGCACTGGAGCAGTACCAGACCCAGAAGACGAGTGATCGCCGAGGATTTCTTCTGAGTATATGCTTTATCCATACTCAGTATTTGCTGTTGTTATCTTTATTCTTGACTATTGTATCAGACTCATTATCGGATTGTTCCCCGAGTTATATTTTATTGAGATTTGATATTGCTTTATATTCTGATATTGTTGTATTCATTTCTGTAGATGAGATTAGTATATTAGACCCTTACTGTTGTTTTATAGCTTAAGTACATTCTGATGGGTCCATTGAATTGGGTTTGCCCATCGGTGTATGCTGCTGGCCATTGCCACATATCTAGTCCCTCTATATTTTGGGACTAGGGCGTGACAGGTTTGGCTGGGAGGTTAATGTTAGCTATTAGTTTGTTGATTTGGTTAGTAATTCAGTTTAGTGGTTTGTAGATATAGCTAGTAGTATAATAGTTAGTTAAATGCTTTGTTAGTAGAATAGTTAGCCTAGTAGCTATTGTAGTATATGTATCTATGTATGTAATTTATTGGTAAGTAACTATATGTAGATATGTAGTATTGAATTGATGAGTTATTATGTAGGTTTATGTATCTATGTACTAGTATGTAATATATTTTAGTAGTTAGTATATGTGTTAGCATATAGTTTAGTTTGGGGGTATTAGCTATATATTAGCTATATGCACTAAGATTTGAATTACCTTGGGATACCAAGGTAATGTCAAGGTAATGGGTCTATACTTTAGGTATTGAGTTTGAGTATCGAGATGTGTGTGTAGGTAGTGGATACGCTTTGGTTCAAAGCTAAGGTATACTATTTGCATTAATTAGCTATAGTAATATATGTATTGACTTATATATATATATATATATATATATATATATAAATTACTATTTTTATATATTAAAACTTGCGTATCTTAGGATACGACATCTTGTTGGTTTTCTAGTATCTTAGAATAGCTAGTGTGGCCTAGTTGCATAGTGTATGGACTTAATATCCCAGAGATAGACTCATACAACCTAGAAATAGCTAGTTTGACCAAGTTTAACTTGTTTGACCTTGAGTTGACCTAGTTTGACTATTTTGACTTAGAAATGGCTTCATGACCTAGAATTAAACTAGTTTAACTTAATTTTATTCCAACACCTTGTATTAATGTAATATTTCATATATAGGTCTGTGTGACACCAGTTCGGACACAGTTTGACATTCATTGCTCTGGACCATATGCGAGTATATTCTTTGATAGTTTCTTATTTATGATATCCTCTATGTCTCTTGTATCTAGTGTAGATATCCTTGATTTCTTGACACAATGGTTATACGGATTAGTATATCCGGATCTCGTCATGAGATATTATTCCTTGGTATGTATGGTGTATCTTGTGCAAGCCTTATTTCCTTATTCTTCTTGTACATGTACAGACATTAGTTCATGAGGAGAGTAGAACCCTTATTATGGAAACCCATGTCATGACGTACCATGGTTGGATCCACTATACCAGTCGGGGGCGAGGAGTATGTAGTGTAGATATGTGATCATACCCTCCTTGTGCATGTCTTGTTCCTTGTGAGTGTTGATCATACACCGCACGTATGATTAACCAGGTCATTTTATTCTTGTGCATGTCCCCAAGCCGATCACATGTTAAAGCTGGTACTCACTTACTTAGTCATTAGTTTCTTGTTCATTCCATATTGCTTATTCTTGTGTTTATTTTCAGTATTTCCTTTATTCGTATCTCTTGTATATGTATATGGCATCTTGTATATTCATATCTATTTACTATTACATAGTTTATATTATTGATTAGAACTGCTATTAGAGATGTACTTTGCTCCATTCCTGACTGAAAAATATTTTTCAGAGGATCCCGAGGATTGGTGTCCGACATTCTACGGACCTCAACCTATAGATGGTGCAAACTTGGACCACTAGTTCTGGAGTGATTGTCGGGAGGTTTATCCGGATCACTAGTCTTTCAGAGTTAGTTCTCATTAGCATTTTGGTACCAGATTTATTTTTGGCATATAGTTTGAGATTTGGATATTGTTTCAATTGTTGTTGTTATATATTTTTGACTGTATAGTTATGTTAGACTTCTTTGCTATCTTATCGGGCTATAGAATTATGATTGCGTATTGTGTTAAATTAAGTTTCTTACTCTCTTCTTGGAGTTGAGGTATTATTAGAGGATTATGCATTATTGTGAGATAATTAGATAGTATAGCTGATCAAGACAGCGTTCTACCGCCGATTCTGCGGTGTAGGCTAGGCGTTGTTTACTACTTGCATCCCTACACCGGGTGTGGGTCGTGACACGTTTTTAGTGGTGGCCCATGCAGGTCAAGTTTTGCAAGTTGTGCGATGTCGTAGTAGTGCGACGGCTTAGTTGTGCTACTACGAGCCTGCGATAGGATATAGGACATAGGACACTAGGATGAGAATGTTACTCAATCACAAAAATTCTTGAGAGATTCCTGGGACGACCCTTGAGAATATTATTATAAATTTTAATTCAAATCTCTTCGTTATTTTCGTCCGCTTCCACTTGTTGTTTTTGAATTTGATTCTTGGTAAATCGGTTATTGAATTTAATTCTTGGTGTCGTTGTTGAATTTAATTTCATATCGAGATAAATTTTACGGACTAAATTACGGTATTATCTGATGACATATGTTGATGAGGACAGTGAGAAAGGTAAAACGTCTGCTTTGGTTATGGAGCCTAGAATTTATCGCAGCCATATTAGCTGGCGTAGCGGAAACGTAGGGACCTGACTTCGGATGTACATATCTTAGTTATAAAATTTAGAATTTCTCGTAGCTATACTAGTCGGCACAATGAGGATTCTAGATGACATGATTATAGAGTTGCATACCCTAGTTTTGGAACCTATCGTCTATCGCAGCAATGCTTACTGGCCAGGCGATGATTCTGAGTGTCATAATTTCGGACAGACGTGTATGATTATCAGATTGTATCTTAATTTAGTTCTTAAAGTATCATCTCAATACTTTTCCACTTATGTTATTATAGGACTTTGTTCCATCATTCTTTAGCTTAGCAGTAGAGATACCTTCAATTCTTTAGTCCAGTTCCTTATGGAGCTTCATTCCATTAGGGTCCTTGTTATGGGATAATTGGTGACTTGCAATTAGGTCTGTGTCTTGAGTATCAGTATTGACTATTGGGAGTGTGGCTTATGAGTATGTAAGTGGTTCTTGGTTGGGCATGTGAGAAATAGGCATCAATCTAGAGATAATACATAGCGTAGTACCTTATAGCAATAGTTCTATGATAGATGTCAGTATAGTTAGTATTGGTAATAATGGTAGAAGGAGAGTAAAGAGTATCAGTGGTGGTTCCAGGAGATAGTATCAGAGTCAGCATGCCAGTTCTGGATAGTCATGAATTCATGTAGTTGGGTGATCCGTGTAAACAATTAAGTATCAAAAAAATTGTGTTGGAAATTAATGGAGCATGATATTCAATTGGGTCGTTGATACTTAGGTGTGTCAAAAGTAAAAAAATGTATATGCATAAAGGGTATTATTGAGTGTGCCATAGTAGAATGGTATCCATAAGTGTATAGGAGAGTATGAGGGAATAAGAATACATTGTGCTAAAGTAGTAGGACTTATGTTACAGGTTGATGTGAGTAGATAGGAGTGCACCTGTATATGACTAGTGATGGGTATATCACCTGATATTGAGGCTAGTGATGTGTTGGAAGCAATAGGTGGAAGTAGTGCCTAGAAATTGTGTGCATGATGCACAGTGGGTGATGAGTGTTAGTGTGGAAGTTCATTAAAGTGGAAGCCTGAGTATTAAAAATTTTAATAGTATGTCATAGGTTGAGAAATATCAAGATTGGTCATGAAAGATATGTAATGTATCACTGATTAGTGTATCAGTCTGTAAAATGTTTAAGGGGAGATATATATACATCAATAGAGATATGGAACCATGTGCCTGCCTTTGAGAGTGAAGTAAAACATGTGTATTATAGAAGTTAATAACTAGTGCATTGGATGCAAGTGATCATGAGCTCTAGTAAGTGTGATAAGGTGATCTAATAATGAAGCTAGTGTCCAGAATAGTAGTAGTGTTGTGGTGAACTGTTGTAAGTATTAAGAAGCTAGTGTCCTAGAATATTAAGTGCATATGTTGTATAGTTAGGAAGCTAGTGTTACTATGTCAAGAGTGCTAGTATTTCTATATCAGGGATTAGTGCTAGTGTTTCTATATCAGGGATTAGTTGAATAATGTGCTAGTAATAATAAGTACCTTGTGTGATAATATTAGATTGGTGTATCAGTTAATATGGATAGAAAATTATTTGGAAGTAATAGTACAAGTGATCCAAGCAGTAGAGGAGAGAGACAATATATATATATATATATATATATATATATATATATATATATATATATATATATATATATATAGAAGTAAGTTAAATAGGTATAGTACATTGCTAATGTTGAGTATAGAGGTCATAATGGCTAGAAGGTAATTGTGTATATTTTGTGATACTAATGTATAGATGAGAACCTTAGGATGATTAACAAATGTTAGAGTATGAGTTGCACTAAGTATCAGATAGAAATAGACACCCTAGTAACAAGAGCCATAGTACCTCTCAAGTATTATAAAAGTTTAGGCACACATATTTTAGTAATTAGTATAATAATAATAGAGGAGAGACATGAGTAACTTGGTATGAGGATGTCATCGAAAATGTATATGAGAGTTGGTGTCTTGTGTAGACAGTAAAAAGACTTAAGTAAGGCATCATATTGGGAGTATTCAAATTGGACAAGGGTGTGCTAATAAAACACATGATGGAGAAAGTATGCAAGTGTTCCTTGCAAGAAAATGGTTAAATTTTTTTGGTGATTACAAGAACTGAAACAGATAAATGAGGTAGTATCCTAGCGGTATTTTGTATAGTATCCTAGGTAGCAAGTGCCAGTGAGTTAAGTATATTCATGACCTAGAACTATAGTATATCACTATTATTTGGTAACCCTCAGTATTTAAATATCTTGACTAGGTTGATTATTAGTGAATGCTTAGTGTGAGATGGAATAGGCCACATGTGGCATAGCATATTACCCGCACTAATATAGGAAGACACCCAGCAAAGTAGGGACTAAAATTTATGATAGTTAGAGGCTATATCCAAGAATGATTTCTCTTTTAGTAAAATGGTAGGATTGTATGTTACATAATAGGACTATTTTAGACTGTGATTGATGGAGTTTGACCATAATAAAATTTGTTTGAATTTGTATGACTGACCCAAGAGAGAGTGGTGAAAGTTTTAATTTTGAGAACAAAATTCTGCTAAGGGGGGTAGACTTGTCACTACCATATTTCTAGAAAAGGATATTTTAGTCATTTGGTAATTAAATAAATATTATACATGTCGAATAATTATTTATTGTATTATTTATTTATTGTTAGCATGTTAGATTTATTTTTTGGACTTGTGTTAGTGGACCTAACTAGTTTAGATTAGATCCATGGACCAACATTTATAATTAGTTAGAATTAAGCCCAATTAGAAGCCCATTCATTAGGAGGATGATTAATTATGTTAAATCCATTAGACTAGAACCTTTATTCCTTAATTAATTTCTTTATGAGAGGCCCCAAGAGGTATTTTAGACTTTACATGGTAGCTTGAGGGAGGGGGCAAGAGAGGCCTATATAAAGGGGGTGAAAACTTTCTCTCTCTTTATTTTTTATTCCAAATCTAGATCTAGAATTTTTCTCAACCAAATTTCTTCATCCCTACATCAATTTCCACCCAAATTCCTTTCCTATTCTTAATTGGAGGCTACTAGAGCAAGGATCTACAAGGAGGAGTAATGATCTACAAGTTGGAGGCATTTTGGGGATTTTTATTGGAAATCCATCACCCAATATGTACAATTCAATTTTCCTCCTTTAATTAGACTCTAAATCTATGATTTAATCATAAGGAACTACCTACATGCATAGGCTACCCATAGGAATTGGAATTATATTCATAGGAGGCCTATGGAGAAAGTTATGTGTATTTTTGTGTCAATTTTGGGGGAATTTTGTGATTGGCACATATTGTGTTTGTCAATTGGTCAATTAGACTAAATTGACATGTGTTTGATTGTGTGTGGCTAGTGTCGTGTCCACAATTGGATACGTATAGGCCGTATCTCGTCAATTTGGAGATATAAGTTGATTATGGGATTTTCCTCCGACACGGGGATTTGTGCATGTCATATTTTGACATGGACACGTAGATATGTAATTGACTCTTCGTATTATTCATATATACTATTTTAGACTAGCTTGTGTCCTTCGGGGTACGTTTGGTTGTGTGGTGGACTCGTATCGCAAGCATGTTTGTTGCTTTGCATAGTAGATTTAATGTGTATTGTTCATAGCTATATATATATATATATATATATATATATATATATATATATATATATATATTATATATATATATATATATATATATATATATATATATAGATGTATGTTGGTGGTTATATATGTATATATGCATGTGTATATACATATAGATATATTGATAAGAACTTGTATATATGTATATGTATATGTGTTTATATATATATGTATATATGCATGAGAGTATATGTATATATGTGTGTGTATAAATATCTAATTAGGTGTATAGATATGAGTGTATCTGTATATATGGTTATATCTATGTATATGTGTATGTTTACATATATGTATGTATGTATGTATGAGTATATATATATATATATATATATATATATATATATATATATATATATATATATATATATAAATATATATATATATATATATATATATATATATATATATATATTGTATATGTATTGTGTTGTGTATATGTGTTGTGTGTATGTGTTGGTTAGTGATAGCTATATTGTATATGTTTATCTATATATGAATAGATATGTATATAGGTTTATGCAAGTGTATGTGTGTGTTGCTTTGAGAGTTTGTGCACCAATTTTGAGAGAGTGAGTGTGTGCATAGATGTATCTAGTCGTGTGTGAGAGAGAGTGGTTATACATATATATGTATATAGTTATATATAAGTGTATTGATATATATAAAGGTGGTTGTGTGTGTGTGTGCAGTGTATGGAGAGAGGCAGCAGTGTGCAGCAACATCGTGCTGCAGCAGTAGCAAGGCAGCGCGTGCAGCAGCAGCGAGGCAGCACGTGCAGCAACAACAACAGCGAGCTACAGCAGCAGCAGTAGCGTGTGCAGCTGCAACTAGCGCATGTAGCAGCAGCAGCGTGTGCAACTGCGGCGAGCGCGTGCAGCAGCAGCTGCAGAGGCAGTGCAGCGCTGCAGTGAGCAGCATCCTCAGCATGTGCATCAGCGAGTAGAAGCTACATCACAACGATGCATTGGGCAGCGGTATGTTAGAGTAGGTAAGAGGTGAGGACAGTTAGTTTTAGTAATGGTTTAGCTAGTAGGTTACTGTTACCTATTAGTTTGTTGATAATTAGTAGATTTGGTTAGTAGTTCAGTTTAGTGGTTAGTAGATATAGCTAGTAGTATAATAGTTAGTTTAATGCTTTGTTAGTGGAATACTTAGCCTAGTAGCTATTTTAGTATATCTATCTATGTATGTAAGTTATTGGTAAGTAACTATATGTAGATATGTAGTATTGAATTAATGAGTTATTATGTAGGTTTATATATCTATGTACTAGTATATAATATATTTTAGTAATTAGTATATATGTTAGCATATAGTTTAGTTTGGGGGTATTAGCTATATATTAGCTATATGCACTAAGATTTGAATTACCTTGGGATACCAAGGTAATGTCAAGGTAATGGATCGATACTCAAGGTATTGAGTTTGAGTATCGAGATGGGTATGTAGGTAGTGAGATACGCTTTGGTTCAAAGCCAAGGTATCCTATTTGCATTAATTAGCTATAGTACTATATGTATTGACTTGTATATATATATATATATATATATATATATATATATATATATATATATATATATATATATATATATATATATATATATATATATATATATTACTATTTTTATATATTAAAACTTCCGTATCTTAGGATACGACATCTTGTTGGTTTTTTAGTATCTTAGAATAGCTAGTGTGGCCTAGTTGCATAGTGTATGGACCTAATATCCTAGAGATAGACTCATACAACATAGAAATAGCTAGTTTGACCTAGAGTTGACCTAGTTTGACTGTTTTGATTTATAAATGGCTTCATGACCTAGAATTAAACTAGTTTAACTTAATTTCATTCCAACAACTTGTATTAATGTAATATTCCATATATTGGTCTGTGTGACACCAGTTTAGACATAGTTTGACATTCATTGCTCTGGACCACAGGTGAGTATATTCTTTGATAGTTTTTTATTTATGATATCCTCTATGTCTCTTGTATCTAGTATAGATATCCTTGATTTCTTGATACGATGGTTACACGAATTGGTATATCCGAATCTCGTCATGAGATATTATTCCTTGGTATATATGGTGTATCTAGTGCAAGCCTTATTTTCTTGTTCTTCTTGTACATGTACATACATTAGTTCATGAGGAGAGTAGCGCCCTTCTTATGGAAACCCGTGGCATGATGTACCTTGGTTGGATCTACTATACTAGTCGGGGGCGGGAAGTATGTACTATAAATATGTGATCATACCCTCCCTGTGCATGTCTTGTTCCTTGTGAGTGTTGATCATACACCACACGTATGATTAACCAGGCCATTTTACTCTTGTGCATGTTCCCAAGCCGATCACATATTAAAGCTGGTACTCACTCACTTAGTCATTAGTTTCTTGTTCATTCCATATTGCTTATTCTTGTATTTATTTCCAGTATTTCTTTTATTGCGTATCTCTTGTATATGTATATGGAATATTGTATATTAACATCTATTTACTGTTACATTATTTATATCATTGATTAGAACTGCTGTTAGAGATGTACTTCACTTCATTCCTGACTGATTTTTTTTCCAGAGGATCCCGAGGATTGGTGTCCGACATTCTATGGACCTCGACCTATAGATGGTGCATACTTGGACCACTAGTTCTGGAGTGATTGTCGGGAGGTTTATCCGGATCACTAGTCTTTCATAGTTAGTTCTCTTTAGCATTTTTGTACCAGATTTGTTTCCGGCATATAGTTTGAGATTTGGGTATTGTTTTAATTATTGTTGTTATATATTTTTGACTGTATAGTTATGTTAGACTTTTTTGATATCTTATCGTGCTATAGAATTGTGATTGAGTAATGTGTTAAATTAAGTTTATTACTCTCTTCTTGGAGTTGAGGTATTATTGGAGGATTATGAATTATTGTGAGATAATTATATAGTATAGTTGACTAAGACAGCGTTCTACCGCCGATTCTGTGGCGTAGGCTGGACGTTGTTTACTACTTGCATCCCTACAGCGGGTGCGGGTTGTGACAAAGTTGCATTGTCAACTTGAGCTAAAATTTTATATGAAGATATTAAACGGTGGTTACGAATGTTATCAAGTAAGATAAGATCGAGGAAATTAAGTCATTTTAATTTTGAGAATTTTTCTTAGAAGAATAATTATGATGATGAGGATTTAACTTTAAATATATAAATGCCTTATAGAATAAATTTTGAAATTTTGATATTGCGTACCAAATATTTATAATTTGAGCACATAATTTAAATTTTGAATATTGGAGATTAAATCAACGATTTAAATTTTGAGGATAAAAATAGAATTTTAAACATGAACATTGATGGATTGAATTAAATTTTTTAAAATTTGATGATTTGAATTAAAAGTTAAATTTTGATTGTTGGATCACCTATTTGAAATGTTTAGGATGGAAATTGAATTTTAAATTTGAAGGGTATGAAATTCTTAAGTTGAAAATTGGAATAAGATTTGATTAGAGTAGTTTATTATTTAAAATCTAAAGGAGATTATGATAGTTGGAAATCGTGATTTAAAATTTGATGTAGGTTATTTAAATCTTGACGATGTCATATAGATTTGACTTAAATTTGGATGTTAATTATTTGAAAATCAAGAAGAGATTACGATAGGTTGAATTTTGATTTAAATAGTGGTTATTTTAATTTTGAAGAAATTATGATGGATTTGAATAGATTTTGTCATTTAAATTTTTGAGAAGATTGAGGTTGACTTACCTTAGATACGAATGTGAAGGATTTAACAAATCATGCCTTATTTTTAATTTTGAGGACAAATTCTTGTAAGTTATGTAGATTGTAAATCCCTCATAAAAAATAGGTATTTTATATTTATTATAATTATTTTAGATTATTTTTAATCGATTAAAGTTTAATTATTGCATTAGGATACTTCACCATAGTTTGAACATTAATGATATAGGACGACCCCAAAATCTACAATGGCCTTCGTAAGAAATAGTCTACACGGGAGACACTACTTGTGGGATCTTTCCGTGACTCAGAATTCTATCATTTAGCATTAGTATGTCACTAGTGTAACAACTATAGTTTATTGTATTTATTATTTAGATATATATATATATATATATATATATATATATATATATATATATATATATATATATATATATATATATATATATATATATATAAATTCATTTGTGGTTATTTTCTAATCCAACATTCTTTAATAAGCAACTCATAATTCCTCCATACCAAATTAGGCCACTTTCCTCTTTTATAGAATTTATTTATTTATTAATTATTCTCTTAGAAGTCCAATCAAATTCTAATTACCAAAGCTTTACCTTAGATTTGCATATTAATTGTCCATTAATTATTCCCTTAGAAGCCCAATCAAATTTCATCTACCAAAGATTTACCTTAGATTGCATATTAATTATCCATTATTATATTTCCTTAAAGTAAAATGAAATCTTATTCATTAGTTAGTTATTGATTACTTGTTGACTATTTAATAACTAACAAACTAATTAGAAAACCTCCTAATAAATAACTACCCATTCTAATCCTACCCCCTCTCCCAACCCCGCGGTCCCTCTCTCCTAAACCCGCGAACAACCCAAGCCGACCCCCTCTCTCTCTCTCTCTCTATATATATATATATATATATATATATATATATATATATATATATATATATATATATATATATATATATATATATATATATATATATATATAATCGTCTTTTCATATCTCCTTCTAAAAACCGTAACCTAAAATCTCCTCTACAAAACCCTAACTTTCTCTCCTTCCTCCGTCAGCCTAGCCGCCACCTCCATTACCAAGGCCGACCCCCCCTCACGTGGACACCATACCACCTCCTCCATCCAAGAACCCTATCATCTCCTTAATTCTTCTTATAGTAAGTTTCTTTAATCCTTCTTTCCTTCCTTCTTCAATATCTTCTTGATTTATGAATATATATAGATTATATATATGTGTGATGATTTAAATATTGTTTTATTGTAAGGAACTTATGCAACCCTTGAACCCTAATTTTGAGGTTCAATCCAAAACTTTTGTGCATGCATGAAACCTCCTTCAAAATTCTCTTTAAATATTGTTAATAAATTTATATAGATGTTATTAGTAGAAAATATATTTAGTTTTTATAAATAATTCCAGATTTATAATTTGTATTAAATTAGAGTTTGAGCATGTTTTATGGGTAGTTTGACCTAGTTTTGATGTATGCATTTTGGAGACCCTTGGACCTTGTTAGGACTTGATCATAGATAGAAAACCCTAAATTTTTTTAATAAAGTATTATTTTTTTAGAAATTATATATTCTAAAATTATATCAAAATTATATTATTTGATGATTATATTGTCATAACACCTATTTAGCACCCATTGGCATTTATACTAGCAAAGTTTGGTGTCAACCCTAATAGGATCAACTTGTAGATGCTGGAACTCTAATTATTTTTGTATAGATGAAAGAAATAGTATTTATTGTATTTATTAATGATTTTATTATATTTATTTAGATTTTATTTCTATTTATAAAAATTATAATTCTAGGTATTTTATAAAGCAAATTGACATAGTTTTGACAAAACTTGACCCCGACAGTTTCAGACTTAAAACCCGACTAAAAACCCTTATTTAGTATTTAAAAAATATATTATTATGTTTTTATTCTGATTTATGAGTATTTATTCTAGATTTAATTATTCGTTAAAAATTAATTTTTGGTGGCTAGTAGGCAACATGTTGTGACCTAGTTTTGGTTTCTTCTTGGTTTTGGACTCATAGAATTTATAGGAGGCGACCATATCACTAAAAATCCTATTTTTCCAATAAATTCCAGAATTAATAGTTTTTAATAAACAATGTTTTAAAAATGGTTTTTGATAATGTTTGATGGTTAGTAATATTTTGTTGTGGCGTTACTTGCATGTGCAACCAACGTAAGAGTATTAATTAGATAATAACTTAATTTGAATAGAAAATAAGAGTCTAATTAGTGTAATAATTAATTAGTTGGTATTCGAGACGTTTCTGTGGATAGCTCTAGACCAGATTTGTTGTGCTCGCAGCTTGGCTTGGAAGGCAAGTACACCTTGCTTGGTTGTATTGTCAATTTACATTATGCCAAGTTTTTATTTGTTAGTTGTGTGCACGCATCTTAGAGTAGAAGACTTACCCAGTATATTGTGAAGATACGAGGTATCTTCTGACTCGACACTTGGTATGGTGGTCCAACCCTTGTCCTAGTCTGGTTGTGGGGTTAGATTATTGTGAAGGTACGAGGTATCTTCTGACCTGATACTATTTTAAACACGTTCACTATCTGAGTGAGTGAGTGCAAAGACTAGCGTGTTAACTGGCCATCGGTATGTGAGTTCACATTTTGTGTTAGTAGTTGGTGTTAGTTTGAGTTCTAGATTTTTATTAACGTCGTTGCATTATGTCTGCACATCGTATACGGTTCAGATAGTTCATTGGGAGGGGATAATATGCTAGTGTGCGTATGGGATTTCTATTTCTTACTGTACTGTAAAAATGGTGCAACTTTGTAACCCCCGAGTTCTTCGGAATGCTTGGTGGGACGACCGTTATTCTATTTCTTCCCCTTCATGCGGTACTAGAGATATCTCAAGTGCATTTCACATAGATGATTAGTTACCCTATTTATTGTTTACTGCTTTACCTTCATGCATATCGATTTTTTGTGTACTTGTTATGTCCCTGTGATGACCTGGCACCCTTTCCAGGTATAGAAGATTATGATTATTTGCAAGAGCACGGATCAGGACTGCTACTTCTTTATCTTTCGAGGAGGTCTTTTCTTCGAGCCTCTTTGATCATTAGATGATATACTCATTATATTTTCTTTCATATTCTAGTTTGGTAGTGGATTTGTTTCCACCCAACTATTAGGTCTTCTCGACTGTTCCCTACTTGGTACATTGCCATATTTGGTTATTTATTACTAATTAGTTTTGTAGATGAGATTAGTATTGCCTGTGACTGGTGAAATTATATACCACTTGTGAATTATTATTTATAAAATAGTGTACGTATGTGCATGATTTCTATATATTGGATTTGCCATATACATATGGCTGACATGCTTACGTATTCCTAGTCCTACGTATTTTAGGACTGGGGCATGACATATTTTTAGTGGTAGTCCATGCAGGTCGAGAGTATATTGTCTCGGTTACGTTATTCTACCGAGCAAGCCTCCAAATAGGAATAGAGTATAGGATCTCATCCACATATTTGACTTTTCTCTTTATTTTTGTTCCGAATTCTTTAACTCACCTACCTTCCTTGACCTTGAAAATTGTACTTACTTAATTCTCTTGACATCGGTATCCTTGTTTCTTCATCTCTTCATATTTAATGTATTTTCCTAATAGTTTCTTGAGTATAGCCTCCTGCCAAAATATAGGAACCTTGTTGTTAGAATATAATTATGATAGCATACTACTAAGAAAAATAAATTAGAATATTAGCATCTCCCAAAAGTTTAGCATACCTAATGAACCCTAGCATCCAACACCTGTAAATTGATTGACCATTATCCTTTGATATATTTATGAATGACTTGAGAGTAGTATAGACACTACTAGGGTTAGTTAGAAATTTGGCCATATTGTTTGACCCTAGTATTTAGGAACCAATAGAAATCCAAGGTTGAATATTAGGACTAAACCTAACTTTTATAGTAAGATAATATAAGAGGACTATAAATTTAGATTATTGTCTTTATATTAGTAGAACGGTACCTTAGGAAACCAAGAGGAAATAAACCAATACCTTAGTAAGAGCAAGGGTATCCTACCTTCAGCTTAGTAGATCCCCTAGAACTTGTGATCATCGTTGAGTTATACTTGACTCTTCATGAGTCACCGACCATGCCATCTCATCCAACTATCTATATACTTTCCCATCTTGAGTTAATCCCACCCTCTATCATAGATTAATTGTCGTAGCTCTTTACCGAATTAAAACCTATTAAATAATTAGAACCTTTCCTTTGATCATACCTCGAACACAAAGACTAGCTTACCATATTCCTTAGGAAACCATGATATTATCAAAAGTCTCTCTATTTACTTTTATATCTTGTTTCTCCGAAACCTTAACTCTCGCTATTTATATGATGACTAAAAATTTTCCTTTATATTTCAAATTGTGCCACCTTACCCTTCTAATTATAAGCTAAGTGATTCCTTTTATGTTATGATATATAGTCTGGTAGGATTGTAGTTGTTAATCTTGAATTTTAAATTTTTGTGGTTAGTAGTTAAAACTTGATAGTTTGAATTGTTCATTTAGATTATGACTTTATGATTATCCTTTAGTTTCAAATCAAGTAATCTGTTCCACATATCTCAATACCGGTTATATCCTCTCTCACTTGAGAGCCAATAATTTCTCCATTCACAAGTTACAGTATTAGTTGATTCTTGTAAGTTGGGTACAATGCCTCACAACCTAGTATCCCATAGTCCTTTTGACCCATTAAGGAAGTGTAATTGAATGACACTAACTATATGCTAGCATAAGAAGATATTGTTTATCCAGACTATAGAACTTTAGAGGCCCATATCTTCATTTGGTCGACCAAAGACTTAGACAAGAAGTTAGTACGACAAGTGTAGAGGCACAAACACTGAACGAGACTTAGATCCTTGATGAACTTGAACTGTTTGTACCTTCACTCATCATAATCCCACGTACTTATATTATTTGGACTATCATGACTCATGCTGCTATTAAAGCCTAGTTTTGCAAGTTTATTCTTTTATCGAGCTTGTTCTTGACATATGTTTTAGTGGGAGCCCACACTATTGTCTAAATAGTCCTTTCCAATAGCCCGTTTGTCTGGGGGTGATTTACGGTACTGAACTTGAGCTGAGTGCCTAAGCTAGCCTACAAACTCCTCCAAAAGTGGAAAGTAAAACGACTATCCCGATCGGAGACGATGCTCACAGGAACTCCATGTAATCTGACAATCTATCGCATGTACATCTCCGCTAGCTTCTCCTTAGACGTTCCCACTTTAAATGGCAAAAAGTGGGCTAATTTGGTCAATGAACAAAATCGCGTCTTTTCCTCCTAGAGAACGCGGAAGCCCCGAAACAAAATCTATGGTCTCGTTCTCCCACTTCTATTCTGGGATGGGTAAAGGCTAAAGCAATTCACCTGGGCACTATCTATCTGCATTTACCTGCTGGCATACTAGACATCTGGAGACGAAGCTTGCCGTCTTTCGATTCATACCATACCACCATACGTGCTTTCTCAGATCTCGATAAATCTTGTTGGCACCTAGATGCATCGAGTACTGGGAGCGATGCGCCTCCTACAGAACCTCCTTGTGCAACTCCCCACTCCACACACATAATCTAGTACTGTGCCATAATGATCCATTATCAGCGATGGTAAAATCCTCTGATAATCTAATCTGTGCTATGATGCTCCTCAGATTCTCATCATCAAACTTCCTGGCCCTGATCCTATCCATCAGCTCAGACTGTATCTACAATCTCCACATCTGCATTTGATACCAAGATCTAGCACCTCAATCTCCAAACTCTCAAGATCGGTAAGAAAATGTCTGTCTATAGTCAAGTACATAGCCATCGGATACCTGTTCAAGGCCTCGATGACTATGTTTGCCTTCCCTGGATGGTACTGCAATGATATGTCAAAGTCCTTCATCAACTCCAACCACCTCCTCTGCCT
This sequence comes from Iris macrosiphon, assembly GCA_036927795.1. Lineage (NCBI taxonomy): Eukaryota > Viridiplantae > Streptophyta > Magnoliopsida > Asparagales > Iridaceae > Iris > Iris macrosiphon. Next base: position 142,257,737 of record JAYESA010000015.1, read on the forward strand.
CATGTTTAGCTCCTTTTTTATGAACACGTACTTCAAGCTCTTGTGGTATGTGAAGATCTTTACACGTTCTCCGCACAGTTAGTATTTCCATAGATTTAGAACAAAGATGACCGCTGCCAACTCTAAATTATGGGTGGGATAGTTCTTCTCATGTGGACATAATTGCCTGGAAGTATAGGCAATCACCTTCCCGTGCTGTTGAAGAACGCAACCCAAACCCTTTCCTGAAGCACCACTATAGATAGTGAATCTACCTGATCTCGTTGGCAACGTCAACACTGGAGCTGTAGTCAATATCTTCTTTATCTCATCAAAATTAGCCTGACAATCCTATGTCCAAACAAACTGTACATCCTTTTTGGTCTGCCTAGTCATCGGCTTTGCAATCCTAGAGAAGTCCTGTACAAACCTCCTGTAATAATCTACTAGCCCCAAAAAACTCCTGATCTCTGCCACTAAACTCGTGATAGCCCATGAATCCACTACCACGATCTTCTTCGGGTCAACTGAGATCCCGTCACCTGTCACCACATAACCATTGAATTCAACCTTGTCAAGGAAGAACTCACACTTCGAAAGCTTCCCATAAAGCTTCTCCTTCATGAGAGTCTCCAAAACTATCCTCAGGTGCTCCTTATGCTCCTCTGGTGTCTTCGATTACACAATAATGTCATCAATAAACACCACCACCATGAACATATTAAGTTACTGGTGGAACACCTTGTTCATCAGATTCATGAATACCGCCAGGCATTAGTCAACCCAAATGGCATTACCATGTACTCAAACTGGCCATTCCGAGTCCAAAAAGCTGTCTTCAGAATATCTTCCTTCTTTATTTTCACCTGGTGGTAGCCTGACCTCAAGTCTATCTTTGAAAATACCTTCTTTTTGCTCAACTGATCGAAGGGATTATCTATCCTCGACAACGGGTATTTGTTTTTTATAGTGAGGTTGTTTAGAGCCCTGTTGTCGATACACATGCATACCGACCCATACTTCTTCGGTACAAATAATACCGGAGTACCCTACGGAATTAAATTGGATCTTATGAAGCCCTTATCTTGCAATTCATCAACCTGCTTCTTCAACTCTGCCAGTTTATTGTTGTTGACCCCATAGACATGCTGTGATATCGGCTCTGCGCCTGGTACCAAGTCTATAGAGAACTCCATATCTTGATCTGGTAGCAATCCTGGCAACTCATTTGGAAAGACATCCAGGAACTCCGCTATCAAAGGATGTGGCAGCTCATTTTCTTCCACCATGGCTCCACAAAATATACCCTCGCTCTGCTTCGCTGCTCATCTGGCAATCTCGAACTCTGGCACTCCTGGTGGTCGAAATATCACTCTGCCTCTACGAAAATCTATACTAGCATGGTGCCTACTCAACCAATCCATCCCGAGTACCATAGCGTATCCCGGAAGTACCATTACGAGTAAGCACGTTCTCAACTCTCGACTTCCCAATAAAATCCTCCGATCCTTACAAAAATTATTGACTAGGATAATGCCTCCCCTATTCGTGTTCTTGCAAGTCCTAGCCAAGGGTTCCGCCTCTAAACAATACTTAAGAGAAAAATATACAGATACAAAATTATGGAAAGCACCAGAATCGAATAAAGTAAATGCTTGAATAGAATTGAGAAGAACTGAACCTGTAATCATGTCTCCCTCTAGCTCGGTCTCCTCAACCGTCATGGCGAAAGTTCGCCCCTGAGGTGCACCTCTTTGCTGCTGCTGGTGCTGGGCGAACCTCTGCTATTGTGATGGAAGTGAAGGTCCCCTCTTCTGAACTACAGGTGGCCCGCTAGTGCTCCCTGAACCGGTGCTCTAGTTGGTCATTCCTGAGTTGGATGATCTAGACAATCGCTCAGCTGGTGGCCGGGTGACGTACAGAAAAGGCACACTCCCAACCTCTTTCGACAAACCTCCCCGGTATGTCCAAGATTTCCATAGAATACACAATGAATGGCCTGTTGTGCCTGCCTCTGTGGCTATTGCTGGTGCTGACCATAAACTAGTGCCTAGTGTTGCTGGTCATGGTGCTGAAATGGTCTCTGTTGCTGCTGAAAGTGAGGACACTCGGACGGTCCCGCACTACCACTCGCTCCTCCAGAATCGTCGTATCCTCTCTTAGGACTGAGGTCCAGACAATCCTCAGTAATCGAGAATCCATCAAAATGCCCTTAAAGGTAGCAGTGCGACGTCCAGAAGTACGAGACTTGATCTCTCTCATCAGCCCCTTCCTGAACTTTTGGGCTCGATCTCCTAGGTCTCGAATCATCGACGGTACAAAATGACTCAAGCGGCAAAACTCTGCAGCGTACTCGTCGACTGATATGCTCCCTTGGACCAAGTCAGGAAACTGAATCTCCAAGGCTTCTAAGGCTACGTCAGGAAAGAACTTCTCCTTGAAGAGCTCCTTGAAGGCCTCCCAAGTAAGTCCTCGAACAACAAGTCTCGTCTCCGTACGATACCAAGTGAGTGCAATATCGAATATCAGACTGCCGACGACCTCAATCTGCTGGCTCTTTTGAATCTGAGCCAAATTGAGGTTCCTCTCTATGTCTTCCAACCAGTCGTTGACATCGAGTATTCCCTCGATGCCCTTGAACTCCCGAGGTGACATCCACTTGAATTCTACTATAGTGCCTAACCTCTGCTGGTGTTGTTGGCCTTGGTGCTGCTGTTGCTGGGCGAATCTCTCTACTGCATGTTGAGCCACCTGGTGAGCATTCTCCGTGCTCTCGCTCATCAGCTCTGTTTGTGCTTGGTGCGCCTCTGCCTGCACCCTCTGCGCCTCCGCCTGAACTCGCTGAGCCTCTGCTGACATCCTCTGTGCATATACCATTCCCTGGATCAGTGCAGACATCTATGTCCCGTCAGCAGGAACACCTCCTGGAAATAGAATTTCTGGTGGTGATGGAAGGTCCTCTGTAACAGGTGGAACAACCCTCCGGACAGGGGATGGAGGAGGACCCCCGAAGGCTGATAAAACTCCTACATGAGCAGGTAAAGTAGGAGAAGCAACTCCAGCTGTCAGAGTAGCAGGTCGAGAGGTGGTAGACCTCTCGGAAGTTACGGGTCCCGATCTTTGTGACCTGGTGTTTAGCGGCATCCTGAAGACAGATCAAAATAAGAAGAAGTCAATTAAGGCAAAAGATACAATATCATCAAAGAAGGACAGTAAAATTTAAAAGAAGTAATCATTCAGAATGGTAAGGATAGAAAAAATCAAATAAATTTGAAAATTTTCCTAGTTGTAATTGAGTATACTCTCATCTTATATCCTATATCCTATATCCTATAGCAGGCTCGTAATAGCACTCTAAGTCTGAGCACTACTACGATATCGAACTAGTTACGACTTCGACTTACTCGTCGACCTACATGGGCCACCATAAAAACGTTTCTTGACCCGTAACTAAAATTCAGGCATGAGTCATGGGTACGTCCAGCCTACGCCGCAGCATCGGCGGTAGAATATTGTCTAGGCCATAATAATACCTATCACCTCTCACAATGATATATATAACCTGTCAATGATCTCAACTCCATAAGGATGACAAGATGAATATAAATATGAAAATAATAATAATACTCAATCAAATAATTCTATGCGGAAGAAAAATGGCACGATAATGATATAAAAGAAAAGAGAAGTCAAAAAATATATATCACACATCCACGAGTCTAGAGTCTAAACATCCTCCAAAAGGGAGGGCTGTCCTTGCAGTTGGTTTTCCCACGAAATGCATCATTCTACTAAACATTTAAGAACGTATTATCACGCCCCGAGGCGTCCCCCGAGTCGTGATCGCCGTGCGGGCCTGGAGTTGCGCCCGCACAAGGCTTTAATGATTTGCATAGCAAGCACATATTCAGAGTACGCAGATAAATTGAAACACATATTTGAAACATAGAAAAGTTCTCTTTATTGATAATGAACATCTATTACAAACTCTTGAACGAGTCAGCTAATATGCCGAACGGCTTACAAAAGGGTTGACTCAAAATGAGATAGCAGTCCTGTACATTACATCCTTTTATAAACTCAAAACGATAAAGACCTCCAGGCTGGAGGATCGCTTTGCCACGGAGCTGCATTTCTGTATGAAGAGTTGCAGGCTCCTGACTCCAAAATGCTTCGGGGGCGCGGTGAAGATGCGCCAACAATTGGACTGGATCGGGTAGACGACTTCGGCTCCTCGCTCGGTTCGCCTTGGTGCGGAGAACCTGTTTCAACGAGGGTCAGCATATCGAAACATGCTGGTGAAGGCGAGCTAGCCTGACTATACCAATCAACACATTGTTTAGTGAAGCATGCATATTTTGTGGGTTTCTATCTTGCCTTAGTTCATTTACAAGTAAGCAGCATATTGAATTTACTGAAATGAACGTACCACCGTTCGGTGGATTTTACCTGCCCGTCTGAATTACCTGCACAATACTTACCATGCCTTCCCTGAAACGAAGACACAAGTTAGTATGCAACAGGTTTAAATATACACAGGGATCACTGGCTTGATGCCATGAAGGGACGGGTTATAGTCTCAAGACACAAATGATATACACCGCAGGTGGCGAGCCCCGCTGCATAACACTTTGCCCCATAACATACGACTATACATACGTTCCGTCCGGATCGGATCGGTCCCGGTGCCCCGGTGACCGTCCGCGGAACTCATAACATACCTTGTGCACAAGTCGTCCTTGATCGAGAATACTTATAGAATTTGTTCCATAGCATACAGTTTTGCATAGTCATCCTGACAGTTTATTTCATAACAAGCATATATTTCCATACTTAGCACGATTCATAGAACAGTTATAGACGAACTAGCATACATGATGATAACCGTTCACAAGTTTGTTGACAAGCATAATAACCAAGTTATTCTCTTTTATCTTGGTTTCTTTTATTATTATTTGGTATCGTTTGATCGGGGCGAAGGAGTGAGGCTGGAAGCAGGGCTAGCTAATCGGGTTGGTAGCCACTCACTTAGATTTTGGAAGGGAGAAGGAAAGAGGCGCTTCACGACTCCGCTTGTAAGCCGCCTACTGCTCGTTCACCTGCACACGAACAGCTCGATTAATATTTCTTCCTCTCTTTCCAATCTCGGAATTGAAGTGCAGTTCAATGAACGAAAATAATGAAAACCATCGAAACCGTTCAAGGAAAACAAGCAAATCCCAAAACCAACTCAAAGTACGAAAGCAACAAGCGACATCGAAAACCGAGGCAATAAAAGATAGCAGCGGAGAGGTCCCTCCTGACTCTGCCGCTAAGCCGATCCCGGGGGCGCAGTCCACTGAATATGGGAATCGATTCCGAAGAAACAAATCCATAACGAGGACGAGTTCTTAATTCAATCTATCCCGATCGAACGATACCGTCTTGTGTTTCTTAGCCGCGCTCTCCGCACCGGGAGAACGGGGCGCTACATCCTACCCAACCAATTGGAAGTTTCGTCCCGAAACTTAAGAATAGAACCAACCGTTAGGGGTTATTGGGTTGAGGCAGGAGCTTAGAGGGGAGTGGACAATCCCGAGCTACGTGGCCAGGCCCGCCACAGTTGAAGCATAGACCTTTTCTGCTGTAACATCTCTCCGTAGAGTGTCCTTGTCTTTTACAGAAATCACAGAATGGTCTCGGGTTTCCTTTGTGGCGACCACCGTCTTTATGTCGTTTTGCAGCATTGTTTCCTCCATCGTCGCTTTGGCGTTTGTGACTGGATGTATGCACGGCGCCGACAGAAACGTGAGGATTTTGTGGTTCGAGAGATAGGGCGTGATTCATGACTTCACGCATTGTTCCGTACTGATTATTGACCACGTGCGAATGGATGGCAGGACGGAGACCACCTTCAAACCTTCTAGCTCGACTCGCTGCATCAGGTAAATAGGCCCTAGCGAATTTGGAGAGTCGGTTGAATTCGACAGAATACTGCTTCACAGTCAAACTGCCCTGCCTCAGTTGCACGAAATCATTCTCCATTTTACGCTGTACTGGAGGGGGTATAAACTCCTCTTCAAATGCGGCACGAAAGGTCGTCCACGAGATCGCCTCCTCTCCGTGATCAAATTGGAGAGATCGTCGATGCACGTCCCACCAATCGTGTGCGTTGAGGCGGAGCTGTAGTTGCGCGTAGGAGACGCGCTTCTCTTCGGGGACCTCTAGCAGAGCGAAGTGATCTTCAATCTCGGCTAGCCAATCTAGAGCTACCACTGGGTCCTCAGTTCCGTTGAATGGGGTGTTGCAGACTTTCTTGAAATGGCCCAAGTTGAAGGCAGTCACGTCCCTCGGCCTTGGAATTTGAGGCGTCTCCACTTCAAGCACGGGCTGTTCCACCGGAGTCGTTGCTGTTGCGGCGGAATGGTTGGCAGCCAAAGTCTGAACAATTTGTTGCAGGGCATCGACCTGCTTCTGTTGGACTGAGAATCGGGTCTCTAGATTACTCTCGAGCTTAGATTGGCGAGCATCGTCTCGTTGTCGTTGCGATTCTAACATTTGCATTACCCGCTCAAGCGGGTCGACTTGAGACATGCCTCTTTGGCTTCGAGAGCTTCCCGAATTGCCCGAACTGCTTTCTTGTGTTTCGATCGGTGGTTGCGCTACAGATTGCGCTGGATCCATTCCTTCAAAAGAAGGTAAATTACATTAGGATCATAATGTATTATGGACTTATTGCATGAATGTATCTTATTTTGGCCTAGCGAGTTCAAGAGTTCGCACAGGAATTTGATCGTTAAAGGAACTTTTCCAGCACGAAGTCTAAGGAACTTTGAATCTGTGCTCTGATACCACTATGTCACGCCCCAAGGCGTCCCCCGAGTCGTGACCGCCGTGCGGGCCTGGAGTTGCGCCCGCACAAGGCTTTAATGATTTGCATAGCAAGCACATATTCAGAGTACGCAGATAAATTGAAACACAGATTTGAAACATAGAAAAGTTCTCTTTATTGATAATGAACATCTATTACAAACTCTTGAACGAGTCAGCTAATATGCCGAACGGCTTACAAAAGGGTTGACTCAAAATGAGATAGCAGTCCTGTACATTACATCCTTTTATAAACTCAAAACGATAAAGACCTCCAGGCTGGAGGATCGCTTTGCCACGGAGCTGCATTTCTGTATGAAGAGTTGCAGGCTCCTGACTCCAAAATGCTTCGGGGGCGCGGTGAAGATGCGCCAACAGTTGGACTGGATCGGGTAGACGACTTCGGCTCCTCGCTCGGTTCGCCTTGGTGCGGAGAACCTGTTTCAACGAAGGTCAGCATATCGAAACATGCTGGTGAAGGCGAGCTAGCCTGACTATACCAATCAACACATTGTTTAGTGAAGCATGCATATTTTGTGGGTTTCTATCTTGCCTTAGTTCATTTACAAGTAAGCAGCATATTGAATTTACTGAAATGAACGTGCCACCGTTCGGTGGATTTTACCTGCCCGTCTGAATTACCTGCACAATACTTACCATGCCTTCCCTGAAACGAAGACACAAGTTAGTATGCAACAGGTTTAAATATACACAGGGATCACTGGCTTGATGCCACGAAGGGACGGGTTATAGTCTCAAGACACAAATAATATACACCGCAGGTGGCGAGCCCCGCTGCATAACACTTTGCCCCATAACATACGACTATACATACGTTCCGTCCGGATCGGATCGGTCCCGGCGCCCCGGTGACCGTCCGCGGAACTCATAACATACCTTGTGCACAAGTCGTCCTTGATCGAGAATACTCATAGAATTTGTTCCATAGCATACAGTTTTGCATAGTCATCCTGACAGTTTATTTCATAACAAGCATATATTTCCATACTTAGCACGATTCATAGAACAGTTATAGACGAACTAGCATACAGGATGATAACCGTTCACAAGTTTGTTGACAAGCATAATAACCAAGTTATTCTCTTTTATCTTGGTTTCTTTTATTATTATTTGGTATCGTTTGATCGGGGCGAAGGAGTGAGGCTGGAAGCAGGGCTAGCTAATCGGGTTGGTAGCCACTCACTTAGATTTTGGAAGGGAGAAGGAAAGAGGCGCTTCACGACTCCGCTTGTAAGCCGCCTACTGCTCGTTCACCTGCACACGAACAGCTCGATTAATATTTCTTCCTCTCTTTCCAATCTCGGAATTAAAGTGCAGTTCAATGAACGAAAACAATGAAAACCATCGAAACCGTTCAAGGAAAACAAGCAAATCCCAAAACCAACTCAAAGCACGAAAGCAACAAGCGACATCGAAAACCGAGGCAATAAAAGATAGCAGCGGAGAGGTCCCTCCTGACTCTGCCGCTAAGCCGATCTCGGGGGCGCAGTCCACTGAATATGGGAATCGATTCCGAAGAAACAAATCCATAACGAGGACGAGTTCTTAATTCAATCTATCCCGATCGAACGATACCGTCTTGTGTTTCTTAGCCGCGCTCTCCGCACCGGGAGAACGGGGCGCTACACGTATATCCATCATTTTTTTCTTCCCTATATAATAAAAAAGTTTTACTCTATCAGGATGGATGGAATACTCATGTCCAGTCGGGTTGAGTGTCTGAGATATATAGGCATGCAACAATTTATACAAAGTTTTTAATTAATTTTTGTATACATTTTGTGGGGTCTTGACACCAACTGATATACCTGTAATATCATATTTTCATCCGTCATGAACACATTATCAATATCTTTTATATCAAAATCAGGAACTGGATCAAACTAATAAAATTTATTGATGACAACAATATTTAAATGTATCAATTTTTCTCTTAGAAACACCACTTATTGATGCTCTTCTTTTTGTTCAATTTCAACCTTAAGATTTGAGTAAAATTCTATGATTATTGTTTGAGAGATTTTCCTAAGACATGATTTGTTCAGTTTCTCCAACTGGTAGAATTTTAAAACATTCAAAAAAACCTTCATTTTCGACATCAGCCATCTTAATGGATCTTTCAGGTATAACATGCTTATTTTTGAAATATTTTTATAAGTCTTCTTAGATTTAGAGTCAATAATTTTTTTTACCTCCTCTTCCTACTTGGCCTTCTTGGCAGATGGCTCCGCCTCTTCATCTCCCTCCTCTGATAAGGATTCAGAATCCTTAGAGTCTAATATTGACTCTGTATCAGTTACAACCTTTGCCTTTGATTTATTAGGTCGTCGTTCTGTATGAGTTGAGTCTTCGGATTCTATATCGAAAATAGATTTTCTGGCCTTTGGCGGTGCCGGTGCTTTTTTCGTCTTTTTTGCAGGTGGCTCGGCTGCCTCTGAATCTGATTCTGATTCAGATTCATTTGACTCTGATATTTCTGAGTCCGATGTCTCTTTGTACTCTGTCTTGGATTTAGATTTTTTATTCTCTTTCTCTGTTTGAGTAGGCGGTGTCGGTGCCTCTATCGACACATGAGAACCCGAAGTCTCTGCTGCTGACGCCTTTGTCCCCGTTGTCATGACCTGTACCCAAAATTTGGGCATGAGTCGTGGATACGTCCAGCCTACGCCGTAGCATCGGCGGTTGAACGCTGTCTTGGTCACAATACTACCTATCACCTCTCACAATGATATATATAACATGTCAATGATCTCAACTCCATAAGGAGGACAAGATGAATATAAATATGACAATAATAACAATACTCAATCACATAATTCTATAAGGAAGAGAAATGGCACGATAATGATATAAAGGAAAAGAGAAGTCAAAAAAATATACATTATACATCCACGAGTCTAGAGTCTAAACATGAACATAAGAAATCCAAATAAAATATACAACTCAAGGTATCTCAAGTATATAATCCAACTATAAATGAATGCTAGACTCTAAGTCCCTACTAATGGATCCAAAACTGGAATGGAATCCTTCTGAAGATCTTGGGTGAAAACTTCGTCTACTCCGGGTCTGTAATAAGTGGGGCAGAAAGCCTCGAGATCCTCTGAAAATATACAATCAAGATTGGAGCGAAGCACATAAACTAACAGCAGTTCCATTAATTTAACCAAGACTATAAAATAGTAAGCAATGAAAATATAAGATAGAAAAAATACTGGAAAATAAGAAAACTGCTACGCAGATAATCATCTCACAAGTAATAATGAACTGTAAATAAATAAGGAATAACTCCATCAGCAGGTGTAAATTGGAAAAAAGATATGAATAACTACTAACTGCCTTAAAATATTAATTATTATGTGATCGGCTTGGGACGTATCAGGCTCTACCATATATGATTGGTTATGCACAATTACTGTAAGGGATCAGGTCAATCAAGTATGGTTGACTATGCACAAGTATATGTAAGGGGATCATGCCAATCATATACGGGAAGCTTTGCACAAGTAATATGGTCAGGCTACACACCCTCGTGTAGATGAGGGTAAGCTATGCACAAGTAGGTGGTGTATGATCACATAATCAACTAATACTTTCATATCCCCGGTTAGTACAATGGATCTAATCATGACTCCTCATGACTGGTATCTATGATACTAACCCGTGTATCCACTGTGACAAAAATCAAGCATAACACTACATACTAGAATTATAAAAATTATCAAAATAAGGAAACTGTCAGAGAATATACTCGCTTGTGGTCCTGGGCAAGGTGTGAGGATCGACGTCCAAAATAGATTCACAAAGACCTAAATATCAAATACTAATGTTAATTGGGTCAAATTAAGGATGATCATGATTAACTAACTAATAATGATTTTTTAGGCCATGTCTGAGTCAAACTAGGTTAACTAGGTCCACTTAGTCAAACTCTAAATCATAATAGTCTATAATAGTCAATATCTAACTAACTAGTTATTACCTACTCATACTAGTGGTACCAAGGTATTCTAACCATATAAGTTATTATCTAATAATACTAGTCAATAGATGGGTTAGTACTAGCTAGTATCTTAACTAATACTACTTGTATTAATAACTAATACAAACTTATACTATGATACCAATACTAGCCTACACTAACTTATACTGACTCAAGTAGCTATTACTAACTACCTTACTACACCTGATACATTACCTACTCTGGAATACCCCACCAATCTAGCTTGTATTACACACTAACTGATACACCCCCTATTAACTGATATCTCAAAGCCCCCTTATTGTTGTACATTGACATACACTCATATAGATGCTCTTGATTTCCAGTTCTAGTATATACTTACCTGTATACACTAGTTCCAAATTGATTTCCAATTATCTACGCTTACCTGATCAACTTGCCTACAGCTACTACTAATCTCCCTTCCATCTGAAACACCTGAATATTGCCCAATTACAGTGGTTACCCCCACTACACCACATGTAGTTGCAATGCCAGCCTAACCCCCAGTTCTCCAATACTCCCTTCTTGCTACCCAACTGGACACCCCTTCAAACATACAGTCTCACTCCAAGCTTGTTATTGCTGATACAAGGCAACACCTTTATGTGCCTGAAATGCACAAGGGTGCATTGCAGTGCACACCTGACCACTCGGGTCTGCACTTATACTTCTGTTGTTGTATTACTGCTAACATCCTCCAAACCAACACAGACACTATCACAATAACTGATACCCGACTCCTAACACTTGTAGTGTACTGGATACCCGAGTCCCCCCTTGCCTCGAGTCCAGGCTACTGCTGCCACTGCATCACTCATTACCTGCTGCTGACCTAAGTTTAATAAACCAGTGCACCAATGTGCACTGACACACCTTGCTGTTGCAGATCATTAACACCACACAATACACACTAGTCTATTACACTACACCACAGACATCTAACCATCTCTCCTCCCATCAATCTATATGCACACACTCACATGAATACTTAACCACATATATATACATATATATAATGCATACATATCTATATATAACCCACACTAATATTTAAGCAAACACCTTAACTGTATACACTTAGGAAATCATGATACACACCTCAATAAAGAATCAAACCACCAAATTCTCCATAATAAACATTCCTACACATCAATTACATTATATAATAACTATTAGAACTAGTTACAATAGGTATTGAAGATAATTGCACAAAATCAGACAAAATGAGCTCCGTATCGCAAAGTATCACACCGTATCGCGATATAGCCTACTCGTATCCAATTGTGGACACATAGCTAGTCCCTCAACCCCGATCTAAGTCCAAATAGCTTAGATTTAGCTCTTGACACACACTTGGCTCGTAACTCCCCCAAATTGCATACAAAAACCTATGTAGAAGTGTCCACACACAACAATTAGGCCTAGAACTTCATTCTATAGGTAACCCTATGCCATTGGGGTGTTCCTAAGGGTAAAATGCATGATTTAGAACCTAATTAGAAGAAAAAAATTCAGAATTTATTAATTGGGAGATGGATTCCCAATGCAAAGCCAATTGGACAAGAAGTAGACACGAGCTCCTAGCCAAACTTCTTCTTCTCCAAAGCTTCTTACAATCCAAGATCCTTGTGATCCTTTGATGGTGAGAATGAGAGGAATTGAGTATTGATTTGGGTGGGTTTTGATGGAGGAATGAACTATTGGGGAAGAACCCTAATTTGAAAATAAAGGGGATAAAACAATAAGAGGAGAGAGAGAGAGAGAGAGAGAGAGACCCCCTCCCCTAATTAGGGCCGGCCCCCTATTCCCCCTTCCTCAAGCAATGTACAATGACCCCTATACCCCTATTGGTTTGTCATGAAGAAAATGGTTAGCTAGGAAGCTTCTAATCCTAATAAAGATTAAGTCTAATCCTTAATTAATGAGATTGGCTAGCTAGTTTGGGTCCAATGTGACTAGTCTCATAAATAGGTTAAGTTGTCATGTCAAGTTGGTTAGGTCCACTAGGGTCTAGTCTAGTCAATTAGTCTAATCACTAACCACTAATAACAAACTAGTAACATAATATAGCATGCATATTTATATAAATAAATATTTTACACAATAATTATAATAATTCTAAAAAAAATATTCTTATTCTAGAAATGTGGTAGTGACATCCGCTGTCGTCTCTGCCGCCTCTGCCCTGGCGACCTCTATCCTAGTTGCCTCTACCCTTGCGGCCTTTGCCATCGCCGCCATTATCGCTTTCCTTCTTCCTCATATATTCTTACCCTTTGGAAACGATATTTTCTCTGCTTTTCGTTTCACCGGCATTTTTGATAAATTTTAGCAGTCGTTTCGGGGACGATTTGGGGAGGGTTTGGAAAAAAAGATGGAAAGGTATAATGCTGAGAAAATTTTGCAGTCGATTTGGTAATATATAAAAATATATTTGGTTTAATTTTGGGTTGACGATTGAAATCCCCCCCCCAAAACCCTATGCGTTTGAAAAATGGACTTTGTTTAGCATCATTCATTCATTGAAAAATGAACAAATTTTGACTACAAGTTTTCCTTCTTTTAATCTTCCTAATAATAAATGTGTGCTCAAACTCTAAGCTGGTATAGAATTCAGGGTCTAAACTCTAATTAGCCCTAACTAATATTATATAAATAAATTTTTTTTGATTATGAACATATATTTAAATTAATATTAACATTTACATTAACATTAAGATTAATATTAAGGTTTATATTAATAATAATATTACATTAATATTAAAACTAATATTAATATTACAATAAAATTAATATTAATATTAAAAGTAAATTTAATATTAATATGAAAGTTAACGTTAAAATTTGTCGTGTCAGCTATCATGTCATGTACCATTATGTGGCATCTAACATCGCAGCTGACATAGTAGCAGACAAGTCAAATTTTAACCAAAAAAATTAATCACCCAAGTTTTTAATGGTTAATGTTAATGTTAATGTTAATGTTAATGTTAATGTTAATGTTAATATTATTGTTAATGTTAATGTTAATCTTAATTTTAATATTAATATTAATGTTAATATTAAATTAATGTTAATGTTAATATTAAATTTAATTTTTAATATTAATTTTAATGTTAATTTTAAGATTAATATTAATAATCTTGCGCATCTATTGCTTTTTAGAATGATAAATTTTGGATCCCATCAAGAATGTATGGCTGGCAACATACACCATTTTGATGAGGTAATAAAATATTCGATTGCAGCATAATCCCATCAAGTCTCATAATTATGCTAATCTTGTAAGAAGTGCAAAAGTATGGATATAAACAACTTTTCCAACCAGTAGCTCAGATATGGTCGGACTAATAACTTGAATAACAATCATAGCAAAATATCGTTCTCACCCTCCCAAGGTTCCTGAAACTTCCAGGGGTCCTTGAATTCTTCTATTCTATGAAGCCTGTAAAAGAGGTCCTTGCCTAGATGCACGTTCGAGCTCTCGCGTATGTCAAGCACGCGAAGATGCTTGCAGTGGCCCGGGATAGAAGACAGCCCGTCGTCGTCGAACAATCCCAAAGCGAGCTCGAGATGCGGTATCGAAAAGGCCACGCACACGACCTTCTCTTCGTCAGAGCTTTCTTTCCTTAATCCCTTCATGATCATGAAATCCGGAGGCGACATGCTCCTCTTCAGCTTAACCAGATTTTTGCAGCGCCTGCCTAGGAGATGGATGCCAATACCAAAGATATTGATGTAGTCGCTGATGTGGATTTTCTCTAGTGCCGGTAAGGATAGCATGTGTTGGTTCACCATTTCAACACTCACCTTGCTCCTTAGAATTTGCAGGACCTTTAAAAAATTTCTATTGTATTATAAACAGGGTAAAAATTAAAAATTTATAAATTATTTACAAATGTAGATACTACTAATACATTCAAACTTAAACCAAATTATGCATATCATGTAGTATATTCCTAATATACTCCAAAAATTACTCGTGTTGAAAGAAAATACAAATTATACACTGATTACTCATGTTGATTGGAAAGAAAATTATGCACTATCCTAGAGCAAGCAAAGGAGAAGTCGGGGTTGCCGAGTTTGTACACAGAGATGGAACGCAGAATCCCCTCTCTCCGCGTCAGGAGCTTCTTTACTGCCTCGTCGATCTTGTCTGTGTCCTTGTTCCTACGGGACCACTGATCCAAGTCGACGTTGGACCTGCTGCTCTCACTCTCCATTGTTGTGCTTCGGTTCTTTTGACCACTAAGTTATGGTAAGAATTGGTTTTGAATTATGATGTTTTGAACACCTTGGGAACCTATGAATTGAATTTGAATTTGGAAGTATTGAATGCCTTGGAATCTATGAATAAGTTTTGAACAATTTAGAAAGGGAACCTATGAACGGTGAGAACATATGAACGGTTGGGTAGTTGTGGAAGCTTGAAAACCCAATAATGGGTTTAAACTTTTTTTTTAGATGCATAATGGGTTTAAACTTACATTTACATTAAAATTAATATTAAAAATAATATTGATACTAATATTAACGTTAATATTAAGACTAATATTAACATTTAAAATTATATCAAATTTAACTAGTAACGTGCACGTGCATTTTATGTGCCTAAAAAAATGTTAAAAAAATTTAAATATAAATATTGTTGTTCATAGGAATCAAACTCAAGCAACAAAAAAAAACTTCCGCCTTAACCACTTGAGTTATAATTATTTAGTTATAAATAAATAATATTAGATATTTAAATAATTAGTTATTTAAAAAGAGAGAGTTAGTGGAGTATTTATATACTACTTAGACGGCTCAATTTTTAGAAGTTTCCAAGCCTCATTATAATATTAACATTATTATTAAAATTAAAACAAACATTTAAGTTTACACTAAAAATAATATTAAAATTATATTTACATCCAAGTTAATATTAAAATGAACATTAATACTAATATTAATATTAATATTAATATTAATATTAAGATTAATATTTAAAATAATATTAACATTAACATTAACATTATAATTTATATTAAACATTACTTTAAAGGTAAAATTAATATTAACATGGAAGTTAACCTTAAAATTTGTCATGTTAGCTATCATGTCATGAGATACCACATAATACTATTTAGTATTCAACAATGTCTAGTGTATTGTTAATAAATTGGCAATAATATTTCGCTCACATCCAAACTATTTCGCTTGCAGCATAAACATTTATGACCCGGTAAAGAAATATTAGATTCGAGCAAGTTTGCATGCTTCGTAACTTTTGAATGTTTCGTAACTTATGAATAGGTTCGTAACGGCTGGGAACACATTCCAATGAGAAAAAGTTTAAATGTTCCAAACACCTTCCTAAGAACATGAATCACAATCATATAAAATTATCAGTCAGAAGAATCATATGGCATTCCGTAATCTAGCCATGGGTTCTCATCGACGTCAGGTGAATCATCATCCTCCTCCCAGTTCTGATCATGGAAGGGATCCTTTAAAAGCTCTACGAAACCATGTATGTACTTGAGGTCCCCGTCTAGATGCACATTCCAGCATCCGTGTAGGTCAAGCACGCTGAGAACCTTGCACTCCTTGATGATATAACTCAATCCGTTGTCATTGAACATGCCAAACTTTAGCTCGAGGTGCTCTGGATGCGGCATCGAAGAGGCCACGACCATGGCCTCTGACTCGTCGATGCTTTCCTTTACGATCTGTTCAGGATCATGAACTACAGAGGTGACATGTTCCTCCTCATCTTAACCAGACTCTCGCAACGACTGCCAAGTAGTTAGATGCCTTCGACGAAATATGGAAGCAGTAACTGATGTCAACTTCGGCCATAACTGGGAAAAACTCTAAATGGTTCTCCAAGGTCTTATCTCTCATCTTGCTCATTGGAATTCGCAGGACTCTTAGAAATTTACCACTGTATTATAGACAGTATTATAAACAGGAAAACAAATATCAAAATTCATAACTTATACTTATGAATCAAAAAAGAATAAAAATATCGTGTACTGGCCTGGAGCAAGTAAAGGAGAATGCCTCATTGTCGAGTTTGTACATTGAGAGAGACCTCATATTTCCCTCGCTATACGCCGCTAGCTTCTTCACCGCCTCATCGATTTTGGAGGTTTTGTTTACCATGCGACACCATTGAGTCAACTTGACGTCGGACCAGAAGAAGGGACTGGTGAGCACCTTCCACCACGACCGGCAAACGAAAGACACGCGGGCGACCTCGACAGTCGACATCTCCGCCAGTACCAGTATCTTCGCGAGGATCTCCATGGGGATGGCTGTCCATCCGCAGCTGTTGGTTTTTCTCTTCTCCCTTACGACTGTTCTTCTCCTTTCACTATGTATATATTTTTACTCGATTGGATTCACATTGTAATCTGTATAAATAGGTTTTTAACGGTTGTGAATATGAATGGATTAGCTAATAACGTGACACGTGGCAGTAGGGATTGGATACTGTATGAAAATTGGCTGTGCATATAGCACTGCTCTGGATTGTTTCATTTAAAATTTTGGTTCATGCAATCAGTTCATTTACTTAAAAGCTTGGTTGATACATGATTTTGGTTTACAAATAACATTAATATTAACAATAAAATATAAACATAAAAAGTAATACAAATTTACATTAATATTGAAACTAATATTAAAATTGATCAAATGTCATATTTTTAAAGTAACTTAACTTTGACCATTAAAATATAATCACAAAAAAATTTGACATTAATTTTGGAACTTATATTCAAATGAACATTACAACTAACGTTAATGTTACCAGACCTTCGGTTTGATTTAAAGTCGATCGGTTTGGATTGCTACGATCGTTTTGACACATATGTGCACAACACTAAAATTAAATGAGAAATAAAATTAAAGGTATAATTTACTATTAACATAATATAAAAAATCTCATTAATATTGAAACTAATATTAAAATGAACATTAATGTTACCAGACCATTGGTTCGATTAAATGTGATCGGTTCAGATTGGTAATAACTTAGACAATTGACTGTTAGGTACTCGAAATGATTCGTTTACTTAAAAGTTTGGTTCATGCAATCGGTTCGGATTGGGTCGGTCGGTTTGACCCATATGTGCACACCACTAACCCAATTGATCACATGGCATATTTCTAAATTAAAATTAACTTTGAAAATTAAAATATAATAAAAAAAATTAAAAATCACATTAATATTGAAACTAATATTTTAATATAAGTATTTTGAAAACAATATTATAAAATTTTTAATTTTTAAATATATTTAAACTAATTTAATACAAATTAAATTTTATCTATGTATTTCATATAATATTAATTTTTATCATTACAATATTAAAATTAACAAATATTAAAATTAACAAAAATTAACAATAACATTAACATTAAAATTAAAATTAAAAATAATGTTGGATCCCATCAAGAAAGGAACATGGCAACATACACCATTATGATGATGTAATAAAATATTCGATTGCAGCATAATCCCATCAAGTCTTATAATTTTCTAATCTTGCAAGAAGTGCAAAAGTATGGATAGAAACAATTGTTGCAACCAGTAGCTCAGATGTGGTCAGACTAGTAACATGAATAACAATCATAGAAAAATATCGTTCTTACCCTTCCAAGGTTCCTGAACCACCGAGGTGCCCTTGAATTCTTCTATTCTACGAAGCCTGTACAAGAGGTCATTGCCTATATGCACGTTCAAGCACCCGGGTATGTCAAGCACGCGGAGATGCTTGCAATGGTCCAGGATAAGTGATAGCCGTTGAGCTTGAGGTGCTCAAGATGCGGCATCGAAATCGCCAAGCTCAGGGCTTTCTCATCCCAGTAGATGAGTTTCCTTAATCCGTTCGTTATCATGAACTGCGGAGGGGGCATGTTCCTCTTCATCTTACCCAGATTTTTGGCTCACCAGCCTAGGAGATGGATGCCAGTACTAGAGATATTGATGCACTCGCTGATGCCGAGTTCCTCCAGCACCGGTAAGTACATCAAGTGCATGATCACCATTAGATCACTTGAGGGACAGAGAGGGACCGTATTTTATACACAAAAAGGACCGCAGAGTCCCACCACTCCACGTCAGGAGCTTTATCACTGCCTCGTCGATCTTGTCCGTGTCTTTGACCCTGCAAGACCACATATCCATGTCGACGTCGGACTAATAGCAGGGACCGCTAAGTTCCTCCCCCCACGAACGACAAATGAATGAGACATTATGAATGACCTCGTCTGTCGGCATCCCCGCCATTACCAATACCACCGCGAGGATCTGAGTAGGGATAATGACCAATCTGCGGTTGTTGCTGTTGCTCCTCTTGTCACGCCCCAGTCCTAAAATATCGAGGGACTAGCCATGTGGCAATGGCCAGCAACACAACTCTAATGGACAAACCCAATTTAATAGACCCGTTAGAGTGCACTTAAGTTGTAACAAATATAAATGTAGTCTACACTATCTATCACAGTATAATTCTAATCGCATCCACAGAAAGTAAACACAAGTCAATAAGACAAACCAGTCAAGATAATAGATAAAGGAAATAGTCCATCAACAAGTCTAAGTAAATATTGTCTCGGGGAACAACCCGACACAATAAAGGAAAGAGAATATCACTAATACATATATCCATGCGTCCATATATGAAATAACAATAAGTGTAGATAACTGAGTAAATAACTGACTACTCAAGAGAAATCCTCTGGCACAACCTCGTCCTCTGGTGCCAGTACTGCTCCAGCATCCGCTCATGTCCGATATATCTAGGGGTAATTCTCCTCTGCTGTACCTGGGGACATAATCCTGATCCAGGTCCTTAGGGGACATAGCAAGGTACAAGAAACACTCAAGCCAAATGAAATACAGTAAACAAAAATAGATCCTCAGGGCAAGCTATGTAACAAGCTAAGTAAAATACAAATGAGTGCATCACTAGTACTCAGGCTGATACCACTACAGGCTCTGTGTCTAGGAGCCAGTAGCAGCAAGAATATCATGTAATGGGCCAAGCTATGGTACAGATACTAAAGCACCTTTATAATATATATATATATATATATATATATATATATATATATATATATATATATATATATAATCAGCTTGTAGCCTGTGTGTCTCTTCCTACCCAATGTAACCTCACGTCTTATGTACACAACGTCTTATGTACACAATGTCTTATGTCCATAACACACAAGATCATGACCTCTAGCTAGTACAACGAGTCATAATGATATCTATGTATATGCAAGTCTCATATCACGAATCCTGTAAGCCTATACAAAATTACCATGAATAACTCAGGAAAGATTCTGTCACATGAAATAGTGTCAAGTGTCTTATGGTATGACGTACTTGGTAAAGCAAGCACGTAAAAATATAGGATCGTGGAATCAACTCTCTAAGTGACGTTATACGACTCCGCGTACGGCGTCGACACCCGAATCTTGTTCGGACGCTAAGCAATATCTCACGGTTCTAGGTTGAACAGGTACATCACAGAAGCATATATAAAGAAAGAACACAAGCAATTAATATCACATGATCTACTGCAAGTTGGCAAGGTACACTTGCCTGGGCTCTGAACTCCGTCAACTACTCCTGGAAAACTGGAATCTCCAAAAATACCTCCGGTTGCTGAAACAAACATCACCATTGCTCTCAGAAAACTTAAAATAGCTAGGATTGACTACCCATATGTCCAATTTGGACACAGGGACAGAATTGACAGTTTTTGGTCAAAATGGGGTCCACATATGGCCCATTTCACATAAAAAAAATATGCCAGAGATAAAGTTATCCAAATTCATCAAACTTAGTGTCTACGTGTCCATAACGATGATACGAACCCAACGGAATGTCCAGAACTGGATTTCGATGAGCCGATCATAAAATTATCCGTCAAGTGGAACAGTGGGGCCGGTGAACGGTATTTTGTCAACGTTCTTAGAATCTAACCAAACTTGGGTCACAGGACCAGCGTAACACTATGAATTTGATGACGTAAGTTTTATGGCGAAATAACACGTACACACTAAGTTATGAAGAGTGTCAGAACAGACCGATAGGATATTTTTCAACGGATACGCGTTGATTCTGGTATGCACGCACATCCAAATCAACTTTCGCAAAATTCCACACGTTCACGTTGACGATACGCATCTTTCGGTGCAATTTGCACACGACAAAGTCGTCTCGTTTAGCGGAACATACCCCGTATTAAGAAAATTTAGGTTTAAGAAACCAAATTTTTGACGAATTTCGTCAGCAAATAAATCTTAACATATATTGAATTAAAATAAAGTGTATAAAGGGATTAAAACTAGGTTATGTTGTCTAAATTTACTGTCCAAGTAGAATTTTTGTATCGTGTGTCATTATGGGGATAACGGGACTCCAACACGCTTACTTGGAACAGTTTATGTTCCCAAAACTCGATCATTTTTTCCTATTTTTGTCCCGATTTGCGATCGACACATGACACGATAAACTAAACTAATTACACAGGGTTCAAGGGGGTCATGTGGTCTTCACATAGGATTCGATGGGTCTTTGTTAGGTCTACTATACAGGGAGAAGCAGGGGAGAGAAGAAGGGTACCTCGCTGTTCACTGTGCTGATCATGACTGACGGAACGACTGTTCGTGGCGGCGGCGTACGGCAGTCCGGCGGTCGTCGAAGGTTGGCAATGGTCGGCTGGACTGGTTAGGAGATGTTGGTGGTGATGGTCTCCTCTAGTCTATATATAGGGTGAAGGGGGGGGGAGGTTACAGGGAGTGGAATAGAGGAATCGGGTACGGTTACAGGGAGGGGAAAGGAGGAGGTTACGGGGGTTTCAACCGGAGGGTGCGGGGGATTACTGTAGGGGTCAGGGCTGGGGGTGAGCTGGTCAGGGTTGGTTCGGGTGGCCGGGTCGGGTTGGTCTAAGTTCGGGTTGGTTTGGGTTAGGGTTTAATAAATAATATTATATATATATATATATATATATATATATATATATATATATATATATATATATATATATATATATATATATATATATATATATATGTGTGTGTGTATGTGTGTGTGTGTGTGTGTGTGTGTGTGTGTGTGTAGATGGCCATTAAAAATAGGTTAGAACCCTAAATAAATCTAAATATTTTTTACAATACTCTAATATTAGTTGTACACCCAAAAATATAATTTTTGTGCAATAATAGTAATTAATTAATAAACATAATTATCAATCCATGAATTAACATTTATTCTAATTAGCTAAAAATACAAAAAAATTCTCTCTAAATCTCATTAATTACATAATACCCATAATAATTAAATCTAAAAATCAGGGGGTTTACAATCTACCCAACTTAAAAGAATTATGTCATCGCAATTAAGAAAGTGGAACATAACCGGTCAGAAAAGGTTTGCTCCAGAAGAGATGATGCGGTTTTATGACATTTGTTGAAGCACGACACAAAGGATAAGGGACCATGAACAAGAAAAAATCGAGAGAAAGGGTGAGGGTTTTGTTTAAGCAGAACACGTAGGGAAGCAATGAAATTTTTTTCCTAGGCAATGAGAAATAAGTAACTCAAGAGTAAAGGAGTCTGATTAGAGCGATGATCAACTACAACTTCTGAAAACTTGGTTACCACATACATATTACTAATCTAGACTAATAAGTTCATGCTAACATAATACCAGGTATAGGCTAGGGAATGGAACTAACTGGCACATGCTAAAGTATTACTAGGAATATTCGTTACTATAGCTAGCTATCATAAAACTAAAAATTACTCATATTCTCTACCCCTCGAGTCCGTGCCTTCTCTACTGTCATCACAAAAGTCTGTCCATGTCCCTGTGGTGGTGCCCTTTGCTGTTGTTGGGCCTGCTGGAAGAGTGCTATCTGTGATGCCAAATATGGCCTCGGCTGATATCCTCTCGGTGCTGGTGGTCTGAATCCTCCATCTTCCGCCTGTGATGCTCCTGGTGCTGGATAAGCTGGTCGATGTGGCTGCTGGACTGGTCTCGGTGCTGGTAAAGCTTATCGGTGAACCTTCGGTGCTCGACGGTGAACCATCGGTGCTTCCCCTCGATGCTCCGTGCAATTTCTAGCTGAATGCTGGTCTGAGCCGTAAACCAAGCACCATCCTAATCTGCGTCGGCATTCCTTGGCGAGATGGCCTACCTTGCCACAATAATGACAAGTAGGGAGTCCTGGTGCTGGTATTGGTAGGGCTGGTCGATGAATCATCAGTGCTCCTCTCTGCTATTCCATACAGTCCCGTGCCGAGTGTTATCCAGATCCACAAATCAAACATAGTCCCAACTTGTGTCTGCACTCGCTCGTTTGATAGCGTTGCTTGCCACAATATTGCCATGTAGGCAGTGTCAAAGGGGTTGTTCTGGGTGGCTGGCGCATGTGAGGTCTCTTTGTAGCTTCTCCCTATGGTGCTCTGGCTGGTGCTGATATGAACGACCATTTTTGGCTGGACTCTCTCCTGGTTATGTGCTTCATGCGTTGGGCTGCAGCAAGGACGTCCGTATAAGAAGTAGTTGCAACGGAGCCGATTAATCTCTGTAGCTCAAAGCTAAGTCCGTCAAAGAATTTTTTTGCCTTCTCTTCTTCTATCAGGAACAGTGTAGGGTCGAACAGTTAAATCAAGCATAATGCAAGTCAAGAAATTAATTCAAATCTGATATAGAGGTCAAGAACGTGTCAACATGTGGATGAGATCATATAATTTATCCTATCCAAATTCCAGGCTTGCTCGGTTCCTTAGTTAAAATCGAAGCAATATAGTCATTGACCTGCATGGGCCACCATAAAAACCATATCTAGTCCCAGTCCAAAAATAGTGAGGGACTAGCCACGTGGCAATGGCCAGCAGCACAACTCCAATGGACAAACCTAATTTAATAGACCCATTAGAGTGCACTTAAGCTGTAACAAATATAAATGCAGTCTACACCATCTATCACAGTATAATTCTAGTCTCATCCATAGAAAGTAACACAAGTCAATATGATAAACCAGTTAAGATAATAGATAAAGGAAATAGTCCATCAACAAGTCCAAGTAAATAGTGTCTCAGGGAACAATTTGACATAATAAAGGAAAGAGAATATCACCAATACATATGTCCATGTGTCCAGATATGAAATAACAATAAGTATAGATAACTGAGTAAATAACTGAGTACTCAAGAGAAATCCTCTGGCACAACCTCGTCATCTGGTGCCAATACTATTCTAGTATCAGCTCATGTCCCGTATATCTCGGGGTAATCCTCCTCTGCTGTACCTGGGGACATAATCTGGATCCAGGTCCTCAGGAGACATATCAAGGGACAAGAAACACTCAAGCCAAATGAAATACAGTAAATAAAAATAGATCCTCAGGACAAGCTATGTAACCAGCTAAGTGAAATGCAAATGAGAGCATCACTAGTACTCATGCTGCGACCACTACAAGCTCTATGTCTGGGAGCCCGTAGCAGCAAGAATATCACGTAATAGGCCAAGCTCTGGTACAGAGACTAAAGCACCTCTATTAATATATATATATATATATATATATATATATATATATATATATATATATATATATATATATATATATATATAATCAGTCTGTAGCCTGTGTGTCTCTCCCCACCCAATGTAACCTCACGTCATATGTACACAACATCTCATGTCCATAACACGCAAGATCATGACCTCTAGCTAGTACAACGAGTCATAATGGTATCTATGTATATGCAAGTCTCATGACACGAATCCTATAAGCCTATACATAATCACCATGAATAACTCATAAAATATTCTGTCACATGAAATAGTGTCAAGTGTCCTATGGTATAACAGACTTGGTAAAGCAAGCACGTAAAAATATTGAATCGTGGAATCAACTCTCTAAGTGACGTTACACGACTTCGCGTACGACATCGACATCTGAATCTTGTTCGGACGCTAAGCAACGTCTCACGGTCCTAGGTTGAACATGTACATCATAGAAGTATATAGAAATAAATAACACAAGCAATTAATATCACAGGATCTACTGCAAGTTGGCAAGGTACACTTGCCTAGGCTCTAAACTCCGTCAATTGCTCCTGGGAAAGTGAAATGTCCAAATATACCTCCGGTTGCTAAAACAAACATCACCATTACTCTCAGAAAACTTAAAATAGCTAGGATTGACAACTCATAAGTCCAATTTGGATACAGGAACATAATTGACAGTTTCTGGTCAAAGCGGGGTCCACATGTGGCCCACTTTGCACCGAAAATATGCCAGTGATAAAGTTCTCCAAATTTATCAAACTTAGTGTCTACGAGTCTAGAATGATGATATGAACCCAACGGAACATCCAGAACTGGATTTTGATGAGCCGATCACGAAATTACCCGTCAAGTGGAACCGTGGGGCCCGTAAAACGGTGTTTCATCAAGGTTCTCAGAATTGAACCAAACTTAGGTCACAGGACTAACGTAACGCTGCGAATCCGATGGCGTAAGTATCGTTATAAAACGACATGCACACACGAAGTTATGATGAGTGTCAGAACAGTCCGATACAGTATTTTTTGACGAATATGCGTTAATTTCGGTGTGCACGCACATTCAAATCAACTTCTATAAAATTTTATACGTTCGCGTTGACAATACACGTCTTTCGGTGCAATTCGCGCACTCGTTTAGCGGGACGCACCCCGTATCGAGAAAATTTAGGTTTTAGAAACCAAGTTTTTGACGAATTTTGTCAGCAAATAAATCACATCATACATCAAATTAAAATAAAATGTTTAATGGAATTAAAACTAGGTTATGTTGTCTAAATTTACTGTTCAAGTATAATTTTTGTATTGCATGCCATTATAGAGATAACGGAACTCAAATACGCGTACTTGGAACAATTTTAGTTCCCAAAACTTGGATCATTTTTTTTCTATTTTGTGTCACAATTTGGGATCGACACTGGACACAATAAGCTAAACTAATTATACAGGGTTCAAGGGGGTCATGTGGTCTTCACATAGGATTCGACGGGTTGCTGTTAGGTTTACTGTGCAGGAAAAAATAGGGGAGAGAAGAATAGTACCTCGCTGTGCACTGTGCTTATCGTGACTGACAGAACGACTGTTCGTGGCGGCGGTGCACGGCGGTCCGGCGATCGTCGGTGGTCGACGATGGTCGGCTGGACTGGTGGGGAGATGCTGGTGGTGATAGTCTCCTCTAGTCTATATATAGGGTAAAGGGGGGAGGTTATAGGGAGAGGAATAGAGGGGTCGGGGTGCAGTTACAGGGAGGGGAAGGGAGGAGGTCGCGGGGGTTTCAGCCGAAGGGTGCGGGGGATTATTGTAGGGGACGAGGTTGGGGGTGAGCGGGTCTGGGTTAGTTCGGGTGGCCGGGTCGGGTTGGTCTAAGGTTTGGTTTGGGTTGGTTTGGGTTAGGGTTTAATAAATAATATTATATATATATATATATATATATATATATATATATATATATATATATATATATATATATATATATATATATGTGTGTGTGGGGGGGGGGGGTGTGTGTGTAGATGGCCATTAAATAGGTTGGAACCCCAAATAAATCCATAAAAATTCTATAATACTCTAATATTAGTTGTACACCCAAAAATATAATTTTTGTGCAATAATAGTAATTAATTAAATAAACATAATTATCAATCCATGAATTAAAATTTATTTTAATTAGCTAAAAATACAGAAAAATTCTCTCTTAATCTCATTAATTACATAATACCCATAATAATTAAATCTAAAAATCAGGGGGTTTACACCTCTCACTCTCTATTGTTTCACTTGGGTTCTTTTGACCGCTGTCTTATTGAAATACTTGGTTTTGAATTTGGAAGTTTTGAACGCATTTGGAACCTAAGAATTGAATTTGAATTTAGAAGTTTTGAACTCCTTGGGAACCTATGAATTGGTTTTGAACAGTTTAGAATGGGAACCGGTGAGAACATATGAACGGTTGGGTAGCTGTGAACGATTTTAAATGCATGAATGGGTTTAAAATTACATTTACATTAAAATTAATATCAATATTAATACTAATACTAATATTAACATTAATATTGAGACTAATATTAACATTTACATTTATATTACAACTAATATTAAAATTACATTAACATTTAAATTATATTAAAATTAACATTTATACAAAATTAACATTAATATTAAGATTAGTATTAAAAATAATATTAACATTTAAATTTACATTAAATTTAATATTAAAATTATATTTACTTCAAAATTAATATTAAAATGAACATTAATACTAATATTAACATTAATATTAATATTTAAAATAATATTAATATTTACATTAACATTAAAATTTATATAATTGTTTACATTAAAGGCCGAAGCCATCCCAGTGCCCCGACGACCGTTTGTAGAGCTGTTATCTTGTGCACAAGCATCAAGTGTTCCAAGCTTACTTTTTATTATCTTGACTCAGTTATTATTATTTTGGTATCGTTGATCTGAACGCAAATAATAATGAGATTATTAAGAGTGAAGACTTGGAAGAATGACGCTAATCGAAAGTAAGGCTAGACAGCAACAGATGATCAATATCTCATAGCCTCGGTCTCCCATAGTTCGATATGAAATACGAAGATTAAAGGACACAAAAACCAACAAGGAAGCAACTAAGTTGCATCGAAAATGAGCAATGAAACCAAATGGAGGATAATGTAATTATATCAAATAGATTACAAATCAATGAGTGTGACAAATGTGTATATTCGAAAAACACACAAGTTGTATATTTCATTATATGCCTACATGTGTATGATATGCTAATAATAGGCAGTAACCATAACATGATCTACGACCAAAGAAGATCTTAATAAAAAATATTGATATGAAAGATCTGGGAGTTGCAGATGCTATATTAGGAATTAAGATTTCTAAAACCCAGATGGGCTCATATTATCTCAATCTCATTCTATTGTCTTAAGAATATTGAACCAAGTTCAAGCCTCGATATCGGTCAGAATATTTATTTATATTTATATTTTCAGATTCTAAAATACAGAGTTGAAATTATTTATAATAATATAAATTAATCATAATTATGTAGTTTTATTTAGATAATGATGTAGTTTTATTTAAAAAAATTAATGATGTAGTTTTATTTAGATAATCATAGTGATATAGTTTTAAAAGTTGATAATGATGTAGTACAAGCTCTATATAAATTTTGTTTATCAAGATAAACCAAATAACTTTGTATAAAATTGAAATAAAATTTAAGTTGGTACATAAAAAGCCGCCATTATCAAATTTAATTAATTTAAAGATAATCTAGAACTGCACGTATGAGACATATAAAAAAATTCACCTTGAATATCAATCCATCCATTAATCCATCCATAATATAAAGCGACTTCTAAAGGGCTAAAAAGTAAGCCGTCTAAGCCGTATGTATATCATCATCACTTAATGTTCATTGAAAAAAATTATTATTACATAAAAAATTGTGGAAAAAAAATAAATTTGTTATAAATAACCCTACAAGGTTTCCAATTCAGCCAACCAGAGAGAATATCTCCCAACTTAACCACGTGAGTTAGAAGAGATTTTATTTATATGAGATAATATTACGTAGCTAACCATTTACAAGACTCTTTATAAAAAGTAAAAATATATCCATAATTAATTATAATTGAAATATAATCAAATATATAACAAATTCTAATTAAAATTTATATAAAAAATCTTAATTTAAGTATATTTAAATATTTAAATAATTTTATATTAATTTCAGAAGAATTTTTTTACTTTACTTACAACGCACGTGAATTTACTAGTCCATAATATAAAGTGATTTCTAAACGGCACAAAAGTGAGCCGTCTAAGCCGTAAGTAAATACTCAACCAACTAATAATTAAAAAATTCACAATAAAATTCTAACTACCCGTGTAAGTATTTTTCTTACGTAGAAATATCTTAAAATTATTATAATTTTCTAAACATATATTGATATATATATATATATATATATATATATATATATATATATATATATATATATAATCCAAAATAAAAATATCTTAAAATTTAAAATATATTTAAACTAATTTTTTTATATCTAAACATATATCCATATATATATATATATATATATATATATATATATATATATATATATATATATATATATATATATATATATATATATATATATATACTAGTGTGTAAATAAAGTAGGGTGTAACTCAAATTTTCTCAAAAATAAATTAAAAAAAAAGTTAATTTTAAATCCTAAGTAAATATTAATTGAATCTACAAATTAATACGTGTCAATCACCCTGTCAATCACCATTAATGGCCAACTCCCCATTGCCCCCGCCCACGTGGCAAGAACCCTGTCAAAAATTTCACCCCTGAGACCGTGTTTCAGCAATCCATTAGGTTCACAAACCGTTCTTAGGAAAACTAAAAATATAATTCATTAGGTTTTCCAACCGCCGTAAAACCGTCCAAAAAGTATTTCTACGGACACCAAGGTAACCCAGCCGAGTATTCGCAAGAGAAAACAAAAAAGAACCCAACTGATCGACGGAAATAAAGTGAGAGCAAAAAGAGAAACATCAGCGGATTGACTGTTATCCCTACGCTGATCCTTGTAGTGGTATTGGCATTGGCGCGGATGCCGGCGGACGAGGTCGTCCGCAACGTCTCCTTCGTATGTCGTTCATGGGGGGAGGCACTCTGCGGTCCCTGCTGCTGGTTCGACGTCGACTTGGATATGTGGTCCTACAAGGTCAAGGACACGGACAAAAACGACGAGACAGTTATGAAGTTCCTGACGTGGAGCGAGGGCATTCTACGGTCCCTCTCTTTGTACAAACTCGGCAACCCCGGCTTCTCCTTTGTTTGTTCCAGGTTAGTGTTTTTTATTTGTTAGTTTATAATTATTTATGAAAATGCTACATGATTTTTTATTTATTTCTAATAGTTATTTTTTGTTACAATAATTTATGTTTACTTTGTTCATTTTTATGGAGCCTGTGCATAAATTATGAATTTAGATTTTTTTTTCTGTTCATAAAACAGTGGAAAATATCTAAGGATGCTGCAAATTCCGATGAGCTTTGTGAGTGATTAAATGGTGGAGAAGCACGTGGAGTCCCTCCCGGTGCTAGAAGTACTCGACATAAGCCACAGTCTCAATATATCGTCTAAGGGCATCAAACTCTTCGGCAAGCACTGCGATCGTCTTGTCCACCTGGCAGGAACATGCCCCCTCCGGATTTCATGATCATGAACGGATTAAGGAAGGACATCGTCGACAAGTCCGAGGACATTGCCGTGGCAACTTCAATGCCGAGTCTCGAGCACCTCGAGCTCAAGTTTGATATGTTCGATGACCAAGGGCTTACGAGCTATCATCGACAACTGCCAAGCTCTCCGTGTGCTTGACATAAGCTGGTGCATGGACGTCAAGCTAGAAGAGGACCTCAGTTACGCTCATGGCTTATTCGAGTCATTTAAGGATCCCTGGGAGTATACTCAGAACAAATGGGTGGGTGCGAACCACTGGGAGTATTAGGATTCACCTGTAGTCGAGAAGCCCTGGTTGGATTACGATCCATATGATGATCCTCCTTTTTCACATATAAATAAATAAGAATTGATTACATTTGCCTCTTTTGTGATGTCATCAAAATGTTCTTCGTGGCATCAACAAATTTTTTGCTACAATCTTTAATTTCTTGGTTGGATCAGACTATGATTTTGATTTTGTATGACATAAGTTTTTTGTACCTCATTGTATTTTGGGATACAGTACAATATAATTATTTGCTAAGATGTTAATGTACTCTTCTAAAATCTTTAAGAAGATAAAACTGACATGTTGAATGTAATCTTCTTGAAGAAGATGAAACTGACACATTTTTCTTTTACCAGATACCTTCTTGTAGA
Organism: Iris macrosiphon; assembly: GCA_036927795.1. Taxonomy (NCBI): domain Eukaryota; kingdom Viridiplantae; phylum Streptophyta; class Magnoliopsida; order Asparagales; family Iridaceae; genus Iris; species Iris macrosiphon. The sequence goes on from JAYESA010000015.1 coordinate 142,288,591, forward strand.
TGATAAAATATCATCATTATTGATCCCTTAAAAAAAGTTTGAATCTTTGCACGCAAAATGGATTTTGCATCATTGTTGATTGTTGTTCTGGTCAGGATCAGTGCTATTTGTGCTGCCAAAATGGGTTCTTCCCCTGCTATGTGGGAGTCCTTTATTGGTTGGAATTTATTGCCAGAGGAGACAATGAAGTGTGTTGTGGGACGGAGGATGGCGGTGCGAGATTTTTGAAAACCAGCTAAAAGAATATGTATGTGTGCATATTGCATCAATTTACATTAAGATTTTAATATAAACTCTTCATTCGGATGGTAAAGCTTAGGGTTTAAATTTTGTTTGTTTGTTTTGGTTAAGGTAAAAAAGAGGCAAAAAATAAATCATCCTAAAAGAATGGAATAATTTACACTAATTTGATTTTTTTATTTATTTAAAGATAGTGCATTGTAAAAGACATTTATTACTAACATAAATATTATTTTATAGATAAAAATCTAAAAGATTTAAATTTAATTTAAAAATATCTTATATTTCTAATCTAAAATTTAATTTAAACCTAATCTAATGCAAGTTAAATAATTTTGTTTTCTTTCTGCAATTGGTTTGGTGCAGATTTTGTTGGTATGGAGACATTGGTTTTTGAGATAGATATGTTTAAGATAAATGAGCCGTTGGATAGTAATAAAAGAGCGTCCAAGTTTCTTAATGATAAACTATATTAAAAAAATTCTTGTATGCCCGGAAGTAGAGATTTAGTTTTTAATCTGTATTCAGAAAGCTCATGTTTAACGTTTTTTGCATGCAACTGATGTTAAGGTACCTCTTTTTTGCATGCAACAGATGTTTATTTTATTTTTGTTATTTATTATGACACGATGGTGAGAAATGTATGTGTTGCACATGCAACGCATGTGCCTGGATACTAGTAGTTTCTGAACGAAATATACGGTCACTTTCCCCATGTGGCTTTTAGTCTTCCAAAGAGAAATGCTTTATTCCTATGTCAACATGTAGCATGATAGTGCTCCTTACAACTAGGAGGATTAAAACTGCCACGTTGCTGGATTCCATTGGAGGAAGGGGGAGACGCAATTATCGCATTCATTTATCATAAATTACAATGCATCATTGATTTGAAATATTTTTTAACATGGGTAACCCTTTTAACATTTATCCGTAGATTTTTTTTCTTCTGTAGAGCCAATATAATATTTGAGACCAGAGTTTTGTTTGGTTTGCTATGATGCATTCAGTTTGACCCATATGTGCACACTCCAATAGAATTGATTACACGACAAAAAGTAAAATTAAAATAAAAATTAAAATAAAATTAGAGGTATAATATACTATTAACTTAAATAAGAAATCTTATTACTGTTGAAACTAATATTAAAATTAACATTAATGTTACCAGACCATTGATTTGATTGAAAGCGATTGGTTCAGATCGGTATGGTTTGATTAAAAGAGATTGGTTCGGATCGGTATGGTTTGATTAAAAGCGATTGGTTCGGATTGGTAATAACCATTGGCAATCGACTATTAGGTACTCGAAATGATCGAGCTCGACTGTTTTTAGCGTACGAATCCAGATGAATACTAACAAAGCATGAGCCATAACGCCATTTAATTTGAGCCCCGAGTTTGGTTTGGTTTGGTTTGACCCATATGTGAACACTCCAATAGAATTGATTACACGACAAAAAGTAAAATTAAATAAAAAATAAGATTAGAGGTATAATATACTATTAACTTAAAATAAGAAATCTTATTACTGTTGAAACTAATATTAAAATTAACATTAATGTTACCAGACCATCGGTTTCATTGAAAGCGATTGGTTCAGATTGGTAATAACCGTGGGCAATCGACGGTTAGGTACTCGAAATGATCGAGCTCGACTATTTTAATCTTAATTTTAAATTAAAATTTAAATCCAATTTAAATTTAAATTTAAATTTTCATTTTCATATTCATATTCATATTCATATTCATATTCATATTAATTTACATTTACATTTATATTTATATTTATATTTACATTTATATTTACATTTATATTTATATTTACATTTACATTTACATTTATATTTTATTTTTCATGTTAATTTTAATTTTATGAATTTTAATTTTAACTTTCATGTTAATTTCAATTTAAATAAAAAATGAAATTTAAAATTAATTTTATACTAAAATGTAAATTTAACTTTTAATCTTTCAAATTTGCCATGTAAGAACATTTGAAAAGTTATAATTAACATATAATTTTCAATTTAAATTAAACATTTAATATAAAAATTTGCCATTTACGAACATGTAACTTTAAAATTCAAAAATGAAACACAATATAACCCAACCGTAGCTAGAGGATAAGAAGAGTCGCAATTGAGCGAAAAAGGGGTGGGCCCCAGTGTGGTCACGTGGTGGTGGGGGGGGGGGTACGGAGCGAATGGGGGGACGCATGGCTGCAGGCTGCGCACGGTCACACCCCCACGAGCGGGTTAAATAGCCTTTTCTATTACGAAAGTAAAACATAATAGAACCCAACCAACTGACTATAAAGAAACAATGGAGAGGAGAAGAAGAGTCGCAATGGAGAGAAGCAAGAGCAAGATCAACAACAGCGAATGCGCCATTATCCCTACGGAGATTCTCTCGATGGTACTGGTACTGTCGGGGATGCCTGCGGACGAGGTCATGTGCAATGTGGCTTTAGTGTGCCGTTCGTGGTGGAAGGCGCTCAGTGGTCCCTACTATTGGTCCATAGCCGACTTGGATCAGTGGTGCCACAGGGACCACCAAACCCCCGAGATCGACGAGACCGTAAAGAATTTCGTGGCTCGCAGCGCAGGAATTCTATGGTCTCTATCGGCGTACAAGCTTGGCAAAGCCGTCTTCTCCTTTGCATGCTATAGGCCTGTGCAAAATTTTGTTTTGTCTTTTCTAATACTTTATTTTTCTAATTACAAATTTTTATCTATACTTATTTCATTTCTATGTATCCTATGCATAAAGTTGTGAATTAAGGTATTTTTTCCTGTTTATAATACAGTGGGAAATTTCTAAGGGTGCTGCTTCTAAAGAGCGACGTGAGTGATGAAACTTTTGTGACACACTTGGAGTTCCTCCTGGTGCTTGAAGAACTCGACATTAGCTACTGGATCTATATCACATCGACGTGAATATATTTCGTCGGCAAGTATTGCCAGCTTCTGGTCAAGCTGAGGAGGAACATGCCCCCTCCATATTTCATGGTCAGGAACAGATTCATGCAAGACACGTTCAACGAGACGGAGGCAAAGGTCATGGCTGATTCGATGCCGCTTCTTGAGCACCTCGAGTTAGGCTTCGTCTTGTTCAACGGACATACGCTGCGATCTATCATATGCAACTACAAGGGTCTTCGCGTGCTCGACATACGTGGTTGCTTGAACATGTACCTCAACGATGACCTCAGGAACATTTATGATTTAATCTAGAAGTTTAAAGGCCCCTGGAATGATACAATGCCAGGGGAAGGAGGATACAAGATTTATAGTGATTTAGATCTCATCGGTCAGCCCTGGGGTGAGTGGTTCTTCTGACTTCGACTACGAAGTCGAAGAGAATCCTAAATCCCCTCTGTCACCTGCACCTGCTACCGCCTAAGACGATGATTAGCATGCATGCATGCATGCATTTTTTTGTATTTTTCATATGAATATGATATCAGTATGTTATCATTTTGAAAAGAACAATCAATTTAAAGTGTTATTAATGTTCTTAGTCTGGGCATCATCTGAGCTATTGATATCCTTCATTTTGGACAAATTGCAAAATTATCGAAATTATGTGACTTTATGGGATTATGATGCCATCAAGACCTTTTTATTGCATCATTAAACTTCAGTTACTATTGAAATATTCGTGATGCTATTAAAAAGTTGTTGACACACGAAAATGATAACATTTAATCTAAAACTCCTCTCCAATGCAATTTTCACGTTAACTGTGAAGCTTATGTAGCAAAAATTATAAAATACATTGTTTAGTTGGATCTCTAGTTCTTGAAAAATAAAAATTTATTATTATTATTTTTAAGGTCTTCTTAACATGTGCCCTAAGGGTACAAGTTAAGTACAATTAAGGAAGTTTTTTTTTTGTTGGGAAGTATCATCTACAATAAATAACCAATATTATCCGAATTTTATTAAGATACTCATGAATTTTATTCGTACATAAAAGAATAGATTTCATGGTAAAAAAATTTGTTTCTAAAAATATCATTATATATATTTACTACTTAAAATTGTACACTAAATTTGATATAGATAATTAATAATTACGTGTGAAATTTTTAAAGAAAATTTTTGTTTATCCCTAAAAATGTAAAAAATTAAAAATTTTTGCTTTTCTTAAGTAGTCAAATATTAAAAACTTATTATTTGTTTTTCTCACATAGTATAAAATACATGCAAGGCACGTGCATATATACTAGTTAATATTAATGTTATTATTAATGTTAATTTTAGTGTAAATTTTAATATTAATGTAAATTTTAATTTTAATTTTAATATTAATTTTATTTTAAATTGTAATATTAATTGAAATCTTTGTATAAATTGTTGCACGCCTACATATGCAGCAAAATTTATAAAAGACATTATTTAGTTGGATCTCTAGTTCTTGAAAAAGGTGGAGCCAGGTAGGACCCATATGTAAGGGGGGTTAGAGGGGAGGTGAGGTCGGTTGTTAGAAGGTTGTAAACATTTGGAAGTAATATTAGCATTATTGTTTTTGATAAGCACTTTGCTACAGTTACAACAAAATCCCTACAACCCTCCAATAACCGGCCACGTGGCCGACTTCCATTGGAGGAGAGGGGAAAAGGTGGGGCCGTGTGGAACCCATGGTGTTGGGTGGTGAGAGGTGAGGTGGTACCGGGGTGGAGCACATGTGTCAGGGTGTGAGAGAGGAGTTGTTCGAAGGTTGTAAGGATTGGTTGTGAACTTAACATTATTGTTTTTGTAACCCATTTTTTCATGTGTCCTCGTGTTAGTGGCATTGAAGAAGACGAAAATGAGGTATTGGAAGTTGTTTTTTTAAATGCTGCATGCTTTCACTACTAGAATAAGCGGGATTAGCGACATTTTTTAGCGACTCCATGTAAAAATGTCGCTAATTTAGCGACTCCATGTAAAAACTTCGCTAGACGTCGCTAATTGGCGACATTTAGCGACGTTTAGCGACTTTTATTCAGTTTTTAAAAGATTAGTCGCTATAAGTTCAATTTTGGTCGCTACATGTCGCTAATATATCTAAGTTAGCAACGTTTAGCGACGTATATAGCGACATTTATATTAAAAATATTTAGCAACGTGTTTAGCGACGTCATTAACGTCGCTAAAGTTTAATTTAGCGACGTCTTTTTTTGACGTCACTAAACATCGCTAAAATTTGGTTAATTAGGGCTCGATTTCGTTTTTCCCCATCTGTCGAAAATTCAAAACCTAAAAATTTTCCCCGCCCCCCCTGCTCCATCGACCGCCTGCTCCGTCGACCGCCTCTCCACCGCGGCTACTCCGGTATCCCCCTCCTCCTCCTCGAGCTCTAGGTAAACCCTAACTCTCTCTCTCTCTCTCTCTCTCTCTCATAGAACACATGTGACACTAACACAGACACGACATACACACACAGACAGTGACACAGACACGGCACACACACACACTGACACAGATACGATAAGGACCTAGGGTTAGGGTTAGGTTTTTTGATATGGGGTTAGGGTTAGGGTTAGGGTTAGGGTTAGGTTTTTCGACATGGGGTTAGGGTTCGGTTCGAGAGCAAATAGAACTCTGTACCGCAGTATACAGACATCCAAACTAAGTTGAGAAAAGATCCCGCCGACTCCAAAATACTGGGGAAGGAAGCAGATTGGTAACCTCCAGGAAGAGATTAAGAAGGGGAGAACAAATTACTCAATCTTTAAAAGCTTCCACATACTGATGCTACTCAATCTTCAAAAGCTTCCACATACTGAATTTCGACCAATTTTACTTTGCAATGTCATCTACAAGACTATTACCAAAATCTTGGCTAATCGGATTCGATCCGTCCTCCACAAATTGATATCTCCATTCCAAAATGCCTTTGTCCCTGGAAGGCAAATATGTGACAATGTGATAATAGCCCAGGAATTATTTTACACTATATCCAAACAAAGCTCTTAGAATAGCTCCTTTGCTCTGAAAATAGATATGTCCAAGGCCTATGACAAACTCAGTTGGGAAGTTATTAGTCACTCTTTTTGGCTTTGAATTTCGAGGAAAAACTCACACTTTAATCATGTAATGTATAACCACAGTTTCCTTTGCCCTCTTGATCAATGGGTCCCCTTCGTCGACCTTTTATCCACACCGTGGCATTCGTCAAGGATGTCCTCTATCACCATACTTATTTATTATGTGTGGTGAGATCCTCTCAAAATATATCAGCATCATGGAACGCAACTCTCTGTTTTCTGGCATTAAGATCACCAACAGAGTCACTCATTCACAGTTGCAAACTCACTCGCCGAAAACTGAACCGAACCGAACCGAACTGAATATAGTAAAAATGCTAAAATAGTTTAGAATTTTGGTAACTCCCACCCTGTATGTTGTCTAAAATACATCATATGCCCTCTCTTATTTAACCTGGTGAATTAATAAAACAAAACAAAACAAATATTTAACCACTTGCTACTCTCATCATAGCATATGTCACTATTCAAATTTCTATTTTGAAACCTCCAGGCGAATTACCTTCAAGCCATTAGATGAAGACAAACAGATTGGACAAATTTGCAACTTCATTGGTTGATTGTTGAGCTGAGCTTGATAAATAAGATTGGTAGAGGTTTACTAGGATCCAAATTCCCTCAGGGTTAAGGTATAGACAAGTATCGGGTAGGTGTTCACCGGTCACTTGTTGCATGCCAATACAGCCCTTAACTGATACTGTGGTATCAGGGATTTAATTGGCAAGAGTGATCAGTGCAGTGCAGTTCAATTAGAGTGAAAGTATGTATTATATCAGTTATGAAATGAAAGTATTGCTTATTTTAGACTTTGATAAATGGTCAGTTGTTTTGAATATTGCTTATTTTAGACTTTGATAAATGAAAGTATGTATTATATCAGTTATAATTTTTATAGTACGGTTAAGTTATGAAGTTAGGTGATAAACCACTGTATGTAATGATTTATATGATACATACTGTCAATTTTACAGAAGTATCTAGAAATGGATATGAATTACTATATGCGTCATCGTTCGTGGATGTACAACCGTCATCCTGATGACATGTGCGGTGTGCGGGATGAATTTATTAAGGGTGTACAACAGTTCCTGCAGTTTGCCAAGGCGTTCCCTCAGTACATGGACGGTACCAAAATTAAGTGTTTGTGTGTGAGATGTCACAACAGGAAATATCATCCAAAAGTGGAAGTTACATATCATTTATACTCGAAGGGCTTCACGTCGAATTACTATCAGTGGATCGCGCACGGAGAACTTGTATCTCTAGCATCGGAGTCGGAACCCTACGTGGAGCCGTATATGGATGTCCACGACCACGATGCTTACGACGACGGGTTGGTGAACATAGTTTATGATGCGGTGGGGCCTAGTTTCAATTCGGACAATTATGATACGACGGGACCTAGTTTTAATCCGGACAATTATGATGCAGCTGAGGAGGCACCGAATGCCGATGCTGCAAAGTTTATGGAGTTGCTAGAGAATGCAAGGACTCCACTATATCCTGGTTGTGAGGATCATTCACCATTGGAGGTGGTTACAAGATTATTGAGCATCAAGTCCGATTTTAACATGTCGCAAGAATACGATAATCGACTGCTCGATTTGATTATAGAGATCTTGCCCGAGGGTGCAAAGTTGCCTAAAGACTTCTATCGATCTAAGAGGATGGTGAGATCGCTTTGGATGTGATACGAGAAAATCGATGCATGTCGCAACAGGTGCATGTTGTACTACAAAGACGACAAGGATGAAGATGCGTGCAGATTCTGTGGTGCTGATCGCTAAAAGGCCACTGTTAGAGGAAAGTCTGTTGGTGCAAGGAAGCCTACCGATTTGATGCACTACTTGCCTTTGATGCCGCGGTTGCAGCGGTTGTTTATGGTTAAGGAGACTGTAGAAAACATGAGTTGGCACAGGCAAAAACAGATCGAATGAGTATTGGATCATCCATCCGATGGAGAAGCATGGAAGCACTTTGATCGAGAGTATCCATATTTTGCCGAGGAAGCGCGTAAAGTCAGATTGGGGCTCTCCTCTGACGGTTTTACCCCATTCGGACTTTCGGGCTCCCAGTATTCATGTTGGCCTGTGATCGTCACTCCGTACAATCTACCGCCTTGGATGTGCATAAAGACTCCGTATATGTTCCTAACCGTTATTATCCCTGGTCCGAACAATCCGAAGAGGAACATCGATGTGTATTTACAGCCTTTGATAGATGAGCTGAATCAGCTGTGGGAAGTAGGTGGCAACACGTACGATGTTTCTAGAAAGAAGAATTTTCAGATGAGGGAAGCCTTTGATAGATGAGCTGAATCAGCTGTGGGAAGACTTTCTGGCCTATGGAATGTTATCGGGATGGAGCACCCATGGTCGTCTCTTATGTCCGTATAGCATGGACCGTACTCAGGCTTTCCGTTTGAAACACGGAGGCAAACCGTGCTTCTTCGATTGTCATCGACAATTTTTGCCGAAGGATCATCCGTACCGGAGGAACCGGAATGCTTTTCGTGCGGGAGTTGTAGAGAAGGCCAATCCACCGCCAAGGTGGCCCGGATGCACGATATAGAAAGAGATAAAAGATTTACCAAGTGCTATCGAAGAGCCTGCTAAGGGGTACAAGTGTGACTGATTTTGTCGCACCCATAACTGGACGAAGAGGAGTATATTCTTGGATCTGCCATATTGGAGCACCAATCTGATCAGACATAACCTTGATGTCATGCATATCGAGAAGAATGTGTTTGATAACATAATTAATACTGTAATGGAGGTAAAGGGGAAGACGAAAGATAATCTGAAGGCCAGGTTGGACTTAGAAGAAATATGTAGACGTCCTGCATTGCATTTGAAAGAGGAGGGGAATGGAAAGTTAAAGCAACCTAAGTCAGTTTTCTCACTGGAGAAAGAGGATAAAGGTAGACTTTGTAGGTGGATTCAGGGTCTAAAGTTTCTTGACGGGTACGTGTCGAACTTGAGAAGATGCGTCGACCTCAAGGAGAACAAACTGATGGGTATGAAGAGCCATGATTGTCACATATTCATGGAGAGGTTAATTCCGATTGTATTTCGAGAATTCTTACCGCAGGTCGTTTGGGACCCATTGACAGAGCTGAGCATATTCTTCAGAGATCTTTGTTGTACTAAGTTGCTCGTCGATCGTCTAGAAAAGCAAGAGAAGGACATTGTAGTAACACTATGTAAGCTCAAGAAGGTGTTTTCTCCTGGATTCTTTGACTCTATGGAGCATTTGCCAATTCATCTTTCCTATGAGGCATGTGTTGGTGGTCCTGTCGGTTATCGGTGGATGTACCCCTTCGAGCGGCTTCTGAATCACCTAAAGAGAAAGGTGTAAAACAAGGCACGGGTTGAGGGCTCTATTTGTGAAGCTTATATTCTCGAGGAGATTACAAACTTTTGCTCGACGTATTTCAAACCGCATATTGCTATTAATAGGACGAAAGCTCCGAGAAACGATGACGCATATCACGAATCTAATGATGCAATACTCAAAGTATTCAATGCGTCCGGAAAGCCTTCGGGAAAAATAAAGAAGAGATATTTGAATGACGATGAGCTAAGGGCTACTCAATTGTATATATTACTCAATTGCGACGAGGATGAAGTGGAGAAGCTAGAGGGGTAAGTAATTAATACGTCTACGTTTACATCATCTCAATGTAATAGTATAAGATAATATTATGCTACTAATCAGCAGTTGCTTCATTGTTTTTCAGCACATATAATGATGAGTTGAGGTCGATTAGACCCTACATAACAGACGAAGAAGTAGAACAAGATATGAGATGCCATTTTCCTTCTTGGTTGAGCGCATATGTAAGATGCTTGGTAATTACTTTTTATTTCTGCACTTGCAAAACAAATAACTTAATATCGCTACTTTGGTATTTAGGTCGATCGTCTAATAACACCCGAGACTAAATCTATTAGAACTCTAGCCAAGGGACCAATTACTGCCGTAAAACTATGGCCAAGTTTCTGTGTGAATGGGTTCAGGTTCAAGTCAACAAATGCTCCTATCAGAGACAGCTTTCTTGATCTTGATTCCACGAAAAATAGTTGTTTGTGTATCAAATCTTCGAACTACAAAGACGTCAATCCGGGCAATAATTTTTTTGGCATCTTACGAGAGATTGTGGAGTTGACATATAATTATGGCACAGAACCTGCTAATATCGTGCTATTCAGGTGTGAATGGTTCGATCCGATTCAAGATCAAGGTTGGAAAATTGACAAGCATGTCCTTGTGGATATAAACTACAAGCGTAGATATCAAGTCTACAAACCATTTGTCCTATCAAGTCAGGCTCAGCTCGTGTACTTCATAACTTATCCTAGACGGGGGACAGCGAGGTCGGATTGGTGGGCAGTATGCAAGACTAAAGCTAGAAATACCTTTGACATTGACAAAATAGCTTATCAGGAGGACGATCTACCTCTTGTAACAAATATTATAGATGTGGACTCAACGAAAGTTACTCATTACACAAGTAATAATGTAGAAGATGTAGAATTATCCGAAGAGTTAGACGAAGTAGATGAAAGTGAAGACGAGGAAGAGGAAGAGGAGGACGAGGAAGGCGAACAAGATAAATTTTCTGAAGATGATTGAAAATAAAATATATTGCATGTAGAATGTAACTATATTTTGACTGAAGAATGTAGATCAAGGTTGGAAAATTGACGAAGTAGAATGTAACTATATTTTGACTGTAAAATATATTCCATTAACGAATATATGTATTATATTTTGACTGTAGAATGCTTTGAGATATGCATCACATTTCGACTGTAGAATGTACTATATATTTGTGTTTCTCTATATTCATCATATGTTGTTATATGACAGGACGACGCAGAGGATTCGGCAGGTCCCGAGGTAGACAGAATGCTCCTCCGGTACTGCCTACTGTGGGTTCCGGATCATCGTCGCCCAGTACTCCAGTATATCGATCACTCATATCTTCGACTGTTGGGACGAGTAGTTCCAGGCGTGATAGTACACCCTCGTCCAACGTTCCTCCTGCTGACGGAACCATGGGGACAGATGAGCATGTCGAGGAGGTCGTGCCCACGTTGTCCCAGCATCAGCAAGATCCTCCATGCGCACCTCCGGAGGAGGCGAGGACAGAGATTTGGGCCGACGGTACAAAGTAAGTCAATTAGATAGTTTAGAATAATATATTTCGTATATTTCTTATTTCATCGTATATTGACTTTTTTAGTATTCTAAATTATTATCTTTGTATAGATATCGTCCATCGTCGGTTCAGAGACGCTTGGGCCAATTTCTGAGGAACAACTACGGTGGCCCTTGGATCAACTACTCTGAGGCTCCGGAGGAGAGGAAGGCATTCTGGTTTACGCACTTCCAGGTAAAAGTATATTAAATAAATCCTCTAATTTATGCATATTATATAACTTATCCGTGATGCTCACTTACTAAATTATTTATTATAGCAAACATATTTTTATCCTCCGCACCGGACCGAGTTGATCGAGCGGCTCTTTCCGACCATTGCCGCCAAGCTTATCCGAGATGCTCTGGATGACCAGAAGGCTCGTGATCGTGCTGGAAAACCGATCCAAGGTTGGATCACGCCTGAGCAGTGGACTGCGATGAGGGCTAGATTCGACGATCCGAGCTACAAGGAAAGGTCTGAGAAGGCCAAGGCGGCTAGGCAAAATGCTGCCAAGTGGTGTGGTGGCTCGATTTCGATGACGAAACATTTCCGTCGTTTGGTATGTTTTTTCTTTTAAATTATATTATTTTAATATAAGTACCATAAAATGGTAGTAGAAAAAAATGTTTAAGTTTAGTACTAAATAATATATTTTTAACAGGTACAGAGGGGTGAGGATGCCAACATGGTGACCGTATTCTTGGCCACCCATCGCAAGGACAGAAATCTCATTGATGAGAGGGCCTCACAGACCTATGTAAGTATTACTTTACTTTGTGTTAATTTTAATATAACTTAGACAATTATCGAGTTTTCAAACCTTTCTAGGCCGAGTATCTTAGGCTGCGTGAGCGGGCGACTGCTAGTGACCTACACCTGGAGAGGCTGGTACTTCGTCGCAGCATGCTCCAGCTCCGTCGGTGGACGACCTGTGGGTGACCGCAGCTGGTGGTCTCCAGAGGGGTACGTACTACGGTACAGGCTCCTATGGCGCCCTGGTTGCGATGTAGTCATCTAGGGCCTCCCCGACAGCTGCGTATTCCACACAGCCCTCGCAGTCGCAGCCCTCGCAGTCGTCGGTCAGAGTCCAGGAGGCCGTTGACCGTCTGATTGCGTCTCTCCGTGACGAGTTGTAGCGAAGGATGGAGGAGCAGCCCCGGTCCCAGCCGCAGGCGGACGATCCGATGCTCATCGCACGATTCGATATGCTCGACCGCAGCATGACGGAGCTCCGAGAATTGACAAATGATATTAGAGCCTCCAATGACCGCAACATCATGGAGCTGCAGGCGTCACAGGTATCAATAGGCGAGAGGCTCACGATGATGCAGGATTCAATGGTTCATAGCAGTACGAGGCTGTTATCTACCCTGGATTCTTACAACCAGCGACTCGCAGACTTGGAGCGGGCACGGCCTCCTGGTGCGCCTACATCGACACAGACTCCACCAACGTCACTACCTTCTCCATCGACATCGGTCTCGATTCCACGTGACGAGTATGAGGAGTTCTTATCCTTCAAGCGCGCCGGTGGTCAGCCTCCTGCAGATCAGCAGTTATTTGTGGTAGAAAACGAAAAGAATGAAAGATGTATTCAAGACGGGGTTTACACAAGACCCGTGTTCTTTTGTTTACAAACAAACTTGTACAATGTAATCCTATACGAGGATGTGGGAGTATAATTTATTTAATCTGGGTATAAATTGCTATAGGTGTCTGATCTGCAGTCGATCACTTTAGCCCTTGGACCACACGATGGTGAAGAAGTGCCGTAGAAGACATGAGGTAGCTTCGAAGTTTGCAAAAAGAGGGTGGATGCACGATGCCAAGGTCGTCGATCCCTACCCCTTGCCTGAGCTCCGGGTTCCTCTCTCTCTCTCTCTCCCGATCTCTTCTCTCTCCTTATTTTTCTTGACCAATTTTTGACCTTTCAATTTGTCGACCTTGTTCCTCATTGATAGAGGTCTCTATTTATAGAGTTTTAGTGACAGTGACCACTCAGTTGGTGTAAAAACCGAGGAGTAGAATCACAGCACCCTTTTACACGACGGTTAAAATAACCAATACCTACGTATAGATGATCTTTTGAATGAGTGTATAACGCGGGTCCAACTAAGGGACACAACGCGTATTGTTGCTACGAAGATCACGACGTAAAAGCCACGTAGGTAGGTATCCTCCGTGTAGAAGAGGTGGGCGTAAAAGCCAATGTCTGTCACCATGGCATAGAAGCCAAAATAGACATAAAAGCCAGGTAGGCATAGAAGCCTGATGGCATAGAAGCCGAGTGAGCATAGAAGCTGAGGAGGCGTAGAAGCCGAGAGAGCATAACAGCTGAGGAGGCATAGAAGCCACTGAGAGCATAACAGCTGAGGGGGCGTAGAAGCCCTGAGAGCATAACAGCTGAGGGGGCGTAGAAGCCCTGAGAGCATAAAAGCTGAGGAGGCGTAGAAGCCACTGCGCAATGCTGAGTGCTGACATGGACGTCTTTAGCCGGAATCACGGCTTTTGAAGATATACTCAAATCCCACGCATTAAATGCGGAGATCTGCCACCATCCTGTGCATTAATTGCGAAGGCGTGTTCTGAAGACCTGCCCCCGTTCTGAGCATCAGGCGAAGAGACGTGCCTCGAGCCTTGTACAAAGCGCAGCTTTTGACGTGGCAGTCTGTTTGTCTTCCGCGGTGCGTAGACGGTTTTACGTTTGCCTGTGTAGAACAAGGCAGCGTATCCCTTTGTATGCGAAAAAGCAGTTTACGCAAAGGGGGTATCACCACACGATGGTTTGGTGATTCTTAATTAAATCTCCTGCATTAAATGCAGAGATCCGCCATCATTCTGCGCATTAAATGCGGAGGCGTATTTTTGAAGGTCTGCAGCTCTTCTGTGCATTCGTCGCAGTGACGTGCCTCGAGAAGACTGTCACCGTCTTGCGCACCAATCGCAGAGACGTGCCTCGAGCCCTGTACAAGATGCCATTTTTGACGTGGCAGGCGGTTTGTCTACTGCGTAGTATAAATTGCTCATGTCTACCTGTGTAAAACAAGGCAGCATATCCCCTCGTTCATGTAAAAGCAGTTTTATGCGAGGGAGATGGCGGTAACTGACAGCCTGGGTCGCAGTGCCGTGCTATCATTATGGCCGTCGGCTGGGTAGCCGAGCCGTATCCTTTTGTCAGAAGTCCAGACCTCAGGTTCATTGCAGGGTCTGACAGGTTCATCTCGGGGAGCACGAAGTGTTCCTCGTACGCTTTAATACCGCATTTGAAAGCGGATGTATTTTACGCCATATAGGCGACGAAGCCTTCTACTTTACGCTCTGAGGCGGCATGGACATACTGCACTTACGCGGATGGTCCTGAGAAGCTCTTGACTTGCCTTCTTGATGGCTCTGAGGTCATCTCTTTACACTGCCCCGCACCAATAGGTTGCGTATAGTCATCCGGCGTATTTTTCATGCTTCTACAAGACCCCCTTCAAAGCTTTTAAATTCCTCGGAATTTGAAACGCTTTGAATGAAGCATGAACCGTCCCTCGTAACTCAAAACGCCTTCTGAATGGAGCCCGAAATGGTCAAGTTTGACACGTTCTTTCAGGTCGGTCTTTATAGCAGATTTATTGGGGGTAGGTGTGACCTCGCTTGCCTATAAAAGGGCTGAGGAGTTAACCTGTTTCTTCCCATATTTCCTTTCACCATGCTGAGATGATCGCCGGAGTTCGTCGGGTCGATCTGGGGAAGAATAAGACCATGTTCTTCCAGCATGTAAGGAGCCAAGAAAGACGGCGTCTTCGAGCAAGTGTCATCTGCAACGATAAATCATGGAAGGATATCTTAGCCTCCTTGCTCAGGATAATCAGCAACTTCATGCGGCATCTCACTCGGAGAGTGGGAAGGGGTCACATTTGACCACACAGCTTGCAAGCGGTGCCTTCTCCCGTTACCTCAAGTGACGAGAGGCAGACAGACCGGCCAGAGTGACGGTGGTCTGTAGGAAAGCAGAGTTACCCTGTTTTCCTTCTGTTGGAGGATGGGTCTATGCCCAGTTTTGTATCCTCCTGCCACCGCTCATCTTCTTGGAAGCAGAGGAAGACCTTTGTAGAGGGGATTTCCCTCATATGTAATCACGAAAATGAAGAAAAATCCCTTGTAGACAGGATTTCCCTCATATGTAATTGTGATTTTAACTTTAATAAAGTCGTCTTTCTTCTCTGCATATGATCATCTTTGCCATACGTTGCTGTGAAGTCTGAATATGTGCAGCTTCGACACGTCTGATTCTTTACGCCGACTCTGATAGAAAGAGTATTAGGTCCCGTCCTGTCTTTTACGCCTAACTAGTGATGCGCAGCTGCTTTAGGAATGTAGGAACCGCGTAGAGTTTCTGAACTGTCTTCTGATGAACAGAAATTTTGTTCAGACTTCGTCTTCAAGAGTGACTTCTCGAAAATCCCTTGGAATAGGGTCGAGGAATAGCTGTCAAACTGAAATTGCCATCTTGATAGACGAGATATTCAGACTGGAGTCTGGATGTACCTCCATTTGACCCGAGAAGAGTAATTTCTCAATGTTTGAACTTTGTATGCTTCGGGTACTTGGGATATGTTGAGGCCAAGACAGAGTATCTTCTGTATGAACTCCTGTAATTGACCGCCTTGTTGTTTAGGACATGCAGAAAGTCAGAGATCCGTAGTGTAGATGAGCCAAAAATCCTGAGTTCGTAGCCTATTGAGCGTAGAAAGCCACCGAGCGTGAGATCATAGGTTTGGTATCTGCTGAGCGTGAAGTTGTAGGTTTGTAGCCTCTCGAGCGAAAAAGCTACCGAGCACAAAAGGCATCCGGGCATAAAACCATAGACTTATAGCTTGCGAATGTAAAACCGTAGATCTGTAGCTGTCGAGCGTAGAAAGCTCCTTTAGCGTAGAACTGTAGATTCGTAGCCTGTAAAAAAGAAATCTTTCGAGCGTGAAATTGTGGATCTGTTGCCTTCGAGCGTAAACTAAACACCACCGAGCGTGAGATCATAGGTTTGGTATCTGCTGAGCGTAAAGTCATAGGTTTGTAGCCTCTCGAGCGTAAAAGCTACCGAGCACAAAAGGCATCCGGGCATAAAACCATAGACTTATAGCTTGCGAGCGTAAAATCGTAGATCTGTAGCTGTCGAGCATAGAAAGCTCTTTAGCGTAGAACCACGAATCTGCTTTGCACGAAAAACTTTTCGAATTTGCTGACTGTCCGCCTTTCGAGAGTAGTGGGCTGCCGTAGTACCCAATCATAACCAAATATTAATTTGCGAGATTTGGTTAGGGTTTCGAGGAGTCCGTCTGAGGATTCGAGGAGTCGATCCGAACCCTATATATATCCCGAGCTTTTGAGAGAAAAACTTTTCATCCGTTCTCTGCGAGAGAGAGTCTTCGTCTGTTCGAGTTTTTCCTCCGTTCCTTCTCCGAGCACTCAAGAGTCTTCAGAAATGGCGCCGAAGCAAACCCCCTCCACTAAGGGAAAGAGTGTAGGTTCTTCTTCTCATCCTTCCGCCCCCGCGAGGGAATCTTTGGTCGGGCAAGGCGAACTTCATCCTGAGCAAAGTATCCCGCCGACGAGCAGCGCTCCCGGCCTTAGAGGTAGAGCCTTTTGGATGACAAAGAATGACGAAAAATCCTTCGCACACGTTGAACGTGACCGCACTAGGTCATCTTCTGTGCTGATAGCCTCTTTGAGGAAGATGATGCACGGAGACGTTTTCATCTTTTACGCTCACATTTCTAATGTGCCAGCGTAAGAGTTCCATGTTTCCGCAGTTTCGAGAGTAACAGCTCTGACTGCCGAAAACTTGGTGTATACTATAAAATTTTAGTTTTACGCCTGGGGATGGAACCTCCGGCGTAATAACTAGAATTTTTGGTAGCCCGGCGTAAAGCACGGATCGTATGCTGCCAGTTACATCTCTGGATGAGACTTCCTGCGTAAAATGGCCAAATTTGTACAGTCTGGGCGTAAAGCACAGACTGTGGCTTCTGGGTCCCCATGTTGCAAGATTTTGTAATGACGTGTTTTTTTCGCACTTTTGCAGTTAATTTGGGTGAGTCTCCACTGGCCGAGGTGATGGGCTCCGCTGCCGAGATGCTACACTCGAACTATCTGGAGGATCTGTCCCACGTGGCATTTTCTATCTCGGGACCCCAGTATCCTGAGGGAAGGGAGCTTTTGATATCAGCTCAAGGCGAGCGGGCGCTGCTGAGTATGATTAACGGAGAGCCCCTAACGTATATAGACGGGAAGCAGTACATAAAGCCAGCTTTTCTTTTTGGGGACATGATTGATAAACGGTCCCAGACGAAGCCCAAGAGAGAGCCCTGGGTTTTCTCAGCCGGGAGCTTGGTCTTGTACCTGCCAACGATGCCGAGAGATTATCCCATCTCGGCTTTCTTCCATGCGACACATCCTAGGAGGATGTCGTGGACGCTGATGCCTGATCTTCACGGCAAACCGGGAAAGATCTTTCATCTGAAAGGAGCTGACCAGGGGTCATTCGTCAGTCGTCCTTCCGGCCTTGTGACGTTGTTCAGGGGACTGTGTCCGGGCAGTGTCCCGAGCGAAGATAGTCTAGTGATCCAGCCGGTCCAGTTGCCGACTTTCTGCAACGATTTTATGGGGCGAGGGGGAGTATATCCCAAGGAGAATCCTTGATGCAACGGGTGGATCACCCCAATAAACCGTCGATGGGCTTGCCTAGTTGACTGGGCCTTGAAGCACTGTCAGAGAGAGCTGGAGGGCATTGGGCTGTATGCCGCTGTGAGTGCGACCAGTGTTGGGTTGCCTCCTAACCCTAACCTGTTCCTGGCGCTGATGGAGCGATACATCTCGCTCATCGGGACTTTCGCCACTCCACTGGGGGAGTTGGGATTGGCCCTCCATGAGATGGCAGTGATCTCGATGCTGCCGATGGGGGATACTCCATATGAAGAGTACGTCCCCACCAATCGGGAGTTGGGGGATTCGGACTCTCGGGTGGTGGAGGTGTATCAAGAGTTGATGTGCCACTACTTTGCGTGCACCGCTTTTTATGACGAGCCTTCTGATTTGGCTCACACCACCAAGTGGACGTCCTACCTCTTCTTCCACCGGGCCAGGGCCGCCAAGCCGGAGAAAGTTTCGGGGGGCAAGGATGAGTCCGTGAACTGTTTGGGAGTGCTTAGTGCCCAGGTCGTCGAGGCTCTTATGGATGACGCCAAGGCTCCGGACCAGATTCTTGACGACGGGGTAGGAAAGTATCCCAAAGGAACTAAGGCCTATAGCTACTTAAGGCATTGCCGCAGGCCTCTGTCTAAGGAAGTCCAGCTGGCCGGTTTCCTCTCCATATGGCTGCGTCGAGTAGTGGTGCCCGGCACTGCATCTGCGGACCGCATTCATCGGAATATCCTGTGGCCTGCGGTACGTCTGGTGTTTGGGGCAAGACTGGGCTTGCTCCCTGCTATGGTGTGCCGTATACAGGCTGCTCTGAGAGCCATGACTGACGGGCTGCTCGCCGATGAGACTCGGCGTGAAAGCTTTCCCCGGGTGGAATTACTATACCTGTATTTGATGGGATGGTTAATTCTTCACAACCCCCGGGTGATGTCTCCTGGCTCTGGTAGTAGCTCGGGGGGTAGCTTCCTGCTGAATTACAAGGACTCTTCCTGGAATGTGAACACAGTTTTAGACTGTCGGTTGACACTGAGCCTCAGTCACAGCTGGAAGCTCCTTTGCATTGTCCCCTTGGTACATCGTAATCAATCGGGGATTAGGCTGGATGATTCAGGCGGAGAGAAGACCAATCTTTCTCCGGAGGCTTTCAAATGGTTGATCTACATCAGGCCCTCCCATTTGTTGTATAGAAGTGAAGACCATTGCTTCTTCGAGCCTTACTTGCCTAGTCGGTTTGCCAGGCAACTTGGGTACGACCAGTTGCACGTGGGCAACGCCGTCACCAGCTTCAGGTCTAGGGGCGGACTCATTGATGGAGCCAGAGGATGGCGATATTTCATCATGGGATGCACTGGAGCAATTTTTACCGTGCCGGTCGTCACACCCTCCACGGAGCTGCGCATCTTACATTCGTATGCCCAGTTCTACGTGGCGGTTAACACCTTCCACCGTGATTTTGACATGCGTGGGAGTTTTAGGGTGCCGTCTTCCACGCTTGGGGGAAGAGTCGAAGTTCCTTCGATTTCTTCCGACGAGGGTGAGGAGTTTGCTACTCCTGATGAGCCGCTGGTGTTGGTGTCGGTGTCGAGGTGTGAAGTGCCTCTGCCTGCGGGGGCCTTGGTAGTCTCTGGGAAGCGAAGGGCTGCCGCTCCCAAGGAGGCTTTTTCTCGCAAGAGAAAGAGGACGGTCAATCGTTCTCTCCAGATTCCTGGTGTTGAGGCTCCTAGAGAGGGACCTGCTGTCTCGCCTGTCGAGGATGCTTCCCTGATCGGAGGTTCCCCGACTTCTAGAGAGGGACCCCCAGCTTCGGCTGGCGGAGTTGGAGAATCTTCGCTAGCGGCTTTTGTCGCTGCTACCCCTCCAGGTAGTGGAACGAGATTGCCTGCGTGGCCGAGGCAGATGGGAGAATCTTTTCCTAGACCAGTAACGGATGAAACCCCTGCCGTGCCTGTGAGCATGCTTGGCGAGGTTCCAGCTGACGAACCTCGATTGCGTCTTGGAGGAGGCTTGGTAGATCTCTTGGCGATGTCGGTTGGCCCACCCTCTTCTCCAGGTATGACAGTTCGTATTACGTCATTAAGGCGTGATTTAGCTACATCGGCTGCAGATGCGCCGTATATGCCGCTGGCCATGGGTAAATGTCATATTTATGTCTCCTTTTTAGAAAGAGTACCATTATACTGATATCAACTCTCTTGTCCTCTTCCCAGGGGATGGCGTCCACGGGGAATACAGCTTTGAAGCGCCTTCTGGCTCTGCTCCGGCTCCTGGCGATGATACAGAGGCGTTTGACTTTGAGGAGAAAATATCTTCGGGGGCCGGTTCGCCTGTTGAAGGGGCTTTGATATCCCAAGAAGAGGGAGAGCCTGCCGTTGTGACCACTTCGGTTGTTGTAGATGCACCTCCTTTGGTCGCACCACCCGCTGAAGCGACGGTTGTGACTACTTCGTCTGCAATCGTTCCTGGAGGGGGACTTGCCAATGCTGCGGCCACTCCTGGCGCCCAATCGGATCTAGCTGCGTTGACTGAGCAATATACCAGCGTCTTCTATGCTACTTTGAAAGCGCTGATACTGATGGTGCTGAAGGGGAATCTGGACCTCGAGCGCCTGAAGAAGTCCTCTCGGATCCCGATAGAGGCGATCCGGGATTTTGACGGCACCGGGGTAGCTGATGCCCTGGAGGCGATGGTTAATGGTTTGGAGAAACCCATTAACGAATATCTGCGGCTAACTCGGGACGGCATTGAAACTGAGGTCCAGTCCAGATACAACTCCATGACTGCGCATTTTACCAAACAGATGGAAAGCTTGGATAAAGTCGTTCAAACACGCCAGCTGGAGATGGACGAAAGAACAACCGTCGTGGAGGAGGCCCTTGCTCTTCAACTAAGGTGCCATTCCGAGCATGAAGGGAACGTGGCGAGGGCTCGCAAGTTGAAAAAAAAGCTCGCTCAGGCGGAGGAGTGGGCCTCCCAGTCGTTGGCAGGTCTAGACGTAGTGACTGCTCGATTGAGCGCAGCGCGACCGGATCTGGATCGCGCAGAAACTGCCCGTACGGGGGTTCGTCGGGCGAGGGCCGAATTGTCCCTCAGGGCAGACAATGAGGCACGGCTGGAGCAGGCCCGCGCCGATGCCTTGGTCTCCAGGGATGAGAGGATAGCTGCACTGACGAAGCTGATTCACGATCTGACTGCTCCCCCACAATGATGTACCCTTTCCTCTTTTGTTTGCTTCTCCATGTAATTTTGCTCTTTCTTGGGAATAAATAAAGCGAACTCTTTTCTGACTGTGTAGACCTATCATTTCGGAATGTAAATGACAGGTTTTGGGCGAGGGCGATATCAGAGGTGATATGGACATGATAGGCTCTCAAGAAACTTTAGCAGGACATACTTATTCAGAGGTCATACGGACATGATAGAATATGCTTTGACTAAGGCTTGTAGGCAA
This sequence comes from Iris macrosiphon, assembly GCA_036927795.1. Classification (NCBI taxonomy): domain Eukaryota; kingdom Viridiplantae; phylum Streptophyta; class Magnoliopsida; order Asparagales; family Iridaceae; genus Iris; species Iris macrosiphon. The sequence continues at coordinate 142,310,203 of JAYESA010000015.1, forward strand.
GATACTATCAGAGGTGATATGGACATGATAGGCTCTCAAGAAACTTTAGCAGGACATACTTATTCAGAGGTCATACGGACATGATAGGATATGCTTTGACTAAGGCTTGTAGGCAAGATACTATCAGAGGTGATATGGACATGATAGGTATTGCATTTCCAAATTAGTCGAACGTATCTATTCAGAGGTTATATGGACATGATAGAATACGACCCAACTAGTTTTGTTTTGGAAGTAGTTTTGTCAGAATTGAGGTTTTCGCTATATTCCAATTGAGCAGAGGAGGTTAAGCATAGTACCTTTTCAGGAATTTGCCGTTGATAGGGGCCATTAACAGGTCTCCATTAGGCTGGGCTAACCTATAAGTGCCATTTGAGAATGTTGTCTCGATCACATAAGGACCCTCCTATTTGGGCTGGAATTTGCCTTTACTCCTGTGAGTAAGAATCATCGGCCTTCTTACGGCAAGAACTAGCTCGCCGACTCTGAACACTCTTTCCTTTACTTTACGATTGAAAGCTCTGGAAATGCGTGCTTGGTAGAGCGCGATGCGCTGTTGAGCTTGGAGGCGTTTCTCCTCTAATCCTTCTAACTCCTGAAGCCTTAAAAGGTCATTCTTTTCTTGAGTCAGTTTGTTAGCCACGGCTATCCTGAGTGACGGGATCTGGATTTCAATGGAGGAGAACTGCTTCGCTCCCGTAGACCAGTGAGAATGGAGTACAACCTGTCGGTGTTCGTACCATTGTGCGGTATGCCCAGAGATATTCGCCCAGTCTCTCATTCCAATCTCTTTTGTTCGAAGAGACGAACTTCTTCAAGAGTTTGATAATAGTTTTGTTGAAAGCTTCCGCCAAACCATTAGCAGCTGGATAATACGCCGTAGAGGCAATATTATGTATCCAATTTTTATCGCAAAATCGATGAAACGCTTGACTGATGAACTGAGGTCCATTGTCGTGAATTATCCTCCGAGGTACCCCGAAGCGATAGATGACGTGATGCTTGATGAAGCTGATCACATTAGATGCCTTTACCTCAGCAAGAGGGATCGCCTCTGCCCATTTGGAGAAGTAATCCGTGATGGCCAGTATGAACTGGTGACCCCTGGAAGAAGACGGGTGAATATGACCGACGACATCCATACCCCATGCTTCGAAAGGCCAGGATGCAACTGTAGGATGTAGATATTCAGACGGTTGATGTATGAAGTCTGCATGGACCTGACAAGCTCTGCATTGTCTTGCATAGTTGATCGCGTCTGTGATCATAGTGGGCCAGTAATAGCCCATTCTCCTGATACGATCCTGTAGCTTAGGACCGGGTTGATGCGCCCCGCATACGCCATCGTGAGCTTCACGGGTAATCTGCCGTGCTTCGTCGTCAGAGAGACATCTCAATAGCAGTCCGTCATAGGTCCGGCGATATAGGCATTGTGAAGATGCATCGAAGTAGAAGCGTAGAGATCGTCTTTTGACGGATACCGCTTCTTTGGGATCCTCTGGCAAGATTTCGTATGCCACAAAATCTATAAAGGGACTCTTCCAATCTCTTCTGGGAGGATCGGCGTGTGCAGCGTAGCTGCGTTCTATGTGAGAGTTGTTTTTCACACAGAATAAATCTCTGTTAAGAAGGATTACCGAATTCTGCCTTCTTATAGGAGTAGCTAAATCTGCGGCTAGACTGGCTAGGGCATCAGCTTCAAGATTCTGGGATCGAGGTACATGCCCCAGGAAAAACCCTTTGAATGTCACGGCTATCTCGACCGTTGCTTGGTGATAGGGGATGAGGTCTGGATTCCGGACTTCATATATTCCTCTGACTTGATTGACGATAAGCAGAGAATCACCGAAAGCTTCCGGGGATTCGACCCCCAGCTCTTTAGCGACTTGGAGCCCGATTAACAGAGCGTTATACTCTGCCACGTTGTTGGAGCAGGGCTCGTTGAGAGAGTATGCTCGGTAGATGACGAGTTTGTCGGGAGTAACCAGGACGATTCCTACTCCTGAGACCACCTTTCCCTTGGGGCCAGTCCTGGAGGCACCATCGAAGAATAGTTGCCATGCGTCACTTTCTATCGCAGAATTGCATTCTGCAACTTCGTCAGGGATGTCCTCGTACAACTTGGAGGTCTCCGGGATCGGATGAGCAGCTAGAAAGTCGGCCAATGCTTGGCCTTTGATGGACTTCTGTGGGACGTACACCATGTGATATGGTGTTAACAGCATCGCCCAAGTTGCGAGTCGGGAATTAAGAGTACTTGGCTTGCTCATTAGTACTCGAAGAGGGTTGATCCTGGAGATGATATGGATAGTCTGGCCGGTGACATAGTGCCGCGTTTTCTAGATAGTGAACATCAGAGCCAAGCATTCTTTCTCCACTGGGTTGTACCGGTGTTCGGCTCCGATCATCATTCTACTTAGATAGTAGATAGCCTGTTCGTGCCCTACATCGTTCTTCTGCGCAAGAAGAGCTCCCAAGGCATGGTACATTGCTCGAACGTATAGGAAGAATGGTCTTCCTATGACGGGAGGCACCAGAACTGGCGGATGAGTGAGGTAGCGTTTGATATCGTCAAACGCTTGTTGACAGGCTTCGTCCCATACGAAGGATACACCCTTCTTCATGAGGCGAGAAAAAGGCTGACATTTCCCAGAGAGGTTGGATATGAATCTCCGGATGTAAGCCAGGCGTCCCTGAAATCCTCTAAGTTCCCTCAGATTGCGGGGCGGTCGCATTCCTATGATGGCCTGGACTTTATCAGGGTCCACTTGTATGCCTTTGGCGGTAATGATAAACCCCAGGAATTTGTCGCTAGATACACCCAGAAAGGACTTCGTAGGATTCATCTTGAGTTGATGTTGGCGCATTAACTCGAACACCGTCCTTAAGTCTCGAACGTGATCATCTTTGAGACAGCTTTTGACAGCTATGTCGTCCACGTAACATTCTACTGTTTTGCGTAAGTGCTCATGGAATATGTTACTCATAGCTCGTTGGTATGTAGCCCCGGCATTCTTCAACCCGAAGGGCATTACTGTATAGCTATATACCCCCAGTGGTGTTCGGGAGGCGGTATGCTTCTCGTCCCCAGGATGCATCTTGATCTGATTGTACCCTGAGAATCCGTCCATGAAAGACATGCGTTCAAAACCGCAGGTGTTGTCGATCATGTAATCCGTGATGGGAAGAGGAAACTCATTCTTGGGGCAGGCTGCATTCAGATCTCGGTAATCGATGCAGATGCGTATTTTCCTATTTTTCTTCATGACTGGGACAACGTTGGTGACCCAGTCGGGATGTTGTTCTTCCCGGATGAACCCGCAGGCTATCAACTTCTTGACTTCGGCTTCAATGGCGTCCATCATATTCGGGCGGAACCGGCGCTGGTGCTGCTTTACAGGCTTTGAATCGGGCGATATATTGAGCTTGTGGGTAGCCATCTTTGGATCGAGTCCTGGCATATCCTCGTAATTCCACGCAAAGACGTCGATGTATTATTTTATCAGTCGAATAACTTCTTCCCTTTCAGCTGGGGAAAGATTGTTACTGATAAATATCGGTCTTGGTGAGAGTGTATCCCCAACGTTGATCTGGATAACTTCATCTTCAGTAGGAGGTTCTCTCTGTTAGAAAGCGGAACTCCTATTGTGTATCCATTTGTTGAGCCCAAGAGTCATTTTCAAACGGCTCAGGCTCTGGTCCGTCTGCTTCGAAGGGATCTGTCACTACCATATTTACTGATAATATTTGTTCGAGAGCATCAGGTGAGTCGGAGGGCGACGAGCCGTCTTGAAAGGAGCAAATGACATCCTTGATTGATTTGGAGGAGGTGGCAAACCCTAACCCGAAACGGGTTTGTTGATAGCGGGGATTGCCGAACAGTGGCGTTCGTCTGCCATTTTCGTAGTTGAGGCCTGGCTTCCGCTTCAAGTCGTAGCCCATGCTTTGCATGATCCTTAATGCCTGTGGGCTGTATTGGTGAACCTGTATTCTCCCAGCATCGTCATTGAAAGAATCTTCTTGGACAGTTGGTCGATTGCGCTCGCGGCCGAAGACTATTGTACGCTGACTGCTGCAGGTGGGCGGGACAAGGAAGATAGAGTCCTCTTGCGGTCCGTATGTCGTGACGACATTGGATGATGATGTCACCTCCCATATGTACGGATGATAGGAATCCATAGCTGCCAAGAATTTTTGTGCTATAGGTTCTACATCGTCATGGGGAGAGGATTCTTGGTTCGGAATCGCAGCGCTGACATACTGGAAAAGGGGATGTTTATTATCATCTGGAACTCCGTTCCTGGTTGCATTTACATCAGTCGGCTGCCTGTTGTGCCGAAGGTTGATGACCAAGGGAGGAAGCTTCTGGTTCAAAGTGATCATGAGAGGATCACCTCCTTTTCCTGACCTGGGCTTGTTCAGGTGGATAGCCATAGGTTCTATGGCTCTTGGACGAGTGGTTCGTCCTTTTACCCTGATTGACAGGGGTAGTACGGCAGTTGGTTCTTCCGGCTCCCGGTGGGATTCCTTCTCTGCCTCGCCTGACACCTCTTTTGTGTGGTCTTAAGAGTACAACACGGCGTCGGAATAGTAGGATTCTATTCCTTTAAACGGGTTTAGGTCAGCAACCTCCGTTTGTACTGTTCCTTGTGCGTCTACATATTTAAGGCATTGATGTAGGGTTGAAGGAACGATGTTGTGGTCGTGGATCCACGGTCTTCCCAGCAAAATATTGTAGGATACCTCTGAATCGATGACGTAACATGTGGCTACTGATCTGAGGTTGCCAATTTGGATCCTTAGACGAATTTTTTCCAACGGCTTACTTCTTCCAGCGTTGAAACCCACGATCGTGGTGGTGGTGAAAGCTAATTCGCTGGTAGGGATTCTCAGCGGTCTGAGCAGACTGTGAGGGATGATGCTGATTGACGATCACGCCTCTATGTGAATCCGGTCGACCTCCATGGAACCGACGTACCCGGTGTAGTAGAGGGGCCTGTCATGCCTGTTATGTTTCAATAGCATGTCGTCTTGAGTGAAAGTGATATTCGGCACCACCTCCATCACACTGTGGCACTGGGGACAGGCTACTGGTTCTTCGTCGGGGGACTTGAGCTGGGTCAAGCATGCCTCCGCCTGCATCAGCGCTTCACTCAGGGCTAGACGAGTGTCTTGGGAGAGCCTGAGTAGCTCGAAGATGGACAGCCTGGCTGGTGTATTAGCCAGTTGGGCCAGGATGTCGAAGTTGTACGGCTTCTCAAAACTTTTGTTTAGAATGTTTTTCACAGGTTTATCAAAGCGCACTTCTCTTTGCTTCCCTTTGTCCGCCGGCGTCAGTTTTGAAGGGCTGGCATCTGGTACGACGGGGCCTGGTCCTGAAGGTTTGGCAGTTGAAGCGTCCGCTGGTGCACCTTCCTGATTTGCTTCGTAGTCATTGAGGTAAGCTCTCCCTGAACGGGTTACGGCTAGTACCTCATCCTCGTCTGACGGTGAAGAAGTCACAACCATATGGCATGGTTTGCATTTGGAGTTCTTTCTAGATGCAGCTCTAGTAGCATTAGACTCTTTCTCGAGCTCCGACACCAAATCCAGATGAACCCACATTATCTCGTCCCGTCAGGTGGTTAGGGGTACCAGGTCATGATTTTGACCCCTAGCTGGAGGGAGATTGACGATGTTCATCGTGGTCCGAGAAATGGGCACAACACCATTTGGGACCTCCTGGGGAGGCAGATTGCCAAACTGTAGAGAGATCATGTTGGCTGTGACCGTATTCTCAGTGTTGTGTAGAGTTATGGCTTTGGCATCGATCAAACTTTGGATCTTCCTTTTCAGTATGTAATACGCCTTTGTCGGGTGGTGCACATATCTGTGGAAGATGCAGTATTTGGGGTCGTTAGTACTGCCGACTTCTTGGGGCCGCTTCAACTCCGGAAGGGTGATCTTGCCACTTTTGATGAGACACTCGAATATACTTGGGATAACCTCGTCGTCAAAGGAGTAGACTTCTACGGGCCTGGACGTCCCTGGTCTCGTTTGCGTTGTTGTAGTCATCTTTTGTCTGGACGTATTGACCGTCAGAGCTTCTTTCCCTTTTGGACCACGAGGATGGTCGCTGCTGGGAGATGACTTCTTGCCTCTGTCAGAGGCGGAGATCATGATGCCATTGTCGCGCGCCTTGCGACTATTGTCTTCAGCGGCTATGGCCAAGAGGATGAACGAGGGCCAATCACGGAACTAATATGGTCCTGTGAACACCGAGACCACGGGAAGGAGGTTCTTCCTGTAAATGTCTACCAACGCAGATTCTGGAACTCCTGGAGGCATTTGTAAGGTGGCCTGACGAAAACGCTCGATGAAGGTGCGAACGTCCTCTTTTTCTCTTTGCTTGACTTCGATGAGAGAGGACATGGACATGTCCATTCCTCCCTCGTAGAATCGCGTGAAGAATAAAGCTTTGAAGTCCTCGAAGGAAGTGATGCAGTTGTCCGCCAAGCTACGGTACCACTGATAGGCTACTCCCAAGCGACAACCTTTGAACACTCGAGTGAGGAGGGCGTCGTTCCCTTACAGCAACACCGTCATCATACTGAAATAGTTCATGTATTGACTTGGTGATGTTTTCCCCTCAAACAGGGCCATGGTCTGAGGTTTGTACCTCGGAGAGAAATGGACCTCTTCCCAGATAGCTGGGTAGGGCTGGTTGATTCCCAGTTTCTTGAGCTGATCTTTGTGCTTCATGGCGTCAAACTGGGCTTTCAACTCCCGTACTGCCTGTATCAGATTTTCTATTGAAAGTGGGACTACGGAGTGGTGCGGAGTTGGTTGTATTGTGACTCCAACGGGAGGCAATATATTCTCCGAAAGCGGAGGAACCGCCGACTCTTGATCTAGAGCAGGTCCTTGGCTTGGATTGGGTGGCGGCAAGTCCACCCCCACACGTATCTGAGTTGGCGGGATCGATGCTTGAGCCATGGCAGTTGCGTGCTGAGTTAACATCATCTGGTGCATGTTTTCCATCATGGATTGCATTTGTTTCAGAGATGTCTCCAGCGTAGTGATGCGCTGCTCCTCGTTTCCTGATGGTGAAGCCTCCTCACGTTCATCTTCAACGGCGTAAACTCCCATCTCCCTGGGTGTCATTGAAGGATTAGTATAGGTCGCTGTAGAAGTCGACTCTACACTTTCAGCATCTGATTCGGGGACTTGGCGGTCCTCGGATTCGGAATCAGAAGAGGACGAAGCTGGTTGTCGTAACCTTGCACGAGTGTTTTGGAATACCCCGGCTTCAGCGTTCCTGAGGAGCTCATTGAACCTCCTTCGGCTCGGAGGCCTGGAGGGATGACGTCTTGAGTTCGAACCTCATCTAGGCATGTGTGAGGCCATGTTTACAAATGCATGCGCGGGCTCCTTTTCCTGGAAAGACAGAGAGTAGCTTAACCGGTCGAAAACTGATCGTCTCGTTTTAGAGCAGCAGCAGTCAATCACAACCCTATGACTATTACAACAGTGCTCGCCAGGAGGCGTAATAGACACATTGGAAGGTTCCCTCTCTTTACGCTTCTGGATTAGATTTTTGCGCAGGTTAGGGGGCTTTGCAGAAGAAGACGATTGCTTGTTTCTTCTGTTCCCGCCAGCGGGCATGCGGAGTTTTGGCACTATGGCTCTTGCTGTGCCACCTGTGTATAACAGGTTGGCCATCTGGGTGGCGGATAACCCTGGGGGAGGGTGCCTCTCCGTATTTTGAGCTTGCTTTACGCCGAGGGATTTCGCCTGGCGTAATTTGGAGTTTTGCTCAAACGGGCGTAAAGCTGAAGAGGTCCTCAGCCGGCCGTCGGCTTCTCGCATAATCCGGAGGGTATGCAGATTATCCCCTCGTTGGCGTAAAGGCCGAGGAGTTGAATACTCTGCCGCTTGCTTCCCTTCGCGGAGACCACAGTGCTCATCTGGTTCCCCGTAGAGGTCAGACGTCGTCTTGCGTGCGGGACGCGACTTGTACTTCCGATTTGGCGCTAAGGCATCATCAGAAGTTTTGTCTGTACCGCGCGTAGCGGGAGACTGGTTTCTGTGCGTAGAGCGCAGTGGATACTCCTGGGTTAGCGCTAAGGCTTTGCCCGAGGTTTTGTCTGTATCGCGCGTAGCGGGAGACTGATTTCTACGCGTAGAGCGCAGTGGATACTTCTGGGTTAGCGCTAAGGCTTTGCCCAAAGTTTTGTCAGTACCGCGCGTAGCGGGAGACTGAATTTTACGTACGGGACACGGAGGGAGCAATGCTACAACCTCATTGGTCGGAGAGATCGGAGAGATCGGAGAGTCCACAGGAATGGTAGAGGATGTCTTGGGCATCCAGACCTTGCGCAGCTTCCTGTTGTTTTGGACGGAGAGAGGGTGAGAGCTACCCCCGGTTCGAAGCATGTCTTCGTAGGCAGACTGGTCGAATTGGACGACCAGTGTCTTCTTCACGGTCCTTATAGGTACCGTATCGTGTTGAGCAATTACTTCCTCATCAGAAGAGAAAGATGTCCCCAGCAGAGTCGCCATCTTGTTTGTGGTAGAAAACAAAAAGAATGAAAGATGTATTCAAGACGGGGTTTACACAAGACCCGTATTCTTTTGTTTACAAACAAACTTGTACAATGTAATCCTATACGAGGATGTGGGAGTACAATTTATTTAATCTGGGTATAAATTGCTATAGGTGTCTGATCTGCAGTCGATCACTTTAGCCCTTGGACCACACGATGGTGAAGAAGTGCCGTAGAAGACAGGAGGTAGCTTCGAAGTTTGCAAAAAGAGGGTGGATGCACGATGCCAAGGTCGTCGATCCCTACCCCTTGTCTGAGCTCCGGGTTCCTCTCTCTCTCTCTCTCTCCCGATCTCTTCTCTCTCCTTGTTTTTCTTGACCAATTTCCGACCTTTCAATTTGTCGACCTTGTTCCTCATTGATAGAGGTCTCTATTTATAGAGTTTTAGTGACAGTGACCACTCAGTTGGTGTAAAAACCGAGGAGTGGAATCACAGCACCCTTTTACACGACGGTTAAAATAACCAATGCCTACGTATAGATGATCTTTTGAATGAGTGTATAACGTGGGTCCAACTAAGTGACACAACGCGTATTGTTGCTACGAAGATCACGGCGTAAAAGCCATGTAGGTAGGTATCCTCCGTGTAGAAGAGGTGGGCGTAAAAGCCAATGTCTGTCACCATGGCATAGAAGTCAAAATAGGCATAGAAGCCAGGTAGGCATAGAAGCCTGATGGCATAGAAGCCGAGTGAGCATAGAAGCTGAGGAGGCGTAGAAGCCGAGAGAGCATAACAGCTGAGGAGGCGTAGAAGCCACTGAGAGCATAACAACTGAGGGGGCGTAGAAGCCCTGAGAGCATAACAGCTGAGGGGGCGTAGAAGCCCTGAGAGCATAAAAGCTGAGGAGGCGTAGAAGCCACTGCACAATGCTGAGTGCTGACGTGGACGTCTTTAGCCGGAATCACGGATTTTGAAGATATACTAAAATCCCTCGCATTAAATGCGGAGATCTGCCACCATCCTGTGCATTAATTGCGAAGGCGTGTTCTGAAGACCTGCCCCCGTTTTGAGCATCAGGCAAAGAGACGTGCCTCGAGCCTTGTACAAAGCGCAGCTTTTGACGTGGCAGTCTGTTTGTCTTCCGTGGTGCGTAGACGGTTTCACGTTTGCTTGTGTAGAACAAGGCAGCGTATCCCTTTGTATGCGAAAAAGCAATTTACGCAAGGGAGGTGTCACCACACGATGGTTTGGTGATTCTTAATCAAATCCCCTGTATTAAATGCAGAGATCCGCCCTCATTCTGCGCATTAAATGTGGAGGCATGTTTTTGAAGGTCTGCAGCTCTTCTGTGCATTCGTCGCAGAGACGTGCCTCGAGAAGACTGTCACCGTCTTGCGCACCAATCGCAGAGACGTGCCTCGAGCCCTGTGCAAGACGCCGCTTTTGACGTGGCAGGCGGTTTGTCTACTGCGTAGTGTAAACAACTCATGTCTACCTGTGTAAAACAAGGCAGCATATCCCCTCGTTCATGTAAAAGCAGTTTTACGCGAGGGAGATGGCGGTAACTGACAGCCTGGGTCGCAGTGCCGTGCTATCATTATGGCCGTCGCCTGGGTAGCCGAGCCGTATCCTTTTGTCAGAAATCCAGACGTCAGGTTCATTGCAGGGTCTGACAGGTTCATCTCGGGGAGCACGAAGCGTTCCTCGTACGCTTTAATACCGCATTTGAAAGCGGATGTGTTTTAGCCATATAGGCGACGAAGCCCTCTGCTTTATGCTCTGAGGCGGCCTGGACATACTGCACTTACGCGGATGGTCCTGAGAAGCTCTTGACTTGCCTGCTTGATGGCTCTGAGGTCATCTCTTTACGCTGTCCCGCACCAATAGGTTGCGTATAGTCATCCGGCATATTTTTCATGCTTCTACAGCAGTAGTATAGTTAGTTACTGGATATTTATATTTTAATTATTATTTAGGATGCGATTGTATGGATATAAATTTGCCATATTCTTTACGTTTACGATGAGATTTGCTGGATGCTTTCTTTTCTTCAAATTTTATTATATTATTCATATTTTGGTTTACAACCAATGACTGATACTTGGCCTGTATTTACCCAGTGCACTAGAAATTTTCCCCTTGGTGCTGCTACTGTATTCTTTATTCAATTATTTCTACTACCATCATATACCTGATAATGAACCCAAGGGGGTTGGTAAACCCAGAAATGCAATATTTTTTTTATTTTTTTTTGAAAATTAGCGACGTTTTAGCGACGTTTAGCGACGTTAGCTTAAGTCGCTAAATACGTCGCTAATTAGCGATGCTGTAACAAGTCGCTAAATACGTCGCTAATGACGTCGCTAAAATCGTCGATGTACGTCACAAACTACTGACATGACAGTATTGCCAGGTCATTAAAGACGTCGGTGTAACGTCGCTATATAAGTCGCTAATTAGCGACGTTTAGCGACTTCAATAAACGTCGCTATGTAGTGACGCGGCGTCGCTAAACGTCGCTAAATTTAGCGACACATTAAAGTCGCTAAAAAACGTCGGTATAGCGAAGTTTTTTGTTTTAGCGACTTGGTTTTTTCCGACTGCTTTAAAACGTCGCTAACTACGTCGCTAAACCAAATTAGCGACGATTTTTGGTTATTTAGCGACGTTTTTAGACGTCGCTAATTTGACTTTTTCTGGTAGTGTTTTAGGATGACTCAAGCATTTCTTCTCTTTGTATTGTTTCTTCTTTTTGCTTTCTAACAATATCTGTTTTCTTCAATGGCAGAGTCAGAGGGAGAAACTGAGGGTCAGGTCGAACAATTAGATGATGAAGAAGGAATTGAAGCTATTAACTTGGGAGACGATAAAGAACAAGAGGAAGAAAACAATAAAGAAATGCATCCTAACGATGACATCAACGCAAGCAACAATAAGTTATTTCGCTTCACCATTTCTAATGGATTTACGAAGTGCATTATATTACTTTTATTACTTTTATTTCTAATATTACTTTTGTTTAATTCTGTTTTTTAGGGACGAAGGTGAATCTCAACTGGATTTCGATAAAAAATATAATAAAAAAAATAATGCAGTCTGCCAACATTAACAAACACCCAAGGGAGCTCGTAGATGAAGATATGGTTGGCTTAGGGTTCAACTCTATTGAAGAAGCAAAATTATTTTATCGGATATATTAAAAAATAATAGGTTTTAGTATTAGAAAGAACGAAGAAAAGAAAGAAAAATCTGGGATGGTCAAAGCCTATAGTTGGTGTTGTTCGAATGCGAGATTCAGACATGAGAAATATATTGAAGCTCCTAATATAATTTGTGAGCTAAGAAGTGATAGCAGGGCTGGTTGTCGAGCAATGTTTCGAATTCTGTACAAAAGTTCTACAAAAATGTGGGTTGTCAAATAATTTCGAGTACGTCATAAACATAATCTGGCGAATGATTTTGAGAAAGTTTTTTTGAGATCCTATCAAAAAATACCAACCGCAGATTTGGGACAAGCAAAGCTGATGAAACAAGTCGAGATGCAGACTTCAGAAATATGGTATTTATTGCTCCACCAGAATGGTGGCTTGGATAAGGTTGGGTGGACGAAAAAAATTTATACAATGCTTTAGCTAATGATTGTAGAGGACTAGACAATCATGATGCTATGACAACACTTATAATTCTTCAAGCCAAGGAGGACATTGACCCTGATTTCTTCTACGCGTACAAGGTAGATGAAGATTCCAGATTGACCCATCTCTTTTGGGCCGACGGTGCAAATCGATTCGATTTTGAATTATTTGGAGATTCACTAGCATTTGATTCTACATATAAAACAAATAGATGTCAAATATCGTTGGTGGTTCTGGTGGGTTCAAATAATCATGCAATGACTTGTGTTTTTGGGTTTGCATTAATCCATAATGAGTCTGCAGATACATATTCTTGGGTTTTACAAAAATTCCAATAGTGTATGGGAGGCAAATTAGTAGAGACAATTATCACGGAAGTTGCAGATCCCTGAATAAAGAAATTAAAGACTTAATGCCCACCGTAGTTCATCGAACGTACTCATGGAATGTCCTAGACAATGTAATAAAATATGTACATGGAGAAGGCTTTGCAGGAGAATTGAGGAATCTGATTAAAAGGTATATCTCACACTTGGTACTTTAATTTGAAGTATGTTGGTGTTACAATTTTTTTTAATTATCAATTTTAAAACTTTTGTTGTTGTCCATGTTTTTTAAACATGTACTATTCAGAGAATGATTTTGAAAGTCGTTGGCAGAAGATGCTATATGATTATAATGAAGAGAATAATGAGTGGACAAAAGCATTGTACAGTATGAGGCATCAATGGGCGGACACATTCTTTCATGGAAATTATTTTGGTGGTTATACTGCAACAAATAGAAGTGAATCAATGAACGCATTTCTGAAAATATTTTTGAATGAGAAGCTGTCACTATGGAGGGTCCTTCAATATTGTGACCACGGTTTGGCTGCCTTACATTACGGCGAGATGAGTAAGAATGTCATTGCTAAACTCTCAACACCCATTGTCAAACAAACTAGCATGGCCGTAATAGAAGATAAATTTGCATCAATTTACACTAAAAAAGTGTTTATAGAGGTAAGGAATTAATCAAATCACACGTTCTGATAAATATACTGTTGTCCACCATGACAAGATAGGATATGCAGATGTTTGCACTATCGAAAAGTATTTGTCGAAGGACTATCCAAACCGCAAGATTATATTTTGTGGTAACGAGAACAAAATAACATGTGACTGCTTCTGGATGGAGACCAAGGGGATTCCTTGTAGGCATATTTTTCAGCGATGAAGGCTTTGCATTTGTTAGAGATTCCAAAAAACTTAATAAAAACTCGTTGGTTGAAGGATTGCACAGACAGTTATCTCTCCGGACCTGGCGCAAAAAGGAGATTCATCCACCCAGACAGGATTGAGAGCACAAGGTATGGTGGTATTCGGGAACAATTTAATTTGTTTACGTATTATTGTAAAAAATTAAGCAAAATTCAAGAGAAGGAAACAGAGTTGATGTCAGCTGTGCTGATTGAGTTGCAAAAAATGATGACCGATATTGGCGAAGAAGAAAAAATGGTAGTTGATGCAGTTCGTGAAATTCATGAAGCTTTTAAAGAGCCACACCTGGTTGCAACAAAAGGAAGGCCTTCTCAAGCGAAATCAAGTCAGAAAAAATAAAGTCAGAATATCCCCAAGCCTGTAATTTGTAGAGTTTACAAAAAACTGGGTCACGATTACCGTTATTGCAAAGTACGAAAGCGTTGTAATGAGAAAGAGTCAATTGAATCAAATGAACTGAGTGATTAAGTAAATATTTTGTTGATTTAATTCTCGTTATGTACTATTTTTTATCATTTTTCCAGCTAATATTATTGGTTTTCCTTACAATTGTTCCAAATGCAGTAGAATACTTCTTCATGACAAAAAGAAATATTATATGGCAGTATGATCCTGAAACAATCTAGGAGAAAAACTTCCAGATTATGACACAATTTAATAGCAAAAATCTTACAGGAACTCACGAGATCTTAATTCATTGAACTAACGTTCCATTTCTTTCTTGTAATCCCAACGGAAGGTATGTCGTGGGGGCCATTGGACCCCTGGAGCCAAGAAGCAGTACTCCTTCCCAAAATATCGAAACCAGAAGCAATATTTAATATTTCAATTCTAACAATATTTTCCTTGAAGGTTGGTGGATAATTCAGGCGAGAAATTTAATACATAATTACATACTAAAAGTTTTCTGTCTCTTTATATTGTGTATCAAACTTATAGCAGAGATTTACCAAAGGGTTCGAAGAAGTTGGTGAAGATGAGTTATAACATCCAGGATGAAAAGAAAAAAAAAAGGAATTTGAGTTTCAGGACATGTCATCGTCTTCATCCAAAAGTTCATCGGTAAATCATCACATATGTCACTATGGTGTATTTTCTCGAAAAGTCTTCTCCAATATAAAAATTTTAAGATATTTTTTTTTTCAAACTTCTAAGACAACTTTTACTTATTTTTTTTTTTATAAATATTTTTTATTCATAATTGATGATATGCGAGCGAAAACATTGTCTAAAACTAGATAACTGACTTCTAAGTGTCTCCACATAAACTTCATAATTTACTTTAAAAAATTACATTAGAAGAATTTTTTAAATAAAATTTCAACTTGCCAACAATTCCATCTTGCCAACGACTTTTCTTTTTTCCAAAGTAAGATGCTCTTTCCCCTGACTGTTTTCATCCATGTTTCTGAAGACTCGTGTAGTGTTGCATCATTGCTGATAAAGAAATAAAAGTTGAATGATGATGCTTTGACGCAGTTGAAGGAAATAGTATCAGTAAGGATCAATCAAATGGTCCAGAGGTGAGACAGAGGCATGCAGTAATGTAGTTGCACTGTGCAAAGAAAGGGCATGATCATGATCATGATCGACATACACATAGATTGCACGACTGAAAACTATGATGAGCTGCTAGTCGAAACTCTGCACCGCGTGGCCCGCATGTCAGCGAGCTTCATATATACCGGAAAAAGTATAGTCCTCGACATGCGCATGAGGAGTCAGGGGTGTGACAGCTATACGAAGACTTGAAAGTGCTCAATTTCAGGAAATCTAGGGGGGGTGGGGGGAGGGGTTGCTTGGTGCATGTCTGTGTGATGATTGGAAGTGGGCTGCAAGAATTCGGTACCAGAATCACTGAGGACCTCTCACTTTTTTTTCCCCTCAGAAACATGTTGGAATTCTCATGATGCTTCCAGTGCATGCCATGGCTCAAATGACATCTATCTCCTCACGGTTCTAATCAGTCACGGTTCTAATCAGTGAAATCTTTCAAACAAGATGCTGGATCGGATCAAATTGATTCAATCAGTTGGTTCAAACAGTGGTTCAACTACCGTACGTTTTAATTTAACTGGTTCAAGTTCAATTCCTTATAAAAATTATTTTTTTAAAATTATTCATTTACAACCGATTTAAAAAAAAAAGTCGGTCAACAATAATCCCGATCAGAAAAGTTATCGGTTCACGGTTCAACCGGTTGAACTAGGCCTATCCGGTCAAATTTTTTAAACACTGGTTCTAACTATGATTGGTGGAGCAGCTAACCTCTAAAATTAGAGATGACTGAACTTTAGGTATAGCTTGAGCGATACGAGGACAATAACATCGTACAATCTAAAATATTAATTTTTTTGAGAATTTATTTATCTTTTAAATTTTGCATACTTCAAATTCAAATAAAGGAATAAAACGTAACTAAGAAAATATGTACAAAAAAAAAAAAAAAAAAAAAATTCAAAAATTTGGACCGAATTGCAGTCGGTACGACCGTGTCCAAAGGTAGCTCCGCCACTGACTGTGATCATGCTGGATTCAAGCTTGGATAAGGATTGGATTGCTTACACCACCAAGTGAAATTGGAATGAAAGTAGAAATATTGACTGTTCAAAATCCATTATTGTTACAAATCTATTTGTTTAGAGAATCAACTAATTAGACCTGAAAAAAGAATGATTGTAATATGATCAGATCGAACTCTTTCAAAATGTAATCAAGATTCACGCGGTTATTTTTTCATTAGAGCATATATAATCCTATATGCATGTGGGCTATCATTACACGTATCTTTTGTAACGAAAAAGCAAAGAAGATGATAGAACATTCTTCGATTCCGCGGGAAGCGTGCCCACCGTGAAATATGAGCTGTCACTTCCAAAGTGAAAAACTACTACACTTGAACTTGTATGCTTCCGTTTTGTTTTTGAGCAGCACGTACAGGATTAGAAAGGCATAGGTATGATCCCTTCTTCAAGTATGGCCGTACGTTGCTAGCTTGTCCCTGAGCTGAGAGCATATATCACGGGTCCAACTCTTTATATTTGGAAGCACACTACTCTCTCATGGCATAGGAGGAATGAGACAACAGGACCCTTCCTTTTGATTAAACTTCACTTGCCTCTTGCGTCCTAATAATCCAAGGAGAAAAAGAAGAGAATATCAATCGGAAATGTCTTTTGGCTTGTTTACATTATTGGCTGCTAGAGGCTCAAGAGATTCTTCATTTTAAAGCCAAAGGTGGTGTAGCCTTGGGGAGGCACTATCTAGAGTTGGTTGAACATTTTGTTTTGTGGCTCATATTTAGAGCATCATTAGTAGTTGGGACTCTCCAAAACAATTTAGAATCCAAAATTTCAAAAAAAAAAAAAAAATGTATAATGGGTTGGATTTGTTTGAGAATAGTAGGAAATGATAAAGTGAGCTCCGGTCCAAAAGATTGTATGGTCAAAAATTGATATGAAAAAAAAAATGTAAAATTTAGAATCTAGAAAGTTGGAATCCAAATTGGGACTTACTATTCTACAAAATAGTTTCCTACAATCTAGAATCTAGAAATTGAGAGTCCCAACCTATAGCTTTTATGGGTGTGATGGAATCCAAAATCTAGAAATTGAGACTAGGGATGGAACTTACTATTCTACTCATACATTTTAAATCTAGAATATAGAATGTGGGATGGGCCTTACTAATGATGCTCTTGTTGAACTTTTTCTTTGTGCCTTCTCCTTTCTTACTTTTGATATGGTTATCAAGATGAAAATCAGGTAAAAACACATAATTGGCCATTAAATCTTGTGAATTGCAATTACCGAGCTTTTCTTTATTGTTATAGTTAACGATAAATATAATAAGTTGAGGGTGTTGGAATTTTTGAAGTTCCTCTCTAGGAAGTGTGATCACACATCAATATAATAAATTTCAAGTATGTATTTCAATATAAGAGTCTTCTTTTATTGACTTACACACATAGAGAGTAGTAACCCACATGGTTGATATGAGAAGTTATTTTACTAGAGGGCGTAATGTTCCGCTACGCATGGTGTATTATAATGGTCTGTTGATTCGAAGATGCTTGATTTGAACTTGATTTCATGTGCAGGTTTTATGCAGAGTTTTTGTGATCATTGTATTTTTTTCTTTGCGGGCTGAGCCATTATGTTGACCTCGCGCGTGGATTGAATCGGCATAATATTAGTTTTGAGCGGTGCGAGGGATCGCGAGATTTAAGCGGTGATGCAGGTTTGCTTAATCTGGTCGGATTGGATGTTTGTAAAGCACGACATACTCCTATGGTTATACTAGTTAAGAGGATCGTACATCACGTCAAATCAAGTCTTTGAGGATTCGTGTGGTATCGTCTCGGTTGGAGCGATAGGCAAATCTGTATAGTCAGTGGGCTATGGCCCTTCTTTTCTACTCCTTCGCGTACTTAATAAAATGTATCCTCGTGTTGCTTTGCAACGTCAGTATATTAATGATGTTTGGTAGATTGTACTGATAAATGAAATCACCATACATGTTGTAATACTAAGAACAAAATATTGAATAACTGTATCTCTGGAGTGCATCAGTGCACGGGATTTATGTAGTAAGAGCTTCCTATAAGAAACGAACAGTTGTAGAGCGATACCACAAAACTGTTGATACTTTGTTGGTGTACTTCATATAGGAAAAGGACAATTGTGGCACGATGCCACTGGACTGTTGTTATGTGATTGATAGGCTTCCTATGTGAAGCGGACAATGTGGTGTGGTACCATGAGACTATTAGATTATGGTTTGGTACCACGGAACCACATAATGGTCGGTATGCTTGGACATGTAGGTCGTTAATCAGAACATTGAATGTTGATCACAAGAATGATCTATTGTATGAGTAGAACTGTATATTGCTTTACTTATATTTTTATGTACATGTATGTTTTCATAGTTAAAATGTTCAAATATTTGTATGATCATGGACAACATGTGTACAGGGTTTGGATTTTCTCGAATGATCGTCGGGACACCAGAATCGTATTCGGTCTAGGAGAAAATTAGTAGAACATGCTTCATGCACAGGGTATTAAGGGACCTTTAGTTGGGATTGCTACAAGGACTCGAAGGGCGCATCTAATACAGGTATTTTGGAACATTCGATAGGGCTTTAACCTATACGCGAAGTGATCATTATCTTACCAGTGATATAGTTCAAGATGGCTCGTGATGCCAGTGACCTTCACATAGATAGATGATATACTGATGTATGTCTTATGCAGGGGCTGTAACTGTTCACCTCTATCTTATGCAGGGAGGGACGAGCACATCAGCTATGGTAAGAAGTCACTAATAAGTGCCATGGGTTATATGTTTTCCTGTTTCAGTTATGCTATTAATATGATATTTTTAAATACTCTCTGTTTTACAATATGCTATATATTTAAAATATAAATCAATCTAAAGTTCTAAACAGCAAGACCACATTATAAATATGCATGCTTCATTTGAATAACACTGTTGGTTTAGGCGAGTGGGTTATCCCACTCACCAGTACATGACAATGTACTGATATTCAACCCCATGTACGAAGATTGCTTGGATGGACTGAGGCATCATATCTCCGATTAGCAACATTGAAGATGTCCGACCGAGGATTATTTTTTGTTTATAAAGGACATAATATATGGAATGATGTAATCCTTTATGAGCAAGAGTGAGCATGAATGTTGTAAACCAAGTTGGTGTATTTAATTGACTATTGAGAGCCTTTGCATTCTGTTGCAATTATCAACAAAAAAGATTCTTTTCTTATGTTTTGTTTTGACTTTAAGATGACTTTGTTTATTCCGCTACAATGTCGTCATTTTGAGATATACTATTAATTGTCTATCTTCTTGCTTTGTACAAGTGCAGTCTAGACTTGTACGATATTATGCCAAGTGTTTATTTTTGGTTCTACGAAATTGGAACGTAACATAATGGCATCAAAGTATGACTTTACTTTCTTGGACCCTCATTTTGATTCGTTTCAAATTCTAAGTTACTTGAGCGATTGAAAGACTTTTGACCCTCCATAAATCTCCATTAGATGTTCCATACAATAAGTCTATATATGTTGTGATGCTTTGTATTTATTCGTTACGTATATAATTTTATTGATTAGTAATGATACCGAGTAACATCGTGAGATAATTATTCGCAATAGGGTAACAAGATACTCTTTGGAGGATGTCTTATATATGGTAAATACAACAAGGATAACATATGTGTTATAACAATTATGGGTAGTGGCATTGTATGTCATGGAAGAATTGTTGCATGAATTTGAATGAATATGATCAACAAAAAATCGTTAGTTGATTCATGTGAATTAGCCTGATGATGTTTTAACTTGAGAAAATTTATAATGTTTGTGGTCGACAGAGACACCAAGTGATGGGTATTCTGGAATAGACGTCGTATCAATGTAGTGAGAGGTAGGATGTCGAAAATGGCTTAATTTCTGAGGGCATATGCACTGAACCCCTTTTTGTATTATTAGTGATAGGTCTACCAATAGAGGATAGGGTAGTACCGAGACTCAGTTGGGAGTTATGATTTGAGTTAGAATAATCATTAGCAGGCTAGCTCTTGTCGAATTGATGTTATATCGATAAAAATTGAGAAAGTATAACATGAATAATTGTCTAAGAACAACGAAAGGAGTTGTATATTTAGGCGGTGACCAAATTAGTTGGATGAATGTGTAAATTCAGAATAAATGGTTGGTATGACTACTGTGAGTTATTGGAAAATAATGCGATTCAAGTATTGAATAATGATTGAATTAATGAGATAAAATTATATGTTAGTTACGAAACTAAAAGTTCTTTGAGATAGTTGATTACATGGCTAGTTCAAGGGAAGCATCGGTGTGATGGAAAGTGGGTATAATGAAATAAATAGTTTTGAATGCATGTATGCTTAAAGGATTAATGTGTATCGAGAAGTAACAAGTCTAGACCGTAGATGTTATAGCTGCGAGGATAATGGTTGGTTCAATAGACTTGTTGGAATTTGTTGAGTTATGTGATTTTCGTCATACAAACTAAGATGGTATAATTATTGATGATGGTTTGATTGTTGATGTTGGATAATCTATAGATTGGTTATGCAGTCGAGGAATAATAGACGTGGATAATCGTGAATTGGTAAAATGAATATGGAACTTTCTTATGAAACTTGATGAATGTATTGCGAGCAAAATTGATGGTATATGAATTGATAAGTTGATCCTTACGATGTCGAAATAAATTACTGTGTTGATTGAACGAATTGGATGTGTAAAAACTTATGTATGATGTAAGGATGTAAATGGGAGTAAGCTTATGATTTCAATATTATGAAAGTGAGCAATTAAGGATTTTGAGATTGAATTGATAAATTTACTTGATAGATTTATGATTTGGACTATGAAAGTTATTTGGATAAACTTTATAGGTTATAATTCTATTGAGAATGGTTTTTGGAGGTTGTAGTGTCTCTGATAATAATCTTGACTAGATAGTCCTTGACCCTAGACAATTGGATGTCTTCTTGGTCAATGGTATGGTCGGCAATAGCGCATAAGTTGTTTAATGGAAGTATTTTATTGGATTGGGGTAGAGTCCCATAGATTTGGTCAGATTATGGTTTGGCTCAGGATAAGAAATAATATGGTTCCATCTTAGGTGAGTTACAACAATGATTTGAGTATAACTTCTGGACTGCTGGCCTTAGAGACTTACAAAATAAGTAGGTGATTGTTGGAGACCCATATGATGACCCTAATAATGTTGCATAAGGATTTGTGTTGAGAATTGAGAGATAACTCTAGGATATTGAATTTTGGTTTCGAAAAATTGATTTAATAGTCTTCGACTGAAAATAACATAGTTCGATTTTGATTGGTTGGTTGAATGAATACTTGAATAATAAGTTGATTGATAATCAAGATGAAATTAATGGATAAACTTATTATGATAAAGATGGATTATTGTTGGAATTATGCTCTTGGCAAGAGCGATTTATATTAGGGTTGTGTGTTGGATTTATGATCGAAGATATTTGAACAGATAAGTTAAGATTTGAAATAAAAATTTTATTGGTGACTTCATTCTTGGTAGAGAATTGAATATAAGACTTAGTAGATTAGACTTTTGTGTTGGATGAGATTGTTGATATTCACTACAAAAATATAGAGTTTTAGAGACAAAAATTTTCGTCGCTAAAATGCCTATTTTCGTCGCTATTTGAATTTAGCAACAGATTAGCGACAAAATTGTGGCGTCAGTAATTTAAGTGTTGCTGCCACAATTTCGTTGCTAATCCGTCGCCATGACGACGGATTAACGAAAAAATGGCGATGTAATGTCAGTGACGGATTAGTGACATACTATTTCCGTCGCTACATTTAGTGATAAAATAGCAACGAAATTTTGACGAAAACTTAGAACCTATTTTTATCAAAATTTTTAGAAGATCACCATTGAAAAATTCGTCGCTGATTCGTCACTAATAGCGACGGTCTTAGCGTCGAATTTATCGACTATTTATGATACATATTTGGTACATTTTTGGTACTAGACTTATTTAGCGACAAAATTTTTGTTACTAAGACGTCGCAGATACGTCGATGATCCATCGCTGGCCTGGAATTGTTCCAGTATTCCGTCGCTAGTCCATCTCTAATCCATTGCTAATCCGTCACTCGGTTTTATATTTTTTCTAGAATATAATCAATTTCCTGCTAAGCTTATACCTATTATATTATACAAATATAATCACAGATTCAAACACAAATTACATTTATACTATGTAATGCATAAGATATAAACTAGCATAAGATATTATACAAAAATAATCATAATTCAAACACAGATTTCAGACATTTAAAGTTATACGTACAATCAATAAATCCCATAAAGTATCAGATTATTAAAACATTCAAAAATATATCAAGTCGACGGTGGAGACGGAGGCGACGACGGCTATCTGCTAGCAATGTTCTGCGTCATAACCGCAGTGATGATCTGCTGTAGATCCTCAGGAATGATAGGCGGAACAACAGAATAATCGAAGATGAAGCTAGAGGAGCCGTCTGAGGAATTGGAGGAGCCATCATTGGAGTCGGATGAGGAGCAGGAGCTGTAGTATCACGAGACTCTGCCAAGTGTCTAACTATCCTCTGTTTCTCTATCATAGGCGTCGCGAGCTGCTCCAAAGACAGCACCAGAAGGAACACCGGGTCTGGGCTCTGATGGAGCTGGAAGTGCCCTCAGACGAGTTCTGAAAATAACCGACGACTGGGATGCCAACAATCTGGTCCCGTACACGCTGCCGCATTTCCCTCTTCTGACATCTTGTAGCAATCGATCATTTCTCTCAGTTGGCTTACTACTCTAAGCCCCCCTCCAAAGTCTCATACGTCTCTTATATTTGTTTATGTAAATAGGTATAGTTATCATAGGTTAGGATTAAATTTTTTTATTGAGTACAGTTAAGGTTAGGTTTAGAGTTAACTTTAGATATCGTAGGTTAGGTTTAGAGTTATGGTTTTTAGATTTCATAGGTAATGATATTATTATTATGGTTAGATTTTTAGGGTAGGTAAACAAATATAGTTAAATTATAAAAAAAAATTTAATTAAATTAAGTTGAAATTTTTTTACAAACACAACTTACGTATGCTTTGGCTGTCCGCTCATTTACGAGCTTCCAGTCCTTCTTTCTTTTGTGGGTCCGCTGAAAGATTGCGGAGAAGTCGACGGTCTTCGGGTATCCCCCGACGGAAAAGAATTTTGTTTCCGCCGAGCCGAAACAATTCATGGAATATGATTCACTTTCAAGATGCCTTACGATTGCCTTTGCTTCTTGGGCCCAAAGCAGTGCTTTGTTTGCTAAAGTTGGAGAAGGAGCTGCTAAACTTTTCGATAACTTCTAACGGCCTCCTCGCACTGTAGAAATTAAGCAAATAATTAATAAGGAAAAAAGATAAATACAAAAAATTGATCTGGCTAAAAATTATAATACTGACCATCTATCGAAAATATTCGACGGTCGGAATGGATCCACCTGTGTGGAGACGACCCTTAGCCCGAGCCACTCTCTCCTTCTCGCACTTGGCCTTATAGGACGAGACCGCAATCTTCTGCTTCATCTTCTCCCAGAACTCCGCCTTTAGCCACTCCTTGCGATGATCCCTCGTATGTACGGCCAGCACCTTTTTTCATTGATCATATGCCTGAACCTTCTACTGGCGCTTTCGGATCACAACATCTTTATGATCCGGCCACCAGTACAACTTCTGAAAATAAAAATAAAATTTTTTTTAGCATTGTAATCAAAAAAATTATATATTATTCTAAATAATTTTTTTATACCCCATATCATATCCAGCCAAATGAATCGTTGATCCATTTGGATGTCACTGAAGTTGATATAAGGGCCATAAAAGTTATTCCACATGATGTACCCTAGATCAGTGCCAGCCTTAATTAGGAAGAACTTGAAATAATTAAACAATATACAATTATAATAAAAAGGAATAAATAAATGTATTAATTGACAAATAAGTACTTAAGTTGCTCCATCGACCCACAGCTTGGGACGATCGATATTGGCGGGCCGCTCTGGTAAATTTGGAAGATCTGCAAATCCTGGATGACAAACATATACTCTATGGTCCACCGGAAGGCTTGAATATGGATTTTCTCTAGTAGAAGCAACTAGTGGAGTAGCTGGTGTACTAGTTGTCACATGAGTAGAAGCAGGGGTAGAAGCTGAGGGAAACCAGGGAGATGGAGTAGCTCCCCTTACCGATGAACGAGTATATGGCAGGGATAAACCATCCTCGACATCTATGAACTCGTCCTCTGATGGTTGTGTACGACCTGCATCCGAAGTAGCTGTAGTAGTGGATGGAGGACGTTGGGAAGAAGATCCTCTATGAACCTGTCATCGTGATCGTCCTCGTCCTCGTCCCGCCATAGGTAAATCTGAAAGTAAATAATGGATGGTGTTATGAAACAAATAAAAATTATGACATCAAGACATCATAAAGTAATGGATGGTGTGGAGAAACAAATAAATACTAGTTTAATGATGAAATAAATAATAATTATGTCATTAAATAAATAATCTAAGCTAATGCATATGTGTTTACATACTAATCTTCTTCATCTTCCGAATCGTAATCGTCTTCCGAATCATTTTCTGAATCGTATTCATCTTCATCTTCATCTTCATCTTTATCTTCTACTTCTTTATTTTTATTTTTATTTTCACTTTCACTATCACCTTCATCTTCCAATTCTTGTCCATCACTATATACCTCCATATCAGAGTCCTCCTCTATATGAGGTAAATCTTCTATGTCAATCTCTTCGTTAACTTTATCATCCTCTACGGTAATATTTCCAACTGGATCTCAACTTTAAAATCCAGTTGCATATTATCAAAATTTTCTTCCTACTCAATGTAAATAGCGCTTGAGGCTTGACCCAATTACCATTTTACTTTAATTTAGGTACAAATCTGAACGCCTACAAATAATTTCCAAGTCCTT
Source organism: Iris macrosiphon (assembly GCA_036927795.1). Classification (NCBI taxonomy): domain Eukaryota; kingdom Viridiplantae; phylum Streptophyta; class Magnoliopsida; order Asparagales; family Iridaceae; genus Iris; species Iris macrosiphon. The sequence continues at coordinate 142,335,189 of JAYESA010000015.1, forward strand.
TCTTGCTTTAAAACTGTTTTTCATTTTTCTCTTGATATCCATCACCGTATTAAAGATATTGTCGAATACATTATTTTTGATATGCATGACATCAAGATCGTGTCTTATGAGATTGTCCTTCCGATAATGTAAGTCCCAAAAGATACTCCGCTTCATTCAATTATGTCTATATCCAAACCCTTCAAAGTGAAGGGCCGATATCAGATCTTCCATCACAATCGAATCTATCTACCTCTTTACAAACTTCGTCTCATGTCAGAACGGGGGCGGAGATAGTTCCTGTTTACCAGCTCTAAAGTCATCTTTGTTCCTTCTCAACGGATGCGACGCAGGAAGTAACTAACAGTAACAATAAAAAAAGTATGCTTTTTCTCCATTTTGGAGACGGAATGCCTTACTCTTTCTCATGTATATCGGACAAGACAAAGTACAATGAGTACTCCACCCCAATAACATCCTATATGCTGGAAAATTATTGATGGTCCATATTAGTGACGCTCTTATCTAAAAGTTCTGCTCCTTTGATATATCATATGTCTGAACGCCAAACTGCCATAATTGTTTCAACTCATCCATCAACGGTTGCATGTAGATATCGATGTTCTTCTTTGGATTTTTTGGACCGGGTATGATAATTGTCAAGAACATGTATGGAGTCTTCATGCACATCCACGATGGTAGATTGTAAGGAGTCAAAATTACCGGCCAACAAGAGTACTGAAATTTTGACTGTCCGATAGGAGTGAATCCATCAGAACATAAACCAAACCGAACATTCCTGGACTCTGCAGCAAATTCAGGATGACACCAATCAAAATTCTTCCATAGCGCTCCAATGGAAGGATGAGATAATTCTCCATCATCCATCTTTCGTTCCTTACTATGTCATGTCATGTGTTCTGCTGTATTTGTGGACATATACATCATCTGCAGCCTCTTTGTGATCAGCAAAAACTGTATATACTTGTAGGGACGTAACCTTGCTCGGACAGTTGACTTTTCTTTGTCCCGAATTGGCTTGTACCGGTTCGAATGACAGAAAATACATGTATCTTTATCGTTGTTCTCCTTGTACTACAACATACAACCGTTTCGACAACAAGCTATCATTTCATAGCCTAATATGAGTTTTCATATCATCATCATTGACTTGAAGAAGTTTTCAGGCAACTCCTTCGATCCTTTTGGCAATAACTCTCTAACAAACTAAATTATCCGGTCGTAGCATTCCAGGGGCAGGTTAAAATCAGACTTGAGGTTCAATAGCCGCATCACCACTGACTGGACAAAATGAAAACTATAACCCGGGTATAACGGAGTATCAAAATTCTTGAACATATCCTAGAATTCTTTCGCATCAAGATTTGGATCCTCTGGATCAAAACTTGAACCGACCGCATCAAATACCAACTCGCATGGCAGGTTTTGCGATCGATATTCAAAGTTATCTTCGAGATTGGACTCTTCTATCTCTGTATTTAAGGAGGAATTATATTGCAAAAGCAAAGTTTCTCCATAAGCCGTCCACTCCTTGTAGTTCGGTATGAAACCCTTTGTGTAGAGATGCTCCCTCACGAGATCCATCTCTTTGAATGGTATATTATGACATTTGACACAAGGGTACTTGATGAGCCTCTCATCCATGAAATAAGGTTGACTACTGGTGTATTTGAGAAATTTCTCAATGCCCGTCCTAAAATCATCTGTCAAACTAATCCTACTCTCATGTCGCCGATTGTACATCCACGATCGGTTAACTATTTATCGACTCATTGCTTCTGCATGTACCATATATATTCAAAAAATATGGATTAGATACAATATGAGTTAGGATATTTGCTAAAGGAAGAGTTAGGATACTTGTTCTACACGTATCCAAAATCATACTTCCTCGACACGATCATCTGAATATGGCCGATACACGCCTATATATATATATTAATACCTATATATAATCAGCAAGGGTGACTATTATTTCATTCAAGATTAGTACCTATATATAATCGACAAGGGTGACTACTATTTCATTCAATTTCAAAACTTATATATATATATATATATATATATATATATATATATATATATATATATATATATATATATATATATATATTAACTAGCTAAATATATAAACATTTTTAGTAAGTAAATAAACGGTTTAGTTCGGTTCAATTTTTAGTCCAAATTAAACTGAATAATGCTCACCCCAAATTATGACTGTGTTCATGTCAAAATTGGACACCAAAGATACGCCAAGACTTTGCTTGGGGTTACAAAGATACGCCAAGACTGGACACCAAACTCACGGTCCACAGGCTCAACATCTTGCCGAACGCTAAGCCACTCAAGCAATAGCAATGGAGGTTCTGGCCGGGCATGAACGCCATCGAAGCTGAAGTCAACAAACTGATTGCTAGTGGCTTCATCCGCAAGAAACCAAATCCGGATTGGGTAGCCAATATCTTGTCCGTCGTAAAAAAGAATAGACACTACTAGAATAAGCGGGATTAGCGACGTTTTTAGCGACTCCAGGTAAAAACGTCGCTAATTTAGCGACTCCATGTAAACGTCGGTAGACGTCGCTAATTGGCGACATTTAACGATGTTTAGCGACTTATATTTAGTTTTTATAAGATTAGTCGCTATAAGTTCAATTTTGGTCGCTAAACGTCGCTAATATATCTAAGTTAGCGACGTTTAGCGACGCAAATAGCGACGTTTATATTAGAAATATTTAGCAACGTGTTTAGCGACGACCGTAACGTCGCTATAATTTAATTTAGCGACGTCCTTCTTTGACGTCGCTAAACGTCGCTAAAATTTGGTTAATTAGGGTTCGGTTTTGTTTTTCCCCATCTGTTGAAATTTTGAAACGAAAAAAATTTCCCCCGCTCCGTCGATCGCCTGCTCCGTCGACCTCCCCCGCGGCTACTCCGGCATCCCCCTCCTCTTCCTCGAGCTCTAGGTAAAGCCTAACTCTCTCTCTCTCTCTCTCTCTCTCTCTCTCTCTCTCAGAACACATGTGATACTGACATAGACACGACACACACCACAGATGGTGACACAGACACAGACACGACACACACACACACTGACACAGACACTGATAAGGACCTAGGGTTAGGATTAGGTTTTTTGATATGGACACAGACACTAATATCACATGGACACAGACAGTGACACAGACACTAAGCTCGAGATGTGAGGGATTGTGACAGTTGTATTAGGGTTATTACCTACAAGTGATACACTTTAAAAGTGTTAGTATGTGGAGTCATCAGTTAGTATATTATCTGTTGTTAGTATTGGTACATGGAGGAGACCAAATAAAGTTTGGTTACAGACTTGGGGCTCTGGCATGGGGCACTGCAGCAGTGCACCCAAATGGTGCCTGTCAGTTAGGCTTGGGGGCAGTCCCTAGGTACTGCAGAGGCATGCCTTAGTGCATCTCAGTTTCAGTTTGGTATCAGTCATCAGTACTTATACACTGATACGTATCAGGGACTGTGTGAGGTATCAGTACAGGCAATTGTAGGAGTTGATGCAGGCAAGGTATAAAGTCAAGTGTTAATAGGGTATATATAGATATGTAGGTTAGTAATGTTTAGAGATGTTAGATAGGAGTGTACTAAGATGGTATCTAGAATAAGCGGGATGGCATGCTCGAGCCTTGTAGTGGGCAGTGAGAAGAAGGTCTGCAACAGTGAGCAGGCAACCGAAGAGGAAAACCATCAGCACTGTGTCATTTCAGCAACCATGTATCAGTAAGTATCAACAAGTCCCACTGTATCAGTATCCGTTTTCAGTTGCATTTAGTGAGCTATGTATACTAGTTTTAGTTAGCTTAGTGTCCAGGTATTGGTTAGTTAGTTTAAGATGGGTTAGCATGAGTTATTGGGTAGAAGTTAAGGGTATTAGTTTAGTATTAAATTAGTACATAGTTAGTGTAGTTAAATAGTTACTTACTGATATACTTGATTTTGTTAATAGTTAGCTAAGTAACTATATGTCCTAGTAAGCATTGTATACAGTAAAGAACCCAAGCTTTTACCAATAGTATAAAATATTAAAAAACTAAGAGACTTGGCCTATTTTTAGTTGTTTTGAATATTGCTTATTTTAGACTTTGATAAATGAAAGTATGTATTATATCAGATATGATTTTTATAGTACAGTTAAGTTATGAAGTTAGGTGATAAACCACTGTATGTAATGATTTATATGATACATACTGTCATTTTTTTAGAAGTATCTAGAAATGGATATGAATTACTATCTGCGTCATCGTTCGTGGATGTACAACCGTCATCCTGATGACATGTGCGGTGTACGAGATAAAATCATTGAGGGTGTACAGCAGTTCCTGCAGTTCGCCAAGGCGTTCCCTCAGTACATGGACGGTACCAAAATTAAGTGTCCGTGTGTGAGATGTCACAACAGAAAATATCATCCAGAAGTGGAAGTTACATATTATTTATACTCGAAGGGCTTTACGCCGAATTACTATCAGTGGACCGCGCACGGAGAACTTGTATCTCTAGCATCAGAGTCGGAGCCCTATGTGGAGCCGTATATGGATGTCCAAGACCACGATGCTTACGACGACGGGTTGGTGAACATAGTTTATGATGCGGCGGGGCCTAGTTTCAATCCTGACAATTATGATACGGCGGGACCTAGTTTCAATCCGGACAATTATGATGCAGCTGAGGAGGCACCGAATGCCGATGCTGCAAAGTTTATGGAGTTGCTTGAGAATGCAAGGACTCCACTATATCCTGGTTGTGAGGATCATTCACCGTTGGAGGTGGTTACAAGATTATTGAGCATCAAGTCCAATTTTAACATGTCGCAAGAATGCTACAATCGACTGCTCAATTTGATTATAGAGATCTTGCCCGAGGGTGCAAAGTTGCCTAAAGACTTCTATCGATCTAAGAGGATGGTGAGATCGCTTTGGATGGGATACGAAAAAATCGATGCATGTCGCAACGGGTGCATGTTGTACTACAAAGACGACAAGGATGAAGATGCGTGCAGATTCTGTGGTGCTGATCGCTACAAGGCCACTGTTAGAGAAAAGTCTGTCGGTGCAAGGAAGCCTACCGATTCGATGCACTACTTGCCTTTGACGCCGCGGTTGCAGCGGTTGTTTATGGTTAAGGAGACTGCAGAAAATATGAGTTGGCACAGGCAAAAACAGATCGAAGGAGTATTGGATCATCCATCCGATGGAGAAGCATGGAAGCACTTTGATCGAGAGTATCCATATTTTGCCGAGGAAGCGCGTAATGTCAGATTGGGGCTCTGCTCTGACGGTTTTACCCCATTCGGACTTTCGGGCTCCCAGTATTCGTGTTGGCCTGTGATCGTCACTCCGTATAATCTACCGTCTTGGATGTGCATGAAGACTCCGTATATGTTCCTGACCGTTATTATCCCGGGTCCGAACAATCCGAAGAGGAACATCGATGTGTATTTACAGCCTTTGATAGATGAGTTGAATCAGCTGTGGGAAGTAGGTGCCAACACGTACGATGTTTCTAGAAAGCAGAATTTTCAGATGAGGGCAGCACTTATGTGGACCATCATCGACTTTCCGGCCTATGGAATGTTATCGGGATGGAGCACCCATGGTCGTCTCTCATGTCCGTATTGCATGGACCGTTCTCTGGCTTTCCGTTTGAAACACGGAGGCAAACCGTGCTTCTTCGATTGTCATCGATAATTTTTGCCGAAGGATCATCCGTACCGGAGGAATCGAAATGCTTTTCGTACGGGAGTTGTGGAGAAGGCCAATCCACCGCCAAGGTGGCCCGGATGCACGATATGGGAAGAGGTAAAAGATTTACCAAATGCTATCGAAGAGCCTGCTAAGGGGTACAAGTGTGACGGATTTGGTCGCACCCATAACTGGACGAAGAGGAGTATATTCTGGGATCTGCCATATTGGAGCACCAATCTGATCAGACATAACCTTGATGTCATGCATATCGAGAAGAATGTGTTTGATAACATAATTAATACTGTAATGGATGTAAAGGGGAAGACGAAAGATAATTCGAAGGCCAGGTTGGACTTAGAAGACATATGTAGATGTCCTACATTGCATTTGATAGAGGAGGGGAATGGAAAGTTAAAGCAACCTAAGTCAGTTTTCTCACTGGATAAAGAGGATAAAGGTAGACTTTGTAGGTGGATTCAGGGTCTAAAGTTTCCAGACGGGTACGTGTCGAACTTGAGAAGATGCGTCGACCTCAAGGAGAACAAACTAGTAGGTATGAAGAGCCACGATTATCACGTATTCATGGAGAGGTTAATTTCGATTGCATTTCGGGAATTCTTACCGCAGGTCGTTTGGGACCCATTGACAGAGCTGAGCATATTCTTCAGAGATCTTTTTTGTACTAAGTTGCTCGTCGATCGTCTAGAAAAGCAAGAGAGGGACATTACGGTAACACTATGTAAGCTCGAGAAGGTGTTTCCTCCTGGATTCTTCGACTCTATGGAGCATTTGCCAATTCATCTTTCCTATGAGGCACGTGTTGGTGGTCCTGTCGGTTATCGGTAGATGTACCCCTTCGAGCGCCATCTGAATCACCTAAAGAGAAAGGTAAAAAATAAGGCACGGGTTGAAGGCTCTATTTGTGAAGCTTATGTTCTCGAGGAGATTACAAACTTTTGCTCGACGTATTTCAAACCGCATGTTGCTACTAATAGGACGAAAGCTCCCAAAAACGACGACGTATATCAGGAATCTAATGATGCAATACTCAAAGTATTCAATGCATCCGGAAAGCCTTCGGAAAAAATGAAGAAGAGATATTTGAATGACGATGAGCTAAGGGCTGCTCAATTGTATATATTACTCAATTGCGACGAGGTTGAAGTGGAAAAGCTAGAGGAGTAAGTAATTAATACGTCCACGTTTACATCATCTCAATGTAATAGTATAAGATACTATTATGCTACTAATCAGCAGTTGCTTCATTGTTTTTCAGCACATATAATGATGAGTTAAGGTCGGTTAGACCCTACATAACAGACGAAGAAGTAGAACAAGATATGATATGCCATTTTCCTTCTTGGTTGAGCGCATATGTAAGATGCTTGGTAATTACTTTTTATTTCTGCACTTGTAAAACAAATAACTTACTATCGCAACTTTGGTATTTAGGTCGATCGTCTAATATCATCCGAGACTGAATCTATTAGGACTCTAGCCAAGGGACCAATTACTGCCGTAAAAATATGGCCAAGTTTCTGTGTGAATGGATTCAGGTTCAAGTCAACAAATGCTCCTATCAGAGACAGCTTTCTGGATCTTGATTCCACGAAAAATAGTGGTTTGTGTATCAAATCTTCAAACTACAAAGACGTCAATCCGGGCAATGATTTTTTGGCATCTTATGAGAGATTGTGGAGTTGACATATAATTATGGCACAGAACCTGCTAATATCATGCTATTCAGGTGTGAATGGTTCGATCCGATTCAAGATCAAGGTTGGAAAATTGACAAGCATGGCCTTGTGGATATAAACTACAAGCGTAGATATCAAGGCTACGAACCATTTGTCCTATCAAGTCAGGCTCAGCTCGTGTACTTCACAACTTATCCTAGACGGGGGACAGCGAGGTCGGATTGGTGGGCAGTATGCAAGACTAAAGCTAGAAATACCTTTGACATTGACGAAATAGCTTATCAGGAGGACGATATACCTCTTGTAACAAATATTGTAGATGTGGACTCAACGAAAGTTACTCATTACACGAGTAATAATGTAGAAGATGTAAAATTATCCGAAGAGGACGACGAAGTAGATGAAAGTGAAGACGAGGAAGAGGAAGAGCAGGACGACGAAGGCGAACAAGATAAATTTTCTGAAGATGATTGAAAATAAAAAATATTGCATATAGAATGTAACTATATTTTGACTGTAGAATATAAAATCAAGGTTAGAAAATTGACGAAATAGATGTACCCATTAACGAATATATATATTATATTTTGACTGTATAATGCTTTGAGATATGTATCACATTTCGACTGTAGAATGTAGTATATATTTGTGTTTCTCTATATTCATCATATGTTGTTATCAGATATGACAGGACGACGCGGAGGATTCGGCAGGTCCCGATGTAGACAGAGTGCCACTCCGGTACTGCCTACTGTTGGTTCCGGATCATCGTCGCCCAGTACTCCAGTATATCGATCAGTCACATCTCCGACTGTTGGGACGAGTAGTTCCTGGCATGATAGTACACCCTCGTCCAGCGTTCCTCCTGCTGACGGAACCATGGGGACAGATGAGCATGTCGAGGAGGTCGTGCCCACGTTGTCCCAGCATCAGCAAGATCCTCCATGCGCACCTTCGGAGGAGACGAGGACAGAGATTTGGGCCGACGGTACAAAGTAAGTCAATTAGATGGTTTAGTATATATTTGTGTTTCTCTTTATTCATCGTATATTGACTTTTCCAGTAATCTAAATTATTATCTCTGTATAGATATCGTCCATCGTCGGTTCAGAGACGTCTGGGCCAATTTCTGAGGAACAACTACGGTGGCCCTTGGATCAACTACTCTGAGGCTCCGGAGGAGAGGAAGGCGTTCTGGTTTGCGCACTTCCAGGTAAAAATATATTAAATAAATCCTCTAATTTATGTATATTATATAACTTATTCGTGATGTTAACTTAATAAATTATTTATTGTAGCGAACGTATTTTTATCCTCCGCACCGGGCCGAGTTGATCGAGCGACTCTTTCCTACCGTTGCCGCCAAGCTTATCCGAGATGCTCTGGATGACCAGAAGGCTCGTGATCGTGCTGGAAAACTGATCCAAGGTTGGATCACGCCTGAGCAGTGGACTGCGATGAGGGCTAGATTCGACGATCCGAGCTATAAGGAAAGGTCTAAGAAGGCCAAGGCGGCTAGGCAGAATGCTGCCAAGTGGTGTGGTGGCTCGATTCCGATGACGAAACATTTTTGTCGTTTGGTATGTTTTTTCTTTTAAAATATATTATTTTAATATAAGTACCATAAAATGGTACTTGGAAAAAATATTTAAGTTTAGTAATAAATGATATATTTTTAACAGGTACAGAGGGGTGAGGATGTAAACATGGTGACCGTCTTCTTGGCCACCCATCGCAAGGACATAAATCTCATTGATGAGAGGGCCTCACAGACCTATGTAAGTATTACTTTACTTTGTTTTAATTTTAATATAACTTAGGCAATTATCGAGTTTCCAAACCTTTTCTAGGCCGAGTATCTTAGGCTGCGTGAGCGGGCGACTGCTAGTGCACCTACACCTGGAGAGGCTGGTACTTCGTCGCATCCCACTCCATCTCCGTCGGCGGACGACTTGTGGGTGACCGCAGCTGGTGGTCTCCAGATGGGTACGTACTACGGTACGGGCTCCTATGGCGCCCTGGTTGCGACGCAGTCATCTAGGGCCTCCCCGACAGCTGCGCATTCCATACAGCCCTCGCAGTCGCAGCCCTCGCAGTCGTCGGCCAGAGTCCAGGAGGCCGTCCAGGAGGCCGTTGACCGTCAGATTGCGTCTCTCCGTGACGACTTGCTGCGAAGTATGGAGGAGCAGTCCCGGTCCCAGCCGCAGGCTGACGATCCGATGCTCATCGCACGATTGGATATGCTCGACCGCAGCATGACGGAGCTACGGGAATTAACAAATGATATTAGAGCCTCCAATGATCGCAACATCATGGAGCTGCAGGCGTCACAGCTATTGATGGGCGAGAAGCTGACGAGGATGCAAGATTCAATGGGTGATAGCAGTACGAGGCTGTTATCTACCCTGGATTCTTACAACCAGCGTCTCGCAGACTTAGAGCGGGCACGGCCTTCACCGACGTCATTGCCTTCTCCATCAACATCGGTGTCGATTCCACGGGACGAGTATGAGGAGTTCTTATCCTTCAAGCGCGCCGGTGGTCAGTCTCCTGCAGATCCGCAGTAGTATAGTTCTTTTTATTATTATTTATGATGCGATTGTATATTATGAATTATTGATACTTCAACAATAGGCATGATGTATGATGCTTCTTGTGGTCTTTAATTTTTTAGTTAATTTAATTGGATTATATAGTTATCTTGCATATCCACATTTAATTGGATTGATACTTCAACAATGCTTCTTGTGGTCTTTAATTTAATTGGATTATATAGTTATCTTGCATTCAACAAAATCTAACCGAAGATTGATCTGGACAAGACACTGGATCGGACCAAAAGATTGATCTGGACAAGACACTGGATCAATTCCTTCTGGACAATTTTTTTTTAAATTAGCGATATTTTTAGCGACGTTTAGCGACGTTATGTTACGTCGCTAAATACGTCGCTAATTAGCGATGCAAGAACAAGTCGCTAAATACGTCGCTAATGACGTCGCTATACGTCGCCAAATGCTGACATGACAGAATAGCCAGGTCATTAAAGACGTCGGTGTAACGTCGCTATAGAAGTCGCTAATCAGCGACGTTTACCGACTTTCATAAACGTCGCTATTTAGTGACCCGGAGTCGCTAAACGTCGCTAAATTTACCGACACATTAAAGTCGCTAAAAACATCGGTATAGCGACGTTTTGCGACATTTTTTTTGGCGACTTGGGTTTTTCTGACAACTTTATAACGTCGCTAATTACGTCGCTAAAATAAATAAGCGACGTAATTTGGTTTTTTAGCGACGTTTTTAGACGTCGCTAATTTGACTTTTTCTGGTAGTGAGAATAATCTGGATCTGCATTAACTTCTATAATATAAATTCGGTATGCCCAATGGACGATTTTTCCCTTCTAATCATAGACATAATGATCAACAACACTTATGGCTTCGAGCACATGTCCTTCATGGATAGGTTCTCAGGTTACAATCAAATCAAGATATTTCCTGATGACGAGAAGCATATATCATTCCGAACGTCGATAGGAGTTTACTACTACATAGCCATGCCCTTCGATCTGAAGATTCTAGGTTCTATATACCAGTAAGCTATGAGCACCATCTTTCATGAACATCAACGCAAAACAGTGGAGTGTTACTTTGATGACATCGCTGTCAAGAGTCGCTCTAAAGATGATCACCTCCGAGACTTGAAGACTGTGTTCGTCCTAATGCATGCACACCAACTAAAGATGAATCCTAGCAAATCCTCCATAGGATTCTCCAGCAGAAAGTTTTTGGGTTTGGTCAAAACTTAGAAGGGTATCCACGTAGACCCCGACAAGACTAAAGCAATCCTTGAAATGCACCCGTCGAAGAATCTCAGAGAAATTTGTGGCCTTGAAGGAAGACTGGCATACATCAGGTGGTTCATATCAAACCTCTATGGACGTTATCAACTATTCACTCACCTCATGAAGAAGAGAGTCTACTTTATCTGGAACAAAGAATGCCAGCGTGCCTTCTAAGATATCAAGGAGTATCTCATGAACCCCCAAGTATTGGTGGCCTCTGTTGTAAGAAGACCATGCTTCCTATATGTGCGGTCAAAGGATCACTCTCTCGGAGCCCTACTATCCCAGAAAAGTAATGCAGGTCACGAACATGCCATATACTATCTCTGCCGAATGATGTCGGCACAGAGTACAGATACAACCCCATTGAGAAGGAGTGCCTCGCTCAGGTCTTCGCCATTTAGAAGACCCGGCATTACATGGAAGGATAAATCATCCAAGTGATATCGCAAGTTAATCATCTTAGGGTCCTTATGACTAAATTCGGAGGACTCAACTCTCGCCTAGCCACATGAAAAATATTGTTGTTGCCGTACGATATGGTATTTGTTCAATAAAAGGCGGTCAAAGGCCAAACATTGGTAGGTTTCATGGAAGCCCACACTGTAACAGAAACCTAGAAGTTCTACGAGGATATCCCAGACGAAGTAGCGAACTTAAACATGACCACAAGCACAGAAGCCGTTTGACGAATGTTCTTCAACGATGCTTCAAGAATAGGGCCCAAAGGCGATATTGTCACTGGCGTCGGGATAGTATTAATTTCCCCACATGATCTGGTCATAAATCGTGCTTACTCTCTCACAGAGACATGCTCCAACAATGTGGAAGAGTACAACGCCCTCGTCATTGGGCTCCAACTTGCTAAACAAGTGGAGTAGACTACCTGAAATCCTACGACGATTCAAAGCTGATAGTCAGTCAAGTCCAGGGAAAATACGAGGTCCGGCACGAGGACTTGATCCCTACCACCAAGTCGCGCTTGGAATAATTGCTACCTTCGAGGGGTTCTTCATGGAGAAAATCCCTCGGCTGTAAAATATTGAGTCTGATGCCCTAGCCGGCCTCGCTACCTCGCTGGAAGTTCTGGTCAAAATCCATCAGCTGATCACAGTAGTCGGTCAAGAGCTAGTATGCCCGAAGAACAATCTATGTCTGTGCCTGAGCTACTCAGTAGAGACAAACACCGACTCCCAAGATTGAAAACTCCCATTCATTGACTACACAGTCGATGAAATTTTTTCTGAGAACCCAAAGGAAGCCACTTCCATCAGAAGACGTTCTCTCCGGTTCCATTACGATACGGCTATCAAAATATTGAATCGTCGTTCCTACGACGGTCTTCTTCTACGATGCCTATCGAATACAAAAGTGAAGCAGGCTCTCTGTGAGGATCATGATGGGGTTTGCGGTGCCCTTCAGCCCAGACCCAAGTTACAGGACCGTCTCCAGATAATGAACTATTATCCGACGATTATAGCGGATACTGTTGACTATGCGAGGAAGTGCCAATCATGCCAAATTTATGTAGACTTTATCCACCAGCCCTCAGAATTCCTACATCCAATGGAAAACGTGAGGAAGCGGTTCATCTTGCCTATCACCTTCTTCTAAGGGATCTTGTAGCCATTTGAAGCATGGGAAATGGATATTATCGGACCGTTTGAAGCATGGGGAATGGACATTATCTTGGGGAATTGACATTATCGGACCAATTAATTTACTTTTCTCTAAGGGACGTCGGTTCATCTTGCCTATCACCGACTATTTCTCCAAATGGGCGGAAGTTGTTCCACTCGTTGAAGTCAAGACCTAAAACGTGATCAACTTTGTCAAGCTTCACGTCATATACCGCTTCGGCTTTCCATGGATGATCATCTACGATAATTGTCCACATTTTGCAAGTCATCCTTTTTACCCATTTTGTGATAAAAATTGAATCCAGAAGGTAGCCTCGACTGCCTACAACCCAGCAACAAATGGTTAGGCAGAAGCATTCAACACGACCATCATAAAGCTACTCAGAAAGTTTGTGTCATCTAATAAGCGCAATTGGAATGAAAAGTTGGGTGAATGTCTCTGGGCCTATCGTACAATAGTCCGAACAACTACTAGCAATACGCCATTCTCCTTGGTTTACGAAAACCGTTCTCCTTAGTTTACGAAAGCGAAGTGGTCCTCCCACTCGAGATCCAATTTTTTTTACTTTGAGTGGATTTGTCCAACCGATTAATCGTTGACGACAATCACCGTCGACGGCTACAAGAATTAGAAGCACTCGACGAGAAATGTCTCTTAGCTCAACAGTGCATTGAGCTGTACCAAGCGTGCCTACCAGGAGCCTTCAACAAACGGGTCAATAAGATGACTTACCAAGTGGGTGATCTCGTCTTGAAAGTAAGAATATCGATGGTTATGATCCACAAGATGGCCGATAAATTCTAACCTAAATGGGAGGGTCCGTTCATTGTGGAGTCTGTATTCTCCAACGACACCTACCAGCTCGTAAAACCCAAAGACGACTTGCTTATGATGCCTATCAACAACAAGTTTCTCAAAAAGTACTATGTCTAAGCTAGACTTGTTCTTCATTTACTATCAGCTGGAAAACCTAAATATACAGTGTATGTTCCCCGTTGTTCATCTCCAGCAAGTGTGTAAGCATAATATGCACTTTTTTTCCACAAAATTTTGATGAAAGCCATTGTTTGTATTCAGGAATCCTGAATATGCAACAAATAATGGATCCCCAAAAAGCTCCCCAGCGGAGCCATTTTCAGGTTTATCCACACTTTCGGGTAGACTACTCATAATTATTTTCCTTGGGCATTAGTTCACGTCCATATCACTCTGAACTACTGTCCTAACCGATTACTCCTTGCAGAGTTTGCCAAGTCTATATTACCTCTGAGTAAACCTCTCTGTATGACTATCGATTGTCACGTTCATAATACCTCTGATATTGGTCGTCATCTAAACTTATACCTGTACTTAACTCTAAGTATGCCAGCGGTGTTAAGTCCACAAAACTTGTCACATCCATATCACCTCTGATAGGGTTTCGTTTTGAACTTATTACTTGTACTCCAGTACACAAGAAGTAAAATGTCTACCAAAGATCCCCTAGTGAAATATTCTCAACAATAGAAAATAGTTCACGTCCATATTACCTCTGAACTATGAGCTTCCCATGTTCCTCATTCAAAAAAATGACCATGTCCATATTACCTCTGGCTCATTTCTTTTTCCTTCCATACCATGATCGTACCAAACCTCTCTATATGACTATCGATTGCCGCATCCATAATACCTCTGACATCGGTCGTCGTCTAAACTTATCACCCGTACTTAACTCTAAGTACGCTAGCGGTGTTAAGTCAACAAAACCTTCCACGTCCATATCACCTCTGGCAGGGCTTGTCTCGAATCTATTACTTGCACCCAAGTGCGCAAAAGGTAATAGGTCCACCAAAGATCCTCTAATGTGATATCTCTAACAAACTGCGGTATTGTGCTACGTCCATATTACCGCGAGTACAATATCCAAAGTACACAACATTTAAAAACACAAATACAAAGAGGAAAATATGGAAAAGGAGTGACTTTATTGATTAATATTCATGATCATGAGTACATATGATGGAAATTTATTTTTTATTAGTATTCAAGGTCATGAGTACATATGATAAAAATCTATTTTTAAGGGTTTTCATGAAGTCTCGCTGACACGAACCTTTTTTATTAGAGGCACTACAAGAAAATTGGACTTTCTTGACGGTCAATTTATTTACGTATGCGCAAAACCGTCAAGTAAAGCCGTTATCTTGACAGATTTAGACATGCATCAATAAAATATCCCTTTATGTGTTATTTTGGAAATTTTGACTAAAATACTTGACGGTTTTAAAGGAACCATCAAGAAAACCTATTATATTTATTGACGGTTTGTTGATAACCGTTAAGGAATGTTTGTGCGAAAAAATTACTGCGCACATTTCAGTTGCCATTTTAGTAATTTTTTAAAACTTTTTTTTACTGTATCAGCAATGTTGAAGGTTGCATGAAACCACATAAATTGTTCCCACCCCGATCCCTTTAAGAGAAAATCCTCTAAGAGATTTTGTCATCCCGTATTTTTTTTTATTTCTCTCTCCTCCCTCTCCATTTCTCATCCCCCCATCCCTAATCCATTACTGGCGGCTCCCTCCTTCTCCGAATCACTATAGCATCCTCCTAACACACCATCCCGACGGAGCTCACAACAGAGCCATCACATGCGCATCTTGCGTTCTGGCCGGCGCTGCTTCCACGCTTGAATGGTAATCCCCATCGCTCAAGCATTGGATCCAGTACCTTCCGCCTCGGATCCATCGCTCAAGCTTCGGATCCAGCAGATCAGACTTCTTTCGGCCGCCATTGGTCTGACTTCGCACCCTTGACTCTTCTATCTGGTGGACCCCGAGCCCCAACAGCCCCGAGCATCCCTTCCCTCTCATAGCGATGGAGGCTCGGTCCCTCTCCTCACCTCTCTGGCGGACTCTGAGCCCCCAAAACCCCGAGCATCTCTCCCCTCTCCTTGCGGTAGATGATCGGAGCGGACCGTGGTCCATTTAATTGCTTCTCCTTTTTCTCTTTTTCTTTCTCCTGGACGTTTGGACGAATACCAAATCCTCCCCAAATAATAGCCATCCTAGCCCACCTCCCCAAACCCTAGAAACCCTATCTCGCCCCTACCCTCGGAAACCCTAGATCAACTCCTACCTCTACTCCCACTGCAAACTCAAAACAAGCCCCTCGTCTTTATCCGCACCCACAATGACAATGACTGTGATGCCTCTGGCGGCGAGGAGGCAACCACCAGTTCCAACCATCGTCATTTTTTTAGCCTTATTCTTGTGCTCTATTTGAGTTAACAGGAAGGCACGGCGGTCGTCTCCACTACATCCAATGCAGGGGAGCCTCATTATTGTGATTGGGGTGAAGGAAGGTACGATAGTTGAAGCCTCATCTTGTGCTCCATTTGATTTATCGGAAAGAAAATTTGGTTTGTGGTTATCTGAGGGACATGGGCAAGGTCGTGCTCGGGATGGCAAGCATGAGCGAGTGGCACGGTATGTGTTTGTGATAATTTCTCACCTAACCCTTGATTCAAAAAGATGAAGAAGACCTATATATTCATATTTTTAAGTGTATTGATAGTTAACATTTCATGGTTCTCTTCCTACAGCTGCTATGCCACATGATGCATAAGTGCAACCGACACAACGAGACTTGCTTGGTGTTTGTCTGCTTCAATATCTTAATAGATGACATTGTGAATATACCATTCTCTATTCATGGTTAGGCTCAAAATTTATTTATATCATATATGAGACAAGAGTTTATTGTTTGTTCTCGCTTTTTAGCTTTTGTCTATGGATCAATTTTGAAAACTTACATATATCTATGATTACTATGGCTCCACTTTTGTAGCAGTTGCACATGGTAGATCTAGCAGCGATGCATGTCCGACCAAGGTTCTTTCTTTTCTTTTACTTCTTCAATTATTTTTTCTACACTATATCTGATGTCTAAAATTTCTGGTACAAACTTGACTGTATCAACTTGCATTTGTACCAGATGTTTGGTCTTGTTTGAACTTTGAATCCAACAGGATTTAAACATGGGAAAATATGTTCCTCAAACATACAATATATGTGAATCAAGTGTGATATCCTGGCATGTAAATATCATCATACACAAGGATATTGGCCTCTCGAAGTCTTGTCTATGTAGTACAACATTGGGACCATCTCATCTAGTTTAACCTATGACAATTTAATATAATATTGCTTTCCCATTTTAATATTTAAGTAACTTTAGTTTTTCTATAATTACATTCTATTTGGTGTTTCTAATATGTGGTCGAAGTCTTAAAGAAGAATATACCATAATTAGGTAGAATTATTTATTTAGATTATATTCAAAGCTGAGGCAAAATGCGCTCACTCGTATATAATATATGTGTGTATTATAATATATTATGACTTATTTACTTTAATATACATAAGTTTTCATATGAGTGTTTTTTAATAAATTGATCTATTTCTATTCTATATTGATGCTTCCAATTGGTCGTGAATAAGTAAAGAAGCTAGATAACTATAATTGTTTATAAAGTTTATATTTAAATCTGAGGCTAAATGCTCTATCTGTACATACTAATACATTTGGAGCTTGTGATTTTAGCTTGTGATTTTAAATTTGTAGGTTGAAAAAATTTGATATTCTGGCAGAATGGAGAAAAAATGGTTAAAGACAACCGGTATGGTATGTCTTATTTCCTGTATCCTTATTCTCTGTACTCAATAAATTATCAAAAATGTTTTTTTGGGGAATCTTCAAGTTCGATGGTATTGCATATCAGGCATTTTATTCACAATAGTTTTGTTAGACATAGGGCACCAATGGTGGTTATACTTTAGCAACAAAGTTTGATGATACTTTAGCTACATAATAAAGTATACCTTTCTGGTTGTGGTTTCACGATGTGGTTTTACTTTAGCTACATAATAGTAGTAGTAAAAAAATTTCCTACACTTCTAATTTCATGATCTGTTAGATGAATCATGATCTATTTGTAGCTTTTCATAACTTGGATATACTTTATACTCAAAAATTAGATAATTGTTGATTATATACTATATATCTCGGGTCTTTTTATTTTATTCTGAGTTATTTGATCATAAGTATAATATAAAATGTTTATTGTTTTACTTACTATTCAATAATGATGCACTCTATAACATAAGGCCCTTTGTGCTATCAACATCCTTTCAATCTGTTGAACTTTCTAGATATAAATTTGTTTAATTGTATTAGATTTATGTTCCTTTATTTAACTATAACTAATTTATAAACTTCTGATCTTTATTTGGAGTACATATAATAATAATAATAAAAACCCGTTCGACCAAAATTGACGCTTTCAAGTACTATTAATATTAGGAAATTTATTTTATAACATTATTCTAAGTATGTCAACATCATTGTCAATAAATTCTAGTCTTATAAATATTAGTTATTGGGATCGATTCCGACTCATTTGTAATTTTACTACTTATGATGATACATGTAAACTCTACATTCTTTATAGTTTTATAATGGGCATTTGTGCATCCTTCTTGCAGACATGGGTACCTTACAAGCCTAGTTTTGTTAAGTCTGATTCTCAAGGGTATAGCTCTAACTCAGGTTTATTAATGAAAGATTGACTTTTTTCCCAGTTTAAATATTGTAATCATGGAATTAATTGTTTGGTGTTGCTTTTGTTTATTTTAAATATCTTATTATCATTATTACTCTTCTTATTTGGTTCCTAATATGCTTTTACAGCTTTATGAACTGTGATCTTAGGTCGATGATGTTAGCTAGCAAATTGTAAGAATTTAACTAACATATTTAGTCAACTAACTATTTATTAATAATTCATCTAAACAGCCATATTCATACAGTGCGGTCAGTTTAGATCCTTCAAGGAGCAATTATTAAGTAGACTCCTATGGTGCATTGATTCGATTACAAAGTTTGTCCACCTTTTTAGTTGTATACAGAAAAATGCAAAGTTTGTCCACCTTCCCCTTCTTGTTATGTATCTGCTTCTTTATTTTTCGTATAAAGCATGTGTTTTTATTCTCAGAAATAATGGAAAAAATATGGTTTTGGGAAATCTACTTCTGATGGCCATAAGCCGAACCGGTCCCTTCTTCTGCTCAGCATAGCTCTAGAGAGTAGAGACTCGCATCTGATGAAGTGTGATGCATCATTAGTTCTGTTGGCAGTAGGATATTGGGGAAAGGAATGACACATTAAACTCGCCTTTCTGGTTAGTAATTAGCATAGTGGGTAATCTTGTGATGTTTGTTGGTGATAACTTCTACAATAACATACCTGCTATTTTCTTAAAAAGAATTGTCTAGTGTTTCTCCATGAGGATGCATCCTCTCAAGAAAATAAAATACAAGATCTATGTATCACATTAACGCATCCTCATGATACACCCAAGATACTCTCATGTTTATGATACTCTAGGTATCCCATGGTACACACAATACATACACATGTACACAACCAATACCAATTGGTGTTCAAGATACCAACCTATACACTCAACACACACACGCATATATGTGCACTCACACTCAAACACAGGTCACTTACTTCTTTGACACTGACACTTACACCTATACTGCTGTACACATATACTGGATACTGAATTTCAGTATCACACATACCAGCACACACAGAACTGTACTGCGTGTATAGTTATTGTTCTGCACACTACACTGTTTTATGTGCTGTACATGAGGACAAATGCTTCTTGTTCTCGAGCTGCATCTGCTGCTGCTACAAATGTTGTGCAGATTTGTACTGTACTGCATGGTGCACATTACACACACCATATGACACATAGAAATACTCATGGGTACTTGACACTTACCTATATACTCTAGGATACACTAATGCATATATCTATTTAAGTCACTACATATATACTCTAGCTAATACCGAAACACAACCAACACCTACCTATAACCAACACTCATGATACTCATGGTATCCATGATACACCACAACAAAACTATTAATATATATGTATCTAATAAGAACAAATAACATAATAAGATACCTAAATATATAATAAATTTATAATAATACTATTTACATAATATATTGACATTCAATAGTATAGAGTATATCTAATTAGACACTTATATAGAAAAAATATATGAATATCAATATCTAACCATGCGTATCATGTTGTATCATAACACAACACTAGGTATCCTATTTAGGACACAAGGACCCAAAACTCACCTTAATTTGGACACAAAAATCCTTTGAGCCTAAGGCAGGAACTCGGGTCATGGGATTTGATTCTCTCTAGAATCTTGTAACTTTGAGCCTAACGCAGTAGCAATTTGCTTAAGATATGGCATATCTCCATAGAATATTTTTGGACCTTCATAACCATTAGTCAATTTAGTAAAACATGTTATCAAATCCCAGACCTTTTGCATGTGTTACTACTCTATGGTGTTGTATGATTCACCACTTGTCTGATTTTACTATGACACATCCATTTATTTTACTATGCGATGGGATATCTCCATTTAAGATATGGCATATTTCCATCAGTCCAGCAGGACACTTAAGATATGGCATATCTCCATTTATTTTACAAATGAGCTAATTTGCATATTATAGTATAAAGATCAGTCAGTTGCTCAAAAAGTATGTGCATGACTTAATGGGATAAAACTAGGAGGGCAGGTCCTAATATGTCAAATAGGCCATTTCTATGTTGTTGTTTGTGCATGCTTGAGGTATATTTTTTTGCTACCTAAAGAGGTGATTCCTTATGTATTGCTACCTAAAGTCTAATTTACATGTTTATTTTGGATGGGTTATGATGCCTTTATTTGAGAATTGGAGGTATGATACATAGGGTTTCATTTGTGTATTTATTGGATAATGTTGTTATTGCGACCTTTATTTGAGAGCTGGAGGCATAGTAAAAAATTTATTTCTCTATTGTTGTGGTGGTCAATGCTTGAGCCATATTTTTAAAATTTTTGCTGCCTAAAGAGGTGATTCCTATATTTGGATTTTATCCCATATATACTGCTACCTATAGCCTATTTGACATGTTCATTTTGGATAGTTATGCTGCCTTCATTTGATAATTGGAGATATGATACATTGGTTTTTATTTGTGCCTTTATTTGATAATATTGTTGCTACTGCAACCTTTAATGGATAATGTGATACATGCTAATTGATACTCATATCTAGACACTAAAGTATAGCTGATACTTACAATATTTCCTATATTTCCACACTCAACAGTTCAGCATATGCAGCAGCTACTGCTGTTCTTCTCCCAGATTGCACAAATTGCAAATGCTGTTGCAAATGCTGTAAACTGCAACAGTATCTCTAGTTTATGCACAAAATTCTGTGTATATCCTAAAACCTATATTAAGACATATTTCATGATAAAGATGAGTTATTTGTTCTATGTTTTGTTCATGATATTTTAACCATGATTTGGTAATCATGAAGTAAATTGGTGGCATAGTGTATATGTTTGTTGCATTTGTCTCCTGAAGCTATGTTAATTTAATCTTCTTGAGAATCCTATGTTATTATTATGGACATGTCAAATTGATAACACATATTTCTATTTCACATACATGTATTAAGGGCACTTGCATTGCCATTACTATTTTTCTCAGAATGTAGTTTACTTCTATATGTATAGTTATATGTCTATTACCTTATGATAGGATCACATATTTTTCTTCTACAAGTACAAAAGAAATATATACTCACAAAGGCCGAGTAGGATTCTGAAGCAGAAGTTGAATGTCCCTCGGTCATTAAATCAGATATTTTGTTATATAGTTAGGCAATGTGTCATGTATTTTGGTTTACTTCTATATATACTTTGGTTATTTGGATGTGGTTGGATGTTTGTGGTGTACAAATGTGTATTTATTAATATAAAAATTGTGTATTATACTTCTTTGATGTTTGTGATATTCTAGATTATATTGATATTATGTGTGTTAGATATATAATTATAAAAAAAAATTTGATAAACAAAAAATTTCTTTTGACGGTTATAAAACGTCAAGAAATATATGAAATTTGCTACAAAACATCATTTCATGACGATTTGTAAACATCAAAAAAAAAATTTTGACGGTTTTTCTCCTTCAAGAAATGGTTTTCTTGACGGTTATTATCCGTCATCTAGGCCACAATCAAGAAAAGTTATTATCTATCTTGACAATTTTTTGTTATATTTTTTTGACGGTTAAAAATTGTCAAAAAATATTTATTACTTGACGGTTTAAAACCGTCAAGATAAGAAAATTAGAAACTGTCAAGAAAATAAAGGACTTTTCTTGACTGTGGCCTAGATGACGGATCCAAAACCGTCAAGAAAATCCTTTTTTGACTGGATAAAACCGTCAAGAAAAGTTAATTTTCTTGTAGTAAGGCGCCCCTCCGTGTTGTTTTTGCTACTGACACAATTGAATGCAGCAGCAGGCAGCAGCATATTCTGGATTATCCTTCCACAGTGTAAACCTTAGTATATGGAAAAGAATCCATACTGATGGATAGCAAGGGAGGAGCATGACCAGGCGCTCTAAAACCAAGCGAGAAGGCCGAAGACAGGAATGACAATTAATTCAAATCCTGTCATCGACACCGTAGGCCCCCGACTGGTAGCAAGCCGCATAAAGGAGAGAAATGCAGCTAGCACGCTGCATAAACAGGAATAGCTCCACGCATGACGAATGATGTTCACCGTCGTCTCTTGGATTAGTTCTTGGCAAAAAAATGCCGCATATGGTTGGCAGTCTCTTTGAATGACAGGTTCTATGATATCCTTCCATGCTCCATCATGGGCACCGCGAAGGGTGGTAAAACCTGAAAAAAACACATATCAGTCTCAACGAAGATTATAAAAGTGTACAGTGGCTGCATGCCGCTTCTAGGTCGCAATCACATGCATGAGGGGATGTCTTGAGATAGCTAAGTCTGCACGCATGAGCAAGAGGAGGTCTCATCAATGCGGCTAAGCTACAGATAGGCTCTACGTACAAGTTGCAAATAAGTTCCCATCCATACGACCAAGCCATATATAGGCTCTGCACGCATGATTGTAGATGATTCCTCATCATACGGACAAGATATAGATAGGTCTACATGCATGTTGCAGATAAGTTTTCATCCATGCGACCAAGCCACATATAGGCTCTGTGTGCATGTTGTAGATGATTGCTCATCCATGTAGTAGAATTATTTTGGGGGCTCCTACTCGTATTCTAGATGATTTCTCATCCACGCTGTGAGTCCGTATACTTGTGTCTCTGTTCCCTTGACATCATGATCACACATCCCTACCTCTAAAAAGAACTCTAGCATTAGGGGGCTACGGACCGACGCCGCTCTTGACAAACCCCTCGGCGAGATAGATAGCAGCCCTCGGCATCTTTTTTCATAAAATTGGGGAAAGCCAAGAGACAAAAGTTCTCTATCCTCCCTAGCCCGCCTATTTATGGGCTCCTAGGGCACGTAAGAAGATCGAGACGATGAACCAGGCAACTATGAGGATGAACCTGATGCCTCGATTTATGTGATCATTTATCTACTCGAAAACTGACGTTGACTCAAAATCTCCAAGAAATCTCCTTGGCGATCGAGCAAAATCTTGACATTTAATGATATGATAGCCTAGAAAAAGTGCCTATGCGGCCACAGGTCTATGCTTCATGTTACTCAGATACGGCCCAAGGTCTTCTCCTACATGCTTTTTATTCAATGTATTCCAAACTTATCAGTTTAAAAACTTTGTAGGGGGTCTTATAGAATTATGAAAAATCTAGATCCTTGCATCCAACAAATATGTGCCCCAAGATCGACTCAGAAAAAATTATTCCGCAGAATGACTATACAGTCCAGAAAAGCAGCTACCATGCGCCAATAATAATCAAAGGCCATGCGTCGCAGTGATCAAGCCCCCAACGCCATAAAGATCAATTGTCATGTGCTGACCGCTTCATAACTAGTATTTTCGTATGCAATCAGTTCCATGCGCCACTAAGTAACTAGTGTTCCCATGCGCCAGCAGTGCCTTGCGCCACTAAGAAACTAGTGATCGCATGCGCTAGTAGTGCCATGAGCCACTACTCCCTCAAGCATCCCTGTGCCCCAATACTGGCACATAAAGACCTGACACAAGATTGTGTATGACAAAGAATCTTGACAAAAAGGACTTTCTGAATGCCTCAAAAGATGTGAGCACGCTAAACGACAGAACCTCACGTCAGTATAAACTTTACTCCTGACAGGCATGCAGCACCACATGTACGAGGCTACACACATCCCAGACTCCATGTATCCCTTGCCCCACATGTTCCAGACTCTATGTGTTCCATGTGTCTCTGGTCCCATGCATTCCAGACTCCATGTGTTCCATGCGTCTCTGGTCCAATGCGTTCCAGACTCCATGCATTCCATGCGTTCTAGACTCCATGTGTTCCAAGCGTCCCATACGTCCAACGTGGCAAGGTTTCCTAAGAAAAAATCTTTTTATTGGGCCTGAAGTAATTCTCTCCAAAAAAATATGGGCCACGTGTCAAGCTGACAAAGTCACGCAAACAAAAGACAATATCGCCCAGATCTTCAGCAACAGCAAATCCCAACAAACGTCCATATGGCAGCTCAGCTTAGACTCAACTACATCATGTTAAGGATATACATGTGGCAGCCTGCCCAAAGTACGCGTCTATAGTTGTAACCATATTCTGTTGAAGGAGCCCCCTGCGGCCACTAAACAGAAGCATATACGGACCTATAGCCCACCAACATGATAGCTATAAGTAGGAGCAACTTGGACGTTCAAATGGCGGGCTTTTCTGCTTCAAAGACCATACCCCTCCAGGAGAGCTACGTACGTGCACACAAGCTCAAGGCGGTGAGAAGAGAATAGAGCATACCTCATCCCCTCGTCGGACCATCAACGGAGTAAAAGAGTCACTGCAGTACTCGATCTCCATCGTTACATTACTCAGATCCAAAATATTGTACTTAGATTTTCTGTCTAGGATTTCTTTGTACTTTTTGTTTGTTATTAAAGAAAAAATTTCCAAACTTACTTCAATGGCAAACAGATATAATGGATTTAAAAACTCGAAGGGGAATTAAAATTTTGGAAGATGGACTCTACTATGGACGAGACTAGAAATTTGTGGTAATTATATCTTGCAAGAGTTGAAATTGATGACAGAGTGTCACATAATTAACTAGAAACGATATAGAGAAAATATTAATGGATAGAGGAAAGTGATTTCCACAGGGTCATAAAAAATTTAAATATTAAAAATAACAGATCAGAAGGATATGATAGAGGCTAATGCATCAAGGACAATGTAAGAACTTGAACGGGGAGCTTCAAGATCAGTCTAATAAGAAATCAAGCTTTCATGGAACATGGTGATTGGGTGATAATTGAGGAGAGGAGATGTGTAAGCATTACCTTATATTAGATCCACGAGGTATTCCTTATTTCTTGATCGTTCTTGTGATGTTCTAGCGCTAGTTTTTCCTTAATTTTTTAGGACAAAATTTTTCTAAAGAGGGTAGGATTGTAATACCACTTTTTCGGAGATGGGTATTTTTGTTATTTTATATTTCATAATATTTGGTATAGTTACATGTATAGATTTATTTGATATAGTTGATGGTTAGCATGTTAGCTTATTAGTTAGACTAGAGGTTAGTGAACCTAAGTGAACCCAACTAGACTCGATTAGACCCTTTAGTGCAACCAATTAGTTTAGTTATGGTTGCCTCATTAATTAGAAATAACGAATCGAATATTCCTTTCCATTAATATTAGGACCTTCCCTTAATTAAACCCTCTTCATGACAACCCAATAAGGGTATTTTGGACCTTGCACATTGCTTGGGAAGGGAAAAAGGTGGCCGGCCCCATTCTAGGGACAACATTCTCTCTCCTTCTCATTTCTTCACTCCTAATTATTCTTAATTGTGCTCTTCTCCAATTCAAACCATCCCTCCATCATTTTTCCACTAATTCACTACCAATCCCTCTCATTCTTTACCATTAGAAGATATAGAAACTTGGATTGCAAGGAGCACTTGAAGAGGAAAGATTTGGCTAGGAGCTTGTGTCCTAATTGTGCCCATTGAAAAATTTATTAGGAATCTAACTCCCAATAGATATAATTCCTATTTATCTAGTAATTTATAATATAATTATTGTATTTGACCATTAAGAACCCTTACATGGCTAAGGTGTAAACCCCCTCACCCAAAATAGGTATTTTGTGTGTATTTTATATTTATTATAGATGTTAATTTTTTTTAGAGTATTCTCTTAAGTTAATTAGAAAATAATTTTTTTAGTATATTTACTTATATAAATATTTAATTAGAATTATTTTTAGGCTATTTTAGATTTTTGGAGATTTTTCTAGAATTTTTGGTAATTAAAACCTACCAAAACATAAATTTTTAGGACTTCCATGATTTACTATGAGACCATACTTGAATGTTGTTACTACCAAACATTTATTTTAGAGTTAAAATATTTAAATATATTTTTCTGTAATTTATTTAGAATTTTAAGTAATTATTGGATTGTTAGAATTATTGAGGATTTATTTGGATATATAAAGTCTTAATATTAGATAGAGCTAATTTAATGTTAATAGATATTAATAAGATTATATATAAATTATTTGTATTATCTTTAATTTTATTTAAGATTATAAATTATTGAGATGAACTCAAACTCTATTTTAAATTAATTCAAATCCTGAGCCTACTAGGAAAACAACTTCATGCATATCCTATCATTATTTAAACTGATTCTAATCATATCTAAATTAGCCAATCCTAGTCTTATTCAATTAAATAATCTTCACCATTATAAATACCTATTAGACTTATGGAATAAACTCATCTTTCATATTTTTTATCCCCAAACTCCTCTCTTTTTCGTCCAAAAATAGTCAAAATTTATCATAAATTCAGCCTCATTTTCTAGTAGTTATGACGATTTAAAAAGACGATATCTCCTAGCTCCGGACTCCAAACGCGCTCCAGTTTTTTTGTTAGAATCATATCATGGTTAGTTTTCTGACTATACAAATTATTTCAGTAATTTCAGAACCTATTTTTCCAGAATATTCCGAAAGTGCCAGCTGTCCGAAATTAGACGCATTTTGGTATTTTTGAGATTTTGGGAGATCCCGAACTCGGAATTACAAACCGTTTGAAGTTTCAGAAAGATAACATGATGAACTTCCAGAAAAGTATTTTTCCAGAATTTAAAATATAATTTTATTCTACTGTAAAATTCGTGCAACGTAGACGTAAATAGGAAACCACCAAAAACTGTCATATGTGCGCCCTTGTGGCCATAACTCTTTACCGACTTATGATTTTATGAAACTGTAGATTCCAGCGTTCATGTAGCATTGAAATCTATAGGATTCCACACACAAATCTAGGATTTGAGTTGGTTGACTTTTTGGTCAACGAATTGCCTCGATTTGCGTACCATAGATCACAAATCCGTAAAGTTGACTTTCTTTGGACCAAAATTAGGGTTTAATAATAAAATCAGATTATAATAAGATTAAAATACTAATTTAGGTTATTTATTCAGAATTAAAAATTAATTAAAATGGAGGAACCTATTCACCCACTTTTGTAACCTAACTTGTTTAATTTATGTGACGGGTAGATCGGACGACGCCTTGAGTTGTGACTTCATCCTTTTTCAGAGCAGGCAAGTATACCTTACCATTGTACTATTATTTATATTTCATATGTTGCATGCATCTTTATTTTCTTTCTTTAGTTCATATATTTTAACTGTTATATAAAATGCGCGCGACGGTATCGTCGCGATATATTTTTATTTATGTATTTGCATTGACCTTGTTTATGAGACTAACCCATTATCATGTAGCATCATTAGGTTCATTAAATATGACACAGTTGTTACACGAGTGTGAGTCTCATATAGATCACGGACTGCATGACAGGTCTGACCTCCTGTACGTATGGGCCGTGCGTTAGGGATAACTACTAATAGAAACTTTGTATGCTAGAAGACTTAGCAGTTATTAGAGGCCCATGGACATAGCCTATTGTAGTACGGTGGTCCCATCCTTGTCCTTGTTTGGTTGCAGGATTGGGCTAGGGTACTAAGAATAGGCTATGAACCAAATTGTGTCATGGATGTGACATGCTTAGAGCATGGGGTGGGGAGGACAACAAGTACCGCATTTGAGCTCATTTGTACTTTTCTCCTGTGCGCCCGGATTCTCTGCTGGAGATATGGGTGGTGATGACCATTATATATTATATTATTATCAGGCGGGCCTCCGCCGTTCAAAAGACGACGTGCCTTTTTAGGCCCCTGGATCTCCAAAAGAGAACCATGCCAAATCCCAGTTTTCAGCCAGATAGCTCACTTGTGGGGAAAGTTGTTCTTAACTGCATTCACTTAGACGGTTAGGCGACCATTGGATATTTATTTCAGTACTTTATTGGCATACTTTTCTGTATCTTGTTATGTCCCTTTGAGGACCTGGCCCTCTTCCAGGTGTATCTGTTATTGAGTATTCGCAGGAGCGCAGATTCGGATGGCTACATATGTTCGAGGATGTCTTCTCTTCGAGCTCGTAATTATTAGCTAGTATTCTTATATGGTGTTTGTTGTGTTGTACTTATATTATAATTACTTTTCCATTCGAGTTGGTTGTAGATTTGTTTCCACCCAACTATCATCCTTAGATACTTCTTATTGAGATCTAGTTTCATAGCTACTGGTTAGTTATTTATATTTAAGATTTTGCGGATGAGATTTAGATTATACCCTGTTACTTGTGACATATGTTTATACCACTTGTGGATTTAATATTCATATTACAGCGTGTGTGTGGATTTGGTTTCCATATATTGGAGTTGCCATATTCATACGGCTGACATGCTTACGTGTCCTAGTCCTACGTATTTTTGAGACTGGTGCGTGACATATTTTTAGTGGTAGCCCATTCAGGTCGAGAGCATATTGTCTCGGTTATGTTACTGTACCGAGCAAGCCTGCAAATAGGATTAGAGTATAGGATCTCATCCACAATTGACTATGACTCATCTTTCTTCCAATCTGTTCTATTTTAAATAATTGTATTCTGCTTGATTCATGTGCTTCCCTAATATTTCCTAGAATATAGCCCCCTCATAGAATATAGAAGTCCCTGTTGTTAGGATGATAAGTAGGGTAACCTTCCTATTAAGAGTACAACTAGGATATTGACACACTACTGAGTTAGAATACTTAATGAACCCTAGCATTCCTTACTACCTAATGAACCCTAGCGTCCCTTACCTATATATTAATTTACCATTATCCCTTGATAGGTGTAAGAATGACTTGAGAGTAGTATAAACACTACTAGAATTAGTTTAAAATTTGACCATAATGTTTGGCCCTAGTATTGAGGAACCAATAGAAATCCAAGATTGAATATTAGGACTAAACCTAACTTTTATAGTGAGAAAGTATTAGAGAACTATAAATTAGATTTTTTTTCTTGTTATTAGCAGAACAGTATCTTGGGAAGCCAAGGGGAATAAATAGAATATTTTTCCTCGATCATACCCCAAACACAGAGATTAGCATCTCACATTTTCCTTAGGAAACCATGATATTATCTAGAGTCCTTCTATTTAGTTTTATATCTTGTTCCTCCGAAACCTTAGCACTCGCTATTTGAGCGACGACTAATTATGCTTTCTTTTTTTTTCTTTCAATTTGTGCCACCTAACCCTTCTGATTGTAGGCCAAGTTATTCTTTTTATGTTAGGATGTATAGTTTGTTAGGATTATAGTTGTTAATCTTAAATTTTAAAATTATGTGCTTAGTAGTTAGAACTTGATAGTTGAGCTGTTTATTTAGATTATGATTTTATGATTACCCTTTAGTTTCAAATCAATTAATCTGTTCCATATATCTCCATACATGTTATATCTTCTTTCACTTGAGAGCCAGTAACTTCTCTATTCTTAATATAAACACGTTGTTCTATAAGCACTATGATTAAGATTTAAGATGACCATTACCTATATAATGCAATAGGATACCCTAATAAGTACCAAGATCTTTTCCGCATATACCCCAATAAGAGTTTATACTTTATTTACAAGAACAATATTATTTTGTAGAAACCCCTAAATGCATTTACAATATTAGTTAATTATTCTAAGTTGGGTAGTATGACATACAACCTAGTATCACATAGTTCTTTTGACCTATTAATGAAGTGTAATTGAATGACACCAACTATATGCTAGCATAAGACGATAGTGTTTATCCAGACTATAAAATTTAGAGGCCCATACCCCTATTTGGTCGACTAGCGACTTAGACAATGAGTTAGTATGACAAATGTAGAGATTGTAGAGCCTTATCTTTTTATGAACTTGAATTATTTTATACCTTCTTTCATTATAATTCAGCGTATTTATATTTTCTAAACTACCTTGACTTATGCCGCTATTATAGCCTAGTTTTGCGAGCTTATTCTTTTATCAAGCTTGTTCACAACATATGTATTATTGGATGCATACACTAATATATTTCAGAATCAGTGTATTACGGTCTGATCAACCATAGTGCGCTTGGCTCGCCCTTCGCAATACTATTTTACGTGGATTGAGATATATAGTTGACTAGTAGACGAATATACTTGTCCTTAGACATGTCAGAGCATATCATATCAAGTACATAACTATACTTATGTGAGCATGTGAATAGAAAATTTACCAAAATTTTATTTCAATCCACAACTGCCTTGACAATTCCCATTGAGTTCTTTAAACGCCTTGATCCCCATACTTGTATTATATTACCTCTTCCTTGAACTCTTCATTATTGTTTTTCGTCTTCCCTTATTTCGGACAGACAAAACCTCGTGCTTGGTATAAGTTTGATATACAGATAGTACTAGATATACCCCATAGGCCAATCACATTATTTGGTGACTATCTTTTATAATTGATTAAGGGCATATCATATATGATATAATTGGTGTTAAAGTTTTGAGGATGGAATAACATGAGTAAATAAATTGAGAAATATTTTTCTTAAATGTATAACCTTGTGTGATAGATGGATAAATTCTAAGTTGGGTAGAAGTCGCATTGTCAACTTGAGGTAATTTTTTTTAGGTTGTGATTAAGTAAGATTAGATTGAGAGATTTAAGTCATTTTAATTTTGAAATTTTTTTGAAGAATGATTAAGATAATGAGGATTTAATGAATTTTGAAATCTTAATATTGCGGACAAAATATTTATAACTTGAGCACATGATTTAAATTTTGAATATTGAAGGTTGAATCATCGATTTAAATTTTGAGGATAAATATAGAATTTTAGACTTGAACAATTGGTGAATTAAATTTAAAATTTTATAATTTGATGATTTGAATTAAAAGTTAAATTTGATTATTGGATCACCTATTTGAAATATTGATGATGAAAATTAAATTTAAAATTTTGAAGAGTATAAAATTCATAAGTTGAAAATAGGAATAATGTTTGATTATAATTATTTTTTAGAGGAGATTATGATAGTTGGAGATCGTGATGTAAAATTTGATATGGAATTATTTAAATCTTGAAGAAGTTATATGGATTCAATTTAAATTCGGATATTGATAATTTGAAAAAGTGAGAAGAGATTACAATAGGTTAAATTTTGATTTGAACAGTGATTATCTTAATTTTGATGTGATCGCGATAGATTTGAATAGATTTTATTATTTAATTTTTTGGAAGAGATTGCCATTGACGTGCCTTATGTACGAATGTGAAGGATTTAACAAATTATGCCTTATTTTAATATCGAGGACGAAATTATTTTAAGTTGGGTAATTATAAACCACCTCACCCAAAATAGGTATTTTGTGTGTATTTTATATTTATTATAGATGTTAAATTTCTTTAGAGTATTCTCTTAAGTTAATTAGAAAATAATTTTTTCAGTATATTTACTTATATAAATATTTAATTAGAATCATTTTTAGGCTATTTTAGATTTTTGGAGATTTTTCTAGAATTTTTGGTAATTAAAACTTAGGAAACATAAATTTTTAGGACTTCTATGATTTACTATGAGACCATACTTGAATATTGTTACTACCAAACATTTATTTTAGAGTTAAAATATTTAAATATATTTTTTTGTAATTTATTTAGAATTTTAAGTAATTATTGGATTTTTGGAATTATTGAGGATTTATTTGGATATATAAAGTCTTAATATTAGATAGAGCTAATTTAATGTTAATTGATATTAATAAGATTATATATAAATTATTTGTATTATCTTTAATTCTATTTATGATTATAAATTATTGAGATGAACTCAAACTCTATTTTAAATTAATTCAAATCCTGAGCCTACTAGGAAAACAACTTCATGCATATCCTATCCTTATTTAAACTGATCCTAATCATATCCAAATTAGACAATCCTAGTCTTATTCAATTAAATAATCTTCACCATTATAAATACCTATTAGACTTATGGAATAAATTCATCTTTCATATTTTTTATCCCCAAACTCCTCTCTTTTTCGTCCAAAATAGTCAAAATTCGTCATAAATTCTGCCTCATTTTCTAGTAGTTATGACGACTTAAAAAGACGATATATCCTAGCTCCGGACTCCAAACGCGCTCCAGTTTTTTTTTGTTAGAATCATATCAAGGTTAGTTTTTTGACTATACAAATTATTTCAGTAATTTTAGAACCTATTTTTCCAGAATATTCTAAAAGTGCCAGCTGTCCAAAATCAGACGTATTTTGGTATTTTCGAGATTTTGGGAGATCCCGAACTCGGAATTACAAAACGTTTGAAGTTTTGGAAAGGTAACATGATGAAATTCCAGAAAAGTATTTTTTCAGAATTTAAAATATAATTTTATTCTACTGTAAAATTCGTGCAACGTAGACGTAAATAGGAAACCACCGAAAACTGTCATATGTGCGCCCTTGTGGCCATAACTCTTTACCGACTTATGATTTTATGAAACTGTAGATTCTAGCGTTCATGTAGGGTTGAAATCTATAGGAATCCACACACAAATCTAGGATTTGAGTTGGTTGACTTTTTGGTCAACGGATTGCCTCGATTTGCGTACCATAGATCACAAATCCGTAAAGTTGACTTTCTTTGGACCAAAATTAGGGTTTAACAATAAAATTAGATTATAATAAGATTAAAATACTAATTTAGGTTATTTATTCAGAAATAAAAATTAATTAAAATGGAGGAACCTATTCACCCACTTTTGTAACCTAACTTGTTTAATTTATGTGACGGGTAGATCGGACGACGCCTTGAGTTGTAACTTCATCCTTTTTCAGAGCAGGCAAGTATACCTTGCCATTGTACTATTATTTATATTCCATATGTTGCATGCATCTTTATTTTCTGTCTTTAGTTCGTATATTTTAACTGTTATATAAAATGCGCGCGACGGTGTCGTCGCGATATATTTTTATTTATGTATTTGCATTGACCTTGTTTATGAGACTACCCCATTATTATGTAGCATCATTAGGTTCATTGGCCGTGACACAGTTGTTACATGAGTGTGAGTCTCATATGTTACGCCCCAGTCCCAAAATACCGAGGGACCGGACGCGTGGCAATAGCCAGCAGCACACACTGATGGACAAACCCAATTTAATGGATCCATCAGGGCATACTTAAGCTGTAATATAACAATAAGTAGATCCAGTGGTACAAGTCACAGTCTATACTAATCTCATCCACAACAAATAATCACAGATCAAATAACAGAAATGAAATAAATAAATAACTAACAAGTCTCAATAAAAGTGTCACGGAGAACAATCCGAGAACAAGTCTGATACATCAATGAAATAGACTGGAAATGAAATAAAATAACTAGAACGGAAATAAATGAGTATCTCAAGACAATACCCAGGAGAAGTCCTCTGGTACGATCTCGTCCTCTGATCCTGGTACTGCTCCAATCTAGGCACCTGCTTCTGCTCCTGCTAATGCTCCTGTACTGTATAACTCTGGGTAGATCTCGTCTGCAAATCCTGGGGACATAATCCGGATCCAGGTCCTCAGGGGACATAGCAAGGTACAAAATAACTCAAGCCAAATAATGCAGTGCAGGGAATAAATGAATGAATATAAGTAAAATATGTAACCATCTGTGTGAAATGCAAGAGAGAACATCACTGGTACTCAGACTGAAACTACTACAAGCTTTGTGTCGGGGAGCCGGTAGCAGGGATATCATGTGGGTTGTCAAGCTCAACGGGAGACTGCGACAACGGCATAATATAATCAACCTGTAGCATGTGTGTCTCTCCAGCAATAGATAAAACAATAGGGTAAATATATAACCAGCTAAGGAATATGCAAGATGAGAGCAGCACTAGAACTCAGGCTGAACCCACCACTAGCTCTGTGTCGGGGAGCCGGTAGCAGGGATATCATGTGGGTTGTCAAGCTCAACGGGAGACTACGACAACGGCATAATATAATCAACCTGTAGTATGTGTGTCTCTCTCCCCCCCCAATATAATCATACGTCTCATGTCCACGATGCCTCATGTCCATGTCACGCATAATCATATCTAATGCACAAGTCATATAATAGCTAAGAATATAATGTCTATGTCAAGTCCTGTATCCTATACAGAACCACCATGAATATCTCAGGAAGATCCTGTCTCATGAATGGTGTCAAGTGTCCTGGGTCATATGTACTTGATAAGACAAGTACGAAAATGTAAAGGGGTCACGAATGTCCATCTCTAGATGACAATACACAACACCGCGTACGGTGTTGGCACCCGACTAATAATCGAACGCTGATTAAGTCACACGGTCCTAGGTTAAGCATGCACAGCAATATAATAAAGCAAGGAAAATATGTATCAATACTACAGAGTTTGGCACGGTACACTTGCCTGTGGTCCTGGCTCCAACTGTAGCTCTGGTCTCAATGTGATCTACAGGTACTCCTCCGGTTGCTGAAATAAATATTACCATTAGATTTAGAAAATATCAAATAGCTAAGAACGCCTGTCCTTGAGTCCAATTTGGACACAAGGGCAAAAATGACACTTTCGGGCCAAAGCGGGGACCACATGTGGGCCACTTTGCACCAAAAAGCGTGTCAGGGTCAAAGGTCTCCAAATCTGTCAAACTTAGTGTCTATAAGTCAGGAACGATGATACGATCTCAACGAAACTTCCAAAATTGGATTCCGATGAGCCGATCACAAAATCGCCCGTCAAGTGGAGCCTGTGGGGCCCACGATACGCGATTCGGTCAACGTTCTCAGAATCGAACCAAACTTGGGTCACAGGACCAGCGTATTGCTACGAGTCCGATGGCACAAGTTTTGTTTCGATCCGACGTGTGTACACAAAGTTACAACGTATTCCAGAAAGGACGAATACGGGACGGTGTCCGCGGATACGCGTTGATTCCGGTGTGCACGCACATCCGAATCGACTTCTGCAAAATCCCATACGTCCATATCAACGACGCTCACATTTCGGTAAAGACCACGCACGACCAAGTCTTCCCGTTTGGCGGAGCGTACTCAGTTCCGGGGTAAAATAGAGCGTTGGTTTTCCTGTTTTTGGATCGCGGTTTGCGATCACCACAGGGCGCGATGCACCGAGCGGGTTGCACGGGCACCGAGAGGGTTACACAGTCTATGCGACGTAACTAATGGAATCGAAAACGGGGCAGCGAGGAGAGAGATAATGATACCTGAACAGGGCTCCGGAATCTGAATTTCTCCGTGTCCGTGTCGTATCCGAGTCCTGTGTCCACGGTGCTTCTAGGGTCTGTTGTGTCCACGGCTAGGGTTTGCCGTGTCCGGGCTAGGTCAGCGGGTCAGGATCGGTTTGAACAGGAAGTCGGAGGTGAACGGAGGTGGTGGCCGGAGGTTGCAGCTCCGGTGGGGGTCAACGTGGTGGAGGCTGTTGTAGCGTCGAGGTGCAGCGGGGTCTGGACGGAAGTCGGCGAGGCTGCGCTGGGCTGGACGGAGGCTCTGTGGGTGTCTGGAGGCGATGGCGGAGTCGTTTGGGGACGGCGGCTGGGTGGTTTAGGGTTCAGGGGTCGGTGGCGGCTGAGGAGGGAGGTGGTGACGGATCGAGGGGGTCAGTGGTCGAGAGGGTACGGGGAAGAACTGGAGCTGGCCGGAGTCGGGGTGAGCTCGATCGTAGGGTGGAGGAGATAGGTGGCCAGGCGGAGGAGATAGCTTCGAGCGGAGGAGCCGGGCGACTGCGGGGCTGGTTGAGGCGGAGATGGGAAGCCGGGTGGAGGAGTTCGAGGGATGATGCTGTGCTGAGGCGGAGTGAAGGAGAGGGAGGTCGAGGAGTTAGGGTTTCGGCTAGGGCGGCGACTGGAGGATGGCCGGAGATCCACCGGAGGGGTGGCGGAGGAAGCGGCTGGGCTTGGGGCGGCTTAGGGTTATGGTTAGGGTTAGGGTTAGGTTAAGATTAGGGATTTTTAGTACTTAGGGATTTGTTTCTTTTTTTTTTCTTTTTGTTTGTGGAGAAAACTCGGAAAAGTATGTATTTATACATACAGAAATTGGACTAGGGTTTGACCTAGGATTGGGCTGGGTCAATGCTCCTTGGGCTTGGCTTCGGCTCTCATGGGGATGTCGGGCGTTGGCACGCACTACCAGAATAAGTCAAATTAGCGACGCCTAAAAACGTCGCAAAATAAGCAAAAAACGTCGCTAAAGTAGTTTAGCGACGTAATTAGCGACGTTATACAGTTGTCGGAAAAAATCAAGTCGCAAAAAAAAGTCGCTAAACGTCGCTATATCGACATTTTTTAGCGACGTTAATGTGTCGCAAACGTTTGCGACGTTTAGCGACGCCGCGTCACTATTTAGCGACGTTATGTAAAGTCGCTAAACGTCGCTAATTAGCGACTAATATAGCGACGTTACACCGACGTCTTTAATGATCTGGCAATACTGCCGTGTCAGCAGTTGGCGACGTCATTAGCGACGTCATTAGCGACGTCCATAGCGACGACCTGGCTATATTGCCATGTCAGCATTTGGCGACGTATAGCGACGTCATTAGCGACGTCATTAGCGACGTATTTAGCGACGTGTGATGGCATCGCTAATTAGCGACGCATTTAGCAACTTCAATTAGCGTCGCTAAACGTCGCTAAAAGCGTCGCTAATTTTTAAAAAAAATTAAAAAAAAATATTATCCAGATTGGTGATTCACTGCAGTTCTTGTCCTCCTCCTCCTCCTCCTCCTCCTCCATCTCCTCTTCTTGACACCACAAGAACCACCCTTCTTCGACTCCTCCTCCATCTCCACTATATAATCCAATTAAATCCACTATATAATCCAATTAAATTAAAGACCACAAGAAGCATTGTTGAAGTATCAATCCAATTAAATTAACTAAAAAAATAAATACCACAAGAAACATCAGACATCATGCCTATTGTTGAAGTATCAATAATTCATAATATACAATCGCATCATAAATAATAATAAAAATAACTATACTACTGCGGATCTGCAGGAGGCTGACCACCGGCGCGCTTGAAGGATAGGAACTCCTCATACTCGTCCCGTGGAATCGACACCGATGTCGATGGATAAGGCAGTGACGTCGGTGGAGGCCGTGCCCGCTCCAAGTCTGCGAGTCGCTGGTTGTAAGAATCCAGGGTAGATAACAGCCTCGTACTGCTATCACCCATTGAATCCTGCATCCTCGTCAGCTTCTCGCCCATCGATAGCTGTGACGCCTGCAGCTCCATGATGTTGCGGCCATTGGAGGCTCTAATATCATTTGTCACGTCCCGTAGCTCCGTCATGCTGCGGTCGAGCATATCCAATCGTGCGATGAGCATCGGATCGTCCGCCTGCGGCTGAGACCGGGGCTGCTCCTCCATACTTCACAGCAAGTCGTCACGGAGAGACGCAATCTGACGGTTAACGGCCTCCTGGACGGCCTCCTGGACGGCCTCCTGGACTCGGGCCGACGACTGCGAGGGCTGCGACTGCGAGGGGTGTGTGGAATGCGCAGCTGTCTGGGAGGCCCTAGATGACTGCGTCGTAACCAGGGCGCCATAGGAGCCCGTACCGTAGTACGTACCCCTCTGGAGACCACCAGCTGCGGTCACCCACAGGTCGTCCGCCGACGGAGATGGAGCGGGCTGCGACGAAGTACCAGCCTCTCCAGGTGTAGGTGCACTAGCAGTCGCCCGCTCACGCAGCCTAAGATACTCGGCCTAGAAATGGTTTGGAAACTCGATAATTGCCTAAGTTATATTAAAATAAACACAAAGTAAAGTAATACTTACGTAGGTCTGTGAGGCCCTCTCATCAATGAGATTTCCGTCCTTGCGATGGGTGGCCAAGAAGACGGTCACCATGTTTGCATCCTCACCCCTCTGTACCTGTTAAAAATATATTATTTATTACTAAACTTAAATATTTTTTCCAAGTACCATTTTATGATACTTGTATTAAAATAATATATTTTAAAAGATAAAACATACCAAACGACGGAAATATTCCGTCATCGGAATCGAGCCACCACACCACTTGGCAGCATTCTGCCTAGCCGCCTTGGCCTTCTTAGACCTTTCCTTGTAGCTCGGATCGTCGAATCTAGCCCTCATCGCAGTCCACTGCTCAGGCGTGATCCAACCTTGGATCGGTTTTCCAGCACGATCACGAGCCTTTTGGTCATCCAGAGCATCTCGGATAAGCTTGGCGACAACGGTAGGAAAGAGCCGCTCGATCAACTCGGCCCGGTGCGGAGGATAAAAATACGTTTGCTACAATAAATAATTCATTAAGTTAGCAGCACGAATAAGTTATATAATATGCATAAATTAAAGGATTTATTTAATATACTTTACCTGGAAGTGCGCAAACCAGAACGCCTTCCTCTCCTCCGGAGCCTCAGAGTAGTTGATCTAAGGGCCACCGTAGTTGTTCCTCAGAAATTGGCCCAGGCGTCTCTGAACCGACGATGGACGATATCTATACAGAGATAATAATTTAGATTACTGAGCCGGTCAATATACGATGAATAAAGAGAAACACAAATCTAATTGACTTACTTTGTACCGTCGGCCCAAATCTCTGTCCTCGTCTCCTCCGGAGGTGCACATGGAGGATCTTGCTGATGCTGGGACAACGTGGGCACGACCTCCTCGACATGCTCATCTGTCCCCATGGTTCCGTCAGCAAGAGGAACGCTGGACGAGGGGGTACTATCACGCCAGGAACTACTCGTCCCAACAGTCGGAGATGTGACTGATCGATATACTGGAGTACTGGGCGATGATGATCCGGAACCAACAGTAGGCAGTACCGAAGTGGCACTCGGTCTACCTCGGGACCTGCCGAATCCTCCGCGTCGTCCTGTCATATCTGATAACAACATATGATGAATATAGAGAAACACACATATATACTATATTCTACAGTCGAAATGTGATACATATCTCAAAGCATTATACAGTCAAAATATAATACATATATTTGTTAATGGGTACATCTACTTTGTCAATTTTCTAACATTGATCTATATTCTACAGTCATAATATAGTTACATTCTACATGCAATATTTTTTAATTTCAATCATCTTCAGAAAATTCATCTTGTTCGCCTTCGTCGTCCTGCTCTTCCTCTTCCTCGTCTTCACTTTTATCTACTTCGTCGTCCTCTTCGGATAATTCTACATCTTCTACATTATTACTCGTGTAATGAGTAACTTCCGTTGAGTCCACATCTACAATATTTGTTACAAGAGGTAGATCGTCCTCCTGATAAGCTATTTCATCAATGTCAAAGGTATTTCTAGCTTTAGTCTTGCATACTGCCCACCAATCCGACCTCGCTGTCCCCCGTCTAGGATAAGTTGTGAAGTACACGAGCTGAGCCTGACTTGATAGGACAAATGGTTCGTAGCCTTGATATCTACGCTTGTAGTTTATATCCACAAGGCCATGCTTGTCAATTTTCCAACCTTGATCTTGAATCGGATCGAACCATTCACACCTGAATAGCACGATATTAGCAGGTTCTGTGCCAAAATTATATGTCAACTCCACAATCTCTCGTAAGATGCCAAAAAAATCATTGCCCGGAAATATCGGATCGAACCATCGTCGTAAGCATCGTGGTCTTGGACATCCATATACGGCTCCACATAGGGCTCCGACTCCGATGCTAGAGATACAAGTTCTCCGTGCGCGGTCCACTGATAGTAATTCGGCATAAAGCCCTTCGAGTATAAATGATATGTAACTTCCACTTCTGGATGATATTTCCTGTTGCGACATCTCACACACGGACACTTAATTTTGGTACCGTCCATATACTGAGGGAACGCCTTGGCGAACTGCAGGAACTGCTGTACACCCTCAATGAATTCATCCCACACACCGCACATGTCATCAGGATGACGGTTGTACATCCACGAACGATGACGCAGATAATAATTTATATTCATTTCTAGAAACTTCTGCAAAATTGACAGTGTGTATCATATAAATCATTACATACAATAGTTTATCACCTAACTTCCTAACTTAACCGTACTAGCAAAATTGTCAGTGTGTGTGTGTGTGCCGTGTCTGTGTCTGTGTCAGTGTCCGTTATGGGAAATGCAGTATATATATATATATATATATATATATATATATATATATATATATGTAATATTACCCAAATAATATCTTAATACCACTTTACTACTAACTTAACACACACCCAAGTACGAGTTCAAACCATACGAGTTATGGGAAATGCAGTATATATATATATATATGTATATATATATATATATATATATATATATATATATATATATATAACATTACCCAAATAATATCTTAATACCACTTTACTACTAGCTTAACACACACCCAAGTACGAGTTCAAACCATACGAGTTCAAACCCCATCTCAAACACATCCACATCCTGCCTTGCACTAGTTGCTGACTGGCTCAGTAAGTTGCTGCACAAGTGTTTATACTGTATTAGGACCCCCTCACACCTGCCTGCAGAAGCTAACAACCAACTACAATGCACCTAAACCTTAATGCACACTATGTTCAAATGTGCAGTGCCTCATCAAGTTGCCTGTTGCACATTGGGCTGATGTGCCTCAAGTCTCCCCCTGCTCACTGTTGCTGTTACCTCTCTCGTCGACTTGGGCCAGTCGTCCCTAACCCTAACCCCATGTCAAAAAACTTAACCCTAACCCTACATCCTGAACAGTTTATACTGTCAGTGTGTGTGTGTGTGCCGTGTCTGTGTCAGTGTCAGTGTCTGTGTGTGTGTCGTGTTTGTGTCAATGTCACATGTCTGTGAGAGAGAGAGAGAGAGAAAGAGAGAGAGAGAGAGAGTGGGGTTTACCGGAGTAGTCGCGGAGCCGGTCGATGGAGCGGGGGGGGGAAATTATTTTCGAATCGAAATTTCAGCAGATCGGAAAAAATGAAACCGAGCCCTAATTAACCAAATTTTAGCGACGTTTAGCGACGTCCAATAAAAACGTCGCTAAATTATATTTTAGCGACGTCAATGACGTCGCTAAACACGTTGTTAAATATTTTTAATATAAATGTCGCTATATACGTCGCTAAACGTCGCTAAATTAGACATATTAGCGACGTTTAGCGACCTGAATTGAACTTATAGCGACTTATCTTTTAAAATCTTAATAAAAGTCGCTAAACGTCGCTAAATGTCGCCATTTAGCGACGTCTAGCGACGTTTTTATAAGGAGTCGCTAATTTATAATTATTAGCGACGTTTAATTTAACGTCGCTAAATTACGTCGCTAATCCCGCTTTTTCTAGTAGTGACGGGTTTAATTCGGTTTAAATGTACTTCGGTTTTCAGGGCTTTAAACGCGATTCCGGAGTCCAATAAATATGCAGAAAATTACCCTGTGTCCGGTTTTCCATTTTACACCATAAAATATTATTTCTATAATATTTTAATATGAATTAACCATAATTAAAAATCATTAAATTATCAAACACCTAGGTTAAATTTACAGAAAATTCCCGAAAAATCCAAATTAATATTTTTGAAAATCAAGGGGCTTATAATCTACCCAACTTATAAAAATTTCGTCCTCGAAATTAAAATATGGTAGGGTTCTCTCTATCCAATCTCACTTGATTACAGTCTAAAGGATTCCTCTCAAGTGAACTTTGCGGTCTCTACCCAACTTAGAATTTATCCATCTATCATCTAAGGCTATACATCTAATAAAGCTATGCCCCAACTTATTTAATCATGTTATTGAATCCTCAAGTCTTTAACACCAAACATATCACCTATGATATGCCCTTAATTATATATAAAAGGGTCATCAACAATGCGACCGGCCTGTGGGGTATATCTAGTACTGTCTACATATCAAACTTATACCAAGCACGAGGTTTCATCTTTCCGAAATAAGGGAAGACGGAGATCAATAATAAAGAGTTCAAGGATGAGGTAATATAATAGAAGTATCGGGGTCAAGGCGTTTAATGAATTCAAATGGGATTTGTCAAGACAATTGTGGATTGAAATCCTATTCTGGTAATTCTTCGTTCGCATGCTCGTATTAGTACAGTTATGTAACCGATACGATATGCTCAGACATATCTAGAGGGCAAGTATACTAGTCATCTATACATCTCAATCCACGTAAAGTAGTCGTGCGAAGTGCGAACCAAAATGCACTAAGGTTGATCAGACTGTAATACATTGATTCTGAATAGACACTTGTATTAGTGTGTCGACCCAATAATACATATGTCATGAACAAGCTTGATAATAGGATAAGCTTGCAAAACTAGGCTATATTAGCAGCATAAGTCAAGGTAGTACAAATATAAGTACGCTAGATGATGTTGAAAGGAGGTACAACTTAATTCAAGTTCACAAAGACAAAACAAAATAAGCAATTAACAAAAGACTCTACAATCTCTACGGTTATCATTTATAAGTAAGTTCAAAATTACTAGGTTAAGGCTGAGGTGACGAACCCATATGCACAAACTAAAGCAAATCTAGAAGCAGATAACTAAAAAAACTTACACGCATTAGCTACTCCATGAGTCTGCGCGTCTTCCACAGTCATAGCCAGGACTTGTCCGTGTCTTCGTAGTTGATTCCTCTGCTACTGCTGGGCTTGCTGGAAAAGTGCTGCTTGTGGTATCAAAGGTGGCCTCGGCTGATACCCTCCTGGAGCTGGTGGCAGGACTCCTTCAACCTCCGTTGGCGGTGCTCCCACTGCTGGATGGACTGGCCTTGGTACTGGTAACGCTTGTTGGTTAACCACTGGTGCTCTCTCTCGACGCTCAGGGCATTCTCTTAATAAATGCTGACTGGATCCGCAAGCTAAACATAATCTTCTTTTTCGTCTGCACTCGTTCTCTATATGGCCTCGCCTGTGACAATATGGACAGACTGGTATTGCCTGTGGAGATGCTTCTTCCTGTGGTACTCCGGCTGGTGCTGATGTGGACGACCGCTTTAGACTGGTCTCTCTCCTGATGACACGCTCCATGCGTCGGGCTGCAGCAAGGACGTCTGAGTAAGAAGTAGGTGCGACGGATCCGATCAGTTTCTGTAGCTCAATGTTTAGTCCGTCGAAGAACTTCTCGGCCTTCTCTTCTTCTGTCGGGATCAGGGTTGGGGCAAAGCGACTTAGACGAATAAATTCTGCGTTGTATTCTTCCACTGTCAGATTGTCTTGAGTGAGGCTATTGAACTTGTCGCGAAGTTCTGATCGAGCGATGGCTGGTATGTACATCTCCTGAAAAAGTCTAGAGAACTCTTCCCAAGTGACTCGGTCTGGTCCGAGCCGTGTCTCCTCAGATAGCCACCAGTGATGGGCATTGTCCGTCAACTGCATTCTGACGGCAGTCATCCAACGTTCCTTTGGAAGCTCAGCTGCTTCTAATTGATGTTGTGTGTTGGTGAGCCACTCATGAACTTATGTGGGCTCCTCTTTGCTTGAGAAGGTACGGGGCTTCAGCTGACGAAAATCAGAAATAGAGCCCGTCGTTGGCCGTCGTGCTGGTAAATCTGCCTGTTCTAGTACGATTGCTAGGCTGCAACTCAAAGCCTCTTATTGAGCTTGCATTATTGTATAGATCATTTGAAACATCTGTTGTCCGTCTATGGCCTGCCCTTGTGGAAGGGTAGGCATCGGTGGAGCAAACTGCGTCGATGGTGGAACGTCGTCTTGCTGGATTCTCGTGGCAGGCCGACTTGCTTGACTGTGTTGTTGAGCTGTTTGACCTTCTTCTACTGGTGTTACTTCCTCTTCATTGGTTACCAAAACATCCCATGGTGATCTTGCAGGAGTCTCGTCGTTTGCTCTTGAGTCCATAACTCTGCAACCAAAATAAACAATAAGAGGCGCTCAGGAATCAAGGCAGGATGCAAGTCAAGAATTTAATTCGAATCCGATATAGATATCAAAACGTTTTAAGCAAGTGGATGAGATCCTAAAAACTTATCCTATTCTTATTGCAGGCTTGCTCGGTCCCTAAGTTAAAATCGAACAATTTAGTCGTTGACCTGCATGGGCCACCACAAAAACCATGTCACACCCCAGTCCCAAAAT
This sequence comes from Iris macrosiphon, assembly GCA_036927795.1. Classification (NCBI taxonomy): domain Eukaryota; kingdom Viridiplantae; phylum Streptophyta; class Magnoliopsida; order Asparagales; family Iridaceae; genus Iris; species Iris macrosiphon. The sequence goes on from JAYESA010000015.1 coordinate 142,379,760, forward strand.
ACCGAGGGACCGGACGCGTGGCAATGGCCAGCAGCACACACTGATGGACAAACCCAATTTAATGGATCCATCAGGGCATACTTAAGCTGTAATATAACAATAAGTAGATCCAGTGGTACAAGTCACAGTCTATACTAATCTCATCCACAACAAATAATCACAGATCAAATGACATAAATAAAATAAATAAATAACTAACAAGTCTCAATAAAAGTGTCACGGAGAACAATCCGAGAACAAGTCTGATACATCAATGAAATAGACTGGAAATGAAATAAAATAACTAGAACGGAAATAAATGAGTATCTCAAGACAATACTCAGGAGAAGTCCTCTGGTACGATCTCGTCCTCTGATCCTGGTACTGCTCCAATCTAGGCACCTGCTTCTGCTCCTGCTAATGCTCCTGTACTGTATAACTCTGGGTAGATCTCGTCTGTAAATCCTGGGGACATAATCCGGATCCAGGTCCTCAGGGGACATAGCAAGGTACAAAATAACTCAAGCCAAATAATGCAGTGCAGGGAATAAATGAATGAATATAAGTAAAATATGTAACCATCTGTGTGAAATGCAAGAGAGAACATCACTGGTACTCAGACTGAAACTACTACAAGCTTTGTGTCGGGGAGCCGGTAGCAGGGATATCATGTGGGTTGTCAAGCTCAATGGGAGACTGCGACAACGGCATAATATAATCAACCTGTAGCATGTGTGTCTCTCCAGCAATAGATGAAACAATAGGGTAAATATATAACCAGCTAAGGAATATACAAGATGAGAGCAGCACTAGAACTCAGACTGAACCCACCACTAGCTCTGTGTCGGGGAGCCGGTAGCAGGGATATCATGTGGGTTGTCAAGCTCAACGGGAGACTGCGACAACGGCATAATATAATCAACCTGTAGTATGTGTGTCTCTCTCCCCCCCCAATGTAATCATACGTCTCATGTCCACGATGCCTCATGTCCATGTCACGCATAATCATATCTAATGTACAAGTCATATAATAGCTAAGAATATAATGTCTATGTCAAGTCCTGTATCCTATACAGAACCACCATGAATATCTCAGGAAGATCCTGTCTCATGAATGGTGTCAAGTGTCCTGGGTCATATGTACTTGATAAGACAAGTACGAAAATGTAAAGGGGTCACGAATGTCCATCTCTAGATGACAATACACAACATCGCGTACGGTGTTGGCACCCGACTAATAATCGAACGCTGATTAAGTCACACGGTCCTAGGTTAAGCATGCACAGCAATATAATAAAGCAAAAATGATACCTGAACAGGGCTCCGGAATCTGAATTTCTCCGTGTCCGTGTCGTGTCCGAGTCCTGTGTCCACGGTGCTTCTAGGGTCTGTTGTGTCCACGGCTAGGGTTTGTCGTGTCCGGGCTAGGTCAGCGGGTCAGGATCGGTTTGAACAGGAAGTCGGAGGTGAATGGAGGTGGTGGTCGGAGGTTGCAGCTCCGGTGGGGGTCAACGTGGTGGAGGCTGTTGTAGCGTCGAGGTGCAGCGGGGTCTGGACGGAAGTCGGCGAGGCTGCGCTGGGCTGGGCGGAGGCTCTGCGGGTGTCTGGAGGCGATGGCGGAGTCGTTTGGGGACGGCGGCTGGGTGGTTTAGGGTTCAGGGGTCGGTGGCGGCTGAGGAGGGAGGTGGTGACGGATCGAGGGGGTCAGTGGTCGAGAGGGTACGGGGAAGAACTGGAGCTGGCCGGAGTCGGGGTGAGCTCGATCGTAGGGTGGAGGAGATAGGTGGCCAGGCGGAGGAGATAGCTTCGAGCGGAGGAGCCGGGCGACTGCGGGGCTGGTCGAGGCGAAGATGGGAAGCCGGGTGGAGGAGTTCGAGGGATGATGCTGTGCTGAGGCGGAGTGAAGGAGAGGGAGGTCGAGGAGTTAGGGTTTCGGCTAGGGCGGCGACTGGAGGATGGCCGGAGATCCACCGGAGGGGTGGCGGAGGAAGCGGCTGGGCTTGGGGCGGCTTAGGGTTAGGGTTAGGGTTAGGTTAGGATTAGGGATTTTTAGTACTTAGGGATTTGTTTCTTTTTTTTTTCTTTTTGTTTGTGGAGAAAACTCAAAAAAGTATGTATTTATACATACAGAAATTGGACTAAGGTTTGACCTAGGATTGGGCTGGGTCAATGCTCCTTGGGCTTGGCTTCGGCTCTCATGGGGATGTCGGACGTTGGCACGGGTTTAATTCGGTTTAAATGTACTTCGGTTTTCAGGACTTTAAACGCGATTCCGGAGTCCAATAAATCCGCAGAAAATTACCCTGTGTCCGGTTTTCCATTTTACACCATAAAATATTATTTTCATAATATTTTAATATAAATTAACCATAATTAAAAATCATTAAATTATCAAACACCTAGGTTTAATTTACAGAAAATTCCCGAAAAATCCAAATTAATATTTTTGAAAATCAGGGGGCTTACATCATATAGATCATGGACTGCGTGACAGGTCTGGCCTCCTGTACGTATGGGCCGTGCATTAGGGATAACTACTAATAGAAACTTGGTATGCTAGAAGACTTAGCAGTTATTAGAGGTCCATGGACATATCCTATTATTGTACGGTTGTCCCATCCTTGTCATTGTTTGGTTGCAGGATTGGGCTAGGGTACTAAGAATAGGCTATGAACCAAATTGTGTCATGGATGTGACATGCTTAGAGCATGGGGTGGGGAGGACAACAAGTACCGCATTTGAGCTCCTTTGTACTTTTCTCCTGTGCGCCCGGATTCTTCGCTGGTGATACGGGTGGTGATAACCATTATATATTATATTATTATCAGGCGGGCCTCCGCCGTTCAAAAGACGACGTGCCTTTGTAGGCCCTTGGATCTCCAAAAGAGAACCATGCCAAATCCCAGTTTTCAGCCAGATAGCTCACTTGTGGGGAAAGTTGTTCTTAACTGCATTCACTTAGACAGTTAGACGACCATTGGATATTTATTTTAGTACTTTATTGGCATACTTTTCTGTATCTTGTTATGTCCCTCTAAGGACCTAACCCTCTTCCAGGTGTATCTGTTATTGAGTATTCGCAGGAGCGCAGATTCGGATGGCTACATATGTTCGAGGATGTCTTCTCTTCGAGCTCGTGATTGTTAGCTGGTATTCTTATATGGTATTTATTGTGTTGTACTTATATTATAATTACTTTTCCATTCGAGTTGATAGTGGATTTGTTTCCACCCAACTATCATCCTTAAATACTTCTTATTGAGATCTAGTTTCATAGATACTGGTTAATTATTTATATTTGAGATTTTCCGGATGAGATTTAGATTATACCCTGTTACTTGTGACATATGTTTATAACGCTTGTGGATTTGATATTCATATTAAAGCGTGCGTGTGGATTTGGTTTCCATATATTGGAGTTGCCATATCCATACGACTGGCATGCTTACGTGTCCTAGTCCTACGTATTTTTGGGACTGGGACATGACATAAGGACTACCCATAGAAAGAAGAACTAGGTTCATATGACCCCTATTGTGACTTTTATATTGAGTTTTGTGTCCAATTTGAAAAAAATTTGATATTGGTGCACCAGGTATTTGACATTGGGTCAATTAGGTCTAATTATACTTAGATTGGTTGTGTGAGGCTAGCTACGTGTCCACAATTGGATACGCGTAGGTCGTATCATGATAACCATGATACGGGATAATTTTGGGGATTTTTCTTCGACACTTGTGATATACATGTTGATTCCTTTAATTGTATGATATATAGCTAATTTAATTATTAGATAGTATTATATAAATATATTGGGATGTTTTGATGCATTTTGAGGAGTGGTATTACATTGAGTGAATATTTGGGGAGTGTATCATAGGTATCAAGAGTATCTTGATATTGTACCTGTGTGTTTGACAAATAACATATTGCTAGTGTGAGTGTGTTATCTATAGTATCATATAGATATATTTATATATAGTTGAATTAGAATTTGTGTATATATTATATAGTGTATGACAGTGTATATGTGTGTGCATAGGGGGATGGAGAGAAAGTTGGTGGTTAATAGTTCAGCAAGGTGGGGAAGTAGAGGTTGCATACAGTTTAGAATAGGGGATTTGAGGTGGATTACCTGTGGGTACTGCACCTGATATTTCTATTGACTGTGAGTTTATTAGTGATTAGCTTGGTGTACGTATTGTATAGTATCAGTGGTAAGTATAGTGAGGTGTATTGTGTCAAGTGAGTGTCTAGTGTGTCTGTGGTGTCAGGAACTACCCTTTTACAGCAGACCAAGGTATAAATTGAGAGAGGGTGTTGAGTTCAGATGTTACTTGTTGAGGAGTGGGTGATCTGAAATGGATGCAAGTGCATCAGAGTTAACTACAGTCTGGAGAAGTGGATGAGTGTGTGTACCACTATGTTGTAGCAGCAGTAAGAAGATGCAACATCATCAACTTAGCTCGGGTAATTAGGAAGTATATGTTCAGTTTTGAGTTAGAAAGGTCTGAAGGTAGTACACAAATGAGATGGATTAGGATTTACAGGTAATGTATGGGTGTTAAAAGATCGGGCAACAGTGAGGGATGTGTACACTGATGAGATTGTAGCAGTTAAACTGCAGGTTGGGGTCAGTAATAGACAGCATAGAGTAAGGAAGGAGAGGAGCTAGTGAGCAGCTGTGGTGGGCAGTAAGTATTGTCTGCAGTATGCAGGCACTGTTCCCTGTAGATTCTGCAGTTGGGGACTTGTGTTGTCTGCATACTGTGTGCAGGAAAGGCTCGGGCAACTGAGGTTGAAGCCTAGTGTTGTTGTGTAGGTATTGGTGAGTGGTAGCAGTGGTTGATAAATATATCAAAGAGCAAAGTAATACGGGTAACCATGTGTATGAGTCTGTGATGAGAGTGGTGCACTGTGTGGTACAAATATTGGTATTTGGATGAACCTTGGTGTTTGGATGAACCTTGGTTGAGAGTAATGTAGTGAGATGAGGTACGTGTATGTGAGATTGAGTTGTCAGTATGAGAGGAGTGTCAAGTTGGGTTGGTAACATGTGGGTACCTTGATACATAAGTATAGTAGTGGTATCTTGTGATACTAAGGGTTTCAATGGTATTGGTACCATGGGTTAGAGGCATGAGAAGGGGTATCAGTCAAGGTTAGAGTATAGGCACACTTGTGATACTGTGTATCTTGAGTATCGAATAGTATCATGGGTATTTCCAAATAGAGTTATATTCAAGATACCATGTCAAGTATTGTAATAGGTTTTGGAGTTGGAAATGGGTAAGGAGGAGAGCATTGAACTAGTAGGAGTTGTATCAGTTAGGATACCGAAGTATTCATGATACAAAGGCTAGGTGAGCTAAGATATTAATATATGTTGTGGGTAACTAGTCTAGATACCAGGGTATTAACACATATTGGTATATATATAAGCTCATATAGTGTACTAAGATACATAGAATATTATATTAACTAGTTAACTTAGTGATATTTGCTAGTTTAGTTATTACCTTCAAGGTATGGACCTAAAAATCTAGGTATAACCTAGTTTGACCTAGTTTGACTAGTATAACCTAGTCTCGACCTAGAAAATCATATTTTAGTACATTTAACTTGTTTATCACTTGGATTTGGTTGTATTTGTGATTGTGACTCTATTTCTTCTATTCTATATCATGCTGTTATCTTTCTCTAGTTTTATTGTGATTGAGTATTGATTATCTTTATATCATCATATTGTTCTCCGTATGGAGTTGAGATATCATTGACATATTTCCTATATATATATTGTGTAAGATATTTAGATAATATTGTTGACCTAGATAGCGTTCTACCACCGATGATGTGGCATAGGATGGACATACCCACGTACTCGTACCCTCACACCGAGTCCGGATCGTGACAGGATTAGATATCTAATCTTAGAAATTCACATAAATCTATTAATGAATATAATCACATATTTAATTAAATTAATATTTATTTATTCATAATTTATTTATAAATATATATTATTTTCTTTCTAATAAAATTATAAATACACAAATAACATTTAAGTAACAATAAATGAACAAAATTGTTTGTGGAGTCGTGACATGTTGGTTACGATGGAAAGCTCCTGTGGGGATGGACATGGTTCGAATTCTCCCTTGAAAACTTAGTTCCTAAACTGATGGAAATGACATATTAAAAAAATAAATAAATAATGAACAAAATTTTTAAAAAAATACATAGTTAGCTCTTTCTCTTTCTCTTTCTCTTTCTCTTTCCTTTGTTGCTTTCCCTTCTTCCTCTTCTTTCTTTTTCTTTATTTTTATTCTCCTCTTTATCTCCTTTCTTTCACTACTTTCCCCCTCCTCCTTTACTCCTTTTTCCGTAGTGGCTGATAGCGTAAACCAAATGTCAACTAGGCCAAAAAAAATATATATATATATGCCATCGTCTTATTTTACCATTGTAAAATTTGATTGTTTGTAAAAAAAAACTAAATTTTAAAAAAACCAATAAAAACACCAAACAGTCAAGGGATTTCATTAATAAAAAAAAATCAAAATTTTGAATTGCAGAAGAACGGTTCAAGTCAGTCAGTAGTTTATTAGTGATATTTGTAACTGAAGTTCCACTGCAGACGCAGGGGAAGTCTACACTCACTATCGGCCAATATTTGTGCAGCAAACAACGCATAGAAAATACAAACAATAATCATCCTCGCCTCTGAATGGCGATTTTCTCTACCATTCCTCAAGGTGCAATCATCCAACATATGCTCTGCATTCCTCTCTTCCACACAAGGTGATCAAGTCCAGGATCTCCAAACTCCGGCGACTCGGTGGCGGAGGTTCTCTGCCCTTCTGATTCAGTTACAGTACCCACTCCCCCTAACATTCCTCCAACTACCCACGACTCAACTCCTACTATCCCAATTTAAATCTGGTACTTTGCCACCCCCTCCAAAACCGTCATATTAAACCCAACCAACACAACCCATTGTCTGCCCGATCCTATTATTTGCACTCATGAGTCTAAATCAGTGTCCAATGCCTTGAATTCCCAACTCCACTACACTCGATCCAGTTTATCCTCCCACCAAATCTCCTGCTCTAAACCAGACACCCCCTTCTGACAGTACTACTCTCCCCCCTGATACTTCTTCTCCCTTTGTCCATCAATCTACTGAGCTTACTACTCCCTGTTTCGTGAATTCCACCACCACTTCCAAATTCCAAACCTCCACTCCATCTAATCATCCCCGCATTACCAATCCGGTTGTCCCCTACAACATCTCTCCCAAGCCATGCAGCTCCACCCCTTATATCGGTCCCAGAGACCTTTACTAAGTTGCTTGCTGCCATGGATCCTACCTCTCGCCCAACCAAAATTACCTCCAAATCCAAACCTGGTTCCAAAAGCAGGCCAATCAGATAATCTCTCACACCTCTTGCATCATCTAATCCTCCGATTAAACATCTTAGCTCAAAATAAACTAGGCCAACTACCTGGAAAGGTGACGAGAAATGTGGTGGTTCCAAATTCAACTACTCTCATAACCAATTCTTCATCAATTGGTATCAAAACTCTTCTGCCATGGATCTGCGCTATGTTGGGCCACCTTTTACTTGGACCAATAAAAGGAGTGCCAATCTCAACATAGCCGAATGCCTTGATCGTGTAGTGTCTGACACAACCTGGAGGTTAGTCTACCCGATGGCCGGAATCCTCCACCTCCCCTCTATTAACAGTGATCACCACCATTTCTTAATGAAGCTCAACATCACCACCAAACGAAAAACTCATCCTATCAGATTTGAGGCCGCTTGGTTGAAAGAACATGATTTCAATGCTACGTTGTCCAATTGCTGGGCCAGCACTCCTCATCCAGCCAACCTCCCCACCAAACTTGAGGCTCTGTTGCCGTCCCGCATCCATTGGGGCAAACAAAGACTTGGCAACCTTGGTGAAGATATTAAAAGGCTTGAGGAAAAGTTACTGAGGATCCAGAATCTCCCTATATCTCAAGATCGTATTCATCAGGAAAGATCCACTACCATCTCCCTCAACAAACTTCTTCACCAACAAGAACTCTATTGGATGCAGCGCTCTCGGATTTCCTGGCTTCAAGATGGTGACAGAAATACGAAGTACTTCCATATGATAGCATGCAACCGTAAGCGCAGAAACAACATCTCGATGATCGCATTAAATAATGGCGAACAGTCGGGCGATCATAATGACATATCAGCAACATTTATCGAGCATTTCAAAGGTGCCTTCCAATACCAATCAACTGATCTTGTTCCTGCTGACATATTAGAGGAGCTTCACACTATTTCATCTCATTTACTCCCCTCCGCTGACGAGATATGGAACACTATCAAACATATGCACCCTCATAAAGCTCGGGGGGCTAGGCATTAGAGACTCTGAGATCACTAATTTAGCTCTTGTCACCAAACTGGTTTGACGATTTCTGTCCAACCCGGAAGACGAATGGAGCAAACTTCTTAAGCTTGGAAGAACTTGCAAACTGTTCATCAGCATGTTTTTCAACACAACACTGTACCACAATGGCTACAATTCCTCATCAGCACGGGCCAATAAAGCAACATCATTTCTTCATTCTATCTCTTATGGGAGATATGGAAAGCAAGGAAAGCGCATATATTCAAGCGAGCAAGTTTTTGTCCAGAGAATGTTGCAAGGAACGCATCAAGACTAGAAGAAGCTTATGATCTCCACACGGGGCTTAACATCTCTAATGAAGGTGGCTGTGCTACTGCTATGATTTGTCCATGGACTCCATCTCCAGCAAACACTCTCAAGATTAATTTTGATGGCGCCTACCTCGACAAGAAAATGGGAGCAGCTGTAGTGTGCAGAGACAGCAGGGGACGATTCATTTCAACCATCTCGAGTGCTCAATTCGGAGGGAATCCACTGGAGGCGGAAGAATTATCACTCAAATTGGCACTGGTCCTTTGCAGGAAGATTAACTTTGTTGATATGATAATTGAAGGGGATTGTATGGTACTAATAGATGCTATCCACACCAAGGAATTGGACACCCTTTGGAGGGTCAGGCACATCATCGATGAATATCGGGACCAAAGCTCCAACATTTCATTCCAATTCAATCCGAGATCCTCCAATATGGCAGCTCATTCCTTAGCCACTTTTACAGTATGCTCAGTTTTACCTTTATCAAGCAGGCTCTATAATGAGCCTCCTTCATGTATATTGGACCATATACATTTAGATATGGCCAATAGTTCACCCCTTTGAATGAAATTTTACTTGCTTTCAAAAAAAAAAAAAATTTAACGCATAGATATATAGAGCCTTTCATCTGAAATAAAAAAATGGTGGTGGGACTAAATCGGGAAAATAAGTCACCTTAAAAATGCAAAAGAAGCAGACCACAATGTCATAATTAATCTTGCTCCACACGACGACACACACCACTTGAGTTTCGACAGTCATCCCATTATTCCTGCCTCCGTTCTTGAAATGACGAAAACAAACATGGAGACTAACTAACATAACATTAGAACAACAACAATAGTAGTAATAATAATAGCCAACTCTAATTAACCCGGAGAACGAGCTTAGCTTAGGAAGAGCTAATTTTTAATCAGCAACAACCCAGGTCATGTCCCCCTCGAAGATCCAATGGCACACCTCTATCTTCCCCGGGCCGGACAGCAACGCCACGAACGCCCCGTGTCCAGCGCTCCAGTCCGACGTGTCGATGTGGCATATCGCGACGCCCGCGGTTGATCTTCTCTTTCTTGACGACATCCAGTATATCGGCCTGGTATACCCTCACCTTCAGGACCGAATGGCAGTAGTAGACCAGGTACGGGAACATGCTCTGGTGGCACGACACCGACTTCGTCACCTTCCCGTCGTTGATTCCCTAGACATCGCCTATTAGAATGTCCCCGCCGGACCCGCACTACTAGAATAAGTCAAATTAGCGACGTCTGGAAACGTCGCTAAATGACATAAAAATGTCGCTAAAAAGTTTTAGAGACGTAATTAGTGACGTTCCAGTGAAGTCGTATTTTAGCTAGTCGTTGACATGAAAAATGTCGCTATAGCGACGTCTAGGCGTCGCTAATTTTTTTTCAAATTAGCGACGTTTCATTTGTCGGTAAACGTTGCTAATTTTTCTATTTAGCGACGTTTTGCAACACATTTAGCGACGTTTTGCTGACCTGATAAATACTGCCATATCAGCAATTTAGCGACGTTTTGATACAGTTAGCGACGTATTTAGCGATGTATTTAGCGACGTATATAAACATCGCTAAATTGTAATTTTTTTAATAAAATCTGAAAAAAAATTATGGTTGCAGTTTGTCATATAATTAGTCATATATCCTAGCAACATCACAATTCATAAAAATAGACAGACCCGGAGCAACCCTCCGTTGAATTCCTTGGGTTCGTCGACCCCTTCGGTGGAACACACAACACCGATAAATTCACATACATTTAATATGAATAATAAAGTCTAATTTGAAGAAAATGACATATTGGAATTACAAACCAAGTCTCAAGAAAAACTCATCGTAAAGAATGCAATAAATATCAACACAACTGAGTGTAGGAAATAAAGTCTGAAAGCCTCCCTAAATGTATAATATTCATAAATGATCCAATATCATGGATCAAAACACAAACAACCAGTAAACTGTCCCAACTCGGAATAGTGTGGATCGGGAGGAGGATAAGCAACGACGCGCATCAGGGATAAGAACAACTCATACTGCTCCCGTGAAATCGATACCGATGTCGATAAAGAAAGCAGTGACGTCGGTGGAGTCGGTGTCGATGAAGGCGCACCAGGAGGACGTATCTGCTCCAACGATGCTAGTCGATGGTTGCATGAATCCATGGTAGATAACTGTCTCGTACTGCTAACAGCCATTGAATCTTGCATCATTGTCAGCCTCTCGCCCATGGACAGTTGTGATGCCTGTAGCTCCTTCACGCTGCGCTCTATCGACGCTCTAAGATCAGTAACGCCACGCTTCGTCCTCTCAGTCATATCCCTGAGCTCCATGATGCTGCGCTCGAGCGTATCAAATCGTGCGATGAGCGTCACCTTGTCTGACTGTAGCTGAGATAGTTGCTGCTCTTCCATCCTTCGCAACAACTCGTCAGAGAGACCCAATATGATGGTCAACGGTCTCTTAGACTCGGGCAGACGCCTGCGAGGGTTGTGGTGAATGCGCACTTACAACGGAGGCCCTAGAGGACTACGTCGCAACAAGGACGCCATAGGATCCCATACCGTATTACGTACCCCTCTGGAGACCGCCAATGGAGGACACCCACAGCTCGTCCGTAGACGGAGCTTGAGAGGGCTGCGAGGAAGTAGCAGCCTCTCCTGGTGTAGGTGTACTAGCAGTCGTCCGCTCACTGAGCCTAAGATACTCGGCCTAGAAGTATAGATACCCTATAATTGCTAATGTCTAAGGTACTTATTAGTAACTATATGGATATTTATTTGCATATTTTCTAAGTTATATTAAAATTAACATAAAGTAAAGTAATACTTCCATAGGTCTGCGAGGCCCTCTCATCAATAAGGTTTTCGCCCTTCCGATGGGTGGCAAGGAAGACAGTCACCATGTTAGTGTCCTCACCCCTCTTTACCTGTTAAAAATATATTATTTTGTACTAAAATAAAATATTTTATCCTACTACAATTTTATCGTACTTGTATTCAGATAATATATCTGAAATAAAAAATATACCAAACAACGAAAATATTCTGTCATTAGAATCGAGCCTCCACACCACTTTGTTGCCTTCTTCCTAGCCGCATTGGCCTTCTCAGACATTTTCTTGTACCTTGGATTGTCGAATCTAGCTCTCGTCGTAGTCCGCTACTCAAGCATGATCCAACCTTGGATCAGTTTTGCTTCGTGATCACGAGCCTTCTGGTCATCCAGAGCTTCACGGATCAGTTTACGGCGACGGCATGAAACATCTGCTCGATCAATTCAACCCGGTGCAGTGAATAGAAATACATTTGCTACGAGAAGTAATTTAGTAAGTTATATAATATGCATAAAATAAATAATTTATATTAAAACTAAATATACTTTTACCTTGAAGTGCGCAAACCAGAATCCCGTCCTCTCTTCTGGAGCATCAGACTAGTTGATCCAAGGGCCACCATAGTTGTACCTCAAAAAGTGGCCCAAGAATCTCTGTACCGATAAGGGACGATATTTATACATCGATCATTATATTCATGAAAAAGTGAATATATTATGAATAAAGAAATATACTATATATATGATGATAAACCAACTAATTGACTTACTTTGTACCGTCGGCCCAAATCTTTGTCCTCGTCTCGTCCGGAGGTGTGCATGAAGGATATCGCTGATGCTGGGACGACATCGGCTCAACCTCCTCTATCTGCTCATCTGTCTCCATGTTCTGTCAGCAAGAGGAACGCTGAAAAAGGGAGTTGTCCCAGGCCTGGAACTACTCGTCCCAGGAGTCCCGCCACGTAACGTCGTCCTAGTCGAAGATGTGACTGGTCGATATACTGGAGTACTTGGTGACGAGGATCCAGAACCAGTAGTAGGCAGTACCGGAGGAGCACTCCGTCTACCTTAGGACTTGCCGAACGCTCTGCGTCGTCCTATCATACCTGATAGCAACATATGATGATAGAACAAATAAATAGATATATAGTATATTCTACAATCAAAATGTTATACATATCTCACAGTATCAATAGAATTTCACAGTAAATAACTAGTAGTGTCACAAGTCTAAATGGATAATACATTCTACAGTCAAAATATAATACATGTCACAAGTCCAAATGGATTTATTTTATTTTCAATCATCTTCAGAAAATTCATCTTGTTCGTCTTCCTCTTCCTCCTCTTCCTCTTCCTCCTCATCTTCACTTTTATCTACTTCGTCTTTCTCTTCGGATAATTCTACCTCTTCTATATTATTAGTCGTGCAATGAGTAACTTCTATTGAGTCCACATCTACAATATTTGTTATAAGATACATCACTAGTACACCCTAGTACACACTTCACTCATGACACTCACTCCAAATAGAGGTTACCTGACCCTCTAACCGAGGAGGTGGTCGTCGGGGTTGAGGGGAACCAAGGGGGGTTGTCGGGGCCGAGGGGTATGTTGTGTCCTTGGTTACGCGATACATATACCAATGTCGTGCCACAACCACCCGAACATGAACTCTTGTGTCAAAGATAGGTTTGGCACTGTTTTAACCCAAGTTGGATATGAGTTCTAGAAGAAACCAATATTGTTTCATGTCTCGGCTTTGAAGAGTCATTCCTATGTCCGTGTATACGACTCTCCTTAAGCCGAGATCTGCATCGTATTATACATGATACCGATAACCAAGGCTGCATCTAATTAACTCAGACAGCTAACTAGAAGAGAGAGAGGGATAGGGTTAAGGTCTGTGTCATGTCCCGTGTCATGTCAGTGTATACGTCTGTGTTTGTGTCGCCTTCGTACAAGCCCTAACCTTAGTTTCGTATCAATGTTTGTATGTCTATGTCGTGTCTGTGTTTGTGTGTTTGTGTCGTATCAGTATGTGTATGTATGTATATGTGTCGTATCAGCAAGAAGGAGATAGTGTTAGGGTTAGGGTTACCTGACCCTTTGATCGAGGAGGGGGTCGTCGGGGTCGAAGGGGCCGAGGGGGTCGTCAGGGCCGAGGGGCACCGGGGAAGGGGGCTAAGGGGGTCATCGAGGCCGAGGGGCGCCGGTACAGGGGGTGTTGGGGGATGCCGGAGTCGAGAGGGGTCGGGGTCGGGGTTGCCGGAGCAGGGGCTGAGGGGGGTCGCCAGAGTCGAGAGGGTCGGGATCGCCGGGGCCGGGGGGTGGGGCGGAGGGCGAAGGGTGCAAGAGGGAGAGGGGGAGATCGAGAGAATAGGGGAAATAAAAAATTCAAAACCTATATTAACTTTTTAGTGACGTCTAAATTAAACATCGCTAAACATTGCTAATTAAAAATTTTGCGATATTAGCGACATTGCTAATTAAAAAATAAACCACTTTGGTAAAAATGTCGCAAAATCAAAAAAATAAGCGACGTTAAAGAAGCTTATAGCCACTATTCTTTAAAAAAACCCTAAGTAAAGTATCTAAACATCGCTATGCGTCGTTGTTCGTTATTAAATTCGAAAGCCTAAAACAGCTTGATTTAATCAACAAACTAAAGAAACTACAAAGAAGCCTCAGGTAGACAATCTAAGTACAATATTTTGATCTGGGTAGTGACAATGGACAAAGAGCATTGTGACGGCTCTTTTACTCCATTGATGGTCCGATAGGGAATGAGGATGCTCTCCTTTCTTCTCTCTGCTGAGCTTGTGAGCACATATGTAGCTGGCCAAGGGGGAGGTATGCTCTCTCTCTCTCTCTGAAACAAAAAAAAAATCCCGACCTGTGGGACGTCCAATTTGCTCCAATTTATAGCCATCATGCTGATAGGTTACAGGTGTCTCATGTGCCTTTGTTTGGTGGCCGCATGGGGCTCCTTCAACAGAATATGGTTGCAACTATGTACGGGTAGTGTGGGTTAAATCCAGGGCAAGCTGTCCCATTGATGTTTTATTAGGATTTTGCTGTTGCTGGAGATCCTGGCGGTTCTTGTCCTTTGTGTGCGTGACTTAGTCAGCTTGACACGTGGCCCGCACTTGGTTGGGGAGAACTACTTCAGTTGTAACAGCAACATTTGGTCTACATGGAATTTGGGACACATGTGGCCAGAGATGCATGGAGTTTGGGATGCATGGGGCTAGAGACGCATAAAATCTGGGATGCATGAAATATATGGAGTCTAGGACGCATGGGGCCAGAGACGCATGAAATCTTTGTTGGGCTGTATACGTGGTGCTGCACACCCATCAAGAGTAAAGTTTATGCTGAAGGGAGACTTCTGTCATTTATCGTGTTAATGTCCTTTGAGGTATTTAGAAAATTATTTTTTCATGATTCTATGTCAGAGATGATCATGTTGTTAGGATGCCACGTCTAGTCCATCTGCGGCCAAAGCTGCTTCGACTGACTGGGACGCATGGATATCGTCTTTCTTGGACGCAGGATGACTCTGACCGATCTCTTCTGAGCTTTACTTTG
The DNA here is from genome assembly GCA_036927795.1 of Iris macrosiphon. Taxonomy (NCBI): domain Eukaryota; kingdom Viridiplantae; phylum Streptophyta; class Magnoliopsida; order Asparagales; family Iridaceae; genus Iris; species Iris macrosiphon. The sequence continues at coordinate 142,394,906 of JAYESA010000015.1, forward strand.
GGGTGCATGGTTGTTGGACACATGGATCCATATTTTCTATGCTTCTACAAGAAATACTTTTAATAAGAAGCATGAACAGGGAGCACTTGGGCCGCATCTAAGTGACATGTCGCATAGGCATGTTGTCGCATAAGCGCTTCTACCAGGCTATTAAATCTTCATTTAAGGCAGGATTTGGCTCGATCCTTGAGTGGATCTTCCATGAAGTATGCTTTCTGTTTCCTTTATACAAAAGAAATAAAAGCTTTTTCTTTTGTTGTAATTATCCGTATGAACTTTGGGTATCGTACTAGAGGTAATATGGACGTAGTATGATACCGTAGTTTTTTAGGATATCCCACTGGGGGATCTTTGGTGGACCTATTACCTTTTGAGCACTTGGATGCAAGTAATAGATTCGAGACAAGCCCTGCCATAGGTCATATAGACATGGGAGGTTTTATGGACTTAATACCGCTGGCATACTTAGAGTTATGTACGGATGATAAGTTTAGACGACGATCGAGATCAGAGGTAATATGGACATGATAATCAATAGTCAAGTAGAGAGATTTGCTCAGAGATAAGAAGGACATGAAAAAACTCTACTGGAGAGGATGTGAGGACGATAGCTTAGAGGTAACGTGGACGTGAGCTCACTACCAGAATAAGTCAAATTAGCGACGTCTCAAAATATCGCTAAATGGCCAAAAAATGTCGCTAAATAATTTTAGCGACATCTGTAGCGATGTTACGTTGAAGTCGCCTTTAAGCTAGTCGCTAACCGAAAAAATGTCGCAAAACATCGCTATTCCAATATTTTCTAGCAACATAAATGCGTCGCTATATTAGCGACGTGTGGCGACGCAACGTTGTTAAATTAGCGACTTTGAGTTTGTCGCTATATGTGACTAATTTTTCTTTTTAGCGATGTTGTGCCACTCATTTAGCGACGTTATATTGACCTAGCAATACTGCCATGTCAGCAATTTGCGATGGGCAGTGACGTGTTTAGCGACTTATATAGCGACGTGGATAGCGACGTCTATAACGACGTATTCAGCGACGTATTTAGCGACGTATGTAAACGTCGCAAAACGTCGCTAAAGATACAATAAAAAATCAAAAAAATGAATATTGAATTGTTTCCAAACCATTCTTCCTACAGTTTATGAATTCACAATTTGTACAAATATACTCGGAGCAACCCTCCGTTGAATTTGCTGGGTTCGCCGACCCCATTCGGTTGAACACTCAACACCAATAAATTAATATATATTTAATATGAATAATATAATAAAATTTAAAGAAAACAAAATATTGAGATTATAAACCAAGTATGGACAAAATTTAGTCGTAAAAAATACAACAAATATCCACACAACTGAGTCTGAAAGCCTTGTCCTAAAGAATACAAGAAATAATGTCTGAATGCCTCAAAAATAAAGAATATTCATAAATGACCAAATATCATAGGTCTGAAATACAAACAATGAATAAACGGTCCTAACTATGACTACTACGGATCTGCAAGAGGATGACCACCAGCGCGCATCATGGATAAGAACAGATCATACTGCTCTTGTAAAATTGACACCGATGTCGATGGAGAAGGCAGTGACGTTGGTGGAGTCTGTGTCGATAAAGGCGCACTAGGAGGACGTATCTGCTCTAACTCTGCTAGTCGATGGTTGTATGAATCTATGGTAGATAACAGCCTCGTACTGCTATGAACCATTTAATCCTGCATCATCGTCAGCCTCTCGCCCATGGACAGCTGTGATGCCTGCAGCTCCGTCACAATGCGCTCTGTCGATGCTCTAAGATCAACTGTCATATCGGAGCTCAATGATGCTGCGCTCGAGCATATCAAATCGTGTGATGAGTGTCGCATCATCCGCCTACGGCTGGGACAGGGGCTTATCCTCCATCCTTCGTAGCAACTCGTCACGGAGAGATATAATCTGACGGTCAACGGTCTCCTAGACTTGGGCCAATGATTGCGAGGGCTGTGGTGAATGTGCACTTGCCGTGGAGGCCCTAGATGACTGCGTCGTAACATGGGTGCCATAGGATCCCGTACCATAGTATGTACCCCTCTGGAGACCACCAGCGGCGGTCACCCACAGCTCGTCCGCCAACGGAGCTGGAGAGGGCTGCGAGGAAGTACCAGCCTCTCCCGCTGTAGGTGCACTAGCTGTCACGCCCCAGTCCCAAAATACCGAGGGACCGGACGCGTTGCAATGGCCAGCAGCACACACCGATGGACAAATCCAATTTAATGGATCCATCGGGGCATACTTAAGCTGTAATATAACAATAAGTAGGTACAATGATATAAGTCACAGTCTATACAAATCTCATCCACAACAGATAATCACAGATCAAATGCCAGAATAAATGTAAATAAAATAAACTAACAGAACTGAATAAAAGTGTCTCCGAGAACAATCCGAGAATAAGTCTGGTACATCAATGAAATAGACTGGAAATAAAATAACTATAAACTGAAATAAATGAGTATCTCAAGCCAATACTCAAGAGAAGTCCTCTGGTACAATCTCGTCCTCAGATCCTGGTTCTGCTCCAAGGTAGGCTCCTGCTCCTGCTAATGCTAATGCTCCGGTCCCGTATACCTCGGGATAGATCTCGTCAGCTATACCTGGGGACATAGTCCGGATCCAGGTCCTCAGGGGACAGCAAGGTACAAAAAATACAAGCCAAAATAAATGCAGTACAGCAATAAATAAACAATAGGGTAAATATATAACCAGCTAAGTGATATGCAAGTTGAGAGTTTTAGTCATACTCGGGCTGAGGCTACTACAGGATCAGTGTCGGAGAAACCCATAGCAGTATTTTCTCGAAGGGCCAGAATTGGTGCCATAGCTCTGTGTCAGAGACTAAGACACATCCAGATGTCAATATATATATAATATAATCAGCCTTTGTTTTGGTAATACTCTCCCCACCCAATGAAATCTTACGTCTCATGTCCATGACACGCAGGATCAAAGCTAATGCAACAAGTCAGGATATAAACTAAGCATGTAAACTGTGTATGTCATAAACCAGTATCCTATACAGAATCACCATGAATATCTCAGGAGGATTCCGTTCCATGAATAGTGTCAAGTGTCCTGGGTATAATGTACTAGATAAGACAAGTACGAGGATATAAAGTGTCACGAATGTCCATCTCTAGATGACCGTACCCAACACCGCATACAGTGTTGGCACCCGACTAATAATCGGACGCTAAGTACGTCACACGATCCTAGGTTAAGCATGTACATCAATATAATGAAGCAAGAAAAATATATAACAATACTGCAGAGTTTGGCAAGGTACACTTGCCTGTGGTCCTGGCTCCAACTGTAGCTCTGGTCTCAGTGTGATCTGCAGGTTCTACTCCGGTTGCTGAAATAAACATCACCATTAGATTCAGAAAATATCAAATAGCTAGAAACGCCTATCCTTACGTCCAATTTGGATACAGGGGCAAAAATGATATTTTCGGGTCAAAGCGGGGTCCACCTGTGGGCCACTTTGCACCGAAAAACATGTTAGGGTCAAAGGTCTCCAAATTTGTCCAACTTAGCATCAACAAGTCAGGAACGCTGATACAAATCCAACAGAACTTTCAGAATTGGATTCCGATGAGCCGATCTCAAAATCGCCCGTCAAGTGGAGCATGTGGGGCCCACGATACGCGATTTTGTCAACGTTCTCAGAATTGAACCAAACTTGGGTCATAGGACCAGCGTATTGCTACGAGTCCGATGGCGTAAGTTTCGCCTCGATCCGACGTGTGTACACGAAGTTACGACGTATTCCAGAATCGATAAATACGGGGCGTTGTCGGCGGATACGCGTTGATTCCGGTGTGCACGCACATCCGAATCAACTTCTGCGAAATCCCACACGACCGTATCAACGTCGCGCACATTTCGGTAAAGACCGCGTGCGACCAAGTCGTCCCGTTTGGCGGGGCATACTCAGTTCCGGGGTGAAACAGGGCGTTGTTTTTCCTGTTTTTGGATCGCGGTTTGCGATCACCACAGGACGCGATGCACCGAGCGGGTTGCACGGGCACCGAGAGGGTCATACAGCCTACGCGACGCAACTGACAGAATCGAAAACGGAATTACGAGGAAAGAGAAACGGGTACCTGAACAGGGCTCCGTGAAGACCAATTTTCACGTGTCCGAGTCGTGCTTCGAGTCCACTGTGCTTCTAGGGTCTGTTGTGTCCACGGCTAGGATTTGTCGTGTCCGGGTAAGGGTTCCGTCGTGTCCGATCTGAGCTGCTGGATGGGGGTCATGGCCGTATGGGGAGAGGGCTTTGGGAAGGCTGGGGGAAAGGAGATCGTCGGCTGTGGCGGGCCGCGGGTCGTCGTAGTGGTCGATGGGGGAGATGGAGGCAAGGGCTCGAGCTGGGCGTTGAGACGTTGTGAGGTGGTTGCACGGTGGCTAGGGCACGGGTCGAGAGGGGACGCTGAGGAGTTGGGGACGATGGCGGGGAAGGAGGAAAGTTCGTCGGCGGTGAGTTAGGTCGGGAAAGGGTCGTCCAGGTACGGCGGAGATGAGGGAGCCGGCGGAGGTGAAGTCGGTCGAGTGCTGGAGGGCGGCCGGGTAGTCGGCTGGAACGGAGGCGCATTGGTGATGGGTGGTTGGTGGAGCGGGAGGAGTTGTGGAGGTCGATGGTGGTGAGGGTTCTCCGTCGACGGGGACGACGGGAGGGGTCGACGCCGGAGGGGAGCGTCGAAGGGGCTGCTGGGTCGTGCTCCAGGCGGAGCTAGGGTTTCATCGAGGGCGACCGGGTTCTGAAGAAGGCGGCGCTGCGCTAGGGCACAAATGTCGAGGAAGGCAGCTGCGGCTATGCGGAGTACGAGGAGTATTTATATGTCGCGTCGCCGGGTCGGAACAGTGTTTCTGACCCGGTTTGGGATTAGGGCTCAGTTCGGGTCGGGTCAGGTTGTCAGCGGGTCGGGTCGGGTTTGGGCCCGGATCCGTCCCAATAAAGAATTGGGTTTGGGTTTGCTTAGACCGGTCGGGTCGGTTTGGTTTAGTTCGGTTTATTTGAAATAAACCCGGTTTATTTATTTAATAGTTTTTAGGGCTTTAAACGGGTTTCCGGAGTCCAATAAATTCACCGAAAATTATCCTATGTCCGGTTTCTCATTTTACACAATAAAATATTATTTCTATAATATTTTAATATTAATTAACAGCAATTAAAAATCATTTAATTATCAAAATCCTAGGTTTTAATTTCAGAAAAATCCTGAAAAATTCCAGAAAATTATAGAAAATCCAAATTAAAATTTCTTAAAAAATCAGGGGGATTACACTAGCAGTCACCCGCTCACGCAGCCTAAGATACTCGGCCTAGAAAAGTTTGGATACTCTATAATTGCCTGAGTTATATTAAAATTAACACAAAGTAAAGTAATACTTACATAAGGTATGCGAGGCCCTCTCATCAATGAGATTCCCGACCTTTCGATGGAGGGCCAGGAAGACGGTCACCATGTTTGCATCCTCACCCCTTTGTACTTGTTAAAAATAATTTATTTAGTACTAAAATTAAATATTTTATCCTACTACCATTTTATCGTACTTGCATTAAAATAATATATCTGAAATAATAAACATACCAAACGACGAAAATATTTCATCATCGGAATCGAGCCACCACACCACTTTGCTGACTTCTGCCTAGCCGCCTTGGCCTTCGCAGACCTTTTCTTGTACCTCGGATCGTCGAATCTAGCCATCATCGCAGTCCACTACTCAGGCGTGATCCAACCTTGGATCGGTTTTTCTTTGCGATCACGAGCCTTCTGGCCATCCAGAGCATCACGGATCAGCTTGGCGACAACGGCAGGAAATATCTGCTCGATCAACTCGGCCCGGTACGGTGGATAGAAATACATTTGCTACAATAAGTAATTTAGTAAGTTATATAATATACATAAATTAGATGATTGATATAATATACTTTTATCTTGAAGTGCGCAAACCAGAATACCTTTCACTCTTCCGAAGCATCAAAGTAGTTGATCCAAGGGCCACCATAGTTGTTCCTCAGAAAGAGGCCCGGGCGTCTCTGTACCGACGAGGGACGATATCTATATAGAGATAATTATTTTTATCAAAAAAGTTAATATATGATGAATACAGAAATATACGATATATATGATGCTAAACCATCTAATTGACTTACTTTGTACCGTCGGCCCAAATCTCTTTCCTCGTCTCCTCTAGAGGTGCGCATGGAGGATCTAGCTGATGTTGGTACGACGTCGGCTCGACCTCTTCCATATGCTCATCTGTCTCTATGGTTCCGTCGGTAGGAGGAACACTGGACGAGGGAGTACTATCAGGCCTGGAACTACTCGTCCCAGGAGTGCTGCTACGTAACATCATCATAGTCGGACATATGATTGGTCGATATACTAGAGTACTAGGCACCAAGGATCCAAAACCAACAGTAGGCAGTACCGGAGTAGCACCCCGTCTACCTCAGGACCTTCCGAACGCTCTACGTTATCCTGTCATACCTGATAACAACATATGATGAATAAAGAAATACACAAATATACAGTACATTCTACAGTCAAAATGTTATAACTAGTGGCGTCACAAGTCTAAATGGATAGTACATTCTACAGTCAAAATATAATACATATCTTCGTCAAAATAGTACATTCTACAGTTAAAATATAGTACATTCTACAGGCAAAATATTTTATTTTCAATCATCTTCAAAAAATTCATCTTGTTCGCCTTCCCCGTCCTCCTCTTCCTTTTCCTCCTCATCTTCACTTTCATCGACTTCGTCTTTATTTTCATCTTCCTCTTCGAATAATTCTACATCTTCTACATTATTAGTCGTATAATGAGTAACTTTCGTTGAGTCCATATCTATAATATTTGTTTAAGAGGTAGCTTGTCCTCTTGATAAGCTATTTCGTCAACGTCAAAGGTATTTCTAGCTTTAGTCTTGCATACTGCCCACCAATCCGACCTCGCTGTCCCCCGTCTAGGATAAGTTGTGATGTACATGAGCTGAGCCTGACTTGATAGGACAAATGGTTCATAGCCTTGATATCTACGCTTGTAGTTTATATTCACATGACTATAATTGTCAATTTTCCAACCTTGATCTTGAATCGGATCAAACCATTCATACTTGAATAGCACAATCTTAGTAGGTTCTGTACCATAATTATATATCAACTCCACAATCTCTCGTAAGATGCCAAAGAAATTATTGCCTGGATCGACGTCTTTGTAGTTCAAAGATTTGATACACAAACAACTATTTTCGTGGAATCAAGATCCAGAAAGCTGTCTCTGATCGGAGCATTTGTTGCCTTGAACCTAAACCCATTCACACAAAAACTTGGCCATATTTTGACGATAGTAATTGGTCCCTTGGCTAGAGTTCTAATAGATTTAGTCTCGAGTGTTATTAGACGATCGACCTAAATACCAAAGTAGATAGTAAGTTATTTATTGTTCAAGTGCATACAGAAATAATAATTACCAAGCTCCTTATATATACGCTCAAACAAGAAGGAAAATGGCATCTCATTTCTTGTTCTACTTCTTCGTCGGTTATGTAGGGTCTAATCGACCTCAGCTCATCATTATATGTGCTGAAAAACAACGAAGCAACCGATGATTAGTAGCATAATAGTAGCTTATACTATTAAATTGAGATAACATAAACGTGGGCGTATTATTTACTTACCCCTCTAGCTTCTCCACTTTATCCTTGTTGCAATTAAGTAATATATACAACTGAGCAGCCCTTAGCTCATCGTCATTCAAATATCTCTTCTTTATTTTCTCCGAAGGCTTTTCGGATGCATTGAATACTTTCAGTATTGCATCATTAGATTCCTGATATCCGTCATCATTTCTTGGAGCTCTCATTCTACTAGTAGCAACATGAGGTTTGAAATACGTCAAGCAAAAGTTTATAATCTCCTCGAGAACATAAGCTTCACAAATAGAGCCCTCAGCCCGTGCCTTATTTTTTATCTTTCTCTTTAGGTGATTCAGATGCCGCTTGAAGGAGTACATCCACCGATAACCGACAGGACCACCACGTGCCTCATAGGAAATATGAATTGGCAAATGCTCCATAGAGTCGAAGAATCCATGAGAAAATACCTTCTCGAGCTTGCATAGTATTACCACAATGTCCTTCTCTTGCTTTTCTAGATGATCGACAAGCAACTTAGTATAACAAAGATCTCTGAAGAATATGCTGAGATCTGTCAATGGATCCCAAATGACCTGCGGTAAAAATTCTTGAAATACAATCAGAATTAATCTCTCTATGAATACGTGACAATCGTGGCTCTTCATACCCACCAGTTTATTCTTCTTGAGGTCGTCGCATCTTCTCAAGTTTGACACGTACCCGTCTAAAAATTTTAGACCATGAATCCACCTACAAAGTCTCCTTTTATCCTCCTCCTCCAGTGAAAAAACTGACTTAGGCTACTTTAACTTTCCATTCCCCTCCTCTATCAAATGCAACGCAGGACATCTACATATTTCTTCTAAGTCCAACCTGGCCTCCGGATTATCTTTCGTCTTTCCCTTTACCTCTATTACAGTATTAATTATGTTATCAAAATGCATGACATCAAGGTTATGTTTGATCAGATTGGTGCTCCAATATGGCAGATCCCAGAATATACTCCTCTTCGTCCAGTTATGGTGCAACTAAATTCGTCACACTTGTACCCCTTAACAGGCTCTTCGATAGCACTTGGTAAATCTTTTACCTCTTTCCATATCATGTATTCAGGCCACCTTGGCGGTAGATTGGTTTCTCCACAACGCCCGCACGAAAAGCATTCATGTTCCTCCGGTACAGATGATCCTTTGGCAGAAATTGTCGATGACAATCGATGAATCACGGTTTGCCTCAATGTTTCAAACTGAAAGCCTTAGTCTGGTCCATGCAATACGGATATGAGAGACGACCATGAGTGCTCCATCCCGATAACATTCGATAGGCCAGAAAGTCGTTGATGGTCTATATAAGTGCTGCCCTCATCTAAAAATTCTACTTTCTGGAATTATCGTACGTGTTGGCAACTACTTTCCACAGCTGATTCAACTCATCTATCAAAGGCTGTAAATATACATCGATGTTCCTCTTCGGATTGTTCGAACACGGGATAATAACGGTTAGGAACATATACGGAGTCTTCATGCACATCCAAGGCGGTAGATTATACGGAGTGATGATCACAGGCCAACCCGAATACTGGGAGCCCGAAAGTCCGAATGGGATAAAACCGTCGGAGGGGAGCCCCAATCTGACATTACGTGGATCCGAAGCAAAATCTGGATACTCTCGATCAAAGTGCTTTCATGCTTCTCCATCGGATGGATGATCCAATACTCCTTCGATCTGTTTCCGTCTCTGCCAACTCATGTTTTCTGCAGTCTCCTTCACCATAAATAAACTCTGAAACTGCGGCGTCAAAGGCAAGTAGTGCATCAAATCGGTAGGTTTCTTTGCACCGACAGACTTTCCTCTTCCAGTGGCCTTGTAGCGATCATCACCACAGAATATGTACGTATCTTAAACCTTATCATCTTTGTAGTACAACATGCACCAGTTGTGACATGCATCAATTTTCTCGTATCCCATCCAGAGTGATCTCACCATCCTCTTAAATCGGTAGAAGTCTTTAGGCAACTTTGCACCCTCTGGTAAGATCTCTATAATCAAATCCATCAGTCAGTTATATCATTCTTGCGACATGTTAAAATTGGACTTGATGCTCAATAATCTTGTAACCACCTCCAACGGTGAATGATCTTCACAACCAGGATATAATGGAGTCATTGCATTCTCCAACAACTCTATGAACTTCGCATCATTGATATTCAGTGCCTCCTCAGCTGTATTATGATTGTTCGGATCAAAACTAGGCCCTATCGCATCAAAAACCATGTTCACTCACCCATCGTTGTAAGCAACGTGGTCGTGGTCATCCATATACGACTCCACATAAGGCTCCGACTCCGATGCTAAAGACACAAGTTCTTCGTACGCGGTCCACTAATAGTAATTCGGCGTAAAATCCTTCGATTACAAATGATATATGACTTTCACTTTGGGATGATATTTCAAGTTGTGACATCTCACACACAGACACTTAATTTTGGTACCGTTCATGTACTGAGGGAACGCCTTGGCAAACTATAGGAACTGCTGTACACCCTCAATGAATTTATCCCGCATACCGCACATGTCATCAGGATGACGATTGTACATCCACGAACGATAACGCAGATAGTAATTCATATTTATTTTTAGATACTTCTGTAAAAATGAATAGACATCGTTCAAGTATATACTCATCGTTAAATAAAGTACATGCACTGATACTCCAAGTCCTAGCATATATACTCATCGTTAAATACAGTGTAATTCTCTTTAGGAAGGTAAGAACTGCTCTAACTTAATACACAATGCCCTTGAATGTTTTATCAACCTTATCCCTTTACATCTGGTGTTTGTACTGACAATACCTGCTATTTGAAGCCCTATACACCAAGTTAGAGAAGGCTCCTTAAGTCAAGAAACTGCCACCATGGATGTATATGTTGTGGAGCTAGGTTTTGATATGGTAGAGGATCCTCAAGAGACGATCCTTGCATTGGTGATTAGGGAGGATCCATTGTAAGTATCGGCCTATAAATCAAATTACTACGAAGACTTAAGTTATTTTTGTTGTCAAATTTTAATATGAATCATTCTAAACCTAAATTTTACAAGACTTAAGTCTTTAAACAAATTGGCCCAAATATAACTATCCAAGTTGATTGTTAATTAATTCAAGTTGTAAACTTTAACAAGAATTTAAGAGTTCAAAACCGAACTAACCGATCCGCAAAAAAGAACCGTTGAACCTTTCTTATTGTGGTTAATCACAAATACTCCTAACTCAGTCTAAATAAATAAAATATAAGTTAGGGTTAGGGTGTTAAGGACGAATATCTTGACCATGATAAATTTATCAATCTACTTGGGCTGAAGCCAGGACCGACCAATATTTAGGGGACAAGATTGATGATTATCCTAGACCCCTCAAACGGGCAAGGCCCCAAAACATGGTCCAAAGTTACTTACAAGACAATCCTTCCAATGGGAAGGCCCAAACATGTACTGAACCTACTTAAGTAGAACTTTATAGTAATGTGTCATCTCTTAAGGATCGGGTTAGGGTTTACACCCTCTGTGACAGTCTGTGTCATGTTTGTGTCAATGTGTGTGTGTCGTGTCTGTGTCAGTGTCATGTCGTATTCATCTGTGAGAGAGAGAGATCGGGTTAGGGTTAGGGTTTATATCCTCTGTGATAGTCTGTGTCATGTATATGTCAGTGTGTGTGTGTCGTGTCTATGTCATATGCATCTGTGAGAGAGAGAGAGAGAGATCGGGTTAGGGTTAGTGTCATGCCATGTCTCACGTGTGTGTGTGTCGTGTCAGTGTCAGTATCTGTCACGTGTGTGTGTCGTGTCTGTGTTATGCCGTGTCCTGAGAGAGAGAGAGAGAGAGAGAGAGAGAGAGAGACTTAGGGTTTACCTAGAGGAGGAGGAGGAGGAGGAGGAGGAGGAGGAGGAGGGGGACGCCGGACGCTGGAGGGTGCAGTTCACCGTAGAGGGGGCGAAGAGTGGGGATTTTTTGAAAAATTGGGGGAAGATTTCGACAAAGGGGGAATCGAAACCTATATTAAAATTTTAGCGAAGTTTAGCGACGTTAACTTATGATGTCACTAATAAAATATTTTGCGACATTATAGACGTCGCTAAAAGAGTCGCTAAATATCAAAAATACTAACGTAGCTACATACGTCGCTAAACGTCACTAAATCATAAAACTCAGCGACGTTTAGCGACTTAAATAAGCTTATAGCGACTATTCTTTTAAAAAACTGAATTACAGTCGCTAAACGTCGCTTTATGTCGCCAAACAGTAACTTATAGCGACGTTTCCTTTTGGAGTCGCTGAAATATTTAATATTATCGACGTTTTACTTTGACGTTACAAAAAATGTTGCTATTTTATCATATTTTTGTAGTGGCTAAACGATAGTCATACCGAGAGGTTAGGTACGATCCTGGTATTTTTGGTGGAAGAAAAAATGAAGCGAGCCAGAGGTAATATGGATTGGCTGTTTGCTACCATTGAGGACATCCCACTGGAGATTTTTGGTGGATCTATTACTTATTACGCATGAGAGTGCAAGTAATAAATTCGAGATAAAACCCTATCAGAGGTAATATGGACATGATAGATTTTGTGGACTTAACACCGCTGGCGTACTTTGGGTTAAGTACGGGTGATAAGTTAAGATAAGAACCGATATCAGAGGTAATATGGACGTGATGATAGGACGAGGATTTGCTGATTGTGGTATATTCAGGAATATAGATAGACCTGAGCGTTGCTCCGTTGGGGAGTTCGTCAGGACGATAGCTCAGAGGTAATGTGAACATGGCTAGCGCCTAACGAGATTGGTTTGAGTGGTCACTGCGAGAGTGTGCAAGTGGACCTGAGGACTGCTCCACTAGAGAGCTTTTGAGGATCCATTATCCGTTGCGTATCCATGACTCCTGAATACCGATAATAACTTTTTTAATAATTTGTATAGGAAGGGCACGGCCCTACATAGGCACTTCCTGGGGAAAAAGATCCAAGAGTGTAAACACTGTACATCTTGGTTGTCTTTGATGTGGATAGGGAAGTACCATCCTAGCCTTAGACGTTGTAATTTTTCTGGAACTTGTCGTTGATGGGCATCATGAGAAAGTCGCCATTGGGTTTTGCCAGTAGGTAGGCGCCATTAGAGAATACTGATTCTACGACAAACGGGCATTCACATTTGGGTTAGAACTTGTACGCCATCTTGTGGGTCATAACCATCGGCCTTCTTACTGTCAGGACATGGTTACCCACTTGGTAAGTCCTCTTCTTCACCCGTTTGTTGAAGTCTCCCGAGAGACGCGCTTGGTACAACTTAATGCACTGTTGAGCTAATAGATGTTTCTTGTCATGTGCTTTTAACTCTTGTAGCCGTCAACAGTGATTGTCGTTGACGGTTAGCCGGTTGGAGAGAGCTATTCAGAGCGAGAGAATTTGGACCTCGAGGGGGAGGACCGCTTCCCTCCCGTAGACCAAGAAGAATGGCGTGCTACCAGTTGACGTCCAGACCGTTGTGTGGTAGGCCCAGAGACATTCACCCAGCTTCTCATTCCATTCACATTTATTAGAAGACATGAACTTCTTGAGGAGCTTTATGATGGTCTTATTGAAGGCTTCTGCCAGACCATTTGCTACTTGGTTGTAGGCAGTCGAGGCTACATTTTGAATTCGGTTCTTGTCACAGAACCGATAAAAAGCATGACTTGCAAAATATGGACCATTATCATAGATGATCCTTTGTGGCAAGATGAAGCGGTATATGACATGATGCTTGACTAAGCTGATCACGTTTGATGTCTTGACTTCAACGAGTGGTACTGCTTTGGCCCACTTGGAGAAGTAGTCGGTAATGGTGAGGATAAATCGATGTCCCTTAGACGAAGGTGGACTAATTGGCCCTATAATATCCATGACATAGGATTCGAACGTCCAGGACGCCATAGTCGGGTGTAAAAACTTTATGGATTGGTGGATGAAGTCCGCGTGGATTTGCCACGCTTGGCACTTTCGTGCGTAGTCAACTGTGACTGCTACCATTGTCGGCCAATAGTAACCCACTCCAGACTCGGTCCTATAGCTTTGGCCCTAGATGATGGGAACCACAAACCCCGTCGTGGGCCTCGCGGAGAGCCTGCTTCACTTCTATATTTGATATGCATCGTAATAGAAGACCATCATAGGAGCGGCTATATAGCATTTTAGTAGTCGTATCATAATAGAACCAGAGAAAACATCTTCTGACAAAAGTGACTTCTTTTGGGTTCTCGGGAAGAATTTCATAGATTGCGTAGTCGATGAATGGAAGTCTCCAATTTTGTGAGTCGGTGCTTGCCTCTACTGAGTAGCCCAGGTACTGATAGAGGTTGTTCTTCGTGAGGACCAGCTCCTAACCGATCACGGTGATCAGTTCATGAGTATTGACCAGAACAGCTAGAGAGGCTGCGAGGCCGACTAAGACGTCAGGCTCAATATTTTGCAGCCGAGGGATGTGCTCTATAAAGAACCCATCGAAGGAGAAGATTATTCCAACGCGGCTTAATGGTAGGGGAGTAGGTCTTCATTCTGGACTTCGTACTCACCTCAGACTTGATTGACTATCAGCTTAGAATCATCGTAGGCTTCTAGGTAGTCCATTCCTACTTGTTTGGTAAGTTGGAGCCCAATGACGAGGGCGTTATAATATGCCATATTATTGGAGCATGGCTTTGTGATAAAGTAGGTGCGGTTGATGACCAGGTCGTGTGGAAAAATCATTACTATCTCGATACCAGCAAAAATATCGTCTTTGGGCCCTATTATTGAAGTACCGTCGAAGAACATTCGCCAAACGGCTTCTACGCTTGTGGTCAAGTTTGAGTCTGCAACCTTATTTGGAATCTCCTCGTAGATCTTTGAGGTTTTCGATACCGGGTGGGCTGCAAGGAAATCTACCAACGTCTGACCTTTGACCGCCTTTTGTGGGACGAACACCAAGTCATATGGTGACAACAATCTCCCATGTAGCTAGGCGAGAGTTGAGCACTCCAGGTTTTGTCATAAGGAACCTGAGGGGATTAACTTGCAAGATCACTAGATGGTTTGTCCTGCCACATAATGCCGGGTCTTCTGGATAGAGAAGACTAGAGCAAGGAACTCCTTCTCGATGGGGTCGTACCTGTGCTTTGTGTTGGCCATCATCCTACTGAGATAGTATATGGCTTGCTCGTGACCTGCATTTCTTGTTTGGTCTAGCAGAGTGTCGAGGGAGTGATCCATTGCTCGCACATATAGCAGGAAGGGTCTTCCTACCACGGGGGCTACCAATACTGGGGGATTCATGAGGTACTCCTTAATTTCGTCGAAATCTCGTTGGCATTCTTCGTTCCAGACAAAGGAGATCCCCTTCTTTATGATGTGAGTGAACGGCTGACAACGTCCATAGATGTTTGATATAAACCTCATGATGTAGGCCAGTCTTTCTTGAAGGCCACGAAGTTCTCTGAGGTTCTTCGGTGGACGCATTTCAAGGATTGATTTAGTCTTGTCAGGGTCCACATGGATACCCTTCGAAGTTATGATGAAACCCAAGAATTTGCCGCTGGAGACTCCTAGGAAAGATTTTGTGGGATTCATCTTGAGCTGGTGCGTAAGCATGAGGTCTAACACAGTCTTCAAATCCTATAGGTGATCATCTTTGGAGCTAGATGCTTACGGAAGATGGTGCTCATCCCTCGATGGTATATAGCACCGACGTTCTTCAGACCGAAGGGCATGACTGTGTAGCATTATACTCCTATCGGTGTTCGAAACAATGTATGCTTCTCGTCGTTAGGAGACATCTTAATTTGATTGTAGCCTGAGAATCCATCCACGAAGGATATGCGCTCGAAGCCACAGGTATTGTCGATCATTATATCTGTGATCAGAAGGGGGAACTCGTCTTTATGGCAGGCAAAATTTAGATCGCGAAAGTCGATGCAGATCTAGATCTTTCCATTCTTTTTTACGGTAGGCACGATGTTGGCTACCCAATCTGGATGTTGTTATTCGCGGACGAAGCCACTAGCTATTAGTTTGTTGAGTTCAGCTTCGATGGTGTTCATGATATCCGCCAAAACCACCGTTGTTGTTGCTTGACAGGCTTGGCGTTTGGCAAAATATTAATTTTGTGGACCATGATTTGGGGGTCCAGTCCCAGCATGTCTTCATGACTTCAGACAAAGACATCAATGTATTCTCTGATGAGCTGTAGCAGGGTTTTTCGATCCTCATTAGTCAAACTCTTGCTGATGAAGATAGTTTTAGGGGAGGATTCTTCGCCAAGATTAACTTGTATGACTTTGTCCTCAGGGGAAGGTTGTCATTGTTCGAACCGCATATTCCATTTTGCGTCTAGGCATTAGGTCCATGGTTCTGCTTCAAAGAGTTTCGTAGGATCCTTATCGTCTTCCTCAGGGTCAGCTGACACCATTTTGGTAAACAATGTTTGTTTGAGCATCTCTCCGATACTAATATCGGAGTCCCAAGAGGAAGACCCTGAAGAGAGAGAGTGTAAATCATCTTCTTTATCCGAGCCTTTAGGGGTTGTAGGAGGCGTAACATACCCTAAGCCATGCTTGGTTTTATTGTAGTAATCCTCGGACTTGCCTGCCGGAGCGGGGAGGCGCAAGGGCAGTCGTCAACCTTTGCCGTAATTCAGACCTCTGTTGTTTTAAGATCATAACCCATCTTATGGATGAGGTGTTTGGCTTGACCACTGAACCGGTAGAGTTGTATTTTGTCGGTATCAGTTTTCGGCTTTTGTTCCTCCTATAGCTTCTTCGGGAGGGAGAGAAACCGTGTAGCAGGACTTGGACTTCTTGTCCTTAGTCTTGATGGCAGAAGGTGTTGTCTGCTGCATCAATTCTGGAGCAATGTCTGGATGGACCCACATGACCTCTCTACGTGGTGTGGTGAGAGGTATCAGCTCGGCTATTTGGTCACGAGCTGACGGAAGATTAACGACCTCTATTATTGCCCGAGGGATTAGGATTACTCCGTCTTGGGCTTCTGTCATCAGAAAGTTGTCGAACTGGAGTGATACTATGTTAGCGGCAACCGCCTTGTCATCGATGTCCAAGGTGAGGGCCTTGGTGTCGAGCAGATGCTGGATGTACCGCTTCAGCGTGTAGCAGTCCTGGGTCACATGATGGACGTAACGATGGTAATGGCAGTACTTTAGATTATTTACCTCGGTTGTCTTAATAGGGCATTTGGCATCGGGGAGCCGAAGCTTGTTCCCCTGCATCAGCACGTCAAAGATTGCCATAACGTCATCATTTTCGAAAGAGTAGGTCTCTTTCGGCTTTAGAGCTTTTGTCGGCTTCTTCTCGAATTTCTTGGTCAAGTTAGCGACAAGGGCCTGCTTTTCTTTGCCGTCGTGGCTATTGCTGTCGCTGTTGTTATTGCTGTTTTAGGGGCATTTTTCCCTATCGCCAGAGACATAGATCTGTATTCCCAAGAGACGGGCGTCATTCACCTTCTTCTCAGCTACGACGACATTTATGATGAATACCGTCCAGTCTTTGAATTGGCTGTCACCCATCCATAGCCTGATCGCCGGAAGTAGGTTCTTCCGACACATGTTCATTGGAGTAGATTCTGGATTACCCGGGGGTTGCTTCAGCGTGGCTTGCCTGTAGAGTTTGACTTATTCCCGTACAGGATCCTTATCTTTCTGTATGATGTCCAACAAGGAGAACATTGTCATGTCATATCTCCTGTCATATAATCGGGCGAGGAAGAGACTTTTAAGATCGTCGAATGACGATATACAGTTGTCTTGGAGGTTGCAGAACCAATCGAAGGCGACCTTCCATAATGCCCCGACAAAGAGCTTGGTATAGAGAGCATCACTACGGGACAGATATCCTGTTGTTGTCTCAAAGTATCTTATGTACTAACGAGGAGACATTTTCTCTTCAAATGGATTTAAGTTGAAGAGCTTATATTAGGTGGATAGTGTCACGCCCCAGTCCCAAAATATCGAGGGACTAGACGCGTGATAATGGCCAGCAGCACACACCTATGGACAAACTCAATTTAATGGATCCATCGGGGCATGCTTAAGCTGTAATATAATAATAAGAAGGTCCAACGATACAAGTCACAGTCTATACTAATCTCATCCACAACAGATAATCACAGATCCAATGCCAGAATAATACAAATAAAATAAACTGACATATCTCAATAAAAGTGTCTCGGAGAACAATCCGAGAACAAGTCTGATACATCAATGCAATAGACTGGAAATAAAATAACTAGAACCAGAAATAAATGAGTATCTCAAGACAATACTCAGGAGAAGTCCTCTGGTACAATCTCGTCCTCGGGTGTCGGTACAGCTCCTGTATTATCTCCTGCTAACGCTCCTGTACTGTATAACTCTGGGTGGATCTCCTCTGCTAATCCTGGGGACATAATCCGGATCCAGGTCCTCAGGGGACATAACAAGGTATAGATAATACAAGCCAAAATAAATGCAGTGCAGCAATAATGAAATAAATAGGGTAAACTATATAACCATCTATGTGAAAATACAAGATGAGAGCATCACGAGTACTCAGGCTGAGCCACTATAGGCTCTGTGTCGGGGAGCCGGTAGCAGTAATATCCGGTAATGAGCCAAGCTCGGGCTTCAGAGTCTTGTGCCTCACAATAATAGGGGTTTATATATATAATCAGCCTGTAGAATGTGTGTCTCTCCCCACCCAATGTAATCACACATCTCATGTCCATGATGCACCATGTCCATGTCACACACAATCATATCTAATGCAACAAGTCATAGAGTATCTAGGAATATAATGTCTCTGTCAGAAGTCTGTATCCTATACAGAATCACCATGAATATCTCAGAAGATCCTGTCATGAATAGTGTCAAGTGTCCTGGGTATAATATACTTGATAAGACAAGTACGAGAATGTAAAGGGGTCACGACTGTCCATCTCTAGATGACATACACAATATCGCGTACGGTGTTGGCATCCGACTAATAATCGGAAGCTAAGTACGTCACACGGTCCTAGGTTAAGCATGCACAACAATATAAATTAAGCAAGGAAATATGCAACAAGAACTGCAAAGTTGGCAAGGTATACTTGCACAACGATGTATAAATAAGTCAAGGAAATAAGTAGCAAAGCTGCAAGGTTTGGCAAGGTACACTTGCCTGGGGTTCTGGCTCCAACTGTAGCTCTGGTCTCAGTGAGATCTGCAGGTACTACTCCGGTTGCTGAAATAAATATCACCATTAGATTCGAAAAATATCAAATAGCTAGAAACGCCTGTCCTTGAGTCCAATTTGGACACAAGGGCAAAAATCACAGTTTCTGGTCAAAACGGGATCCACATGTGGGCCACTTTGCACCGAAAACCGTGTCAGGGTCAAGGGTCTCCAAATTCGTCAAACTTAGTGTCAACAAGTCAGGAACGATGATACGAACCCAACGGAACTTCCAAAATTGGATTCCGATGAGCCGATCACAAAATCGTCCGTCAAGTGGAGCTTGTGGGGCCCACGATACGCAATTTTGTCAACGTTCTCAGAATCAAACCAAACTTGGGTCACAGGACCAGCGTATCGCTACGAGTCTGATGGCATAAGTTTTGTCTCGATCCGACGTGTGTACACAAAGTTACGACATGTTCCAGAACAGACGGATACGGGACGGTGTCGGCGAATACGCGTTGATTCTGGTGTGCACGCACATCCGAATCAACTTCTGCGAAATCCCACACGTCCGTATCAACGGCGCGCACCTTTCGGTAAAGACCGTGCGCAACCAAGTTATCCCGTTTGCCGGGGCACACTCAATTATGGGGTGAAACAGGGCATTGATTTTTCTGTTTTTGGATCGCGGTGCGCGATCACCACAGGACGCGATGCACCGAGCGGATTGCACGGGCACCGAGAGGGTTATACAGTCTACGCGACGCAACTGACGGAATCGAAAACAGAATTACGGAGAGAGAGGAAACGCTACCTGAACAGGGCTCCGTGAAGACTGATTTCCTGGGTCCGAGTGTCTCCTTCGTGTCCTGGACGTGTCCGAGTCTCTGTGTCCACGGTACTCGGGTTTAATGTGCTCGTGTCCACTGTATCCGGCACTGCCGTGTCCAGGCTAGGGTTTGCCATGTCCGGGGCTAGGTCAGCGGGTCGGGGAGCTGCTGTGTTAGGTCGCAGGCGGGTGGAGCTCGGAGTCGGTTGAGGTGGTGGTGGTAAAGTCTGACAGTGGAGGTCGGATGGGGGAAAGTGGCATAGCCGCCGGAGCGGGGAGTTAGGCGTCGGGGTTCTAGGTGAGGCGGCTAGGGTTGGTTCATTTAGAGGAGGAGGAGGAAGGGGGTCGACGGCTGGGGTAGAGCCGGAGAGGAGGATGATGGAGGGTGAAGTCGGGCGGAGATGGGAGGCTGCTGGTTGGGTAGAGGGCAGAGAGCGGAGGGTGGTGGTGCTCCGTGGTGGCTGAAAGAGATCGATAGGGGAAAGGGCGGTGGCAGCGAGGCTAGGGCGGAGGCGAGGGGGATATTCATTGGGAACGGTAGGGAGCTGGAGAGGAGGAGAAAGGGAGGAGGGCGGAGGCGCTGCTCGGGGACGATGGCGGAGGAAGGAGGAGGGAGTTGATCGGAGACGGGTCTGCGGGGGTGACGAGGGGTGGTCGATGGTCGGGCTGCTGCGGGGGTGTCCGGGCGGAGGAGGAGAGAGTGATGGCGAGGGATTCCGGCGGCGGAGCGAGGAGGAGGAAAAGTGGGGAATTAGGGTTCCGGTAGGCGGCGTCGGGGTTAAATAGCCTATCGGAACAGTGAATCCGATTTGGATTCAGTTTGGATTTTGGGTCCGGGTCGGGTTTGACTCGAATCCGACCCGACCTGACTCGACCCGTTAAGATGGGTGGGTTCGGTTCAGGGTAGCGGTTCGGTTTGAGTTGGGTTGGTTTGGTTTAATTTCAATTAAACCCGGTTTATTTTAGGGGTTTAATTCGGTCTATTTCTACATTGGTTTTTAGGGCTTTTAAAATGCTTCCGGAGTCCAATAAATTCTCGAAAAATTACCTTATATCCGGTTTTCCATTTTACACCATAAAATATTATTTTCATAATATTTTAATATTAATTAACAAAAATTAAAAATTATTTAATTACCAAGCACCTAGTTTTAATTACAGAAAAATCCCAGAAAATTCCAGAAAATTATGAAAAATCTAAATTAATAATTACTGAAAATCAGGGGGCTTACAATCTACCCAACTTATAAAAATTTCATCCTCAAAATTAAAATATGGTAGGGCTCTCTCTATCTAACTCACTTGATTACAATCTAAAGGATTTCTCTCAAGTGGACATTGCGGTCTCTACCCAACTTAGAATTTACCCATCTATCATCTAAGGCTATACATTTAGTAAAGCTATGCCCCAACTTATTTATTCATGTTATTGAATCCTCAAGTCTTTAACACCAAACATATCACCTATGATATTCCCTTAATCATGTATAAAAGGGTCATCAACCACTACTAGAAAAAGCGCTATTAGCGACGTATTTTAGCGACGTCAAAAGAAACGTCGCTAATAATATATAATTAGCGACTCCTTATAAAAACGTCGCTAGACGTCGCTAAATGGCGATATTTAGCGACGTTTAGCGACTTTTATTAAGATTTTAAAAGTTAAGTCGCTATAAGTTAAATAAAGGTCGCTAAACGTCGCTAATATGTCTAATTTAGCGACGTTTAGCGACGTATATAGCGACCTTTTTATTAAAAATATTTAGCAACGTGTTTAGCGACGTCAATGACGTCGCTAAAATTTAAGTTAGCGACGTTTTACTTGGACGTCGCTAAACGTCGCTAAAATTTGGTTAATTAGGGCTCGGTTTCATTTTTCCCCATCTGCTGAAAATTCGAAAAGAGAAAAACTCCCCCCCCTCCCCCGCGCTCCGTCGACCGGCTCTCCACCCTATTCCGGTAAACCCTACTCTCTCTCTCTCTCTCTCTCTCTCTCTCTCTCTCACAGGACACATGTGACATTGACACAAACACTACACACACAGACACTGACACAGACACAGACACGGCACACACACACACTGACACAGACACTGATGAGGACCTAGGGTTAGGGTTAGGGTTAGGTTTGTTGACATGGGGTTAGGGTTAGGGTTAGGGCCGACTGGCCCAAGTCTACGAGAGAGGTAACAGCAGCAGTGAGCACTGCTTACTAGCTTTGATTATCAAATAAAATAAATTGATTATCAATTCGGTTCTGTTTCGGTTATAGATAATTTATTTCAGCTTTGGGTTTTTAAAATTTTTACTTATTCGATTTTTATTATTTCGGTGTTGAAACCGAATAACCCGAACGCCCACCCCTAGCTAGACCTGACAATTGGACCGGGATGACCAGCCCGGCACGAATCCGGCCCGCAAAACCCTGTCCGAATTATCGTGGGCTCGGCCCGGCCCGACCCAATATATAGGGACGTGTCGGACCTCATATCTCGGCCCATAAGAGAGGTCCGGCCCCGAAGCCCAGGCTCGTTCCGACCCAAGGCACAGCTCGGCCCGGCCCGACACGGTGCTGCTTGCTAGCCTGATCGACAACCTGGTTTATACTATCTGATGTATTATACACATCCATGTATTACATAGTCCTACGCCAATCTATGGGATTTGGTATGCATACAATCTGCCAAGTTCTTGTATATAGATTGAAACAAATGGATTGTGAATCTCCAAGACAAATATGAAGCAAGAACTTGCAGTGTGTTATTTTTTTGTGCTATGTTTACATATCCCAAAGTAGAGAAGTTCATCCGAGAGAGCATACCATCTGTGTTGTTTCTCCCGGAAACAAATGCGCTCCCAACCATCTCCTATGCACATTCAACCCTACACTTCATAATTTAAAAATAAAATGTTAGTTGTTCTTCAATCTCTACTTTGAAGTCCTTGTAGGGTTCACGGAATCCCAAGTCCGATCCGGTCCGGCTCGGTCCAGTCTGAAACTCACTGTGCCGTGGGTCACGTGTCGAACTGGACTTAGATTTTTACCCTTAGGTCCGGTCTGACCCGTTATAGTGCATGGGCCTGAGAGGCCCGGCCCACTCGACAACTCTACTCCTAGCTATGGCATATTTTCATAGAGCAATAGCCCGTGTACTTGGGAAACTTTTGATGCAAAAATTGTTCAAGCAGCAGGTGCCTTAGTGCAATGCCATGACTGCTTTTCCCATAACGGACACTGACCTAGGAGTGTGGTTGGGGGCAGCTGCAGTTCTATAGTATGACACACTATTTGTAGTGTTGACTGCACACTTATAGTGCAGTTCATAGTACTATGGGGTTGGGGGCAGCTGCAGTTTTGATAAATGAAAATATGTATTATATCAGTTATGATTTTTATAGTACGGTTAATTTTGCATGTAATGATTTATATGATAGCTTATGTCAATTTTGCAGAAGTTTCTAGAAATGGATATGAATTACTATCTGCGTCATCGTTCGTGGATGTACAACCGTCATCCTGATGACATGTACGGTGTGCGGGATAAATTCATTGAGGGTGTACAGCAGTTCCTGCAGTTCGCAAAGGCGTTCCCTCAATACATGGACGGTACCAAAATTAAGTGTCCGTGTGTGAGATGTCGCAACAGGAAATATCATCCTGAAGTGGAAGTTATATATCATTTATACTCGAAGGGCTTTACGCCGAATTACTATCAGTGGACCGCGCACGGAGAACTTGTATCTCTAGCATCGGAGTCGGAGCCCTATGTGGAGCCGTATATGGATGTCCAAGACCACGATGCTTACGACGACGGGTTGGTGAACATGGTTTATGATGCTGCGGGGCCTAGTTTCAATCCTGACAATTATGATGCGGCGGGACCTAGTTTCAATCCCGACAATTATGATGCAGCTGAGGAGGCACCGAATGCCGATGCTGCAAAGTTTATGGAGTTGCTTGAGAATGCAAGGACTCCACTATATCCTGGTTGTGAGGATCATTCACCGTTGGAGGTGGTTACAAGATTATTGAGCATCAAGTCCGATTTTAACATGTCGCAAGAATGCTATAATCGACTGCTCGATTTGATTATAGAGATCTTGCCCGAGGGTGCAAAGTTGCCTAAAGACTTCTATCGATCTAAGAGGATGGTGAGATCGCTTTGGATGGGATACGAGAAAATCGATGCATGTCGCAACGGGTGCATGTTGTACTACAAAGACGACAAGGATGAAGATGCGTGCAGATTCTGTGGTGCTGATCGCTACAAGGCCACTGTTAGAGGAAAGTCTGTCGGTGCAAGGAAGCCTACCGATTCGATGCACTACTTGCCTTTGACGCCGCGGTTGCAGCGGTTGTTCATGGTTAAGGAGACTGCAGAAAACATGAGTTGGCACAGGCGAAAACAGATCGAAGGAGTATTGGATCATCCATCCGATGGAGAAGCATGGAAGCACTTTGATCGAGAGTATCCATATTTTGCCGAGGAAGCGCGTAATGTCAGATTGGGGCTCTGCTCTGACGGTTTTACCCCATTCAGACTTTCGGGCTCCCAGTATTCGTGTTGGCCTGTGATCGTCACTCCGTACAATCTACCGCCTTGGATGTGCATGAAGACTCCGTATATGTTCCTAACCGTTATTATCCCGGGTCCGAATAATCCGAAGAGGAACATCGATGTGTATTTACAGCCTTTGATAGATGAGTTGAATCAGCTGTGGGAAGTCGGTGCCAACACGTATGATGTTTCTAGAAAGCAGAATTTTCAGATGAGGGCAGCACTTATGTGGACCATCAACGACTTTCCGGCCTATGGAATGTTATCGGGATGGAGCACCCATGGTCGTCTCTCATGTCCGTATTGCATGGACCGTTCTCAGGCTTTCCGTTTGAAACACGGAGGCAAACCGTGCTTCTTCGATTGTCATCGACAATTTTTGCCGAAGGATCATCCGTACCGGAGGAATCGGAATGCTTTTCGTGCGGGAGTTGTGGAGAAGGCCAATCCACCGCCAAGGTGGCCCGGATGCACGATATGGGAAGAGGTAAAAGATTTACCAAGTGCTATCCAAGAGCCTGCTAAGGGGTACAAGTGTGACGGATTTGGTCGCACCCATAACTGGACGAAGAGGAGTATATTCTGGGATCTGCCATATTGGAGCACCAATCTGATCAGACATAACCTTGATGTCATGCATATCGAGAAGAATGTGTTTGATAACATAATTAATACTGTAATGGATGTAAAGGGGAAGACGAAAGATAATCCGAAGGCGAGGTTGGACTTAGAAGACATATGTAGACGTCCTGCATTGCATTTGATAGAGGAGGGGAATGGAAAGTTAAAGCAACCTAAGTCAGTTTTCTCACTGGATAAAGAGGATAAAGGTAGACTTTGTAGGTGGATTCAGGGTCTAAAGTTTCCAGACGGGTACGTGTCGAACTTGAAAAGATGCGTCGACCTCAAGGAGAACAAACTAGTAGGTATGAAGAGCCACGATTGTCACGTATTCATGGAGAGGTTAATTCCGATTGCATTTCGGGAATTCTTACCGCAGGTCGTTTGGGACCCATTGACAGAGCTGAGCATATTCTTCAGAGATCTTTGTTGTACTAAGTTGCTCGTCGATCGTCTAGAAAAGCAAGAGAGGGACATTGCGGTAACACTATGTAAGCTCGAGAAGGTGTTTCCTCCTGGATTCTTCGACTCTATGGAGCATTTGCCAATTCATCTTTCCTATGAGGCACGTGTTGGCGGTCCTGTCGGTTATCGGTGGATGTACCCCTTCGAGCGCCATCTGAATCACCTAAAGAGAAAGGTGAAAAATAAGGCACGGGTTGAAGGCTCTATTTGTGAAGCTTATGTTCTCGAGGAGATTACAAACTTTTGCTCGACGTATTTTAATCCGCATGTTGCTACTAATAGGACGAAAGCTCCCAGAAACGACGACGCATATCAGGAATCTAATGATGCAATACTCAAAGTATTCAATGCATCCGGAAAGCCCTCGGGAAAAATGAAGAAGAGATATTTGAATGACGATGAGCTAAGGGCTGCTCAATTGTATATATTACTCAATTGCGACGAGGATGAAGTGGATAAGCTAGAGGGGTAAGTAATTAACGTCCACGTTTACATCATCTCAATGTAATAGTATAAGATACTATTATGCTACTAATCAGCAGTTGCTTCATTGTTTTTCAGCACATATAATGATGAGTTGAGGTCGGTTAGGCCCTACATAACAGACGAAGAAGTAGAACAAGATATGAGATGCCATTTTCCTTCTTGGTTGAGCGCATATGTAAGATGCTTGGTAATTACTTTTTATTTCTGCACTTGCAAAACAAATAACTTACTATCGCTACTTTGATATTTAGGTCGATCGTCTAATATCACCTGAGACTGAATCTATTAGGACTCTAGCCAAGGGACCAATTACTGCCGTAAAAATATGGCCAAGTTTCTGTGTGAATGGGTTCAGGTTCAAGTCAACAAATGCTCCTATTAGAGACAGCTTTCTGGATCTTGATTCCACGAAAAATAGTGGTTTGTGTATCAAATCTTCAAACTACAAAGACGTCAATCCGGGCAATGATTTTTTTGGCATCTTACGAGAGATTGTGGAGTTGACATATAATTATGGCCCAGAACCTGCTAATATCGTGCTATTCAGGTGTGAATGGTTCGATCCGATTCAAGATCAAGGTTGGAAAATTGACAAGCATGGCCTTGTGGATATAAACTTCAAGCGTAGATATCAAGGCTACGAACCATTTGTCCTATCAAGTCAGGCTCAGCTCGTGTACTTCGCAACTTATCCTAGACGGGGGACAGCGAGGTCGGATTGGTGGGCAGTATGCAAGACTAAAGCTAGAAATACCTTTGACATTGACGAAATAGCTTATCAGGAGGACGATCTACCTCTTGTAACAAATATTGTAGATGTGGACTCAACGGAAGTTACTCATTACACGAGTAATAATGTAGAAGATGTAGAATTATCCGGAGAGGACGACGAAGTAGATGAAAGTGAAGACGAGGAAGAGGAAGAGCAGGACGAGGAAGGCGAACAAGATGAATTTTCTGAAGATGATTGAAAATATAAAATATTCCATGTAGAATGTAACTATATTTGGACTATAAATATTGCATGTAGAAGTAGATGTTGACATTAACGAATATATGTATTATATTTTGACTGTATAATACTTTGAGATATGTATCACATTCCGACTGTAGAATGTAGTATATATTTGTGTTTCTCTATATTCATCATATGTTGTTATCAGATATGACAGGACGACGCGGAGGATTCGGCAGGTCCCGAGGTAGACAGAGTGCCACTCCGGTACTGCCTACTGTTGGTTCCGGATCATCGTCGCCCAGTACTCCAGTATATCGATCAGCCACATCTCCGACTGCGACGACGTTGCGTGGCATCACTCCTGGGACGAGTAGTTCCAGGCGTGATAGTACTCCCTCGTCCAGCGTTCCTCCTGCTGACGGAAGCATGGAGACAGATGAGCATGTAGAGGAGGTCGTGCCGACGTTGTCCCAGCATCAGCAAGATCCTCCATGCGCACCACCGGAGGAGACGAGGACAGAGATTTGGGCCGACGGTACAAAGTAAGTCAATTAGATGGTTTAATATATATTTGTGTTTCTCTTTATTCATCGTATATTGACTTTTTCAGTAATCTAAATTATTATTTCTGTATAGATATCGTCCATCGTCGGTTCAGAGACGCCTGGGCCAATTTCTGAAAAACAACTACGGTGGCCCTTGGATCAACTATTCGGAGGCTCCGGAGGAGAGGAAGGCGTTCTGGTTTGCGCACTTCCAGGTAAAAGTATATTAAATAAATCCTCTAATTTATGCATATTCGTGATGCTAACTTAATGAATTATTTATTGTAGCAAACGTATTTTTATCCTCCGCACCGGGCCGAGTTGATCGAGCGGCTCTTTCCTACCGTTGCCGCCAAGCTTATCCGAGATGCTCTGGATGACCAGAAGGCTCGTGATCGTGCTGGAAAACCGATCCAAGGTTGGATCACGCCTGAGCAGTGGACTGCGATGAGGGCTAGATTCGACGATCCGAGCTACAAGGAAAGGTCTAAGAAGGCCAAGGCGGCTAGGCAGAATGCTGCCAAGTGGTGTGGTGGCTCGATTCCGATGACGGAACATTTCCGTCGTTTGGTATGTTTTTTCTTTTAAAATATATTATTTTAATATAAGTACCATAAAATGGTACTTGGAATAAATATTTAAGTTTAGTAATAAAAAATATATTTTTAACAGGTACAGAGGGGTGAGGATGCGAACATGGTGACCGTCTTCTTGGCCACCCATCGCAAGGACGGAAATCTCATTGATGAGAGGGCCTCACAGACCTATGTAAGTATTACTTTACTTTGTGTTTATTTTAATATAACTTAGGCAATTATTGAGTTTCCAAACCTTTTCTAGGCCGAGTATCTTAGGCTTCGTGAGCGGGCGACTGCTAGTGCACCTACACCTGGAGAGGCTGGTGCTTCGTCGCAGCCCGGTCCATCTCCGTCGGCGGACGACCTGTGGGTGACCGCAGCTGGTGGTCTCCAGAGGGGTACGTACTACGGTACGGGCTCCTATGGCGCCCTGGTTGCGACGCAGTCATCTAGGGCCTCCCCGACAGCTGTGCATTCCACACACCCCTCGCAGTCGCAGCCCTCGCAGTCGTCGGCCAGAGTCCAGGAGGCCGTCCAGGAGGCCGTTGACCGTCAGATTGCGTCTCTCCGTGACGACTTGCTGCGAAGTATGGAGGACCAGTCCCGGTCCCAGCCGCAGGCGGACGATCCGATGCTTATCGCACGATTGGATATGCTCGACCGCAGCATGACGGAGCTACGAGAATTGACAAATGATATTAGAGCCTCCAATGATCGCAACATCATGGAGCTGCAGGCGTCACAGCTATCGATGGGCGAGAAGCTGACGAGGATGCATGCGTCACAGCTATCGATGGGCGAGAACCTGACGAGGATGCAGGATTCAATGGGTGATAGCAGTACGAGGTTGTTATCTACCCTGGATTCTTACAACCAGCGACTCGCAGATTTGGAGCGGGCACGGCCGCCACCGACGTCACTGCCTTCTCCATCGACATCGGTGTCGATTCCACGGGACGAGTATGAGGAGTTGTTATCCTTGAAGCGCGCCGCTGGTCAGCCTCCTGCAGATCCGTAGTAGTCTAGTTATTATTATTATTATTTATGAATTATTGGTACTTTAACAATAGACATGATGTATGATGCTTCTTGTGGTCATTAATTTTTTAGTTAATTTAATTGGATTATATAGTTATCCACATTTAATTGGATTGATACTTCTTGTGGTCTTTAATTTAATTGGATAATATAGTTAAATCATGTTGGTGTGTATGATGAAGATGATGTAAAACTGCAGGGAATCACAATGTTTGATTCTGGGAATTTTTTTTTAATTTTTTTTAAAAATTAGCGACGTTATTAGCGACGTTTAGCGACGTTAAATTACGTCGCTAATTACGTCGCTAATTAGCGACGCCGTAAAACGTCGCTAATAACGTCGCTAATGACGTCGCTAATGACGTCGCTAAACGTCGCCAATTGCTGACATGGCAGTATAGCCAGGTCATTAAAGACGTCGGTGTAACGTCGCGATAGATGTCGCTAATCAGCGACGTTTAGCGACTTTTCTAAACGTCGCTTTTTAGTGACTTGGCGTCGCAAAACGTCGCTAAATTTAGCGACACATTAAAGTCGCTAAAAAACGTCGGCATAGCGACGTTTAGCGACATTTTTTGTATTAGCGACTTGGTATTTTCCGACTTCTTTAAAACGTCGCTAATTACGTCGCTAAACCTAATTAGCGACGATTTTTGGTTATTTAGCGACGTTTTTAGACGTCGCTAATTTGACTTTTTCTGGTAGTGAACACTGCGATCGGCCTGTGGGGTATATCTAGTACTGTCTATATAGCAAACTTATACTAAGCACGAGGTTTCATCTTTCCGAAATAAGAAAAGATGAAGATCAATAATAAAGAGTTCAAGGGTGAGGTAATAGAATAGAAGTATCAGGATTAAGACGTTTAACGAATTCAAATGGGATTTGTCAAGACAATTATGGATTGAAATCCTATTCTGGTAATCCTTTGTTCGCATGCTCGTATTAGTACAGTTATGTAACTGATACGATATGCTCAGATATATCTAGAGGGCAAGTATACTAGTCATCTATATATCTCAATCCACGTGAAGTAGTCATGCGAAGAGCGAACCAAAATGCACTAAGACTGATCAGACCGTAATACCCTGATTCTGAATAGACAATTGTATTAGTGTGTCGACCCAATAATACATATGTCATGAACAAGCTCGATAAAAGGATAAGCTTGCAAAACCAGGCTATATTAGTAGCATAAGTCAAGGTAGTAAAACAAATATAAGTACGCTAGATGATGATGAAAGGAGGTACAACTTAATTCAAGTTCACAAAACAACCCAAAATAAGCGCAATAACAAAAGACTCTAAAATCTCTACAGTTATCAATTATAAGCAAGTTCAAAATTACATAAGTTAAGGCTAACCAATAGGCACAAGATAAAACAAATCTATAAACAGATAACTACGAGAAATTATGCGCATTAGCTACTCCATGGGTCTGTGCGTCTTCCAAAGTCATCGCTGGAGCTTGTTCACGTTCTTGCAGTTGATTCCTCTGCTGCTGTTGAGCCTGCTGGAAGAGTGTTGTTTGTGGTGCCAAGGGTGGCCTTGGCTGATTCCCTCTTGGGGCTGGTGGTCTGACTCCTTGAACTCCCGTTTGCGGTGCTTTCGATGCTGGAGAGGCTGGCCTTGGTGCTGGTAATGCTCTTTCTCGACGTTCGAGACATTCCTTTAATAAATGCTGACTGGATCAGCAAGCTAAACATAATTTTCTTTTTCGTCTGCACTCGTTCTCTATATGGCCTTGCCTGCGATAATATGGACAGACAGGTAGTACTTAAGAAGGTGCTTCTGGTGGTTGGTGCATATGAGACTTTCTTGCAATTTCTTCCTGTGGTGCTCCGGCTGGTGCTGATGTGGCTGGTTGATGAATCATTAATGCTTTCTCTCGATGCTGAGAACAGTCCTTAGCTAAGTGTTGATTGGTTCCGCAAATCAAGCATAATCCTAACTTGCGTCTGCATTCTTTTTCAATATGGCCTATCTTGCGACAATACTGACATGTAGGCAGGAATGAGGCTCTGGGTGCTGCTCTCGGTGGTGGATTTATCTGTGGTCGTTTTGCAGCTCTTTCATGTTGTGCTTGGTCTGGTGCTGATGCATATGGCCGCTTCTGGCTGGACTCTATCCTTGTGTTGCACACCATGGCCTGTGCTGTAGTAAGAACGTCCGTTGCAACGGAGCTGATTAACTTTCGTAGCTCAGAGCTAAATCTGTCGATGAACTTCTCCGCTTGGTTTTGCTGAGCTTCTTCCTGAACCTTCTGATGAGCTTGCATCATCGCGTAGAACATTCGAAACTTTTGTTGTTCGTCCATAGCCTGCCCTTGTGGAACGGTAGGCGTCGGTGGAGTAAACTGCATCGATGGTGGAACGTCATCTTCCTGAATTCTCGAGGTATGCTGACTTGCCGGACTACGTTGTTGTGATGATTGACCTGCACTAACTGGTGTCACTTCATCTTCGTGGGTAACCACAACACCTTGTGGTATTCCTGGATGAGTCTCTTCGCCGGCTTGGGGATTCATTTCTCTTCAACTAAAATAAACTATAAGGGCGCTCAGGAATCAAGGCAAGATACGAGTCAAGAAATTAATTTGAATTTGATATAGATATCAAGAACATTTCAAGCAAGTGGATGAGATCCTAAAACTTATCCTATTTTTATTGCAGGCTTGCTCGGTCCCTAAGTTAAAACCGAACAACCCTAGTGTCGTGGACCTGTATAGGCCACCACAAAAACCATGTCACGCCTCAGTCCCAAAATACTGAGGGACTAGACGCGTGATAATGGCCAGCAGCACACACCGATAGACAAACCCAATTTAATGGATCCATCGGGGCATGCTTAAGCTGTAAAATAACAATAAGTAGGTCAAACGATACAAGTTACAGTCTATACTAATCGCATCCACAACAGATAATCACAGATCCAATGCCAGAATAATACAAATAAAATAAACTGACATATCTCAATAAAAGTGTCTTGGAGAATAATCCGAGAACAAGTCTGATACATCAATGCAATAGACTGGAAATAAAATAACTAGAACCAGAAATAAATGAGTATCTCAAGACAATACTCAGGAGAAGTCCTCTGGTATAATCTCGTCCTCGGGTGTCGGTACAGCTCCTGTATCAGCTCCTGCTAACGCTCCTGTACTGTATAACTCTGGGTGGATCTCCTCTGCTAATCCTGGAGACATAATCCGGATCCAGGTCCCCAGGGGACATAACAAGGTACAGATAATACAAGCCAAAATAAATGCAGTGCAGCAATAATAAAATAAATAGGGTAAACTATATAACCATCTATGTGAAAATGCAAGATGAGAGCATCACGAGTACTCAGGCTGAGCCACTACAGGCTCTGTGTCGGGGAGCCGGTAGCAGTAATATCCGGTAATGGGCCAAGCTCGGGCTTCAGAGTCTTGTGCCTCACAATAATAGGGGTTTATATATATAATCAGCCTGTAGCATGTGTGTCTCTCCCCACCCAATATAATCACACGTCTCATGTCCACGATGCACCATGTCTATGTCACGCACAATCATATCTAATGCAACAAGTCATAGAGTATCTAGGAATATAATGTCTCTGTCAGAAGTCTGTATCCTATACAGAATCACCATGAATATCTCAGAAGATCCTGTCATGAATAGTGTCAAGTGTCCTGGGTATAATATACTTGATAAGACAAGTACGAGAATGTAAAGGGGTCACGAATGTCCATCTCTAGATGACATACACAACATCACGTACGGTGTTGGCACCCGACTAATAATCGGACGCTAAGTACGTCACACGGTCCTAGGTTAAGCATGCACAACAATATACATAAAGCAAGAAAATATGCAACAAGAACTACAAAGTTGGCAAGGTATACCTGCACAATGATGTATAAATAAGTCAAAGAAATAAGTAGCAAAGCTGCAAGCTTTGGCAAGGTACACTTGCATGGGGTTCTGGCTCCAACTGTAGCTCTGGTCTCAGTGTGATCTTCAGGTACTACTCCGGTTGCTGAAATAAATATCACCATTAGATTCAGAAAATATCAAATAGCTAGAAATGCCTGTCCTTGAGTCCAATTTGGACACAAGGGCGAAAATCACAGTTTCTGGTCAAAGCGGGATCCACATGTGGGCCGCTTTGCACCGAAAACCATTTCAGGGTCAAGGGTCTCCAAATTAGTCAAACTTAGTGTCAACAAGTCAGGAACGATGATACGAACCCAACGGAACTTCCAGAATTTGATTCCGATGAGCCGATCATAAAATCGCCCGTCAAGTGGAGCTTGCGGGGCCCACGATACGCAATTTTGTCAACGTTCTCAGAATCGAACCAAACTTGGATCACAGGACTAGTGTATTGCTACGAGTCCGATGGCGTAAGTTTTTTCTCGATCCGACATGTGTACACAAAATTATGACGTATTCCAGAACAGACGGATACGGGGCGGTGTCGGCGGATACGCGTTGATTCCGGTGTGCACGCACATCCGAATCAACTTTTGCGAAATCCCACACGTACGTATCAACGGCGCACACGTTTCGGTAAAGACTGCGCGCGACTAAGTCATCCCGTTTGGCGG
This sequence comes from Iris macrosiphon, assembly GCA_036927795.1. NCBI lineage: Eukaryota > Viridiplantae > Streptophyta > Magnoliopsida > Asparagales > Iridaceae > Iris > Iris macrosiphon. Next base: position 142,428,496 of record JAYESA010000015.1, read on the forward strand.
GGCGCACTCAGTTCCGGGGTAAAATAGGGCATTAATTTTCCTATTTTTGGATCGCGGTGTGCGATCACCACAGGACGCGATGCACCGAGAGGATTGCACGGGCACCGAGAGGGTTATACAGTCTACGCGAAGCAACTGACGGAATCGAAAATGAAATTACGGGGAGAGAGGAAACGCTACCTGAACAGGGCTCCGTGAAGACTGATTTCCTGGGTCCGAGTGTCGCCTTCGTGTCCTGGACGTGTCCGAGTCTCTGTGTCCACGGTACTAGGCTTTGATGTGCTCGTGTCCGCTGTGTCCTGCATTGTCGTGTCCGGGGCTAGGTCAACGGGTCGGGGAGCTGCTGTGTTGGGTCGCAGGCGGGTGGAGTTCGGAGTCGGTTGAGGTGGTGGTGGTGAAGTATGACAGTGGAGGTCGGATGGGGGAAAGTGGCACAGCCGCCGGAGCGGGGAGTTAGGTGTCGGGGTTCTAGGTGAGGCGGCTAGGGTTGGTTTGTTTAGAGGAGGAGGATGAAGGGGGTCGACGGCTGGGGTGGAGCCGGAGAGGAGGATGATGGAGGGTGGAGTCGGGCGGAGATGGGAGGCTGCTGGTTGGGGAGAGGGCTGAGAGAGGAGGGTGGTGGTGCTCCGTGGTGGCTGGAGGAGATCAACAGGGGAAAGGGCGGTGGCAGCGAGGCTAGGGCAGAGGCGAGGGGGATGTTCGTTGGGAACGGTAGGGAGGTGGAGAGAAGGAGAAAGGGAGAAGGGCGGAGGCGCTGCTCGGGGACGATGGCGGAGGAAGGAGGAGGGAGTTGATCGGAGACGGGTCTGCGGGGGTGACGAGGGGTGGCCGATGGTCGGGCTGCTGCGGGGGTGTCCGGGCGGAGGAGGAGAGAGTGACGGCGAGTGTAATCACCCTAAAATTTTAAAATATGTTGAAAATAATTTTCGGGATTTTTGGTATTTTTCAAGAATTAAAATAAGGTGTTTGGTCATTAAATGATTTTTAATTGCTAATAATTAATATTAAAATATGATGAAAATAAAATTTTATGTTTTAAAATGAAAAACTGGACTTAGGGTAATTTTCTGGGATTTTATTGGACCCCGAACCTATTTTTAATCACCTAAAAACTATTGTTTATTATTATTTATTTATTTATTTATTTATTTATTTTTAATAACCTAAACCCTAGACCGGGCCAGCCCACCGGCCCACCCCAATCGGGCCCAGCCCACCCGTGGGCTATCGGGTCGGGTCGGGTCGGGTCCACCCGCACCCGCCCGCGAACCCGGCCCGACCACCCCATCTCCCCCACGCGCAAACCCTCGCGAATTCCGGCCACGTTCCCCGGCCACGTCGCCCGCCCGCGCCCCGCTCACCCCACGACCCCCGCGGCTCCTCCTTCTCCGCCACGTCCCGGCGCCACCCCCCCACAGCCGTCCCCCTATAAATACCTCTCCCCTTCCTCCTCCCTCATCTCCCCATCTGAACCCTAACCCTAACTCCGGTGACCTCCGCCTAGAGCTGCCCGAGACCCGTCGCCCTCCTCAGAGCCCGCGCCGACCTCCTTCCGCAGCTGCCCCGCCACCGAGGACCACCAGCTCCCCTTCTTCCTCCTCCCTCTTCTCCACAGCAGCCCTAGCCCCGACTCCGGCCGCTCGCCTCCGCCTCCGGCGACCCGCTGCCGGCACTGCCCGCGCCCCGAGCCCCCGGCGACGCTGTCCCCGGCCTCCCTCCACCTCAGCTCCGGCCGAGTCGCCGTCCTCCGGCCACAGTCCTTAACCCGTGCCCTAGCTCGACACGTGTCGGACACGTGTCGGACACGAGAAATTCTAGTTTCTCGAGCCCTGTTCAGGTACCTGTTTCTTTCTCCTTGCTACCATGTTTTCAATTCCGTCTGTTGCATCGTGAACCCTGCGTGACCCTCTCGGTGCCCGTGCAAACCGCTCGAGGCATCGCGTCCTGTGGTGATCGCGAACCGCGATCCAAAAACAGGAAAACTAATACCCTGTTTACCCCGGAACCGAGTCCGCCCCACCAAACGGGATGACTTGGTCTCGTGCGGTCTTCACAGATACGTGCGCGTTGTCGATACGGACGTGTGAGATTTTGCAGAAGTTGATTTGGATGTGCGTGCACACCGGAATCAACGCGTATCCACGTACCCCGCCCCGTATCCGCCCTTTCTGGAATGCGTCATAACTTTGTGTACACATGTCGGATCGAAACAAAACTTGCGCCATCGGACTCGTAGAAATATGCTGGTCCTGTGACCCAAGTTTGGTTCGATTCCGAGAACGTTGACAAAATCGCGTGTCGTGGGCCCCATAGGCCCCACTCGACGGGCGATTTTGTGGTCGGCTCATCGGAATCCAATTCTGAAAGTTCCGTTGAGTTCGTATCAGCGTTCCTGACTTGTTGACACTAAGTTGGACGAATTTGGAGACCTTTGACCCTGACACATTTTTCGGTGCAAAGCGGGCCCACATGCGGACCCCGTTTTGACCCGAAATTATCATTTTTGCCCCTGTGTCCAAATTGGTCTCAAGGACAGGCGTTTCTAGCTGATTGATATCTTCTAAGCATGATGATAATGTTTGTTTCAGCTTTCGGAGATGTTTCTGGAAATTTCCCGAGTAACAAAACAGTAGTTGGAATTCAAACATCAGGCAAGTGTACATTTCCAAACCCTGCAGCTTGCTTCTTATTTTCTTAACTTATTTATACATCGGTGGACAATTATACCGTGCCAACTTGCAATGATTTCTGTTATAGTACTTGCTGGAGTACTTGTGTAAACATACATAAACTTGATTTAACTGTTCAACCCAGGACCGAGTGATTTTACTTAGCGTCCGATTACTAGTAGGGTGCCAACCCCGTACGCGGAGTTGTGTAACGTCACATAGACATGGATATCGAGACCCTATGTATTCTCGTACTTGTCTTATCAAGTACATCATAACCCAGGACACTTGACACTATTCATGAGACAGGATCTTCCCGAGATATTCGTGGTGATTCTGTATAGGATACATGACTTGACAGAGATATTTTATTTATAGACAATATGACTTGTTGCATTAGCTATAATCCCGCTGACATGGACATGAGACGTTATGGTCATGGTATGCGTGGTTACATTGGGTGGGGAGAGACACACAGGCTACAGGCCGATCCATATATATATATATCCACTACTATTGTGAGGTTGTAGACTCTCCAGCAGAGCTAGACCCTTTACCTGTTATTACTGCTACCCCGGCTCCCCGACACAGAGCTTGTAGCAGTCTCAGCCTGAGTTCTAGTGCTGCTCTCATATTGCATATCACTTAGCTGGTTACATAGTTTACTCAATTATTTACTTATTGCTGCACTGCTTATTTATTTGGCTTGTATTTTCTGTACCTTGCTATGTCCCCTGAGAACTTGGAATAGATTATGTTCCCAGGTTTAGCTGAGGAGCAGTACCCCGAGATATACGGGACAGGAGCTGAAGCTATTACTGGACTTGATACTGGAGCAGAACCGATCCCTGAGCACGAGGTGACTGCTGAAGACTTTTCCTGAGTACCTAATTTCGTACTCAGTATTTACTTTATGTTGGACTCTTTGTTCTTGGCCTATTGAGCCAGTGTATTCAGACTTATGTCGGATTGTTTCCTACTTGTTGAGACTTGCTGCTACTTATTTCTATTTTATTATGCAGTTGATTATATTTATCTTTTATGGATGAGATTAGTTGTGGCATGTTGTCGTAGACCTTATTTTACAGCTTAAGTGCGCCCTGATGGTTCCATTAAATTGGGTTGTCCATCGGTGCGTGCTGCTGGCCATTGCCACGTGTCCAGTCCCTCGGTATTTTGGGACTGGGGCGTGATAGCGAGGGATTCCGGCGGCGGAGCGAGGAGGAGGAAAAGTGGGGAATTAGGGTTCCGGTAGCGGCATCGGGGTTAAATAGCCTATCAGAACAGTGAATCCGATTTGAATTCAGTTTGGGTTTCGGGTCCGGGTAGGGTTTGACTCGAATCCGACCCGACCCGACCCGTTAAGCTGGGTGGGTTCGGTTCAGGGTAGCGGTTCGGTTTGAGTTGGGTTGGTTTGGTTTAATTTCAATTAAATCCGGTTTATTTTAGGGGTTTAATTCGGTCTATTTCTACATTGGTTTTTAGGACTTTTAAAATGCTTCCGGAGTCCAATAAATTCTCAGAAAATTACCTTATGTCCGATTTTCCATTTTACACCATAAAATATTATTTATATAATATTTTAATATTATTTAACAGAAATTAAAATTTATTTAATTACCAAGCACCTAGTTTTAATTACAGAAAAATCCCGGAAAATTCCAGAAAATTGTGAAAAATTCAAATTAATAATTACTGAAAATTAGGGGGCTTACAGATAGGGTACATCTCTCCACTCAAGGGGATATGGTTGTCGAATCCCGAGTTCACGCAGTGAGTCTCGGTTCCCCATTTAGTCCAAGTGGGCTCGTAGTTCTCGTACTCCCGTATCGCTTTCCGAGCCTCATCTACTATGGTTGGAGTAGATGATCCGGGCCTAACACGATCGTCATTGATGGGCGGAGCAGTGGCGTTTGAGTCTCTATTTGCCCTGGGATCTTGACTAGCTTGTTCCGAGGTTCTTGGTGGCTATGAGGCCATGTTTGCCTCGATCTACAACATCGTCTGGGTCAAGGCTTGCATCGACGCACTCATGGTGTGCATCATAGCATCGACAGTTTCGAGGCACTATCGATCGCTGGGGCCCTCGTGATCGTCCCCCACCAAGTACACTTTTCTTATATGGGAGGCAGTAGATAGAACAATAGACGTCACACTTTCACCCTCGGACCCTTGCATCAAACATTCCCCGGAGAAAGTTGTCAGTGTCGCATCCTCTTCAAAATCCAGGAGAAAACTATCCACGGCGTAGGAAGGTGCTTCTTCCTAGTGAGGGTGACTACCCCTAGGGATCTCGATATCAGTTCTTTGGGAATCGTCGTCCCCTCAGAATTCCTTGTTTTTATAGAGTTCTGTCAGATTGCTACCCCAGATTGTAGAATCAGTAGGGGTCTTAAGGAAGAACCACACCACGTAGCTGATAGTTTCTTCTTGGAGTGGGTGCCCTGGAAAACTCTTTCTGTAGGTACTAGCTGTCTGTCCTTCTTGGGTCAGCCTTCTCGACATGCTGGCCGAAAGCAAAGGGTTTGAGGCACTAGCCTTTCGATCTCCCCTTGTGGAGGGAGACTTCCAAGCAGAATAGCACGAGGCGAAGTGTCACTACCACGTTCCAAAAACAGGAGTATTTTTAACTTTTATATATATTTAATATTGCGTGTATTTAATTTAAATAATTGCATGAGATGTGTATTTATAATATTATATATATATATACAGTGTTCATTAATGTTGAGCTGGTAGACTTGACCTAGAAGCCCACTAGATGAACACCTAACCGAATTATAGGGTTGTGTATTAATTTGTATTAATTAGAATTTAATTATTTGGGATTGTGATTAATTATCGTAATTTTATTTAATTGTTGTGCCTTACCGTTGCTTCGATATTTGGAGCGCTACCCTATCTTTTGTCTTCCAATAAATTTGACAACCTTGCCCTAGACGTGCCCGCCTTCCATTCGGACATTTTGTAACTCATAATTATGCTCTCTTGTGCTTCATTTTAGTCACACAATATTCGTCGCGGACGTTTATTTAATTTCTAAATAAATTCTAACTTTGTATTGTTGTGCGTTCCATTCAAAATTGGAGGCAATCTCGACCCATTTTTTGTACAATCCAAATTAGGGTAATATTCTGTTCTGAGTCTTCTTCACTAATGATATTTGTGTCCCAACCTAATTTTGGCCCCATGTATTTCTAATTAATTTTAGAACACCGCTTGCATTTATTTCTAATTAAATTGGGGATACCATTTTGACTAATCCCGTTTAATCCCGACTTAATCCAAATACCCCACTAATTAAGCCCATACCAAACATACAATACCCCCTCACCAACAAAATACCAAACACCAATTTTCTCCACCAATTTTTTATCATTTCATGTGTCTGTGCAAATACCCAAATTTAAGGGGGGCTAATTTACAATGTTGCATTAGGTGTCAACACCCCATTGGCTCAAATCAAATGGAGAGCCCTAATATTTGACTAGTCAACCAACCCCCCTCCTTACATGAATGATTTTCTCTATGACGAATCCTGGCCACCCATTCAAAATGGGGCTCATCATCACCACTAACCTCCCATCACCTTTCCTATAAAATATCACATCACCTCACCCTTCCCAACATGCCCTAATTCCCAAACCTAGGAAACAAGCCCCCACCTCTCTCTCTCTCCTCCCTCCTCACTCAACCGTAGGGAAAATTTTCTTTTCTCTTCTTCTTCTTCTTTTCTTCTTCTTCTTCTTCTTCTTCTCTTCCTTCTTTTGAAAAAAAAGAGAGGGAAAAGAAAACCTCCCATTCCCAGCACCCAGTCACCTAGCCCGGCCCCTTCCTCCGGCCAGCTCCGGCCACGGGTACCCGACGATTGCTCTCACCACCATCGCGCTCCTCCTCCTGCACCTCCAAGCCTCGACACGACCACCTCCTTCCCCGACTGCACCCGCGCCTCCACCCACCACAGCCGGCCACTCCTTCTTCCCGACCTCCAGTCGCCAGTCTCCACCACCATTAGAACCACCACCACTACCATTAGAGCCTCCACCACCATCATCAGTTCAGTGCCGATCCCGTCGAGCCGAGCACCTCGCTGCAACTCCTGTACCACCGCTGCAACTCCCTCCGGCCACGTATATCACCACGACCCCACTCCACCTCCAGCCCGGCCGACCCATAATCTCCCCGACGCCGCTGCTCCTCCACCTCCAAACCACAACTCCTCCACCATCGACCCGCCTGAAGATCCTTCCCTCCGGCCAACCGACTCGCCATCACTACCAGTCCTCCACCTGCTCGCCACCTCCCTATCCCCGGCTACCTCCACGAACTTCGACCCCGGCGAGCCCAGTCCGGCCACCCGCTGTGCACCGGCTACCCCCATTCATCTCCGCCTGAGCTGCTGTCACCTCGACTCTGAGCCCGCGGCCATATCCTCCCTGCTCTCCTCCCAACTTCCCTCGAGCGGCCACCCGTCGAGCTATCACCACCACCAACCCGAGCTATCACCACCACCACCACCACCTCGCCATCGTCGTCGTCTTCGTCATCCACCTTCACCATCATCGTCGTCAACATCATCACCATCGTCAACGTCGCTGTCATCGTCGTCGTGCCCGTGCGCAGGTTCGTTCCTGCCCTCCTTCGGAATTTTGTGCGTATGCGTATATTGTTCGTTTAATACATGTATACAAATAGGTATTGGTATGTATACATTTTGTATATGGGTGTTATTTAATTGGTATAGTATACATATGTATTTATTCATTGGTATATGTATATATATATATATATTTTGTATATGCATTTAGTATATTTTTAATATATATAATTGGTATGTATATGTATACATATATATATATAGTATAAACTCAATTGGTGTATTAGTATTAGTATATTTTAATATTAATATTGATAATATATATACATATACATATATATATATATAGTATATGTATTTATCTGGTATATGTACTAATATATATATTTTTTAAATGTATTTTTGGCATATATATATATATATATATATATATATATATATATATATATATATATATATATATATATATATATATATATATATATATATATATATATATATATATATATATATATATATATATATATATATATATATATATATATATATATATATATATATATATATATATATATATATATATATATATATATATATATATATATATATATATATATATATATATATATATATATA